>OY856409.1:1618059710-1619259710 GCA_963693085.1 Alisma plantago-aquatica | reverse complement strand
GTCATCCAAAATAGTGGGGTCACTCTTCAAGCGTCGACTATGTACTTTGCAAGTGCAAAGGATAAGAGTCTACGTGAAGCTAAAATGTCATATTACGGTGTCATTGAGGACATTTGGGAGTTTGACTACATAGATTTCAAAATTCCGCTCTTTAAATGTAATTGGGTTGATAACACCAAAGGAGTTATAGTGGATGAATTGGGTTTCACTTTGGTGAACTTTGAAAAGATTGGCGAGAAGGGTGAACCATTCATATTGGCATCACAGGCGAAACAAATATTCTATATCGATGATCCTGCGAATGATAAATGGTCGGTTGTTCTTCATGGTAAAAGACAATTCATTGAAGATCCTATAGATGAAGAAGAGTACTATGATAAGTATGATGACTCCAGTCCATTCTCAGTTGGGTTGCCAACTCCACAAAATATTGAAGCTAATGATGACTTATATGTGCGCGGAGATCACAATGAAGGATTGTTAATTGATAAAAGATCACAATTTTAGAGACATGTATGTTTATACAAATGCTAAATGTTTGCCTTTTCTAGTTAATACAAATGCTAAATGTTTTCCTTTTTCTAGTTAATACAAATGCTAAATGTTTGCCTTTTTAATGACATTTTCAGATGGCTGGCCATGATGAGCATGATGTCCATGATGAGCATGAAGTCCATGATGAGCATGTTGTCCATGACGAGCATGGCGAGGATACCAATGTAAGTTCTAAAAACATATCCTGTATTTCTATAAAATTCATTATCTTCTAGTTATGTCATATATCCTATATTTCTATATTGGGCTAATTTAGTGTGTTTATTTTTGTCAAATTTTAGGTTGATGATGTACCTGTACCCACTGAAGCACTGGAGCAACTTGATGCGCAACACCAAACACTTAACAAGAAAAGGGGCATCACTCTGTTGAAGAAGTTATTAGCGCTAAGTGGTAGTGGATCCAAATTGGTGGTGGAGTTTGATAATGGAGGAAATGCAATTGGAGTGAACCGTAATAATTTTGTAAACTATCTTGGGTGTACCACTCGGAGCCATTGTGGTGTTAAGTATGATAATTGGCATAAAGTTCCTCAAGGGAAAAAAGACTTGATATGGAAAGATTTATGCGTGAGTTATTATTATTTGCAATTCTATTTTGTAGATTACAAATTCTATTATTTGCAATTCTATTTTGGATACTAGTTAATAACATTTCTATTTTACAGAATCTGTTTGCATTGGATGAGAAGTTGCATCGTAAAAGTGTGATGCAACGCGCTGGAAAGATGCTTAGGAATTATAGGACAAATCTGAACAGAGAATACATAAAAGAGGGTGATAAGAAGAAGAAGTCAGCCCTTGAACAATGGAACTTCTTGGACAAAGAAGATTGGGACAATTTTGTTGCTTCAAGAAAATCTGAAGAATTCAAGGTATTAGGCGTCACTCCCAATTTAATTAATATACATTGTATTCACCTATTCAAGATTAACATTTAGTGCTACTAACCAAATCATTAATGTGCATACTAACTAGGCCCTCAGTGACGCACAAAAAGCAAGGCGTGCACTGAATGTGCATGACCACACTATGGGTCCAAAAGGCTATGCAAGAGTTCGCCAAAGACTACAGACGGAGTCTGCGGCTACTCAGCAGTCTGCTGCTACTCAGGAGTCTGCTCCTACTCAGGAGTCTGTCACACCCATGCCTCGCCATGATATCTGGATAGCTGGCAGGCAAAACAAGAAGGGTGAAATAAAGAAGCCTGTAACTGCTGAGGCGGCTGCAAAAATGGTAAAATACAACTCTTAGAGAAATCGTTTGAATATTGATTATTTGTGGTGTTAACTTACCAATTTCTATTTATGGTGATTAGCGGGAGCTGCACGAGCAGAGGAAACAAGGCACGTTCATCCCTCAGGGCACAAGGGATGAATTGACAGTTGCTCTGGGTAACCCAGAGCATCCTGGACTTGTTAGAGGTGCCGGCGCTGGTGTTGGCATCAAAGCGTTCTTTGGGCCATCCCAGCGCAAACCCAGAGCGGGACTTTCTCAAGAAGAGGTAACCTATTCTTTTTTTAGAATGTTACTACAAAAGGAAATTCATTAATAAGAAGCTAATGTTTTTTTATCCATGTATAGGAGAATAAGAGAGTTGAGGATTTAGTTGCTAAGAAGGTCAACGATGTAGTTGCTGAGAAGGTCAAGGAAGAATTGCTGCGGTGGCAGGCATCTCAGGCTTCCAATCAGCCTATGGCGACCCACTCTTCTCCTGATGCACAGACTGTGAGTAATCCTGGAGACCCATCGCCTAGCACGTCTGTTGTAAGTATTGTTTATGACATTGTAGCTAGTCTTTTCAAGATGATATGTTTTCAAATTTATATGTATATATGTATAACATTCTTTACGTAAATTTGTAGGCATTGAAGTCATGCCGCTTAAGAATGCAAGACTATGTTATTGCAGAGGCGCAGGCTTACCAGTCCCTTCCTGGGGCAACGTTTCATGGGACTCCAATGCCGTAGGGCTACATTCGTGTGAGCCCGCTACATGTATTACCCGATTGGAGGGAAGTTGCGTTGCCATATGCCCACCCAGATATTGATAGACTTGGTGAGGCAGAAGGCGGGGTCATATTGTGGCCCAAAGTAGATGTCGTCTACACGACTGAAATTGTAAGATAAATTTACATTGATTTAGACTGTTAATGTGTATATATGATGTCAACTGATCTAAAATTATATATACAGGTTAAAAAGAAGACACCAGGAGCACCTAGGCCTCCACCTCCACTTCCCGCATTACCAACTTGGGTTCCAACTGACCTAACATACCCGTTAGGTCCTTCTTGTAGGGGAATGGCATATTGGCTACGGGCACATAATATACATTGCCCTATAATAGTTTCTTTAGATGCAGATTATGCAGGTCAATCATACGATAGCTCTTTATTTATACAAGATATTATTGAGCTGTTTATGTATGATTGGCTGAATACATCAATGATAGAGACATGGATAAGGTGAGATCTTGTTTATACATCCATATACCTTGTGTAAGATCCGGTGATCTGGTTTCTTATATATTAATGCATACGCCTATATGTTTTGCAGCTACTTAGTCGAAGATCATTGCAAACAATTTGCATTTGATCATGTGGGATTTTTGATTCCATCATTGATTAGTTTGGTAGCTAAAGACCCTGATAATGTTCAACAATACTGTATAGATGCTTTTACAATTTTTGGTCAGCAAAAGAAGACGATAATAATAGCTCCATTCAATGTCAAATAAGTTTACTTTATTTATAATTTGGACTTAAGAAAATTCCATTTTTATTTTGCATTTTGAGTTATTAATTGTTAACTTCTTACCTCTAGCGGTAGACATTGGGAGTTACTAGTTATTGTCCCCGGGACATTCATTGTTTATTATCTAGATCCTGCGGGGAGTACATTGAACACTAAAATTGGACACGTAATGAGAATGCCATTATTCTGGTGAGAAATATTTCATTTTTATATCCGTTAACATCTTTTATTACATTACTATTTACTTATGAAATTTATTGTGTTATATTAACATGTAGGGGTTTAGATGCATTCAAAAAGGCTGGAGGAACGGTCCCAAGGAAAAAGAACCAGCCAATAAATTGGCAGAACGTACAAGTAAGTTCCCGACTCGAATATATATATTATTGATTTGAATTGTGTTTAGTTGTATTATTTTGTATGTTTCAATTTATAGTGTGCTACATAAGACAATGGCTGGGCATGCGCATACTATGTGATGCGATTTATGCATATGATTATCAAACATACCACATTAGACATCAATAGCATACATGAGGTATTATATATAGTCTCATTAGTTAGTATGAAATATATCAATCTTATTTTTATATTATTACTTATATATATACATCATTCTCTTTGCAGGTGTTTAAAACTGACCACACTATAGGTAAACGCTTAAAAAATATACATGCTCCATATACGATGGAAGCATTAAATGAAGTAAGAGAAGAATGGGCAAAAGCCATACAAGCAGTGGCAACTGTAAGATATAATTGGGATGTTGATAGCGATAATGAATGATACTTTGTAAATGAATATTTCTGAATGTTAATACATGTATTTGAATGTTTCTATATGTGTGAATGTGAGAATTAAATTGATGTCTGAATGTATGTACTTGTGTGAAATTTTCCTTGTTACTTTTGCAGGTTTGTGGCCTGTTTGTAGGCTGATATCAATGGATGTCGTAAACCTGCAGTTCAGAAAACTGAACTGTAGGTTCTCATCCTGCTGACCAGCCACAGCAGGCCTGCAAACTGATATGAAAAAAAAAATAGAAATAGGCGTCGGTTATTTATAGAAAACCATCAGCAAAGACATACAGCGTCGGTTATTTGATAAAAACCGACGCCTAATAGTACAAACAACCCGACCGTGCAGGATAGCACGGCCGTGGTGGAAAAGGCGTCGGTTATTCATATAAAACCGACGCCTATAGTACTAAACACGGTCGTGCAGGGAAGCACGGCCGTGTCGTCTTGAAGTATATGCGTCGGTGTTTTAGTAGATAACCGACGCAGAATGTGTCCTAGATGACGCCGTTTTCTGTGGCGCGAACCCTTTTGGCGTCGGGTATCTACTAAAACACTGACGCCTATATGTTAAATAGGCGTCGGTTAAAAAACCGACGCCGAAGTGTTCGACCTTTAGCGGCGCCCACATAGGCGTCGCTCAGAAACCGACGCCAAAGGGGGTTAAACAACCGACGCCAAAGGCTGTTTCTGTAGTAGTGGATCATAAGAAACATACAAGAACATAGATGGTAGTATAGTTAGGGTTAGGAGTTATGTAACCCTCCTTAAGCAAGCTCCAAAGCTCCACGCACCAAGCTTCCAAGCTCCACCACAAGAAGAAGAGCAAGGCACTCTAGGGTTCGGCCACCACTAGAGGAAGAAGGAGACCACAAGATAAGGATCGGCTACCAAGCTTGCAAAGGAAGAGGGTGTCATGCACAAAGGGAGAGGGGAAATAAAGGAACTAAAGGGATCCTTAGCAATAGAAAGGGAACACATATATAGGAGAGGATGGAGGAGAAACCAAGGTAAGACAAGGCAAGGTGTCGCCTACCTAGGGACACTTGTCCATGAGTAAAGCCACCACTCTAACATGCCCTAAACACATGTCCAAGGTCATTGCCATTTACAAGCATCAAGCGCCAAGTGTCCACTAGTGGTGACACAAATGAGGTCAAAGGGGTCCATGGGCGACACACCTCCACACCATGCCCGACACACACACCTTGGGCGACACACCTAGGCCGACACAAGGCACTCCTGCCTGACACAAGGTCCAAAAAGGCAAAGGCAAAGCACAACAAGGCCCACCAAGGCTCATCCAAGCCCAAGGCAACTCAAGCAACAAGCCCAACCCTTCCTCTCAACACTAGAGGAAGCAAGGAGAGGGAGGAACACCTCACAAGGTGACAAACTTGCCCACAAACCCTAGACTTGGGTTAATTGCAAGTAGCACCTCCAGCTCTCAACAAAGCACCAACAAACCCTAATCACCACCAAAGGTGATTAGCAAGCAACTAATTATCAGGGTTAAGCAAAGCAAATAGGATAAGCCCTTAAACGAAGGTCAGGGTCCTTACAAGCAATAACCCCCTACAAAGGGATTTTGTCCTCGAAATCCAAAGAGAAAAGTGAGGGGTACTTCCTCCTCATCTCTTCCTCAAGCTCACACGTGGCTTCCTCAATGCCACGATGATGCCAAAGAACCTTCACAAGAACTAGGGCCTTCCTCTTCAGCTTCTTAACCCTTCTGTCAAGGATTATCACAGGACCTTCCTCATAGGTCACATCTTCATCAAGCTCAAATTCGACTGGCTGTATCACTGTTCTAGTATATGGATGACTTTTCTTCAACATACTGACATGGAACACTGGATGTAACTTGTGGAACTCTGGCGGTAGCTCTAACTTGTAAGCTACCTTGCCCATACGTGCTAAGACCGGGAATGGCCCCATATATCTGGGCACTAGCTTACCCTTCCGGCCAAACCTTAGCACAGCTTTCCATGGCGAGACTTTCAGATACACTTTGTCTCCTACTTGGAACTCCAAAGGTCATCAGTGATTGTCTACGTACAACTTCTGCCTGTCTAGTGCCACTTTCAACTATTGTTGTATCACCTTGATCTTTTCTGTTGTCTATTGTACTAACTCAGGACCCAGAAGCTGATATTCACTAGACTCATACCAACACAACGGAGATCTACACTTCGTGCCATATAAGGCCTCATAAGGAGCCATGTCAATGCTCTGCTGATAACTATTGTTATAGGCGAACTCTATCAAACTGAGATGTGCGTCCCAACTGCCTAGGAACTGCAAAACACAAGCTCGAAGAAGATCCTCCAAAGTCTAAATAGTCCTTTCAGACTGTCCATCTGTCTGCGGGTGGAAGGCGGTGTTGAACCTCAACTGTGTTCCCAATGCTTTGTGCAACTGTTCCCAGAAACGACTTGTGAACTGATGACCTCTTTTGGAAACTATTGTCGCTGGCACACTGTGCAAACATACTATCTCATCTACGTATACCCGAGCGATCTTCTCGGAGGTATACGCTGTCTTTACAGGTATGAAATGGGCAGACTTCGTCAATCTGTCCACTATTACCTAAATGGAATCATGATTCCTAGTTGTCCTGGGCAGACCAACTACAAAATCTATGGTTATATGATCCCATTTCCACTGCGGTATTGGTAGGGGTTGTAACGTACCTGCCAGCTTCTGATGCTCAGCCTTGACTTGCTAGCATACCACACACCTAGCCACAAACTCAGCTACATCTTTCTTCAAGTCGGGCCACCAATACAAGTCCTTCAGATTATGATACATCTTGGTGACTCTTGGATGCATAGCATACATAGATGTGTGTGCTTCCTCAAGCACTAGCTTCCTCAGATCATCAGCATCGGGGACCACCATCCTATCTTGATAGAAAACTAGTCCATACTCAGACTCATGAACCCATCGCGCTTTTCACTGTCGAACTCTGACCTGATCAACTTTACTATATCATCTGTATGTTGTGCATCTTTGATCTGCTGTCTCAACGTAGGCTTGACTTGCATATGTGCTAAAAGTCCAGCTAACAAGGAAACTTCCATCTTCACATTCATCTTCCGTAAGAAAACAAACATATCTCATCTATGGCATACCAAGGAACTCAACTGTGCCTTCTTTGTAGAAAGAGAAGAAGACTTTCGGCTAAGCGCATCAGCTACCACATTTGCCTTACCAGGATGATACTCGATGGTGCAGTCATAGTCATTGATTAGTTCCATCCATCGGCGTTTTCGCATGTTTAGCTCATTCTACGAGAAGATGTACTTCAGATTCTTATGATCTGTAAAAATCTGACATACTTCCCCGTAAATATAGTGTCTCCAAATCTTTAATGCATGAACCACTACTACCAACTCCAAATCATGAGTTGGATAGTTCTCCTCGTGTTTCTTAAGCTGTCACGAAGAAAAAGAAACCACATGATCCTCCTGCATCAGCACACAACCTAAACCTTTTTTGGAAGCATCGCAGAAAACAACATAGCCATTTCCAGGCTCTGGTAGGACTAGTACCGGAGCACTAGTCAGCTTTTCCTTCAAACTTTAGAAAGCTTGCTGACAACGTTCATTCCAGACAAAAGGTACATCCTTTGTAGTCAACTTTGTCATTGGCAACATGATCACACTGAAGTCCTTGATAAATCTCCGGTAGTATCCTTCTAATCCCAGGAAACTACGAACTTCTGTCGACGTCTTTGGTTGCTCCCAATTTGCTACTGACTCCACCTTCCTGGGGTCCACTTTGACTCCTTCTGCAGATATCACATGACCCAAGAAAGTTACTTCTTCCAACCAAAACTCACACTTACTGAACTTGGCATACAACTGATGTTGGCGAAGAAGAGTCAACGCTAGTCGAAGATGTCACTCATGCTCTTGCCTATCCCGACTATAGATCAAGATGTCATCTATAAAGACTACAACAAACTAATCTAGGAACGCACGAAACACCTTGTTCATCAAATCCATGAAAGCAGCAGGCGCATTGGTTAACCCAAATGGCATAACCACAAACTCAAAGTGACCATACCTCGTCCTAAAAGCTGACTTTGGTATGTCATCCGCCTTAATCCTCAACTGATGATATCCGGACCGTAGGTCGATCTTTGAAAACAATGTAGCACCACGCAACTGATCGAACAAATCGTCTATCCTTGGCAACGGGTACTTGTTCTTGATCGTGACCTTATTCAACTGTCGGTAATCTATACATAGCCGCATCGACCCGTCCTTCTTCTTAACGAACAACACTGGAGCACCTCAAGGTGATGTACTCGGTCGGATGAAACCTTTCTCCAGCAGTTCTTGTAACTGCTTCTTAAGCTTTGCCATCTCTACTGGAGCCATCCTATACGGTGTCTGTGCAACTAGTTGTGTTCCTAGAACCAAATTGATCTTGAAATCAATCTCTCAGAGTGGAGGAACACCGGGGAACTCATCAGGAAACACATCTGCAAACTCTCGGACAACCGACACCTCCTCAAGGCTAGGACCTTTCGCCTTGGTATCCACAACGTGAGCTAAGAACACCTTACATCCTTGTCGTAGCAACTTTTCTGCCACCATAGCTGATACTAGACACGTCGGAAGAATCTTCCTATCTCCTTGGAAGATCCACTTCTTTCCAACATCATAAAACACAACCTGCTTGGAACCACAGTCCAAAACAACCTTATACTTCTTTAAGGTATCCATCCCAAGGATCACATCGAAACCATGCATATCAAGTGGTATAAGATCCACTTATTTACTGTGTCCTGAAAAAGATAAGACACAAGATGGACACTCCTCTCGAAGCATCGAGGAACCATCAAGAGGGGTTTCTAGCAACAAGCTATCTTTCTTACAACTAACAGGTAAATGACAGTTCTCAAGCATACTATAGGCGATAAAAGAGTGTGTAGCACCTGGGTCAACCAGAACAGATATAAAGCAAGAAGAAGACATATCAGAATGAAATAACTCCATCTGACATACCACCACTCGTGGGTTGACTATCGCCTCCGGCTGACTCATAGCATAGAATCGAGTCGTTACTTGCTGTCCACGTCCTCTACTTCCTTGAGCAGACGATCCTGCTTGCGACACTTGCCCGCATCCTCTCCCTCTACTACTACTGGGTTGCTATCTATCTGACCCTCGTTGATTCTGCCTCAGCTGTTGCGTCACTTCAATATCTCTACTTGGGCAGTTTGACCTCCAATGCCCGATCTGACCACACAGATGGCATGACTGGTCTCGTTGATGTGGCCTGGACAGCGCTGTTACTGCCACAGAAGCTGTACTATGTGCCTTTGACAGTGAAGAGACATATCCTCCTCCCTTACTCGGAGACCACTGCGATGGTACACTGGAACCTCTCATTATGAAAGGTGCTGAAAACATTGGCTTTTTGAAGCCACCAAACCTCTGACCCTAGAACTGAGCATGCCTCTTCGTAGACATGGATTCTCTTTTCTCCCTAATTAACTGTTCGATCCTCCGGACATATTCCACAAATGTAGCAAACCGCTCTCAGTTCTCCAATGCAGAAGTAGGTGTTGTCAACTCAGCACTCAGACCTATCTGATTTGCTCTTCATCTGTCGCCGCCATGTGAGGGAAAAACCTCAAAAGATCCATGAACTTAGCTTCATACTCGGTGATGTTCATCGTGCTTTGGCACAGGCGCTCAATTGGCTGATCTTCTCATCCAGATACGACTTCGGAAAGTATCTACTGACGAACTCGTGTCGGAAAACCTCCCAACCGATCACCTCACCGGGTCACTTCTCTTCCTCAATGGTCCACCAGTGACCAGCACTACCCTTTAGAAGGTAGACAGCGTGCTTGACTTTGTCCACTTCGGGGATGTCGAGGATCCGGAAGGCCTTCTCAAGACCTGTCATTCACAGATCTGCATCCGCTAGATCAGACGTCCCAGCATAATCCGAAGCTCCGACTCGGTGAAGCCGCTCAAAGGTCTTCCCAATACCTGATGTTTCATAATGGGGAACATGTGCTCTTGGCGGAGGCATTGGCAATCTTTCTACCATGAGATTCATCGTATCCATCATCTTCCCCATAAGGTGTTGATAGGCAGGGTTTTCGAAAATGGTTGGGTCATGTTGGGGGACCTCATGCACCCGATCTCCATGTGCTTGCCCTATAGATCCATCAATTGATGCAGCATCACTGTTCTCCGCAGCATATTCTTCATGGTTTCCAGACATCTTGTCTTTTTCTTCCGCTGAGGGCAGAATATGATTGTAAGAAAAGTTGGAAAACTCACAAGAACAGACACAACCTAGTCTTAAATCCTTGTAGACTCAGCGAACCTAGAGCTCTGATACCAAACTTGTGGCAACACATCCCGCTATCACACAGACAGCGAGGTGTTATGCGAAAACGTGCGGACAACACCATAAACCACTGATTAGCAAAAACACGGGTTAATTAAAACCAATTGCAGAAAGCAGATAAACCAAGAAACTATTACATTCAGATCCTCATCTACAAGGAAAACAGGTTATATAAACATTTACAAGTCTTAATACATGTCCACACCTTAGGAGATCAGCTGTCTAGTCATCATATGAGTTCATCACCTGTTTATATGAACATAACGGCCCTCATCCGGCCAGCAGTAGGATATACAAAGCTTCATCTGCTAAACATCGTGAAACAACAACAAAATGCCTCCAAGGACCTGAGAGTATAGGGATGACTCTAAGACTCTACTACAAAACAACCCCGCGACCACCACCACGTCTAGTCGAACACCTAAAAAGGGTGCAAATCAGCGGGGTGAGACATATAGTCCCAACGAGAAACATAACTCCCCGCCGAAACCATAAAACCATAGAAGGATGAAAGCAAAAGCAGCTGATAACTGATATAAGGTGGTATAACAAGAGCAGTTTATAAAGTAAAGCTATTCATACCATCAAGCTTACCAAGATATACGTAAGACATGTACCCAAGTATTTCATTATGGAACATGATTGACAAGATAAGATTTATAAGATCTTACCACATAACATAAGGAACGTATAAGTAACTGTAAGTGTAACAAGATCAACTACACAAGCAAGGCCTCAACCAATGTTCCGTATTTTTCCTTAAGCAATAAATACTATTCGGCTGGATTGCGTATTATTATGCCCTGAGGAAGTGAGTCGTACCGCTCAAATCCAACCTTCAGTTGCGAAACCCAAGCCGGTGCCATACAAGGTCAATGGAAGAGTCAGACTCCACAACCTCCCACCTCGTGGTCAGTACACAAGTACAACACAAGCAGGACCGCAGTCTCATGCTTAAGTGGCCTCAACCACAGGGTCAGGCTACCCTTTGCCTAGCCCGCCTTGGTACAGGTATCGACGCTAGTGAAACTGAGCCATGGGCCTGTTCACCGTGCTCTTGAACCATGAACGCATTCATGCTCCCATATCACATATCCTGAGCCATGGGCATGTTCACCATGCTCTTAACATATTGAGCTACGAGCCTAAAACCGCACTCTGGAGTCTACAACCAAAGTTGCACTCTTACCTCCTCACTTTAGGCTAGGAGAAACCTCGCATACTCAACAATATGCGCTCCGGATTAACCCGCAGGAGAACCCGTTTCACCACCTCCAACTCCTGACGATGATGGATAGGGCGACCTACATGATATGTTCCACTGTGATTAGTTAATATATTTTAGGTGGATTATTGAGGCAACCAAGGTGTGACACATGCATAACATAAAGCTTCCTCATTGTTACCACCATCACAGTATCCTGGGATCTTCATCCCTCATCACAAGAACCCACTACCTCATAAGGCATTATCATCACTTGGGATAACAATCCCAGATCATCATTAGAGGATAACACCTCAACTTAGGCACTTTAGCCAAACTCGGGTCCTCAGACCAAAACACATCATGCATATTATCTCATCATCAAGAGTAACCATCAGAGCAGTGTTACTCAAACATATATACCTCATAGCCCTTTACCTGGCTATGCATCTGTATGAATCACCTACATGGTTAGTATACACAATCATAATGGATTAACAGAAAGATCATATCATCAAACAAAAGGGCAACATTGGTGACTATATGCCTTATCATTCATGCCTCAACCTGTGACCATAGACATAGGTCATATCATCAAGCAAAGCATCTTATATGCTTACCCTTTTTACTCAGCATTATTCATATAATCATGATGATCATAAGCACATGTAATATCATGTCATTAGAGTGTTAGATATGTCATGCTTACATATGTGCGTTCTACTATATCAACCACCTTACCATTACCAAACATGCCAAGGGTTTACAACCCATAAACCAAAACTTCTTAAACGACAAAGAGGTGATCGCATGATAAAGAACTATTGTATAAGTTTTCCAGAAGGAACAAGACCCTCACTAAAAGCGCCCACTACCCTCATAAGAAGTGTGACGGGTAGGGTACCCTCACTAAAGGTAGTATCGGGCAGGGTACTCTCCCATATCACCCAACACTCTAGCCTCATAACAGCCAAGCACCAGCAAGGATCACAGGCTACCACCTCAGGATGTATCGTGCAACCGACTGCTATCAGGCAACCAAGGTATCGCTGCCACCAGCATAACGTGCAGCTCAGACAAAGAGACATATCGTGCAACGGTGCATTGTGCACTAGGTGTGTATCGTGCACCGGATGCTAGGAGTTGCAACGGGCGACAACCACTCTGGCGGCTAAATCCATGGCGCCCGGGCAACCCTGCATCGCCCAACGCAACACAGGAGTCGTGCAACGTCCAAGACAGCTCCTAGGTGTATCAGGCACCAAGCTAACCCTATATGGATGTACCGAGCATGGCACTCCACATAACCTGATGCCCGACACACAAGGGTAATGACCAACATACCACTCATCTAGGCGCAACGGCCAAGGGTACAACTTCAAACGTCAACAAAGAAAGCATATCGTCCAACTGGTCTCATTCTATTAGCCAACACACAAGGCTAGGGCCAAGGGGTGACGCCCACCACAGAACTAGCTAACAAAGCTTCCATAACATCAAGGTATAACGACACCAAGCCACCTCCTAGGCTAAGTGTATCGGGTAGGGCACTCAACATAGTGTGACGCCCGACACACAAAGGTCAAGAACCAGGTATGTGACGCTTGTCACAACCACAACATGTCAACCAAGGCTCTAGGCCAAAGAGGGATGTCGGGTAGCACCAACCCCAAGACCATATCGAGCAAGATGCAACCCAACAAGGTCATCAACAACCTCAAGCACAAGGGCACCAAACCCTAAAAGATCAAAAAGATGGCTCACCTCTCAACAACCAAGAGAGAGGGGTCTTACAAAACTTCTTATCACCAATCGGGCAGCACAAGGATCAACCCCAACAAAGGTCTACATCCACCACAAAGCTCACCTCTCGAATCCATGGTGAGAGAAGGGTGTTGCTCAAGCAACTAGAACACAAGCTCACCTCTCAACTTCAATGAGAGAGGAGTATTGCTCATATCACTAGAGTTCAAGCTCACTTCTCTAGACCAAGGAGGGTGATGGGTGTTTCTCAATAAGAAAACCCTAGAACATGGCTCGGCCAACTAGAAGCAACTAAGCAAGAAACTCAACTAGCAACATACATAACCGATTATGATCATAAGAAACATACAAGAACATAAATGGTAGTATAGTTAGGGTTAGGAGTTATGTAACCTGCCTTAAGCAAGCTCCAAAGCTCCACACACCAAGTTTCCAAGCTCCACCACAAGAAGAAGAGCAAGACACTCTAGGGTTCGACCACCACTAGAGGAAGAAGGAGACTCCAAGATAAGGATCAGCCACCAAGCTTGCAAAGGAAGAGGGTGTAGTGCACCAAGGGAGAGGGGAAACAAAGGAACTAAAGGGATCCTTAGCAAGAGAAAGGGAACACATATATAGGAGAGGATGGAGGAGAAACCAAGGTAAGACAAGGCAAGGTGTCGCCTACGTAGGGACACTTGTCCATGAGCAAAGCCACCACTCTAACATGCCTAAACACATGTCCAAGGCCATTGCCGCATGCAAGCATCAAGCGCCAATTGTCCACTAGTGGTGACACAAACGAGGTCAAAGGGGTCCATGGGCGACACACCTCCGCACCATGCCCGACACACACACCTTGGGCGACACACCTCGGGCCGACACAACCATGGCCGACACACCTAGGCCGACACAAGGCACTCCTGCCCGACACAAGGTCAAAAAAGGCAAACGCAAAGAACAACAAGGCCCACCAAGGCTCATCCAAGCCCAAGACAACTCAAGCAACGATCCCAACCCTTCCTCTCAACACTAGAGGAAGCAAGGAGAGGGAGGAACACCTCACAAGGTGACAAACTTGCCCACAAACCCTAGACTTGGGTTGATTGCAAGTAACACCTCCAGCTCTCAACAAAGCACCAACAAACAAACCCTAATCACCACCAAAGGTTATTAGCAAGCAACTAAGCATCAGGGTTAAGCAAAGAAAATAGGATAAGCTCTTAAATGAAGGTCAGGGTCCTTACAGGTGATTAGCAAGCAACTAAGCATCAGGGTTAAGCAAAGCAAACAGGATAAGCCCTTAAATGAAGGTCAGGGTCTTTACAAGAACGAACCAACATTTGACACCATGAAATAGGTGAAGATGGCATCAAATCAAAGGTCAAACATATTCTTTCCAAACCCCAACACATGAGAATGTCCATACCTTCTCACAAATAGGATGATATGTCAAGCACATGTATGAGCAGTTAGATGCACCCTTACTACTATTGTGGTGGGAATAGGTGCCACATACCAGAACAAGATGAATGAGAAGACGTTCAATAAAAGCATTTCAAAATGTCACACAATACTAGAACAAACAGATGATCCACAAAAAAAAACTAGACGGGTAAGACGTAAACATGAATTAAAAGACATTCCTTAGACATGTTGGCAAAGCAAACAATGAGACAATTTGAAGTAAATGGGGATGGGAAGACATTCCTACTAGAGAACCAAACACATATTAAGGATGGGATAAACATGAACATATGAATGTTTTCTACTCTTATTATCAAAACAAACACCTTATAAGGTCGACACAAATTGTATCAAGTGGATGTTCTTTTAGGCATGTTGAAAAGTGAAAACAAGATGGAGCAGACATATGCTTATACTATGTGCCCAACCACATGCCAACTTGAAAATGAAAAAAAAACATATTTTGCTACAATTTTGACTTGAAGTGTTATCAAACTGTACACAATTACAGATCTCATAGAGGAGAGCGTGACATCAGGTCCAACTAAGGTGAGCTCAACATCAAGTCTTCCCAGATGATCATATTTTTAGGTCCTACTATAGTAACCTTGGCTTCAAGTCTCCTCACAGGAGAACAATCTCATGTCTCACTTTGGCTTCAAGTCTCCCTATGTGAAAACAATCTCAAATCTAATTATAGTGAACTTGACTTCAAGTCTCCTCATGTGAAAACAATCTCAACTCTCATTGTAATGAGCTTGACCCCAAGTTTTAGTGGGGTGAGAAATACACTAAGTGCCACTAAGATGAGCATGGTAAGTCTCATCAAGGTAGATATTACTTATCACTAACATGAGAAAAATGTGAAGTTTCACTAAGGCGAGAATGATGACCGTCAATCACCCCAAGTCCAAAACCCCTAAGTTTTGGCCATTTAAGCCCTTTTTATAGACATTTTGTGTTATACTAACTCCACTAAGTGATGATACACCATGGATTCTCAAATTTAGCCACTTGGCTCTTCTTTGCACCTTGGACGAGCCTCTTTAAATGAGAAACTCAATCTAAATACTTGTGATATAAGAAATCATTTTCAAGCCTTGCTTCCATAAGTAGCTTTCATCAAATCACCAAGGTCTAGCAGCAAGCAAAAATGTTTATTTTGACTTTTCTCTGAGGCAAATGATTATAAAGGTTTTACCAATGTAAGTGACTTACAACTTCCTAGACCAATTTTACTTAGTCTATGAGTACAATCATGCTCAAATATCAACCCTATCATCCTAGTACACTCTTGAAGAAAGATGATTGTGTACGAGTCTTGAGAATTCAACCCTTATCAAGAGTGGGTTTACCCACCATGCTTTAGGTCTCATCTTGAGAGGGGAAAACTATTGACATTCCAATTATTATTTTTCCCGATCTAATTGTTAAACAAATGATATAGTGACAAAAGTTAATTTAGATTATCCAAGAATTAGACATAGATATGTGAACAAGCATAAAAATCAGAATAAATTTAGTGTTGAACTATGGGTATACCCATTATCACTAAAACATGATGGTTAGGTACTAAATGTCACCCTAGAGTGAGAAAAAGTTATACAAACATCTTAGATCCATGGGTAATGTCCTAAGGGGTGTTATCATATGAGAAAGATAATTCAAATGTGATACACGACATATCAAACCAACCATGAGAACTTTGACTAGATCCATGATGAAGTATTGATATGCAATTAAAGAAATAGTATGATTAAGAGTCACTTGATAAATTAGCAAAATACGACCCTATGTCTCTCATGATTAATGGTCATTTTTGTACATTCTAGACATGAAAATCTCCACAAGTTGGAAGGATGCCATCTTGAGTAGACGTCCAACTAATCAATGATCTACTATGAAATATCGTGCCTAGACACTATCATAATGGCCTCGACCTGAAAAGGTTCCATAACCAGGTCCTCATAGTGCTACCTAAACAATATGCCCATAAATGGTGAAATAAGACATGAATCTCATCTAACACATGCTCCACCTTCTCCACCAGTTCTAGGCCAACCAAGCAACCCCCTCCATGCATAAAATCCCCTAGTGAAAGGGGGATAGTGTATGTTCATTTCTCCCCTTAATTGAGTCGACCAGACAGCGTGTGGGTGTGTAGACTCAGGCTATAATACGCTAGAGTCTATAGATCACACGATACACTCTATACATTTTCCATCTTGCAATATTTTCTGTAAAAATAAAATCAACGATGTCTTAAAGTATCTAATTATCAGAAAATATAACTAAATTTGAGTTTATTTGGACTCTTATAGGTCATTTGTCAAATAACAATAAAAATAATGCAAAAAATTACTATGAGTATCTTACAAGTATCCAAATGAGGTCAAAGTGTACATATGGCCTATATTTTTAATAACAATGAACAACGATGATTCATATTTCCCAAAAAATAATCTAAATATGTAAACACTACTTGAGTGTACAGTGTAATATATATATATATATATATATATATATATATATATATGTATATATATATATATATATATATTTATGTTTACGTATATATATATATATATATATATGTATATGTGTGTGTGTGTGCATTTATTGTAAGTATGATTATGATTATATTTTGTCACATAGATTATGACTTGAGACCACATGTAAAACATTGTATAGTTATATAGTTATGATGTATATGATGGGCCTTGATACTTTTTAATGCATATCTTGTTGAAAATTTTCTATTCATACTTTCATCCCAATGTGCCTTGATTTATGATCCTTGTTAATATTTTTTTAGTTTTTAGTTTAGTCTAGCCTCTAAGCCTTAGGGTCTTCTTATGTGTGGATGTCAAGTTTGGGTGCCTTGCCCTGTGTGTATTTTAACTTATACCAATTTCATTGTTATAGGATTTAAGAAGTGTAAATTTACCACTTCATCACCAGAGATAGTTATAAAAAATTTATGGTCATGTAATGTTTTAAAATTATGATCACAAGTTGGAAAAAAGTATGCTTAGTTTGACTTTAGATTTGAGATAAACAAAATTTCTTGATGTAATTGTATAATTGAAACATGAAACAAGGAAGCAAACATTATAGTACTAGCTATAAACAAGATGATGTAGGGAAGATCTACTTTCAATCTCTCTCTTTAGGGAACCTAACCTTAGGGGTTTTTCATTAACCTCTCTTGCAATTATTAGATCTAACTCCCATTGTAGCTTAGGCTTCCTTGAGGTCATTTCTCAGTGAACGGTGGTGCGGTGTATGTGCATGTGTGTGGAGATGCACTTCTATCCTTCTAGAATCAAAACAAGTTGGCGGAGGAGGTTTTCCAGTAATATTCCCCTCTTGTTTATCATGGTTTCAAAGAAGGTGGAGGAGAAGCAAAATCCCTCTAATGAAGGGTAAATATTAGATGTTTTGTATATGTTCCCTCTTTATCCCTCATTTTATTCATATCCCTTGTATATGGCCAAGGCCTAATCTACTATACAGGGCTTAAGGCCCATTCTCTCTTTACATAGTCATGCATTGTAAACTAATAGGACTTGATTCCTTAGTATAAATACAAGGGTATCCGCACAAGATGAAGGTGTGTGATAGCCCTTCCCCGATGTTTCCCTCATCTTCCCTTTTCGAACTGATCCCCAAAATATATAATGGTATCATAGCTATATTGAGACTTCAGTCTCAACTTTCCTCGTCCTAGGGTTTCAAGGGCTTCATCGCCGTCTTCCTCGCGCAAAGTTCTTCCTGGACAATTCAAACTGATTTTTTATCCTCCTTTACATCCTTTTTCTCACCATCTTCTATGACCTATGAAGAAGATCTCACGGTCAAAGTTCTTGTTAGACAATCACTTCAAAAACTCTCACCTATCAAGGAGATCTCTCTAGTCGGTTCAGGAGAGGAAGGTTTTGCTCACATATCTGGACTCCAAATTGTCATCACAACTGAAAGCCAACTAGCTAAGTTCAGATCTTGCATCTCTCCCTCTCTTCGCGAACTTTGATATCTGGTTCAAATCGTTTGTCGTTAGGTTTGAATTTAAGCAAAGGCTTCTTGACTCTGTCTCTTTCTCTCTCAAAATCAAGTTATCTTCATTTCTTATTTCAGCTATGGCTACTGAGGATTCATCTCATCATCATCTATTCTCTTTGGATCATCAATTTTCTTGCATTGGATGTATCTCTTTGAATGATAAATGAGTGTTTTTAAAGGTGATATTCGAAACTGTTATCGGCCTGAAGGGAATATTATTGAGAGTTATGTGGTGAGAGAGGTTATGGATTTTTGCAATGACTTTTTAAGTGGTAATGATACTCCTGTAAATGACAAGAATATTGAGGAGCATTTTGGCAAATGAATTTTGGGATCACGGATGAAAGTAATCAGCCGTGAACAGTTGGAACAAGGTCACTTGTATATTTTATACAACATTGACGAAGTGAGTGTTTATATTGAGGAACATACCAATTTCATCAAGAGATAATATCCTCGAGCCAATTCAATGTGGCTTGCTAGAGAGCATAATAAGACATTTATTAAGTGGTTTGAAGATAAAGTCTTACATCAACTATCTCAAACACCAGATAATCTTATTAAAACTATCAAATGTCTCTCCTTTAAACCAAAATTGAATGTTATGTCTTATGAAGGGTTTGACATAAATAGATTCTCATATTACACAAAGCGTCAAGATGATAAGAGTGTCATCCAAAACAGTGGGGTCACCCTTCAAGCATCTTCATTGTTTTTTGCAAGTACAAAGGATAAGAGTCCACGTGAAGCTAAAATATCATATTATGGTGTCATTGAAGACATAGGGGAGTTTGACTACGTAGATTTCAGAATTCTGCTCTTTAAATGTAATTGGATTGATAACACCAAAGGAGTTATAGTGGATGACTTGGGTTTCACATTAGTGAACTTTGAAAAGATTGGCGAGAAGGGTGAACCATTCATATTGGCATCATAGGCAAAATAAGTATTTTATATCGATGATCCTGCAAATGATAAATGGTCAGTTGTTCTTCATGGTAAAAGACAGTTCATTGAAGATCCTATAGATGAAGAACAATACTATGATAAGTATGATGACTCCAGTCCATTCTCAGTTGGGTTGCCAACACCACCAAATATTGAAGCTAATGATGACTTGTATGTGCGTGGAGATAACAATGAAGGATTTTTAATTGATAAAAGATTGTAATATTAGAGGCATGCATGTTTATATTTTTTATATGTTTTATTTTTTTGAATGTGAACTTTACAATGTGAATGTGAACTTTACAATGTGAATGTGAACTTTCAGATGGCTGAGCATTCTCCTGATGATCGTGCTGTTGATTACCGTGAGGGTGAGGACGTCAATGTATTGCCTCACAATGTAAGTTTTAAAAATATATCCCTGAGGTTTCTATCTATATGTTCATTTATAGTTATATCCTGTAAGTGTGTTTTTTGTCAAATTTTAGGTTGGTGATGTACCCCCTGAAGAAATTGGGGCACTTGATGAGCAGCAAAAAAATTTAGAAAGTGAGGGGCATCACAATGATGAACAAGTTACTACAGTAAAGGGGCAAGGACCCAAACTGGCCGTGGATTTCGATCATGCAGGAAATCCAGTTGGAGTAAATCACAACTCATTTATTGCATATCTTGGAGTTCTTACTTGCAGACATTGTAGTCCTATTTTTGAATCCTGGCATAAAGTTCCTAAGGGGAAAAAAGACTTAGTATGAAAGGAACTATGCGTGAGTTATTATTATTTACAATTCTATTTTTGTAGATTAGTAATTTTTAGGATACTAGTTAATAGTAATTCTATTTTGCAGAGTATATTTGATATGGATGAAAAGATGCATTGTAAATACGTGATGCAACGTTGTGGGAGGGTCCTAAGGAACTATAGAACAAATCTCATCTGAGATTACATACACGATGCTGAGAAGAGGTTCTTGATTGACTTCTAATTCTAGACATTGATCACTTTTTGACTAACTCTACACTAATAATTTTTGTTTGTATTCTCTTTAAAAAATAAATTTAGGCAGAAGGCAGCCACTGAGCAATGGAACTACCTGGACACCAAAGAATGAGAGGAGTTTGTTACCCAAAGAAAAATGGATGAATTCAAGGTATTAAGCACAACTTCCAATTTAACTAATATACATTCTTATGTATCACCTATTCAAGATTAACCTTTAGTGTTACTAACCAAATCAATGTACTTACTAACAAGGCTATCAGCGATGATCAAAGAGCAGATGTGCACTGAATGTGCATGACCACACAATGAGTCCAAGAGGCTATGTAGACGTTCGCCAAAGACTACAACCTGAGTCTACTGCTCAGTCTCCTGCTACTCAGGAGTCCTCTACTATTGGTCTTGCACCTTTTCCTCGACATGCTATGTGGATAGCTGGGAGGCAAAATAAGAAGGGAGATATAATAAAACCCACAACTGCTGAGGCGGATGCAAAAATGGTAAAATTCAACTCTTAGAGAAATCGATCGATATTGATTATTGTTATGTTTACTTACCAATTTCTATTGATGGCGATTAGTGGGAGTTGCACGAGTAGAGGAAGGAAGGCAAGTTCATCCCTGAGGGCACAATGGATGAATTGACAGTTGCTCTGGGTAACCTAGAGCATCCTGGACGTGTTAGGGGTGCATGCGTTGGTGTGGGCATCAAAGCGTTCTTTGGGCCATCCTAGCACAAACTTGTCCCAAAAGTGAGAATTTCACAAGTTGAGTAACCTATTCTTTTTTTAGAATGTTATTGTGAAAGGAAATTAAATAATCGATAGGTACGTTTCTTTTATCCATGTAGAAGTAGATGAATTAATTGAGAGGAAAGTCCAAGAAGCGATGGTGAAGTGGAAGGCGTCTCAGACGACCACTCAGACGGTACCTGTGACGTGTCGCACTTCTATTACTCCTACTGTAGAGGTTGGGAGTAATCATGTAGACCCACCACCTAGCACATCCTCTGTAAGTATTTTTATGACATAGTAGTTAGTCTTTTCAAGATGATATGTTTATGTATATATGTATATAACATTCTTCATGTAAATTTGTAGGGGTTGAATCCATGTCGTCTAAAAAGTCAAGAATATATCGTTACAGAGGCACATGCTTACCCAACCCTTCCAAGGGAGATGTTTCATAGAACTCCAGTACCAGCTGGTGCGGTTCGTGTGAGCCCGATACATATACTCCCCGATTGGAGGGATCTTCAACTGCCATATGCCCACCCAGATTCTAAAATGCTTGGTGAGGCAGAAGGCAGAGTGATACTGTGGCCCAAAGCGGATGTCGTCTATACTAATATTGTATGGTAAATTTACATTACGTTAATTTGTTAGTGTGTATATATGAATCAATTAATCTGAAATTATATATACAGGTCAAAAAGACGACACCCGCTACATCTCGACCTCCACGTCCACCTCCTCAACTACCAAGTTGGCTTCCAAGGGACCTACACGCCTCGTTAGGTCCTAATTATATGGGTATGGCAGTATGGATCGACGAACATGATCAAAATTGTCCGATAAATGTTACAATTCCGGAGGATGTTGCAGGTCAATCATACAATAACAATCTATTTATACAAGTTTTGCATACATATTAATGCATAGGTATTAATGCAGGTCAATCATATGAAAACAAGCTATTTATACAAGATATTTTAGAGTTGTTTCATTATGATTGGCTGAACACATCTATGATAGAGCTGTGGATATGGTGAGATCTTATTTATACATCTGTATACCTTGTTTTATATACGGTGATATGGTTTCTTATATATTAATGCATATATAATACATGTTTTGCAGCCACTCACACATGATATGTACAGATTTTGCATTTTCCCATGTGAGATTTTTAGTTCCATCTTTGATTAGTCTTGTAGATATAGACCCTTCTTCAGTTACTTCATACTGTTGTGATGCTTTTGAATATTTTGGTAAAAATAAGAAGACGGTGATAATAGGCCCATTCAATGTTGAGTAAGTTTACTTTGCTTATAATTTGAACTTAAGAAAATTACATTTTTATTATGGATTTTGAGTTATTAATTTTTAACTTTCTTACCTGTAGTGGTAGGCATTGGGAGTTACTAGTTATTGTCCCTAAGACGTTCACTATCTATTATCTAGATCCTGCGGAGAATGAATTGAATACATTATATGGACACACAATGAAAAGGCCATTATTCTCGTGAGAAATATTTCATATTTTTATATCCGTTAACATATGTTATTACATTACTATTTAATTATGCAATTTAATATGTTACATTAACATGTAGGGCTTTACAAGAGTTTAAAAAAGCTGGAAGAAAGGTCCCCAGGAAAAAAATCAGCCACTAATTTGGGAGAATGTGAAAGTAATTTCCCGACTCCAATGTATATATTATTTATGTGAACTATACTTATTTATATTTTTTAATATTTTGTATGTTTCAATTTATAGTGTGCTACACAAGACAACGGATGGGCATGTGCCTACTATGTGATGCGATTTATGGACCTAATCATCAAACATGCCACAATGAAAATCGATACTATACAGAAGGTATTATATATAGTCTCATTAGATAATATGAGATATATCAATCTTATTATATATTATTAATTATATATATACGTCATTCTCTTTGTAGGTTCTTAAAACTGACTTCAGCACAGGTGGAAAGTTATTAGATGTACATTCTCCCTATACGAGGGAGGAATTAGATGTTGTAAGAGAAGAATGGCCAAAAGCCCTACAAGTAGTGGAAATTTTTAAATATAATTGGGGTTCTGATGACAATGATGGCGATGATGAATAAAGAATGATATTTCTAAACTTTGTTCTCATAATTATTTTTGTGTGAATGTGAATGACTTTTTCTAAATTGTCATATGTGTGAATGTGAATGACTTTTTCTGATCAATACATGAATGTCTGAATGTAAAAAACAGATGAAATGAATGGAACTGAATGTGAATGTAAATGACTTTGTAGGTTTCTACATATATCTGGTCAATACATGTTTTTGAATGTGAATGACTTTGCAGGTTTGTGGCTTATTGTTGGCTGATATCAATAGATGTTGTAAACCTGCAGTTCATAACTGAACTGCAGAATCTGCGTCCTGCTGACCAGCCATACAGCAGACATACAAACTGATAAGAAAAAAAATCAGAACATATGCGTAAGTTATTTGTATAAACCGACAACAAAGACATACATCGTCGGTTATTAGCAAAAAACCGACGTCTCTTCCATGGCTGACGTCGGTTATCTGTAAGAACCGACGCTTTTAGTGGCCAGGTACCACGGCCGTCTTGGGAAGCACGGTCGTACTGGCAGGGATATGGCGTCGGTTATTGTTTAATAACCGACGTATTTAACCATGATACAATATCAATTTTCTTTACAAACCGACGCTTATAGTTCCCTTGCTGGCGCGTTTTTGGTGGCGGGAAGGGTTATGGCGTCGATGTTGGTTTAATAACCGATGTCTTTGATCATGATATAGTGTCGGTTTTTGTTAAGAACCGACGCTTATAGTTCCCTTGTTGGCGCATTTTCGGTGACGGGAATGGTTATGGCGTCGGTTAGAAACCGACGCTGAAGGTGTCGCCCTTTAACGACGCCCACTTGGGTGGCGCTTGGAAACCGACGCTAAAGACTCTAAATAACCGACGCCAAATGTCTTTTCTGTAGTAGTGGTCGCTCAACTCAAACAAAGTCTCTTCTCAAATAGGTTTGTCAATAAAATAGGAGAAAGATGGCATAACCGTCTAGGACATCCAAATAAGAGTGTCATGAGTCTACTGAATAAAGACAGATTGCTTACAAGTTTGAAGGGTAAAGCCCCCTTACAAGGGGTTATAGAAGTAGCAAACTTCTAAATGAATTTAAGAAGACTTGAAACATATCTCTAGGTATATCATATAAGGAGATGAGATTTGCTTAAAGTGTGTGACCCTCATCGCGACATCGCTCTAGGAACTCATTTTAGGGAACTTGAGTTTGGTTTCCAGAATACTAAGCCAATTTTGGTTCGTTGTAAGTGTAATATAAATTTTCTTACACAATGTCAGATACCAAAAATTTTTACCAAGACTGAAAAATAGGATAGGAGACCATGCATATTGGTAATCACCCTATTGTGTTCTATATGTACTATGGAACTTCATAAAAATCACCAAAACTCAAATCGCAACGTAAGCGGTCATGAAAAACTAACTTAAAAAGATCTTGAGTTACCAAGTCTTGCGGACCACTTACAACAAATTAATAGGAACCAAAGCCTTCCGAGGAGGCAAATGGGTAACATTTTCTTGTATAAGAGGGAGGTTTTTTGGTGCAACAAGACCATGATGTTCTCACCATTCACCAACTCACCTCAACTGTGCATATCTGGACTGGGCTGCTTGATATCTCTTGTTGGGGGTAACGGGCCTTGCCAAATCTACGACCTGGTAGCTGGTATCCCCATCTCATCCTTTCCGCCCCAAAGCTGCACGCTTCCTGACAAGTGCCGAGCCGGACAACTTTCTTGCTGACTCCGTCCGCCGCTCACACGCCAACAGTCGCCCCTTTCCCCCCACCTTCAGCTATCTGGGATCCCAGCTCTGCGCAATCTCTGCCCTCATGGCCTACGTAGATCACGCCTTCTCCATCACGGATGAAGACTTTGACATCGACGACGGCTTGCACGTGGTCCGAAACAAGCCCCCCGTGAAGGAGATCGGGCTCGCCGTCGCGCTGCTCGTAGTCGGAACCCTAGGCATCGTGCTCGGGGGATACATGGCAGCTAATAAGGTCGGAGGAGACAGATCGCACGGTACGCCCTTGTATTCGCTTACCCGTCGTCCTCTTCCTTTCTTCCAAATCCGTCGGGTCTTCCAAATCCCCTATTTGATTTTGATGGGTGGGGCGTTACTTTTCGCAGGGGTGTTCTTCGCAGGCCTTGGTGCGCTTCTCTTCTTGCCGGGGTTCTATTACACGCGGATTGCGTACTATGCTTACAAGGGATACCAGGGCTTCTCCTTCGCCAACATACCCTCTGTCTAGGGTGAGTTGGTACCAGCAGCTCCTCCAGCTTCTCAATCGGAGGTCACCTACTTCGCTCCGCCGCTCACTGTACAGATCCGACGCCCGATAACCAACTCCAACTGTAGTTTTCATTACCCCTTTCTATTATTGTACCCCGCCCACCTCGCCAAGTAATGGTTTGTGTTTGTCCATTGCGCGATTTAGGAGAAAGTATCTGCCTTTCACGGCAACTGGCTTTCCCAGCGCTGTGCTTGTATATCACATCCTGTAAGTGCCGCTCCGCTTTGCCCCCGAATCCAGTTCTGAAACTTGCTCGCTGTTCCTGGCAATTCAACTCCTTTCGTTCTGTTTTGTATGTTGTAATCTACTAACCTAACTGGGTTTGCTTACCATTTAGATTGTTTGGTTTGTACGCATAGTATTATAGTTGGAGCATTTCATTCACAAGTATCATTGTTGTCTGATTTACGCTGAGAAATCATCTTAGGTCGCAGCTTTTGTGATCAGATCTGCCCTGTTCATCGGGAAGCCTATTAGCATCCAATGTGGTCGGACATCATAATCCCCAACCATCTAAACAGTACGTAGTAATTGATTGATAAAGGCTTGCTTTCGAGGTTTTAATCTGCTGCTCAATCAAACAATATCCTTATCCTGAGTCCACCTTCAAAAAAACACCCCCCGTGCCCAAAAGAAATCTAAGACGACAGAAGATAGAGGATGTATAGAGGACAGATCATTCTTCTCCAGCATGCTGCCTGGACATGCGAAATAGATATTACCCGGCTGCTGTGGCGCCGATGGTTCGGCTCGGCTCGGCCCCCGCAGATAAAAAAAAGAAATAGATATTGCTATTCTTCAAGAAACCAAATCTGCCGTCTCTGCTGACCGCTTAGTGGTGTTGGTGTGAACATGATATGTGACCTCAACCCTGTGCGGTTTGAGTGGCGACCTCAACATGTATGCATTCAATTTTGATACAAATGCTACTTTATATTTCTCAATCACGGTAACCTTCATTAACGTTAACGCAAATAAAAGAAGTTTGCCAACACCTCACTTGCACCTGAATTGTATACCTATGTATACCAACACTATTAGGTTAGGTAAAGGTGTATAGAGAGAGTTAATTAAAGAAAGATAAATGAGTGCATGTCGGAATAGTTAACGAGAGAATTGGTTAAGGAAAGAATAAGTGATGTTGTGGTAAAGCGAGGACAATTTAGGAGAGATTAAATGGGGCAGGGGGGCGAGAAAGAAAGAGAGAAAATGAGAAGAAAAAGACATGTACCATTTCACATACCATTTAAAAAAAATATACAAAGTGTACGCTATGCCCTTTTACGTGTAGTTTCAGTTTTTTAATGTAAGCATTACCATTTTCATTCATTTTCAATGTACTTGGTACCCATTTTCATTCATTCATTCATCATCATGATCATCATCTAAGCCTCAATTCCAACCATATTGGGGTCCGTTACACGGATTCTATTTTTCCAATCAGTTCTGTTATGGGCCATACTTTGGTAAGATGTAAAGATTTGAAATCTCACTTTATAAGTTCCGCCCAAGTTAATTTAGGTCTTTCTTTTCTTTTCATTGTGCTTGACTCAATAACATTGCTTCAAAAATGTGCATTTGTTGGTTGGGGTTGCATGTGTCAATTTCATCTTAGACGATCTTCAGGTAGCTTGTACTTGATGCTCACCACCCCCACTTTGTTCCAGATATAGTTGTTCCTCAAAGGATATTTTCTTGTCTTTCCAAACATCCTTCTCAGCATACACATTTATGTCACATTTATCTTGTTGAGATCTTATTTTTATACCGTTCAAAATTCACTCCCATATAGCATGGTTGATCGTATAGTTGTTCTATAAAGCTTACCTTTTAATTTGAGTGGGATCTTCTGGTCACATACTACTCTAGTCACACTCCTCCACTTCAACCATCCTACAATGATCCTATGACCATTTTGAACCTCACACTCATTTTCAATAATCTAACCAAAGTAACAAAATTTATCACATATTGGTTCATCCATTCCATTCAACTTGACTCCACCATTCACAATTTTACATTGGCTAAAGTTGCAATGTATATATTCAATTTTGCTTTTACAAATCATAAACCTGCTAGATTCTAATGCATTTCTCCTTAGTTCAACTTTATCATTCAATGTTTCTTTTCTTTCATCAATCAAGACAATATTATCAACAAATAACATGCACCTAGGGATATTATCTTGAACACGCTTTGTCAACTCGTCCATAACAAGAACAAATAGATATGGGCTGAGTGTCGATACTTGTTGTACCCCAATGGTGATAGAAAAAGTTTGTGTCTCTCCTCCAGGAGTCCTAACACTTGCAATTTTAGTCATCATACATGTTTTTAATCAGGTCAATGTATTAAATAGGCACATATTTTTGATGCAAAACCCTCCATAACACTTCTATGGGTACTTGGTCATGGGCCTTTTTCAGATTAATAAACACCATATTAAGATCTCTTTTGTTTTCTCTACACTTCTCTGTAAGCATCCTTATTAGAAAATTAGCATCTGTTGTTTATCTTCCTGACATAAAAGCAAACTAGTTGTCCAATATCTCTATTATTGATCTTATCCTTTGTTCAATAATCCTCTCCCAAAGCTTCATAGTGTGACTCATCAACTTTATACCTGTATAATTAATGCATTTGTGGATTTGTTCTTGTAGATCGGGACTATAGTATTGTTTCTCCATTCATATCACTTCTTCTTTGTGTTTATAATCTTGTTAAAGATATCGGTTAACCACATAGCTCCTTCATCCCCCATACTCTTCCATACATTAATGGAAATACCGTTTAGACTACATGCCTTATTCATTTTCATCTTTTTAAAATCATTCTTGACCTCAGATAGTGAAACTCGTTGTGTGTAAGTGATATCTCTGGCATTCATGTCACTCAAGTCTCTAACTTTGTTCCCAATATATTCATTGAAAAGATTATGAAACTAATTTCTC
The DNA here is from genome assembly GCA_963693085.1 of Alisma plantago-aquatica. Classification (NCBI taxonomy): domain Eukaryota; kingdom Viridiplantae; phylum Streptophyta; class Magnoliopsida; order Alismatales; family Alismataceae; genus Alisma; species Alisma plantago-aquatica. The sequence goes on along the minus strand of OY856409.1, from coordinate 1,619,230,712 downwards.
CATTGATCCTTTATATCATCATCCTTCATCAACATTGTTCCATCTTCATTCTTCACTTGACAAGGTACCCATTTGCATTAAATGAAATTATTTATTTTCACAAACTTAACAATACTTATATTTGATATACATAAATTCAGTACTCTTTTCAATAGGTATTCTACTAATCAAATACTTATTTAAATATACAATACTACTTTTTAAAAAAGACTATCCATTTTTTTATATTGTTGTACTTTTCTACATGCAATACTTTATTGTGTGTTGCACATACAATTTTGGAACTGCCAAATATTGTTTTGCAATATATGCATGTTTTTAAGAACTTGCATATATTGATGTGTGTTGAAATGCAATTGTTAGAACTCACAGATTGTTGTGCGATACATGCATATTAGATTGGTTGACTGGATTTCAAAGGCCCTTAGGCTGAGTAAAAAAACAAGTGTAGTTGGGGGGATGTGTATCACGGTTCTAAATGAACCATGGTTCTTGATTGGGATTATGCGAAACAATCTAATGAGATTTCTCCATGGGCCTAACTATCTTTGTGAGTAGTCATCTAGAGGTTGATGGTTAGTGGTGATTTTGACTTCTCTTGTTTGTATTTAGGAAGGTCAAATATCAATACCACTTCTATATTTATTTTTGCAATAGGGTTATACCTCCACGGCAAGTTGGATAAATATATGTTACTCGAACTTGAGATGATCGCTTCCCCGATAGAGTTGTCTATTTTCTATGTGCCTTTGGTCCTAATCACCACCCCATATTGGTTGACTCTTACATTACTGGATATGTTCTTCACCTTTTAAATGAAACCACTTCAACACCATCACCTTAATAGTTTGTTTTCATCCTTGCGGGATTTATGATTTGAATGCAAGTTGGATTTATTTTCAACTCTCACATTTAGTTGGGCATGTTGTTAGACACACAATCTTTCCATTTGGGGCAGGGTCTTGGGAAAACTTCATGACTATATTGTCTCCCTGAAAAAGAATATCCCCAAAAATACAATGTACTCCAACTAGGTTTGCAACCATGTTACCGAAAAACATACTTATATTTGTAATGATTATCCCTTCCAAACTAGTACATAATGAGGAAATAATTGTAAAAATCTATTGGAAAAAGGAGGCAAAAATATGAAATCTTCCCATTTGTGTCCATTATGCAAAAATGCATCAATATCATATACGTTATGATGATCAATAATACTCTCTCCTCTAATTTGCATCAGATCACATTGTAAACCTTTTTAAATCCCAATTTTCTCATAAGATGTAACCATCAAAGGTTGGGTTCACCCAAAAAAAAAAGATGTAACCTTCAAAGCTTTTCTTTTATGATTGGGAGTCATTGTATATATTCTAAATCCATGACCTTAGCTCTCATCGTGTGTTTCGCTAAGACTAATAACTACCACTCTAATGTTGGTTTGGGGCTTGAGATGTCTACTACACATGGTGAGTCTCATAGGGTGTTTTTCATATGTTTTTTCTGGGAGGGGGGGGGTAAACATGTTAAAATGGTTTTACAATTCACTCTAGAAACATTTATGCTATCGACATTTCTCTTGCCATAAAGAAAACTAATACTAAAGACATATGAAATTAGAGATCCATTAATCTTCTCAATAGTTGATATATAATTATTGTATTAACTTTAGGCTCCTGACATTCACTAAAATGGATCATAATGTTTTTCTGTTAAGATGACCTAAAAAAGGCAACAAAACAAAATATAACTAAATTCTTTCGCATGAGCTTCTTTAAAATTGCAATCATAAAACCATTAAAGAATTAGTTATGAAATTTTTATTTAAAAAAATCAAAGCCAAATTGAATTAGCAATTTCTGTTTGTTATAAGAAATGATACACACACACACACATATATATACATGCTAGAATACACTCGAGTGTATCCGGAGCGGAATACACTCAAGTAGTTTTTCATGATGCAATATTTTTTTAAAAAATATAATCCGTTGATCTTCTTAAACATCCCGTGAACAACTCATACGCAAAATTTGAGCACATTTGGATATGTATAGCTCATGTTATGAACACCGCAAAAATTATGCATTTCAAATTAGTTTCGCGCGTCGATTTTGTTGCCCTTGGATGAGTGACTTACACTCATCCAAATGGGCTCAAAATTTGTATGTAACCTAGTTTTAGTATGACGGTGAAGATCAATGGTTTACATTTTACAAAAAATAGTCTTGATATGCAAACACACTTGAGTGTATTCGTGCGATCCGTACACTCGAGTGTATTCTAGCATGACTCTCTCTTTCTCTCTCTCTCTCTCTCTCTCTCTCTCTATATATATATATATATATATATATATATATATATATATATAGTGTCCAAAAGCATGTACCACCTATTCTTATTCTCCATACTTATTGATGACAATCCTTCCTAATATTTTACTAACTCCAAGGACATTAGACAAGGTGATCCAATTAATCTCTCTTCAATGTTCAATTATAATAAACATTGCCATGTCATAAGCCTTGCATGTTCAGATGGCCTAATGACATGCATATCTCTAATTGATTTTCTCAACAAAATATCTCTTTATATTTGGAATTGTACTCTTTTCTTTGTTACAACAAACAATTCAAGTGTTAAAAAATTAGACATATTCGTGGCATCTTGGACTAACGGACTAAGATGTGTTGTGTTGTAAATTAGGAAATCTTAATTGCCATAACCCTATATATATAAATATATATATATATAAATATATATATATATATAGAGAGAGAGAGAGAGAGAGTCAGGCTAGAATACACTCGAGTGTATAGATCGCACGAAAACACTCAAGTGTGTTTGCATATCAAGTCTATTTTTTGCAAAATATAAACCATTGATCTTCACCGTCATACTATAACTAGGATACATACAAATTTTGAGCTCATATGGATGAGTGTAAGTCACCCATCCAAGGGAAACAAAATCAACACGCGAAATTAATTTGAAATGCATAATTTTTGCGGTCTTTATTACATGACCTATAAATATCCAAATGTGCTCAAATTTTGCGTATGAGCTATTCACAAGATTTTTAATAAGATCAATGGATTAGATTTTTGAAAAAAATATTGCATCATGAAAAACTACTTGAGTGTATTCTGCTCTGAATACACTCGAGTGTATATATATATATATATATATATATATATATATATATATATATATATAGAGAGAGAGAGAGAGAGAGAGAGAGAGAGAGAGAGAGAGGTAGAGAGAGAGAGGTTAGAATACACTCAAGTGTATAGATCACGTTGTACACCCATGTGTTATTTACATATCAAGACTTGTTTTTAAATAATATGAATTGTTGATATAATTTTTATGGTAAGTACAGAAAATATACAAAACTTGACCTCATATTGATACTTGTATGTCACTTGAACAAAAAAAACATGTCGTTTGGATTTTCAAAATAGTTTTGCGTAGCACAAATGAATCAAGTGCATTGTGTCTTTGATACCGTAAGACCCCGATTTTTTTATATATTATGAGTAGAGGCTATTTTTTTTAACTAGGAGTGTTACAAACATGATATTCATAACAATAATAATAGACAAAACCATTAAAGAATGTGTATGAAATAAATTTTCATCATATTCTCAAGAAAAAAACTCACTTACTTCAAACTTGATAATAAAGTTTACCTACATGATGCCAAAACTTGTACATTGTCTCAGTATCTCGGATCGTGTAGATGGCGCTCCACTAAGCAAACCTCTCTTAAAACTATAGTCAGATCCTATATCTTAACCTCTCTTCCTGAAAATGAGTACATACAGACATCTCGTCCCCAACCATGTATAAAAGAAACCTAGGTTAGAGTAAGTGGTAATGAATTTCTAATAAGATAAACATAAATATTCTATAACTAAAAACTGAACTGATATCTAAAAGTTGTAAAATAATACTGAATTGATATGTCTTTTATTTATATCCTTTATCTTATTGTGGCCATCATTATACGATAAGTCCTCCTATGTTCACACCGAAGTGCCCTCTATGGTGCAACACACCCTCAGTTGGAACTACGAGACCTATATTGACATTGAAGTGTCCTCTATGGTGCAACACACCCTCTGTGACACCCACATTGTCTGGCACAGTACGCCCTATGAATCGTCTTGGGACTCTCTGGTGAGGACTTATCCTATAATGTATATAGTTACTATTCTGATGTCATTTTCTATCCATGTCCTTAATTTCTTATCTCTGGATCTTAATCTCTTATCTCTGAATCTTAATCTTTTATCTCTAAATATGTTCTCAACTTTCTTATCTCGAGATCTTAAACTATTATCTCTGACTAGGTATCTTTGCTCTCTAATTCTAAACTGAATCTAACTCTGGACTCTAAAATCTGAATATGTATATGTATCTACATTACTAAATAACTGAGATTGGATCTGAGACTCTTATTAGGAATCTGGATCTAATTTATTATTACTCACAATGAGTAATCTAAATCTAAAATCTAAAATCTAGATTCTTATTGTTTGAATAAATATTAATCTAAAACTTTTATTTAATATTGACTTAGCTACATTCTGGTATCAGATCTATGTCTAAAGGCTTGAGAAAATTGAAGTAAATAGAGAAATTTTGAATATCTGATAGTCATGTAAATCTCAAATGCTTGGAATTTGATAATATGGAAACATAATTCAAGCTGAACCAAATCTAGTTACTCTAAGCATGACATGATATGCAACACTAAAATTTGAAATTAACTTAATCGCTAAGTCACTTTGTAGGAATCTGTAGGTTGAGTCATAATAACAATGCAATTCAATGGAAATGACCCACTTACCTTGTTTAAGGAGATCCTAAATGTAGCTTGATCCCTTGTTCCATAATTGAATCACACTGGACGTCATTACAATTTTACGAGTCATGTGTATTCTCCCATCTTCGTTTCTAAATTTCAAACCCCGTCATCCTAATTTACTAAAATGAATTAGGATTCATATTTAACTAAGACTACTCTGGTTTAAATCACATTTAATGTCTAAACATTAAATTAAACTTGATTTACACATTATATGGCATACACATATTGATATATCCATAATAACCAAAAAGTATCATATGCACTAATATATAGGTACATACATCATATACCTAGAGTAGACTTCAAACATTTTCACATATACAAACATTACTAAATTACTTATAAAATCAAATGAAAATATAACTAGAATCATTTATCATCCTAAATAAGCACATCAACTGCATGTTGTCTCACAAATAATCATAAATCACCCTACATAATGGCCACTTAGGCCCTAAAATTAGTTACTGATATAACTACATATAACACTCTAAAAAAACCTCAAAAACAGTAATCATATAGTGTATTATAGTCCGTATAAAAAAAATATATGTCGTCGTATAGTCAACTCATGGGTGAAATACTCATAATGTCCTTATTAGGGTTTACATCAAAAATCTTAGTAAAACTTAAAATCAGGATGATCAAACTTTAGAATAGTATTTAACATATCAAAATACACCTTATGTAAAATATTCACTGATTTTGAAAGTTGTTTGCTATTTTTATTGCCCTAAACATTAAAATCATATAAACCTGAATACACAATATATATATTTAAAAAAATATTGAAATCGTCTTCAGAAAACATTTTTATGATATATTACTTTCAAAGACCTTCCCATTGATACCTTATTTGTCCCAAATGGAGTTGTGAAACTCAAGATATGATTTTCTAAAGTTATTACCTTTTCAATGCGTTGTTGGCGTTCAAAATCAATCCAACGATCACCATTTCAGGCGCATCAGAGGCTGAGGGCCAGCGCTCACGGGTCTCTACCTTGATCTGGATCCCCTCTGTCCAATTGAATGATGTGCTCCCTTCTCTCCTTCGGTGCGATACTCTGTTTTCTAGAGTCTTCCGCCGCCGCCCACTGGAGTCACTGCGGCGCCCCAAGCTTGCTACACAGGCCAGCATTGATCGCTTTGAGGCCCTTAATCCTTCCGGCCAAACTTCTCTGTCTAGGGCGGCTCTATCACCCTCATTTGGGTAGTTGGAATCAAGGATCCCTATGGTGTGCCCCTCACAGCCGCCAGCCAGTCCTATGTTCTTGCTACTGCCAGCTAGTTCATTTCCGGCAGCCTAGCTCTTGGCACCGAGGCCAATCACTGCCTAACCCGAGCACTCCTCCAACTTCCTATGGTCCTCATGGATCTGGAGTTGTTGTTTCCATAGCTTGGGTGGTTGAAGAAGACGATGCCCATATTGTTCCCTTGACGCAGTCACCACCCGTTATTCTCATCACCTTCGTCTCCTCTCCTTCTCTTTCTCTTAGTTTTGAATAAAACCCTATATACTAACTTGCATATAGCTAGACTTCCATAAATCAAGATTTTTATAGTCTCTAGCCCTAAGATCAACAGCGAGTCCCTGTTCGGCAGTTCGGGCGTGCGACACTCTCCAGTCCGCTTGGGCTGGAGTTGTGCCTTTTTTTTGTATAAAAGTCTAGTTTCTATAAATATTTCTATAAACCACGATATAATATCATTTAGCCTTAAATTTTTGTATTAACTACATCTTACTATTATCCTTGCTTGACAAAAAATTGAATCAAAACTAATAAGATAACCACTCCAAATTCGTTCTTCAAGAAATTTCTTAGTAATTACTAATTTAATTAGCTAGACCACTACATACTTCAAAATGGCCTGAAATTTCTCCAATAATCTTATATTTCCGTCACCCATATACTAAAATATCTGGAGCATTTTCCTTGTGAACGAAATATCAAATTCTCAAATTTGTACTCCAAGGACCTATTTGTAAAACTTAATTGGCCTAATTAGGCTTGAGTTGGTTTCTGGGGCACATGACACATTTCATGGTATTTTTAAGGGTCCATAGACTTAATCATATCCCTGATTACAAAAAAAAAAATCAAAGTGTGAATTGACAAAATTCCTCAATGAAAGCTTCCTCATGATGCATTTAATCATTATTTCATTACTTAGTTAATATGAAGATCTAAACCAGGTTTGGGTATCAAACCATTAACTAGAGTCATCATATTCCCTTCCGTGTTCTACTTTGGTTATCACCTCATATCATCGAACTAAATATTAATTCCTGAACTTTAAATATATTACCAAACTGACTAAATTATATAAGAGATCCTTTCTACATGCTTTTTCTCTTATATTCAAATATCATGAAAATTGGATGGAACCTTATTGTAACAGTAAATCTATCATATATTAAATTCATCAACAACTTAATCATGTACTTAATAGGTTTAAAAATTAGGAGTGTCACAGATACACTCAAGTGCATTCATGACGAAATCTATCTATTTTTACACGACGAGAAGTTTGAAATAATTTTTATATTTACTTTTACCTTATTGTCACCAAATTACATTATAATATTGCCTTTTTATAATGCATTGCTACTTTACTAAACACAAGGATTTCTATTAATGATGCTTCATATGAAATAAATCATGACTGTAACTGATTTAGCTTATTTAAGATGAGTAAGACCCCTAAGTTAAAAAGATAACATAAAGTCACCTAGTTGGATGCCATGAACAACATAAACTCCCACAATATCCAAGAAGGAAAGGGTAAATGTATCTTTCTCATAGTGAAGTGCATCCACAAGAAGAAGACCTAGAGTGGATTAGATACTGAGGATTGATGTAAGATAAAACTTAGGGGGACCCACATAGGTAGGACTGAGTCCACAATGTAAGTAGCAGTGATAGGGAAAGAAATGTTTAGGGGATTGAAGCCACTATGACAAGAATTCTGAAATGAACAATGAATGATGTATTATGAGATATTATATGAGGTCCATCAGACACATGGAGAGGTACCCCTCAATGTTGAGTTAACCAAGCATGTCTTTTTCCCATTTTCTCATCCTCGTGGGAGTAATGGTATGAGAAGTCATTGTTATGATACCACTTGCTGGATCTATGGGCTCTAGAGGAGGTGAATAGAGCTAAAGAAACTTGTCCAAAATTTGTTAGACCTTCAAACTTGTACCAAGGTGTAGTAATGAGAAGCTAGAGATTATATAGGTTCCTACCTAGCCCTGTTGAAAACATGGATGAGTTACTTGTCTTAGGGTGGTCGACTAAACCCTAAGGTATTAGCGTTGACTTGTGGAAATTCCTACACAATGAAAAATACTATGTGGTTAGTATACGTCACTTAGTTTTAGGTAAATAACTAGAAATGAAAAAGTCAATACATGCATGGTAGTCACTTATTCATATTTTGGCTTGCTCATATTATAATTCCTTCTACTACTAAGTAAATCACTACATTGACTAGATTTCATATGCATATTTATGAAAATACTAGTAATCCATTGGACAAATTTTTAAGTCCAATGATGAGTCTTTTACACCGTAGTGTGGTAGAAAATCCAAGTGATTTCATAGATTCATGTTTGTGTTTGTAGGGTGTGTATAACAATTCCAATATTGGGGTTGTAAGAAAAAATTTGGGGTGTTTTGTTGAAAAAAGTATATGATAACTTATGTGATCTCTTATATATATTTAACGGAACAACATTAAGTTTTTTTTATACAATAATTTGTATTTTTTCTAGTTGCTTGGAACATACAAATTCGGGTTATTCTCTCATGTGTATTAAGTTTTCTATTATTTTGAGTTTTATTTAATTATATTTGATAATATTGGTATTAGATATTTATCACCTTAGGGTCACCCCTAATAGTCAACTATAAGTTGATTAGAAGTAGCGGTGCCAAGATGGCTAACAAAAATATACAAACTGATTTTAAGTCTACATGAGTCAAAGAGATTCTAGTAATATAAATATAGTCATTATCTACTTTTGGTTGGTCTTAGTTAGTTTTGCTTTTTTACTTAGTTAGTAATTTACACACAAACAACTTCCAGTGTCATAACCTTTCTCATCTTTTGTAACACCCCTGACCTGGGTTATGGATTAACCCTAGAAGTTTTGCTTAAACAAGTTAATTTTAAACTTGTTCTAATCTTTTGAAAAGTAATTAAGACTCTTTGTGAAGTTTATTTTCAAGTTTGAGCTTATTTGCAAACTATGTGTGCATTATATTACAATCTGAGTGAAAGTGCAATTTGCCCAAGATGAGGGGTTTCATTGCAAAATGTCACATGTTGAATGTGTCCTAAATGTTTTAATATCATAAGAAAGAAAATGATGCTAAGTGGTGGCTTGTGGAAAGCCTAAAATTCAAGTATTGAGCTTGTTTGACAATGCTAGTGCCTTGTGTACCAATTTTGGTACAAATTGTAATTTACCCAAAATATAGGATTGATATGCAAATTACCACCTCTAGTGTGTCTCTACTTCCTCTAGGTATCATTTATAGGAGAGAGATAGAAGGGGGAACCATGATTAAACCACCTTTGAGGGATGGTACTCTTAGTCATGAAGATACCAAGAAAGAATTGAAGGTGAAGCCCTTACTTAAGCTATATCAAGTTGTAGACTTAGGATGGGAGTCCCTATCGGCCAAGGGGCCATGTAGGGAGTCTCCTATCAGTTTGTTGAGTCTTGTCAAAGGCCAGGACGGGCAAAGAACCTCAAAGAGGTGGCCCATGATGAGTTGGAAACTCCTTGCAAAAAGTGTTTTGGTTTGCATTATTTAATGAGATAAAGATAAGATAGCTTATCCAATAAGATACAAGATGGCCGAAATATCACCTTTAGATTATCCTTAAGACTTTTGCATGGAAAGATATATATGTGTGCATGCTTGGACACGTGTCAACCATGCATGGCCATGTGTCATTTAGTACCATAAGGTGAAGACACCTCTTATACACTTTATCTCAAGGATCCAAGTATATATACCTCTTCCTTCACTTACTAATGAAATTTTCGAACTCCACAACTCTTCTTTCCTTGAGATATCATGCATGGACTCTTATATATTGTGCATACCATTTTCATATCGTGCATAAGTGAGGGAGTGTCGAGTTAGAGCTTGGTATTGGCCATAGAGGAAGGATATCGACTAGGCAAGGTGATATCAGTCAAGCAAGGTGATATCAGCCTCAAGAGGTGAAGATATCGTGCAAAGTGCTAAGAAGCTCAAGCCTTGGACTTATATAAGCTCATATTCAACCTTACGAATGTGAATATTTGGAGCTTGAAGCTTTGAAGTTGATCATAAGGCGGGTTATATAACTTGAACCCAACCATGTTATTATTCACCATCTATCTTGCTATACTTAATGTTCTACTTTCAATTATGAGATTTTCTTGAATATTTGATGAAACTATGAGTTATAGTAGTTTCCTAGACCTGTTACCCATGAATTATAACAGTTAGAACGAAGTTCTAGAGCTTGAAGAAGATGGTATCACCTTATAAAGTGATATCGGGTCCAAGCACCTAAGCAAGTACCTTTAACCTGATATGGTTATGTACATACATTACTTGCACAATATGTTTATGAGTTTATACCACCTTGCACGATATGGAGATGAAGTTTACATCTTGAACACGACATGGTGTCAATCATACATCTCTTACATGATATGAAGTCAAACAAAGACTTCATGCATGATATATTGTCAAGTACATACTTATAAATTGATTTGCTAAACCCTAATTTTGAGTAACCCGAGATGAGGGAGACAAGCAAGCACTTCTTGCCGATATGATCATGAAATACACACCTAGTACATGATATTTTTCTAAGCACATACTTATGCACGATATAAGACAAGTAGTTAAACATATGGTACAATCCGACATGTGTTGAAATACCTTAAACTCGATATGAAACCCTAGATGGGAGATAACCTGATATTGAGATAGGTGATACCTCATGCTTAATAAAAGACATGTCTTGTGAATGATATGGGAGTTACCTACTAGCACTTCATACTCGATACAAGGTTAAAGCTTTACCTTTTACACAAAATGGGAAAAACCCTAGATGGAGAAATGGAAACCTGATATGCTTTGAAAATCAATTGCCTTTGAAGCCCGATGTACCCTACTACCTTCAGATGAGTTGAAGAGCAACTAAGTATCTATCTTGTCATGTACTTATTATAAAAGAACTGAACCTTGAAAGTATAGAGAGGTTATAAGATCAAGGGTTTATATATTATAGGTAACCCGACATGATACCCAATATATATAACCCGATATGCTAAACCCAAGATGGAAACTGATATGATGTCCAACACATAAACCGATATGATGTCCAACACAAACTGATATGATATCCAATATGGATCACGATATGGAAATCCAATATAGGAACACGATATGGTAATCTAATACAAGAAACCAATATGGTGATATTTTTATATACTTAAATGATACTTGATGAGGCAACTCATGTTATACCTGATATGGTATACCCTTGACACCCTATGCCTGATATAAAGTTAAAGAGTCTCACCCATACATGATATAAGGGTGACTTAAGATGATAAGAGCTAGGTGATAGCCAACCCTACATGGCTACAAGATATAGAACTAGGTGATAGTCAACCCGACATGGCTACACGATATGGAGCTAGGCGATAAACCCGAAACCCGACATGATGTTGTAGTTTTATCAAAGGATTTGTATGGAACCATAATATGATGTTATGTGCATCTTCAAGTACAATAGGATAACATTATGGACCATGATACCCGATATGGTAGGCATGCTCCAATCCATTAAAACTTGTCTAAGTAATGTATGATGTGTGATTAATGCAATATTGAGACACAATGAGTTTAATTCAATTTGATCATGATAAACCAATAGATGTTAAGAAGTGAATTAAGTAAGATGCAATAAATATCCTAATAAGGATGAGAGAGAGACTTTTTCATGTGTGATAAACAGGTTTATAAGTATGTATTGATACTCCTAAGATGAGTGGGGTATGAATTAAGGTTTGATTCTAGACATTATGATCTTGAATCCTTATTTGTTAATAAAGGAAAAATCTAACCCTCATGAAGGGTGATGATTTTTACAAACATAATCTATTAGATTCAGAAATCCTAACCCTAATAATGGTAAGGATGTACTTTCTTATATCATAGGGTGATGATGTATATAATCCTAACCCTAATCATGGGAAGAATGCATTTCTCTTAAATTGTATAATGATGTCATATGCTAATAAGAGTCTTCCATCATAAAGTGCACACTATACAAGAATCATGAAATGATGAGCATAGCAAGATATGAGCTATGATGTGCTCTATTAATAGATTTAAATAAGTCTTGTAAGCTATGTGAAATACTTGTATAACAAGTATAATGATTATACAGTCTGATGTCTTAAAAGATAAGTTGTTGCATAGTAAGAGGTGACAAGATGTTTAATGAACTATGTGAGCTATGTGAAATACTTGTACAACAAGTGAGATGAATGCCTTGGCCAGAGAACTTGATAATACTCTATTTTACTTACTTTCTGTATATATTTTACACCACTTTTAGTATATCTTTTGCTAGATTTTCACATAATTATTCTATCTTTTTTACTAAAGCCTCGCTTACATGGTTTCAGGTATATTCACAATCCACACCGCAGATCAAGACCGCAATCGTGGTCCACTTATACCTCAACCACGATTGCGGTTCCAGAGTTCCCTAGAGATCGTGATCATCAGACGACAAGGAGGGATCACGACTAGTTTATAGACCGCAGTCATCACTCAACCGCAACCTCATGGATGGTCACGATCAGAACATGCACCTCAAAGATAGACAAGTGGTCACGGTGTGGATACAGACAATGATCAAGAAAGAATGTGACCAAAGAAGGACCGCGGTCACTGATGTGCTCTTACAAACCATGACTGAGCGGGAAGACCTCGACCTCGACCGCCCGGATGCAACCCACAAGCAGACCTCGACCGCGGTTATCACCAGGCCATGACCAAGCTCAATCGCAATGAAAGATGAATAAAGCACAGACTGCGATTGTGGTATCACCCTCAACCAAAATCACGACCGTGGTCTAGGCTTAAGTCGGTGGAATGTGCCTATAAATAGCACACCCACCTGTCTTGTTAAATCATCAGATCATAGATCAGATTCCAAGGACCACGAATTGCTGCTGCGCTCAAAATTCGTTCCAGACCATCCCATTCATCAGTCTTGGATCTCCAAAGGCAGAAGCTGAGGAGAGAGAAGATCGAAGACCCCTTCTTTGAGAGAAGAATACCGTCCATGCCATCCACGTGATAGATCTGGATCTGAAGAAGTATTGTGTCGTATCACGTCTCTTCCTTTCTAGATCTATCATTCCATCCTACTGTACTTCCCTCCTCTCTTTGTAGGCATCTCATGGATCTATCTTCCTATAACACCATTATGTTGTCCGCAAGCATGAGCGGCTAAACACCTTAACTTGGGTTGGGAGTAGCCACTAAGGCTCTCCCAACATGTATATTGTCTCTTTCTGTTGAATATACATATTCTTATTAAGATTATCTCCATGCACCTATTTTAATGCTTCACTTGTATGCTTAGCTACCATCTTGTGATGTTTGATTGTTGATATCTCAAGAGAGTAATATCACTTTTATCACATGCCATGGAGTAGTATGAATGCATGAGAGTGTTGGAATGCTAAGGCTTTAAAACCATATGTTTTGTTGCGAGGTTTATGTGTGGTTACCTCGAGAGAGGGACTACCCTTAGACCTAGATCTATCCTCATCTTGCGAAAGAGTGGAATAGATACTTTTGGTGGTTGCTTGTAATCTTGGTAAGAGTATGCAAGAGAGAGAGATGATGTTGCATGTTGGTGAGATGCTTTAGTAGGTGAACCCCAACCCAGGTTTCCTCCCATATACTTGTTTCATCTTATTTATTTTGTTTCTTTTGTTCTTGTTGTTCTTGTTTCTTTTGAACTACTTTAGTTTATGTGCCATCATTCCTTAGGGAACACCTTTTACATTCCCTCTTCGGCTGGAGTATACGAGTGCCAGATTTCGCGTGCTTAACACTGCCAACCTTGTCCTTGTGTTCGACCTCGATCGCTACATCAGACCCCGTTTATCGTTGTGGGGGCCTAAGAGTCGGGTTATCTCTTTAAATGTCTGACTACTCTAAATCCACTCCTTTTGGATGTGCAATTTAGGCCAGTCAGAACCTAGAGGTAATAGTTACATGTTACAGAGGTAACAATGCTATGTGGTGATCTAAGGGTTTGAATACCCAGAACCAGTAATAATGAGGATGATGATATGAAGGGATGAGAATTCCCAGTGATGTGATAAGGGACTGAGATCTCGAGTGATATACTTTCAAAAATATTCCAAAGATCTTAAAAGTACCACACTTCTCTCTATAGCATCTGTTATAATTCATGTTTGAAACTTGGTTCATGCTAAAAGAATATTGTAATGTACCCAATTAATCAAGTTAAATCTTATGATGTAGTGCCCTGACCATAGATCCATTCAGTGTTAGAAATTGCTGATGGTGAAATGAGTTTAACTCAAAAGTGCATATTTTTTAACATGTGGGGGTAAAGGACGAAGTATATCCAAACGTCCCAATGAAGATTCGGTGTCACACCTTCCTTATTTATCCTGGGATGATGTGAATCTCCCGACCAAATAAGAAATTGATGTGTAACTCCTTCATTTCTAAGTGGTGTCGGGATTGAAGTATAAAATCTCCCGACCAGGAGAGGAATTGATGTTGATCTTACATATCCTTATATTATATTTTAGAAAAGCTACGTGGACTTCTCCCAAAGAGATTACATGCTACGACAGTAACTCTATAGTGAAGATGCCGCTATACCCCCACATGCTATTTACAGATGACACAAGATGTCCTGCCAGCAACTGATACAAGATATCCTGTTGAATCTAAGTGGTCTCGTACTGACCGAGAAAGGTGAGGTCTTTACATACGACTCTGTCATTGACCTTATATGGTATCAATTTCGACTTACTAGTGGTCGGTTGGAGCATGAATGGTATATTTCATCTCCTCAGGGCATAAGTGCGACTATAATATGTAATCAGCCATGTAGCATATTTGCTTAAGGATCAAATATGGAAAGATATTGGTTGATGTACACTCCCTTTATAGTTGAATAGATGTTATTCATATTTCTTCATATTCCCTTTCATAGTGAATAGATGATTTATTGCTCTACCATAGATAGATGCATTATTTTAAGAGAAATGACTACTCTGTTCTGCTTATAATAGTAATTAATCATGCTTATTAATACAAAAGAACTTCTGCTCAGTTTTATACTGTTTAACCTTGATAATAATATAGTCAGTGGAGAGTTATATCTCTCGCTGGGACAATTGTCTCACCCTATGGGATCCATAATTTTTAGGTGGACGTGCATGAAGCGGTAGAGACTTTTCTACAGAAGGAGAACAACAACCGGGACAACAGGGACATCTCAGGTTGAGTGTACCATTTGTTGTGTCTTGTAGATAGAAGTCCTATGTGTCGTCTCTATACTCTCAAGTCTTTGGGAGATAGTTCTTAGTGGTTTTTATGAACGACTTGAGATTTTGGTTGTTTACCATGAGAGTTTTATGTTGCTATTGTACATGTTAAGATAAAGCAAATGGTACTTGTTATCCTCAAGATGAGATGGTACAATGTATGAACGATATGAACCACATGTATATAAAGTTTTGGTTCTTTTTCTAAGAATTTCCTGGAAGAGGATCTATGTGCAAAATGGTTTTAATTCTTAGTGATTTTTAAATTCCGTTGCTTATGATTATTCTGCAATTATTACTAGTGATGGCTTGATTTGTAATCGGGTCATCACAAAGTTTTGGTATCAGATCCTAAGGTTTGCTGAGTCTACAGAGAGATAGGACTAAGGTATCAAGTCTGTTCTAGTATCCTTCAGTATGTCTTATAGTGACTTCTGCTTATGCAGAAGACAGAATAAAGCTTAAAGATGTATGGAGAATACAAGGAACACATTGCTGAAAGCAATGTTGTTGCACCAGGAGAAGGTGCAAGGGATCTGGAGAGAGAAGAACAACTACTTAAAAATTCCTAGGATGATCCAACCATGATAGAGAACCCTTCTTTTAATGCTCTTACTGGACTGGTTATGACATCATTGAGGCATATCGAGGACCAGATACAGGCAATACAACCTAGATTACCAGTTCCCAATGATGAAAAGTTGGGCTCTAGCAAGATTTCTGATCCACATAGTAATAATGGAGCAGTGGAAAATGCTGAAGGAATTAGGTTACGACACAAAAATAAAGTTTGCTACAGGTTTAGGCAACATGGACATTTTATAAAGGAATGTCCAGAAAAGGATAATGAGGAAGGAACTAAGAAAAGATCTGCCCAAATTCGGGAACATATTCCTAGGTAGTTCTAAAAAGGGGAAGTTTTTGGTACCACCAATGCAACAAATGTCTAATGCACTAGGGCAGTGGCTACCAAGAAGGGGCAAGGTACCTAATGTTCCACCAGTTAGAAATCTTGATGTAGCCCCTACATCAGTAATGAGCCCGACAAGACCAGGGGATGCATATAGGACATGTTTTGGTTGTGGACAAATTGGGCATATTAGACCCTCTTGTCCGAAAAGAAGGAAGGGAATGACCCAACTACTGAGGCAGAATCCACAAGACTCTCAAAGTCAATGGTTTAGCAGTGGAACGTGAGGATGTGGACAGGCATCCCGAATAGATCCATCTGCATTAAATGATAGAGCACGATGTTGGAATCAGGCAACGACAAGATTCAATGCAATGAATCAGCCTGAGACAGTAATCAATCCACAAATTGAGACAGGTCAGATGAAATTGTATCATTCTGATATTTCATTTCATGATTTTATCTATTAAGGATGATAAATTAGTTATTGTTGAACTTCCTTTAATTAATCCTATGAAAACATAAGGAAGATGAAAACTTACATTCTGCTCAGTAATCTTTAAAAATTCTTTGTAATTTCTTTTTATCTGTGTGAAAGAGGATAAGGTGTGAAAATGATGCCTGGAGAAAATCCAGGGATGTTAAGTCCTATATTTTTATGATATGAAAAGTAAGGTATATGATATTAAACAAGGTTCATACTACCTAATCTCAGTACTTGTATACCCTGTCCAGGTATTCAATTATTGAATACAAGGTAAGTATGGAACTCTTAGATTGTTATCTTTCTTATTAGTTTGATCAAGTAGTCATTTTGAAACAATCTAAAGAGCATAGTGAAACTGGAAATATGGCATGGATATTTTTATCACATCCTAAGTGTAAAGGAATAGGATCTGAGATGATCTCAAATCAATATGTGTGTATGAGGAAGTAAAAAGTATAATCCTCATGATAAGAGAAAAGGAACAAGGGAGATGATCATTGTTCGATAAAGACTGTGTGAATAGTAAAGATCTTTTCTATAAATGTGAAAATGAGAAATGTGATAAAAATCATAAAATGTTCATGAACATGTTAGGCAATAACAAAGAAAGGAGTAATGCCATGTAATTATCCTTATAATTCCTATGCTGATAGCAAGGAACCTAGGATGAAACAAGAGTAAATGACTCTTGAACAGATGAAAGTTCATACTATAATTAGAGGGGATGATAATATATTCTCTTTGATAAACAACCCTGGGTGATGATGGGGTGATAAGAGGAATGTGTTTCCGTATGTTCTTTCTTTATAAGGACATGATAATTAAGAAAGTCTTATGACACTTGATGTGCATGCGTCAGAAGTGATCTTTTGATGGATACATAGACATGTATTAGTTAGTCTTGAATTTTTGGTTCCAAGATAAAGATATGTGTATTAAGTAATGTCCCAAGATGAAAGAAATATCCTTTTATATGTTTGGCTTTGGTAATAATAATGATAGGTAGATGGATATGATGTGTTTTTGGCACATGTAATGCATACCAAAGTAAGGAATCCTAGTATCTAAGAACTCTCAATGGTATAAGAAAATAAGAACATGACTCCTGATAAGATCAATCATGTTTGGTTACCTAGAAGGGCCGTCTTTGAGATAACTATAGTATGGATATCATATGTTAGGGGTTTATTCTTTACATAAGCATGACATCATTAAGGATGTATCAATTGAAGGAACAATTGTAGAATCATTTTGGGAAAAATCTTATCAGGCTAAAAAAATAATTCCTTAGAATATCTCTATCTAGATCTATTGAGGCAGTTTATACATGACATCTAGAAATACCTCTGAGATAGGTTCTTTTTTATAAGTAGGCTCTTGTTATGACAAAGAAATAAAACAAATAATGGATAGTTGGTGTAAGTCATAAATAAATTTAGTATTGTATCAACAGATTAGAATGGCACAACAGAAGTATGATAAGACTCGTAGTCCCAAATGAGTGAGAGAATGAAACTCTAGTCTTTCCTTAGAAGAGGAATGCTAAACTAAGTGAGGAATATGAAAGACTCCTAAGGTCAAGAATATTATTACATAAAAAATGTAAGTTGAAAAGGTGATAAGTCAATGAGGGTTGACACTTGAATCATTCGAAGTATGAATAGTACTACTTTAACTTAGAAAGTGTTACCTGACACAAAGTTGACACTAAAGTCCTTAATAAAACAGACAGTTGAGTATGAATCCTATATGGTAGATTCTATGATAAATCTAAGTGGAAGGACTTTGTGACTGGTCCAAGTTCAATGTAAATGAAATTTATGTGGAAACTTGATGATATGATGTATAAATGATGATTGTCTTCCTTCATCCGGGATTTCAGGGATGAAATCCTTGTTAGGGGTTTATAATTGTAACACCCCTGACCTGGGTTATGGATTAACCCTAGAAGTTTTTCTTAAACAAGTTAATTATAAACTTGTTCTAATCTTTTGAAAAGTAATTAAGACTCTTTGTGAAGTTTATTTTCAAGTTTGAGCTTATTTGCAAACTATGTGTGCATTATATGACAATCTGAGTGAAAAAAGTGCAATTTTCCCAAGATGAGGGGCTACATTGCAAAATGTCACATGTTGAATGTGTCCTAAATGTTTTAATAGCATAAGAAAGAGAATTATGCTAAGTGGTGGCTTGTGGAAAGCCTAAAATTCAAGTATTGAGCTTGTTTGAACAATGTTAGTGCCTTGTGTACCAATTTTGGTACAAATTATAATTTACCCAAAATATAGGGTTGATATGCAAATTACCACCTCTAGTGTGTCCCTACCCCCTATAGGTATCATTTAGAGGAGAGATATAGAAGGGGGCACCATGAATGAACCACCTTTGAGGGATGGTACTCTTAGTCATGAAGATATCAAGAAAGAATTGAAGGTGAAGCCCTTACTTAAGCTATATCAAGTTGTAGACTTAGGATGGGAGTCCCTATCGGCCAAGGGGACATGTAGGGAGTCTCCTATCGGTTTTTTGAGTCTTGGAAAAGGCCATGACGGGCAAAGCACCTCAAGGAGGTGGCCCATGATGAGTTAGAAACTCCTTGCAAAAAGTGTTTTGGTTTGCATTATTTAATGAGATAAAGATTACTTATCCAATAAGATAAAGGATGGGCAAAATATCACCTTTAGATTATCCTTAAGACTTTTGCATGGAAATATATATATGTGTGCATGCATGGACATGTGTCAACCATGCATGGCCATGTGTCATTCAGTACCATAAGTTGAAGACACCTCTTATACACTTTATCTCAAGGATCCAAGTATATAACCCTCTTCCTTCACTTACTAATGAAAATTTCAAACTCCACAACTCTTATTTCCTTGATATATCGTGAATGGACTCTTAGATATCATGTATACCATTTTGGTATCATGCACAAGTGAGGGAATGTCGAGTTATAGCTTGGTATTGGCCATAGAGGAAGGATATCGACTAAGCAAGGTGATATCAGTCAAGCAAGGTGATATCGGCCACAAGAGGTGAAGATATCATGCAAAGTGCTAAGAATGTGGCAACACATCCCATTATCACACAGATAACGAGGTGTTACGCGAAAACGTGCGGAAAACACCATAACCACAGATTATCAAAAACACGGGTTAATTAAAACCGATTGCGGAAAACTGATAAACTGTGAAACTATTACTTTCCAGTCCTCATCCTGCACAGAAACATGTCATATAAATATGTACATACACAAGATCTGACACGTGTCCACAGCTCGGGAACAGCTGTCCATCCATCACATGAGTTCACCACCTGTTCATATATACATAAAGGCCCACATCCGGCCAACAACAAGATATATAGACATCATCGAACGATCTTCGTGAAACATCGTCAAAACACTGCCAAGGACCTGAGAGTACAGGGATGACTCTAGACTCTACTACAAAACATCCAAAACAGCAACATGTCCATCGCTTGCCTTCTACTGCTCCTCAAGCTGCTCATCCGCAACACCACAACCACGACCACGTCTACCTCGACCACCTAAAAAGGGTGTAAACCAGCGGAGTGAGACAATTGAACAATTGTCCCAACGGGAAACATAGCTCCCCACCGCAACTACAGAACCTCAGCAAAATAACTATGACAACAATTATAATATGAGCAGATATATCGGAAGCAGTTATATATATATAGTAAGATCATTCTTACCGGAAAGCATACCAGCTTTACTAAAACTTATAACCAGATGTATTTCAAAAGAATATGATTATCAAGATAAGGTATATCAACATGTAACATGATTATTAGAACAGAATATAATGTCACATAACCTGATTATCAAGATAAGACAGATTGCCACATAACCTGCAAGGTATAACAAATAAGGCCTCAACCAATGTTTCATGTTTGATTTGATCAGTAAATACTAAACGGTTGTATTACGTTTTTATATGCCCTGAGGATTTGAACCGTACCGTTCAAGTCCAACCTTCAGTTACGAAACCCAATCCGGTGCCATACAAGGTCAATGGAAGAGCCGGACTCCACGACCTCCCACCTCATGGTCAGTACATGAGTACAACACAAGCAGGACCGCAGTCACATGCTGAAGTGGTCTAAGCCACATGGTTAGCTCCATAGGCTACCCATTCTCTAGCCCGCCTTGGTACAGGTCTCGGCGCTAGTAAAACTGAGCCACGGGCCTGTTCACCGTGCTCTGAGCCATGAACGTATTCATGCTCCTCACATCACATATCCTGAGCCATGGGCCTGTTCACCATGCTCTTCATACATATCTGAGTCTGCAACCGAAGTTACACTCTTACCTCCTCATTTTCAGGCTAGGAGCAACCTACACATATTCAACAATATGTGCTTCCAGGTTAACCCGTGGGAGAACCTGTTTCACCATCACCAAGTCCTGACGATGATGGATCTATGGCCAGGGCAAACTACATGATATGATTCTACTGTGATTATTTAATATCTTTTAGATGGATTACAAGATTCAACCAAGTTGTACAACATGCAAGATATAACAGAAGTAAACAACAATATATTATTATTGAAACCACATCAACCTAATCCATCTCAAGGATCCAACATCACATGTTACCACTTGGCCTCTTGCCAACCATCCAGATCCATCTCAAGGATCATCACATACCATGGGATCTCAATCCTTTCATCATGTCACTGCCTCTTCAAGGCTCACATCAATGTCATGGGACCAACATATCCTTCATACATAATCTTATAGAGCAATTATCAAAATACTGTTACTCATTACATATGTCACATAGCCCTTTCATGGCTAAGTCATCACCTGCATGGTTAGGGTACACAATAATCATAGATTCAACATAAGGAATATGCTCACTATCATGAAATATCATTCAAGATAATCTACTTATCAATATGACACTTATTTGGTAACCAAGTATGTTAAGTACATCATTAACAAACCATACTGATGCTTACCCTTATCTCAAGATTATACAAACAATCAGGGTATATGGAGATCATGTTATGTATACAAAACTAACACTATTATTGCCAATGTCATTATTGTTGCCATAAGCTATTGTCATCTTTATCATGAGGCAACCTTTAACATAACTGTCACTTAGCATCATTATTACCAACATTATGATCATTAAACAAACTACTAGAGTAGTTATCATCATTCTCATTATCATTAACAATTAAGCATAACAGGTCACATCATGCATCTATTACATGAGGGCTATCATCATATACATGACTATCATTAGCATCCTTATTATTTGCAAGGCAACATATTACATTGTTGATAACCCAAACACCACCATCGTTTTATTTGGTTTATGCATAAGCATCCTCTTCCACCACAAAAGAGATTATCACCAAAGGAACTCATACCCTCACTATAGCCTCACAACCCTCATCTAAAACCTATCATCCAACATGGGTATCGGCCAACCTCACTAACCCTATTGACCATCACCCACTACTACCCTATCGGCCAACACACTCTACTAACCCTATCGACCATCACACTCATGCACATAGGGTAGGGTATCGCCCAACATGGCTATCAGCCATTAGGGTATTGCCCACCATGGTGTCGGCCATTAGGGTATCGCCCACCATGGTGTCGGCCATTAGGGTATCGCCCACCATGGTGTCGGCCATTAGGGCTATCGGCCATTAACCCTATCGGCCACTCATGGGCAAGGGTATCGGCCACCCACAAGGACTCATCCTATCGTCCACCCAAGGTGCCATGTCGCCCAACATGGTCACCATGTCGGCCAACACAAGAACAAAGGGGACCATGTCGGCCAACACAAGAACAAAGGGGACCATGTCGGCCAACTCAGAGACAAAGGTGTTGCTCAACCCAAGGTTACTCATATCGTTCAACTTAGGGGCAAGTGTGTCACCCAACACACTCACAAGGAAGGGGTATCGCCCAACCCTAGGTCATCTTCAACCTTCAACACAAGGAAGCCCCAAACCCTAGAAAGCAAAGGTATACAAAGGACACCCTAAACCCTAGAGGGGGATATCGGCCACTAAGGTACATAAGCAAGGAAACTAAACTAGTCTACTAGCATGTAACAACGTTAAAGCTAGAGGTAAAAGAGTTAGGGTTAGAAACTATGCAACCCGCCTTAAGCTCCAAGGTCCAAAGCACTCCAGGGTCCAAAGCTATCGTCCACCAAGCTGCTCCAGGGAGGTGTATCGGCCACCACTTCAGCTCCAAGGAAGTGTATCGGCCAACACAAGCAAGATGGAGAGGGGTATCGTGCACTCAAGGTGGAGGAGAGACCAAAGGACCAAAAAAGACTAAGGCAAAGAAAAGAGCTACCTATATAGAAAGAAGGGGAGGAGAAACCAAGGTACAACCATGCTATGTGTCACCCACCCAAGGGACACTTGTCCTAGGGTTCAAGCCAACACACTAGCAAGCCAAGAGACACTTGTCCAAGATACAAACCAAGAGTCCACCAAACATGGTCAAAGCTGGACCAAGCAACATGGGCGACACAACCAACAACTCTACTGGGCGACACACCAAGCAACTGGGCGACACACTAAGGCACCTGGGCGACACAAGGCTCAAGCAAGCCCAAACAAGGCACCTCAAGGCCCAAACAAGCTCAACTCATGCCCAAAGGACTCAAACAACAAGCCCAAGCCTTCCTCTCAACCCTAGAGGAAGCAAAGAGGGGAAAACATCTCAAAAGATGGCAAACTTGCACACAAAACCCTAAACTTGGGTTATTTGCAAGTAGCCCCTCGAACTCTCAACAAAGCTCAACAAAACCCTAATCACCACTTAAGGTGATTAGCAAGCACCAAAGCACCAAGATCAAGCAAAACAAACAGGGTAAACCCTAAACGCAGGTCAGGGTCCTTACAAAGAAGCTCAAGCCTTGGACTTCTATAAGCTCATATTCATACTTAGGAATGTGAAGTTTTGGAGCTTGAAGCTTTGAAGTTGATCATAAGGCATGTTATATAACTTGAACCCAACCATGTTATTATTCACCATCTATCTTGCTATACTTAATGTTCTACTTTCAATTCCGAAATTTTATTGAATATTTGATGAAACTATGAGTTCTAGTAGTTTCGCAGACATGTTACCCATGAACTATAATAGTTAGAACGAAGGGCTAGAGATTGAATATGATGGTATCTCCTTATAAAGTGATATCGGGTTCAAGCACCTAAGCAAGTACCTTTAACCCGATATGGTTATGCACATACATTACTAGTACAATATGTTTATGAGTTTATACCACCTTCCACAATATGGAGATGAAGTTTACATATTGAACATGACATGGTGTCAATCATACATCTCTTACATGATATGAAGTCAAGCAAAGACTTCATGCACGATATAGTGTCAAGTACATACTTATAAATTGATATGCTAAACCCTAATTTTGAGAAACCCGAGAGGAGGGAGACAAGCAAGCACTTCTTGCACGATATGAACATGAAATACACACCTAGTACATGATATGTTGCTAAGAACATACTTATGCACAATATAAGACATGTAGTTAAACATATGGTACAACTCGACATGTGTTGAAATACCTTAAACTCAATATGAAACCCTAGATGGGAGATAACCTGATATTGAGATAGGTGATACCTCATACTTGATATAAGACATGTATTGTGAATGATATGGGAGTTACCTACTAGCACTTCATACACGATACAAGGTTAAATATTTACCTTTTACACAAAATGGGCAAAACCCTAGATGGAGAAATGGAAATCCGATACGCTTTGAAAAACAATTGCCTTCGAAGCCCGATGTACCCAACTACCTTGAGATGAGTTGAAGTGCAACTAAAATCTATCTTCTTTTGTACTTATTATAAAATAACTGAACCTTGAAAGTATATAGAGGTTATAAGATCAAGGGTTTATCTATTATAGGTAACCCGACATGATACCCAATATATATAACCCGATATGCTAAACCCAAGATGGAAACCGATATGATGTCCAACACATAAACCGATATGATGTCCAACACATAAACTGATATGATATCCAATATGGATCACGATATGGCAATCCAATATAGGAACACGATATGGTAATCTAAGACAAGAAACCAATATGGTGCTATTTTTATATACTTAAACGATACTTGATGAGGCAACTCATGTTATACCCGATATGGTATACCCTTGACACCCTATGCCCGATATAAAGTTAAAGAGGCTCACCCATACACGATATATGGGTGACTTAAGATGATAAGAGCTAGGTGATAGACAACCCGACATGGCTACATGATATAGAGCTAGGTGATAGTCAACCCGGCATGGCTACACGATATGGAGCTAGGTGATAAACCCTAAACCTGACATGATGTTGTAGTTTTATCAAAGGATTTGTATGGAACCATAATATGATGTTATGTGCATCTTCAAGTACAAAAGGATAACATTATGTACCATGATACCCAATATGGTAGGCATGCTCCAATCCATTAAAACTTGTCTAAGTAATGTATGTTGTGTGATTTATGCAATATTGAGACACAATGAGTTTAATTCAATTTGATAATGATAAACCAATAGACCTTAAGAAGTGAATTAAGTAAGATGCATTCAATATCCTAATAAGGATGAGAGAGAGACTTTTTCATGTGTGATAAACATGTTGATAAGTATGTATTGAAACTCCTAAGATGAGTGGGGTATGCATTAAGGTTTGATTCTAGACATTATGATCTTGAATCCTTAATTGTTAATAAAGGAAAAATCTAACCCTCATGAAGGGTGATGATATGCTTTTACAAACATAATCGGTTAGATTGAGAAATCCTAACCCTAATAATGGTAAGGATGTACTTTCTTATATCACAGGGTGATGATGTATATAATCCTAACCCTAATCATGGGAAGAATGCATTTCTCTTAAATTGTATAATGATGTCACATGCTGATAAGAGTCTTTCATAATAAAGTGCACACTATACAAGAATCATGAAATGATGAGCATAGAAAGATATGAGCTATGATGTGCTATATCAATAGATTTAAATAAGTCTTGTAAGCTATGTGAAATACTTGTATAACAAATATAATGATTATACAGTCTGATGTCTTAAAAGATAAGTTGTTGCCTAGTAAGAGGTGACAAGATGTTTAATGAATTATGTGATCTATGTGAAATACTTGTACAACAAGTGAGATGAATACCTTGGTCTGAGAACCTAGAGGTAATGGTTACCTATTACAGAGGTAACAATGCTATGTGGTGATCTAAGGGTTTGAATACCCAGAACTAGTAATCATGATGATGATGATATGAAGGGATGAGAATTCCCAATGATGTGATAATGGATTGAGAACCCGAGTGATATACTTTAAAAAATGTTGCAAAGATCTTAAAAGTACCACACTTCTCTCTATAGCATCTATTATAGTTCATGTTTGAAACTTGGTTCATGCTAAAAAGATATTGTAATGTACCCAATTAATCAAGTTAAATTTTATCATGTAGTGCCCTGACCATAGATCCATTCAGTGTCAGAAATTGCTGATGGTGAAACGAGTTTAACTTGGAAGTGCATATTTTTGAATATGCGGGGGTAAAGGACAAAGTATATCCAAACATCCTAATGAAGATTCGGTGTCACACCTTCCTTATTTATTCTGGGATGATGTGAATCTCCCGACCAACTAAGAAATTGATGTGTAAATCCTTCTTCATTTCTAAGTGGTGTCGGGATTGAAGTATAAAATCTCCCGACTAGGAGAGGAATTGATGTTGATCTTCCTTATCCTTATATTATAATTTGGGAAAGCTACATGGACTTCTCGCAAAGAGAGTACATGCTATGGCAGTAACTCTATAGCATAGATGCCGCTATATCCTGGCATGCTACTTGCAGATGACACAAGATGTCCTGCTGAATCTAAGTGGTCTCGTACTGACTGAGAAAGGTGAGGTCTTAACAACTGACTCTTCTATTGACCTTGTACGGTACCGATTTTGACTTACTAGTGGTCAGTTGAAGCATGAACGGTATATTTCATCTCCTCATGGAATAAGTGTGACTATAATATGTAATCAGTTGTGTAGCATATTTTCTTAAGGATCAAATACGGAAAGATATTGGTTGATGTACACTCCGTTTATACATCTTAGTTGAATAGATGTTGTTCATATTTCTTCATATTCCCTTACATAGTAAATAGATGATTTATTACTCTACCATAGATAGATGCATTATTTTAAGAGAAATGACTACTCTGTTCTTCTTATAGCAGTAATTAATCCTGCTTATTAATACAAAAGAACCTCTTCTTAGTTTTATACTGTTTAACCTTGATAATAATATAGTCGGCGGAGAGTTATATCTCTCGCTGGGACAATTGTCTCACCCCGTGGGATCCATAATTTTTAGGTGGACGTGCACGAAGCGGTAGAGACCTTTGTACAGAAGGAGACCAACAGCCGGGATAGCAGTGACAACTCAGCTTGAGTGTACTATCTGTCGTGTCTTGTAGATAGAAGTCCTATGTGTCGTCTCTGTACTCTCAGGTCCTTGGGAGATAGTTCTTAGTGGTTTTTACGAATGACTTGAGATTTTGGTTGTTTACCTCGAGATTTTTATGTTGCTATTGTACATGTTAAGATAAACCAACTGGTAATTGTTATCCTCAAGATGAGATGGAACAATGTATGAATGATATGAACCACATGTATATAAAGTTTTGGTTCTTTTTGTAAGAATTTCCTGGAAGAGGATCTATGTGCAAAATTGTTTTAATTCTTAGTGATTTTTAAATTCCATTGCTTATGATTATTCCATGATTATTACTGGTGATGGCTTGATTTGTATTTGGGTCGTCACATTTTTACTTGCTTAGTGTTATCTATGTGACCACTTTGACTTCCTAAGGATACACCCTACTTTTCATTGTACATTGTGATTTGTCCTACTGTGGGTAACATCATGTGGTGATTACTCATAAACAAAACTTGCTCATATTCTTTTGAAACATGTTTTTATTTTGTTGTGAGGATTAAAGTTTGTGTTTTGTGTTAGTAGATATTTCTGAATTGTTTTTCTATAGGCGATTACATGGACCTATTTCACTTTTTCTTGTCTTTTGTAGACTAGTGATTGATTTCTACTTCAATTTCTTATGCAAGACCAATGTATAGTTTGTACCACTTATAATGTGCAAGATAGCACTAAAGAATTATCAAAACTAGATGACCATTCAATCTCACATCAAGACCTATAAAGATCAAGGAGATACTCATTTCCACTTGAGGGATGAGATATTAGCAACTAAGCATCAACTGGTTCTATATTACAATCTACAATGGAGAGAAACTTGATAGAGTATCCCTCTCCCCAACCAAAAATGAATATAGATGATTGATAGCTACACTAAAAGTTGCATTGAAACACTATAACCCAAATCGGAGCAACACTTTCATTGTAGAATGAACCAATTCTCTATGCTCCTTAAACAAAGACATGAACTTCACATCACCATAATTTTGGAGATAACAAGTACAATGCACATTTATGGCATGATAAAGAGGGATTGAAACCTTGTATGCACCCTTTCTCACTAAGAAGGGAGGAAATAAATGGATGTAAAGCCTTGAGAATAGATCTACCATAACCACTCTTAAGTTACTTTTATTAGAGTTTTCCCCTTTCAATAAGACCTTACAGATCTACGCAATTTATATTTCAAGATATATGGCAAAGACAATTAACCTGAGGCATGTGAACAATACAAAAAAAATCTCAAACAAATGCCCACACCAAGATGTTTTGGAGTGGCATCAAGTTAACACATTCTATCATGGGTGGGATCCAATATTGAAGAGTGTGGTTAATGTATCTACATGAGGGTGTTAATGCAAAACAAATAAACATATAGAGTATATATACTTCAATAATACCAATGAACCAATCAGGATGGAGAACATATAGAATGCAAAAAAGGAAGAAAGGTGACTTTGGAAAAGTGAGTTTTCACCACCTTGGCTTATATTATTGTTTTATACTTCTAGTACCTTGATATTAACCTCACTTCATCTTGAAACATATATTGATCATTCTTGTGCCTTAATTAGAAAAGTAGGGATTTGATTCAATTAATTGCATTTGTTAAGTAAAACCCTAGCAATGATCTAATTCTCTACTATATTGATTAATTAATGATATAGCAATATTTTTTGGACTTGAAATTCTTTATGTCTATACGAAACCCTATAACCAAGCTATGATTTAAACATCACTTGAATTACACCTTCCTACTTTTTGTAGGAGGAATTGCTTTGAAACTCCTTTTCCTCCATTTGCATGGATAACCTCTCTAGACTAGATGGTTCCCTTTTGAATCAATGTCTCTAGTACCCTGGTTCTTGCCTAAGCATGGCCTAACCCTTGATTGTGCCACAATTGGATCAAGATCCAACTGCATCACAAGTGTCTACTGCCTTCCTCGATTTATGGGGAAGTAGGGGATAGTGGACCATGATATACCTCTATCTCTCCTAACTTCGTGGCTCTCCCCCTCTCCTTAATTTTACTTTCGCCCTCCTCTCAGCAATATGAACTGGATCATGGGTCGCACAAGCCCTTTTGGTGCCATATTCATGGACATTTCACCTAATAACTTTTCTATTTTCTTATTTTAATAGTGAAGTCCCCCCCAAACCCTAAACCTTGACATGGGACCTTATAAGATTCCATTCATTGATCTTGCCTCAACCCCATAAACTCATCCCGTGCTCAACTACATGTAAAGCGGACCTAGAACTCTATGTTATCCCTTTACATTCATCCCATTGCTAGTTAGATCAACTACCACCTTCCATCCTCCTTGCTTCACCCTGGCTCGAACCAACTTTGTAATTAAATTTGTGAGGCCTTATTGAGACCAGTCAGCTACTTCCCTATCCCTCCAAAAATCCCCCTTCTCATTTTCCCCTACTCTCCACTGAGAACAAACACAACAGATTGCCTCACCTTGTACATAGGTTGCTTATGAGGAAAATGAGCCATGGCCTATCTAGTCACATTCAAACTCTACCCAAAGATCGTATAAAAAATTAGGCCTCTACACACTCAAACAAGAATTCACATGACTGGTTAGTGGAGAAGATCATCTTTAGCCATCTGATTGGGCCTCGTCAACTAATGATCACAAATCAATGACCTGCCTTCCCCTCTCAAAAGGTATAATCATCCTATCTAAAATTCATGATATACAATCAGATACTGGTGCAATAACAACAAATGATTCATTGGCAAAACCAAAAATTTGAACTAATCAATCTTAATAGGAAACTCCAATGAACATAATAGAAGTACTTGAAAAGGATAGATACTACTTGTTCTCAACTGTTGTCCATTTTCATAATCTATTCTATTATCAATATATAACATAATAAAAACTTATGATTTCCCTAATTTATATCTTGAGTACATCATTGAAGATAATATTGGAGACCTAGAATTAAATCTTGATGTCGAAACACTTGATGATGACAAAGAGGACTATTGATGATGAAGTTAGACTTTGTCCTAATATGACCTAGGTGTGTGGGTCAATACCTTGAAATTGATGTTGATAAATGATGTTGATTATTTTGTTGGTCTCGGAATACTTGGAAAGTTGAATTAATTGATAATGGATGTGAAACCCACCTAGGTTAAATATAGATAACTAAAGCTTAATATTGGTCCTAATGACCCTGAATGTTGATTTCTTATATATTAATCCTTGAACTCACATGTTGTGTACCAAGACCCTTGATTTGTATCATTGACCCCAAATATATCTAATGTATACCCCTACTCTTGAATCTCAACAAGGTACAATTTTACCCTCTACTTTGAATAGATTAGTTCTACTAAATGATGACCTTGTATGTACCTCTCATGCCTATGCTTGGCTATGCATTTGTTTGAATGATAACATTTATCTTCTCATATACATGCTAGATCTTATTTATGCCAAATATCTCTAATATATACTCCTACTCTTGAATCTCAATAAGGTACAATTTTACTATTATGATTCCTTTTTAGTCACATTGTCCTTTATGGGAACTACATAGTCAACTCGTTTGTGTTGGCTCTTCCCTACATTTTAATTTTTTAGGTTCAGATATAGCTCAGATGCAAGGATGAGACCTAAGTGTTGTGAGCAAGTGCTAGGTAGAATCTACTGTAGATTATGCATGTTGTTGAAACTTACTTCTCAAGTGGTTGGTTCACTCTTCCAAGAAGTTGGTTGGGCCTACGGTCGATCTATTGGCTCATGTTGTCCTCCAGTCAATTGACTAGACTCTCAGTCAGTGGACTTGCCTAGGTCAAAGCCTTCTTCTTTCCAAAACATAA
Organism: Alisma plantago-aquatica; assembly: GCA_963693085.1. Lineage (NCBI taxonomy): Eukaryota > Viridiplantae > Streptophyta > Magnoliopsida > Alismatales > Alismataceae > Alisma > Alisma plantago-aquatica. The sequence continues at coordinate 1,619,199,384 of OY856409.1, read as the reverse complement.
ACTAATGCTAATCCTATCTACATATTACATCGTGTAATGAGAATACCTTGAGTTAAGTTTGAGGGCTGCATAGGGGGTTAAACATTAATTATATTTGAAGAAGAAAGAGCAAGGCTCAGTGTGCAAATTGAATTTATAAGACAAAAAATAAACCATCCAACCTCACAAGCATACCAGGGGCATTTTCCATAACCACAAATACATCCACCATAAAAACCATTTGGAGTGCCACCTATGAATTGAATATATATATATATATATATATATATATATATATATATATATATTTGTGTGTGTGTATATGTGGATATATATATATATATATATATATATATATATATATATATATATATATATATATAAAATATATGGGAGATTCCCAAATGTATGTAGTATTTAACCAGATATCCACATTAACCATTTAAATGTTCATACCATATGCAACAAAATAAACGATAAAATAAAATCTGACCATATCCTTTTAACTCCTGATACACCATAAATTGACGTGGATTTGATACGATTGTTGGGAATTATGGAGACAGAGTATGGCAGTAGAAATGAAAAAATCTACCATGTCTTCCTTAACTAGCAAATTGCGTCATGAATAGTGTGTTAAGAAAGAGGATGCAAGACATGCCTTGTCCTGGAGTAAGACCAAGGACTATTCTTACACAGAGATGTGCTTCCTTCTCATGTCACACATTGATGAAAACTATAGGCATCCTCTTGGTGTAGTACACATGGAAAATAGTTGATGAGGTCCTCCCAGTGTAGCAAAAAAAGCTTCCCCACCTCTACTTAGTCCATGCGGACCACCTGAAACTCCACTTTGTGCTTCCAAAGCCAATAGGAAGGAGTTTCCCTTTCGTTTTCAATGCGTTAACATTGACTTCCTTTCCCCTTGCTATCTCTCCCTTTCGGGAAGACTTCTAAGTCTCTCTCACATGTTACCAGAACTGTGAGGAGCCTTGAAAAAAATCTCTTTGACTTCCTCTCTAGACTTCATGTCTATTGTGTTTCTTAAGCCTTGTCCACCTCCTCCTTATATAGGAGTTGATGGGCTAGGGTTTACAAAACACAAGGGATATAAAAGGTTAGATCTCATGGCTTGACAACTGCTATGGTGAACTAGTTAGTGAACTAGACCATCTAGTTGGTCGATTAACACACCATCCGATTGACTGGAGTATCCAATTGGTCGATTGGCTTGTGGTCAATGGAGAAATAACACTGTCTTTTAATGCAATAATTAATACATGTTGTTATACATGTCATTAATCATTGGACCTAGTCAAACAAGTCCTTTGACCAAGTTGAACTGGTCATTTTGCATCCAATAAGTCAACTCAGTATTTTGACCATCCTTTGGGGACCCGGTTCATTGGTTAGTTGGACACTCCAACTAGGTGACTTGTTCGTTCCATTGGCTAGGGTTAACAAACTCCAGACAATCGACTAGACACTTCAGTCGGTCGAATGGCATAGCGAGTGTTGTTTAGTCTGATTACTAAAACTCTTTTAGCAACCAAATTAAATCTTAGCAATGAGTAAGCTCCTATTCCAAGTGCATCCTATGTGTTTGACCCTATAGGTCCCATATTATGTTGGTAGTGAAGTCCATAACCATTATGACTACACAAGAAATGAGCACTACCTTGCAACACATCATTACTACCCCACCCTCCCGGGTGTTCGGCCTCTGCCACGGGCATGGGAGAGGGGGGGGAGAAATATATCTCTCTTAATCCCATCATTACTACCCCAAGTAATTGGAAAGTTGGATAATAAATTCAACCTACAATCTTTTATCAATGTTAACATTATTGTATAGTTCCTTATCTTTGGTATCTAGATTGAATTTGAGGCATGGAATCATCATCCTCTTAATATCCAGTCTATGTTTCTTGAACAAGAATAGGATGTTGAGATACAATGAGTTCCCTTATCACAAATTTACTCACATGAGCATGGCTATGTGTTTCTCTGTCTCACTTATCAAGGGCATGTGATATAAAACTCTCAATAGGAGGGCCAAATTCCACCTACATCACTCATAGTCAATCCCCATGTGTTACAATTTACTCAATCACCAACTTTATGGAAACCCTTATTCAAGATCATTTTGAATGGTGTTAAAGTTCATCAAACAACATGTAGTAAGTGTAGTGAATTCTGGTCTAAGAACCACAATCACCACTATCACTTCAAGAGATGATTCTGACTACCATTTCATGGTTCCCATATATCACTCTCAAGGTGGGTCTATTCAGTACACTATTCTCTAACACATACCAATGTGTTTGAATTTATATTTAATATCATGATTAATTATACTCTGTCATTAGTGACAGACATTCCATTATGATGTATGATTGTCATCTATTTTTCTTCCACAGTAATATCTGACTAGAGACATAACAAGAATGTATGTACTCTTATCATACATATGCTCTCATTGTCAAGGTCCTTCACCTGAAGACATATGTCATCAAGTAACATCATTCTTTAGTCATCCATTATGCTTGTATCATTATCTCATATCTGAGACAATAGGAAAGGGTTGCTTCAATTTTCATACAATAAGCTAGTTGGGAAATATTTTGACTTCCACGATTTAGCATCATTATCTTGAATGTTGATCCATGAAGTTATGGTTGCTAGTACATCAAAGTAAGTGCACTCATCTCTCCAGTAAAGAGTGAACTTGATCTCATTAAATTACTTAGGTAGTTTCAAGAGGAACATGTAGTATGTAATAAGATGTTTTCTTGTCTTCTACTCCTAGTTGAATTGTGATGCAAGAGTTGAGAGTCATCAATGACATCATGCTTTTGGATGTCAATATCTTTGGCCACTTATAGCCCTAGGTTTCAAGATTTATACTCAATGACATTGTTTGTAGCATCAAATTGTAACCGTCTAGCTACATGAATGTACTATTTTTTTGTTGTTTAATGATACACCTATGCTTCTATCATGCTAGTGATGAATGTATATTCATCCTAGTTGTAGTTGCACTTTTAGCTTATTGTTGATTGATTCCCTTCATTTTACCTTATAACTAGCTTACATTTAGATTTTCTTGGTTTTATTTTAATTTGTAGGATTTTGATCCAAATCCCTGAGATTCGTGGTTGGTTTAAGATTCATATCTCATGCATCAACATAGGAGACAGTGGTCCCACTAGTAGGTGCAAGAAAAATTTGAATAAATGAACCATATTTTTTGTTGACTTATACCTTCTTCGATTAATGGATCCATTATATGATGCCTTATGGTTGCAGACCCCACAACATATGCCAATAGTCCCCCTGGTGGGTTTGCATCTCCCTAAAAACTCATCAATTGCTCACTCTTGTTTGCTCACTCAACCATTACTTCAACTTGCATCTTTCAACTCTACCGTCGATTTGCATCAATCTACCATTTCGTAGGTTGAAAACTGATGGAAGCCCATACCCTTTCTACAGATGACCATCTTTTGACAGATCTTAGCACTCACCTTCTATTGGAAGTGATGCACTCACTTTCTAATGGATTCCTAGAACTGACTGTCGATGACTACCTTCTAAGGGTTGATCAGACTTTATCTACGGATGGCCGACCTACACTCATCTCTGACAGAGAATGTGCACCTTCCTTCTGATGAAATTCCTACTCTCATCTTCCAGTGGAAGTTCTGCCTTTGCCTTCCAATGGATCTCCACCACAGTTGCCTTCTAATGGGATTTCTCTATGACCTTCTGATAGAACCCCAAGATCCATCATCTGATGGGAGTTTAGCTATAACAACCAGTGATCGTCCAAACTCTTTGACTACCGATGGTTGTCCTGACCATTCAATACCAATAAGAATATTGTGGGTCATTAGACCCATTGTATTTCTCACGCTACCATTATCTCTTCACCTTCATGGCGATCAAGTCTTAATGTAAGGACCTGTTCCTAAATTACATAAAATTCTAGTTAAATATTCTTAAGATCCATTCAATATTGATTTAATTTCCTCTTAATAGATTGAATATTAATTGAAACCATGTATTTTCTTTATTAGATTATTTCTTTGGATTATTAGGTTTGTAGGGTTATACACTGAAATCCTAGTTGCATGAAATCATTAACAGAAAATGTGATAATAGATTCAGTGCTAAGTATAGTATTCTAGTAAATTGTACACATCTCATATTATTCTATATTTTAGATATGTATTGGAGAACTCAAGTAGATGTGTTTCTAAAAAAATATATAATTTTTAGAGGTACATGTATGTCTTGGTCAGCCAAGTTTCCCCCCCAAGAAGCTCAGCTGAGTATGCTATATAAAATGAAGTATAACATTGTAGTATTTGATTTTTGATAATTATTAAGTTATCTAATTTGGTGGAAATTTTAAGCCTATATAGCTTACAAGATTTTCAAATAGCATATCAAAAATTTTAAAAAATAGAAAATTTTTGTCTCACACAGAATGGTCATCGGTCGAGTTCCTTAGAGAGAACATCTCAGCTGATCAAATATTTTGAACAAATTAAAAAAGGGTTGAAGAATATTAATGACTAATTATTCTAATAACCTGAATGAGTATATATGATACCATTGTGATCCAAAAGTCTCTCATTTATGTTTCATACTTCAGATCTTTGTATTTGTTGATAGGGGAGGAGATTCTAGGGTTTTAAGAAATTGAAGTTGAAATATAGGATTCTAGGGTTTTCTCTTTCCAAGGTTGATGAGCCCTATATAAATCATCAATATTCGATAGAATTTATTTGCTTTTTACTCTCTCCAATGCATAGAACTCATCATTCTATCGATTTGAATCAACAAATACTAGATCAATCAATTCTCTCGTTCTCTTTTTTCCTTTCTTCCTTTTCAAGGTTCTTGAGAAATTGAAGCAATAAAAGATTGGTTACTTTGAAGCTTGAATTTCACCATCCAACAAATGTTGATACTGGATGGATCTACGACATAGGGAACTGCATGATTAGAGTTTCACTTGATAAGTAATGCCAATTGGGTGATTTAAGGTTGCATCGACATACAAATCCTAATTCATTTTTAATAAGCATAGATATACAACATCTCCAGAAGGTATAAAATACACCAGACACATTTCTTATCAAATCATCACATTATACCAATCCTTGCCACATCATGAAGAGGATTACACCTACATTAGGGCTGAAGACATGCCCAAAGGCCATCAAGACCATTCTCATAATCACTTGCAAGAACATCATTATCTTTCCACACCTTATAACCAGATTCCACAGACCATGACCATACTTGTGATACACATGTTTAGCACAACATTGCATTAAGGAGATTATGATGTTCATGTAGTAGCATATTAGGGTTACAACAACATTGAGAGAATATTCCATCATCATACTAATCACATAGCGAAGTTACATATAATTAGTAATTGTCACTTAGTTACATTAGGGTTAGATGTAACAAGGTAAGCAAATTAGTGTTACACATCATCTCATTACAATGACTATTAGTTTACATTCATACGAGGGCAAAGGTAAGACTACAAAATTATGGACATAGAACTATCAATTCGAAATCATCAATCCAAGACATCAAACCATGAGCTTCACCCAAATCCATCAGATGTTGAATAAACAAAACCATAGAATGTGATACTAGTAAAACCTTGAGCCATATGTCTAATAAAATGCTCAAGTTGTGACCTAGAAAGACCATTGACTCTAAAACTATGGTTATGATTCATTGTTAAACCATTGACCTAGTCCAGCCATTGGTTGATGAATCATCGACCCCATCCATCCATTGGTTGATGAAGCATCGAGTAAGAGAAACCATCGATTGATGAACATCAAGTCAGAGAAACCATTTGTTGGTTGATGAACCATCGAGTTAGAGAAACCATTGGTTGATGAAACATCAGTCAGAGAAACCACTGTTTGATCAACCAATGGGACCATTGAGTGTTTAACCCAGTGGAACCATAAAATGTTCTCAACTGATGGTGAAATAAGCTTCAAACTCTAAGTAAAACCATTGGATTTTAGGGGGAAGAAAACCATCGAGCTCACCACTTAAAGGGGCAATAAACCCATATTTTATTGAGAAAAAGAGAGTCCAAAATAGAATATAGGTTAAGACCATTGGTTGGCACAAGAAAGACAAACAAAATAGCACCAATAACAAACCATCAGTTTGCAAAACAAGAAGGAAAATCAGCTCTGAAACCCTAAGTCATGACCACTGTTTGAGAGTAAAAATCATTGTTTGTGACATGCAAGAAATGTATAGAGCTTCTTCAACCAAATATGGTTCATGAACAAGGTTTAGGGTCCATCCTAGAAGATAAACTTGTGATAGAGTGAACTTTTGATATTCTTGAATATCCATTTGGATAAAGATGTATATGGATTTGAGATTCGAATATGCATACATGTGTTTTGATGACAAAAGTTGAGAATCATATGATGTTAAGATTATAATTAAGGGCCTAATTATGTGTCATGTTGGATTAGGTGGTTGAGTGGTCAAATAATGATAACTTGGCACCAAAGTTTAATGGAATACATCTATGATGAGGATAAAACAATGACTCGAATTTCATAAAGTTATGAAATTCCTAGAAGGAGATGTTATGGTTCGACTTTGGTGTAATAAGACATGTATTGGTGACTTTAGAACTAGGTCTATCAATTAATTATCCTAAGCTTGGCTACAACACGGTTTCACATGAACCACTGGCTTGTGAGCCACAGACTTGATGAGCTACTGATTGACTAAGTGAAGGAACTATTGGGAGCCCTTAATGAGATCATTCGATGCCTAGATTGCCACCTCCACAACAGTTACTGTAAGGCCAGGAATACGAGCTCCCATGACGTGGTTCTCGCTCATAGGTGGTTTTGAACCTGTGGTTTCCTTTCAGGTTGTACAAGCTTTCAAGTAACCACTACTCTAGACGTGGGAGTGAAGGAATAGAAAGACTCAACCCCACCTCGTCTTGGCTGTCCACTGCAGGTACATCATGTGTGAAAAAGGAAGGGGGTTCAGAGGAGCCTGGAGAGCGAAGAGGCAGCAAGGAAGTAATGACCAGTGGTGAGAAGAAGGTTCTGGCGGCCGACTGTATGCCGGGGACATGACTGAGAATGGTGCCAAGGACAGATGCACAAAGGTGTCAAGCGGGGAGGTAGTTGTCTAGCGGTGCAAAGCAGAGGTTGAGGAGGAGGATCTCATGCCAACCGCTCACTAGAGTGGACTCAACCACACCGACACCCAGCCTGGCGGCGACGCTCTCCAGAAATTGAGTCCCAGTAGGACTCAGGCGACGCTGACAGTATTAAGAAGGCACTGGAAGAAGTTTTTGACTGTGGAAGATACCGACGAGGAGCTAGAAGCTAGTGCGGTCGATCACTTCCAGAGATCTTCCCCTCAATGGCTGTGTCGTGTGACAGAGGGATACCGGCAGTGCAGAGGGTCTCTTAGTGGTGTCGGAAGGAGATCAGAGACCTGACAGCGCAGCGTCAGGCAGAGAACAAGGACGTAGCAACATCTGGGGTTGAGGAGGCGAGATCCATGACAACTACTTTTTGGAACTAGGAATGGTGGTGGCCGTGAGAACCAAGTCTCGTGGACTCACACGTGGGTGTCACGCTGAATGGGAGAGGCAGAAAGGGAGCGCTCGGTTCAGTTGCAGGTCAATTTTGCGTGGACTAGAAAAGAGAGGAGGCAGACCCGATTCAAACCAACCCTGAACCGGCCAGACCCCAGCAGGCCAAGCAAAGGAGGTGCGCCAACCCTAGTGGCCACATGGAGGGTCCTGAGTGGCTGAAAGAGGTAAATAGTTTAGTAATTGCATAGATTTTAGATAATTCATAGAAAATAGATTGCTTATCAGAAAAATACAAATAAAGTATCATTTTTCTTAGAAAAATAAGTAGAACACAGTGGAATGATAATATTAGGCTTTTGATGTATTAATATCAAATTTATCATGTAAGATGTAAAATGATCTTTTCATGCCTAATAAATAATAAATGAAGACCTAAAATTATGAGAATGTTTCAATAACTCCTAAATGTGTTTTAGAATCCATTTAACATCAGATATGATCATGTTATGACACATAATCATGTATTTTTCTTAGAATATCTATCTAGGGCTAATAACCCTAAATAAAATGCAATAAATACATACATGCTCAATAAATGATGAAATTCACATAACACCCTCATATCAATAACCAGAAGATAATATATAAATCTGAGATCATTTTTATACACGAAATTTTTGATTTATGAAGTTGACCCTTAATACATGGTTTAAAACCCTAATTTGAATAATGTATATAAACTAGGATTAATATGTGCACAAAAAGGATATGGAACCTAATGTTTAGATAATGAACCATAATCTTAAATACAACATCATTAACATTAATTCCAGATAACAAAAGAATAAGACAAGAAGACAAGTAATGATGCACATATCTTAATGAGTTAAGTAAACTCTAAAATGGATATAACTAGGGTTAAGATGATGGGAACATGATGATGGTACATGATCTTATCTTAATCAGGGGTTGGAAAGGATATAGATGACATTAGGAATATGATTAGGAATATCTCTTTGGAAGGTACACCATTACCTCTTACTTGGTTTATTATACAACATGCTTGTGTTATATGTGTAGTAAAATACTTGGCATATGATATTGGATGACATGATTGTTCTTGTACAATATCTTTCTTGATTTTCCATACTTAGTGCTATGAATACATGAAACATAATATACCTGTTCCATTATATGAAAGCACTATATCTCTGTGGTAAGCATAGTGCTAGTGAGTGATCTATCTCTTTGGTAAGAAGATCACATGCAAAATGATCTATCTCTTTGGTAAGAAGATCATAAGGCCTGAGTGCATCTATCCCATTGGTAGGCAGATGCACAATCATATAATGGAAAATGTGCCTAAAATATGTGTTCTCTTTGTTAATGAATATCTTTGTGCAAGTATATGCTTTTTCTTATATTTCTTTATAACTGTTAAGTATTAGTTTCCAAGATATGATGAGAGGTATATAAAAGACACGTAGGCATAATCAGTACAATATTCTTGAATATTGTGCTGATGTGTAGCAATGTAATCTTTTGTTTAGACTTGTGGACATGTGACCTTGAAGATCCAAGATAGTTGAGAGTTGTGTGGCGGGCTAATGTACATGTGGACCTGTTGTCTTAAGATCTTGTAATTTAGTGGTAGTACATGTATATGTAGAAGTTTGCTGTTCAATATGTAATATCAAATGTTGTAACAATTCATTATGTAATTATATGTTGAATGGTGAACATGTGTCGTATGGTTTTATTATTGTTCATGTGCATGTGCTACTGTTGTTTTCCTTATGACTTCCTCTAATTTTCTCTTTCTTAGCCTAGTGTGTAAGGTTTAAATTTGGATTCTCGTTGAGGTGAGGGTTTCAATTTGGACGTCACACATCAGATTAAGTTTTAGAAAATCTGGGGACGTTACAAAACTACTCAAGAATCATCACTTAATCTTAAACCCTAGGCAAAGATACTGCCTTTCAACTTAGAACTTTGTTTTAGAGAAATATCTAGTGCATGAAAACATGAAGTAAGAAATAAACATGGATTAAGTTATATAACACACCTCGAGGATGAATATGAAGCTCCAAATAGTAAGGTAGCTTGAGGCAGAGAGAAGAAACCCCTAGCTTGAGCACTCCACTTTGGCCAGGCTAGCTCCTTCTCCAAAAAGGAAGCAAACCTAGGTCAAGGAAGCAAGAACGAGGTGTTCTTTAAGATATAGCACAAGTTCCTCCATGGAACACCATGTGTCTGACCAAGAAGAAGAGAGAAGAATGTTGGAAATCAAGGAAAACAAAGAAAAGGAGGGATAGCTTACTTGCTTAGGTCAAGAACAAGCTAAGGCAGTTCCACAAGCTCCAAAAGAGGGTAGATATGAACCCTAGGTGCACATGCAAGGTAGATCGGCCACCTTCTTCAACCTTGGTTCCTTGTTCTCCACCAAGAAAGGGGGGACGAGGTCTAAACAACATAGAAGAAGAAAGGGGTATGCAAAGGGTTTGTTTGCATGGAAGGAGGAAGGTTTATAAAGCTATGGGTGAGAGAAAAGAGGGGGTTAAGGTGTGCTCCCATGCTTGCCATGTGTCCATAACCTAAATCATCACACCCATGCAAATAAGTAAGTACATCAGTTGTGGGAGTCTATAGGTCCATCAGATCATGACTTCCCAGGGTGGCCATATAGTTTCAAAGAACAATGACCATCTGTTTTGGAACCCTAGGTCACAAGGGTAAAAACCATCATTTGTGCACCTCTCTAAGAAAACCACCGATCCAAGGAGTCTCAAGAGGGGAAACAATTAACCATTTCACCTAAATGGACCACCATAGGTTCCCAACTCACAAGGATGGCCATTGGAGCTCAACTATCTAGGAGAACCATTGAATTTTAACCTCTAAGGTAGCTCATCCATGAGGGAAAAACCCTAACTCAAACATTGATAGATGTCACCATCAAGCCAAGGTGCATCTAGGTGCCCCAAGGCACAAATAACTAAAGAATGATATAAAAACATGTAAGGAACAAAAATAATGTGAAAAATAATGAGAAAAATCCTAGATATGGGTAAATTGCATAAAATCTCATAACAAGCACAAAAATGCATAATTTGCTCAAACAATGTCCAAACTAGACCAAACTTGAAACTTAGGTTTGTCATATGACATCAAAGAACACATTAAGGTTTAATTATGGTTTTAAGGATGTAATTATGGTAAGAAAACATGTTTAATGAACATAAGGTCAAGGGTCTTAAAACCATAAACCCCTAATAAGGATTTCACCCCCGAAATCCTACGTGAACAAAGACGAGTACTTCCTATGCATCTCATCCTCTAAGTCACACATGGCTTCCAACACACCACGATGATGCCACAAAACCTTCACTAAGACCATATCCTTCTTTTTTAGATTCTTCACTCTCTTATCCAAGATCAACATAGGATCCTCAACATAAGAAACATCCTCATCTAATTCAACCTCCACAGGCTGCAACGTCTGCTCTATATCAGGATGAAACTTCCTCAACATGGATACATGGAAGACATGGTGTAACCTGTGCAACTCTGGTGGTAACTCCAACTTGTATGCCACCTTCTCAACACGTGCTAAGATAGGGTAAGGTCTCCTATATGAGGAGCTAACTTACCCTTCTTATCAAATCTCAGCACACCTTTCCAAGGGGAAACCTTAAGGTACAGACAACCTCCAAATTGGAACTCAAGTGGTCTATGATGGTTATCGGCATACAACTTTTATCTATCCTAGGTTGCCTTCAACTACTACTATATCACCTTGATCTTCTCTGTAGTCAGTTGCACTAACTTAAGACCCAAAAGTTGATACTCACCTTTCTCATAGCAACAAATGGGTGACCAAAAAATTCTCCTATACAAAGATTCATATGGCGCCATATCTATAATCCTCTAGTAACTGTTATTGTAGACGAACTGTATCAAACTCATATGTACATACCTACTGCCAAGAAACTGTAGAACACATGCTCTCAAAAGATCCTCTAAAGTTTGAAGGGTCCTCTCAGACTGGCCATTTTTTGTGGGTGGAAAGTGTGGGACACGTCTCAGATAAAACATTATTAACAATGCAGAAGCGATTAATTAGCAGCATAATTATTGAAAATCACTAAAAATTAAAACTTTTTACGCAAAGGTCCACAAACCGTAGGACTCTTTAATTAAGAAACAAGGTAAGTTATTTACAAGCTGATACATCAACACATCTCTATATCATCACATCTCGAGAATCACAACATCAATTTCCCTGTTAAACTGTACAAGGCAAGATACAAAAATCTTGAGGCATTAAGCCAAAATCTCAGATTTATATTAAACCATCTACTCATTCCTAGGACCTGAGAGTACATAGACGACACATAAGACTTTCTATATATACAAGACCTAACAGACAATGTCTCCACCTGAGGATCATTGCTGTCCCTAATGTTGTTGTTGCTTCTGTTGCTGCTCACCTACTAAAGGGTTCCTTCATCCTCGACGTCTATCTAAACAGTTTAATCCCACGGGGGTGAGACAATTGAATAATTGTCCCAACAAGATTTATAACTCTCCGCCAGAAGCATTGTTATTGCAAATATTAAAATAACAATGAGCAGTAAAACTATAATTATTCAACAGCAGGCGATTCACTGAATAAGCTAAGTAGAACAATATTCTCTATGAAATCATTTCAATTATAACTTGATTGAATGACAAGACATTTAATCAATAAAGAATATGGATAACATGTATTTTATCTATCCAACTAGGACATTTTAAACAATGTATCATCAATCATTGTTTCTTGTAGTTTAACCTAAGCAATTATGCTATACAGTTGATTACATTTTACAAACATATTTATGCCCTGGGGAGATGAGTTACACCTCTCATACTCCAACCGAACATTACGAAATCACAATCGGTACCATACATAGGTCATTAGAAGAGCCGAATTCCTATGACCTCATCTTCCTCAGTCAGTGTGAGGTACAACATGCAGGACATCTTGTGTCTCTACCATTATAGCTTTCTAGGGTATTTTGGCAACTTCTCTATTAGAGTTATAGTGGTATGCTGTACTCTCTTCGCCATCGAGGGATTTCTTGTTTATCTCACATCGATGCGGAATTAACAACATCATCGGGAGATTAGTGATACATCATCCTGGCATATACATATAATGAAGGATTGAGAGATTAAATGTACATATCACATCAATTCCCTCATTAGGACGTAAGGATATTCACATCCATAACCCCCACATACTCAAAAGTATGCTCTCCAGGAGTTCCCTTAGGAAAACCTATTTCACCATCATCTAACTTCTGACAATGATGGATCTATGGTCAAGGCTCAACATGATATCATTATACTTGATTATTTAAGTACATTATGGCATCTTTTTAGCATCATGCATGTTTTCAAACATAAACCATTAAAACAATTGCTATAAAGAAAGAATACTAATTGTATCAAGTTCATTTCACATCTTATTAATATTGGGATATCAATCCCTAACCATCTCATCATTATGATTCAGGAATATGGGTGTTCAAACCCTTAGATCATCAAAACATGTGTACCAAGTAACATATTGCCATCAAGTCATTTAACAGTATAAGCATGATAGTAACAATGCAAATATTGCTCATGGTTCATACAGCCTATCCGTCTCATTTGTTACCCCTCACTAGGCAACATAGCATATCATTGCTTTCAAAGCTTATAAAGTTCTTTCAATGAATAATGCATCATAACTCTTACCTGGCTATGCTTATTCTTTCATAAAAACCTGCATGATTAATACAATTGATAATATGCACATTATCTCTATATCAGCACATTACAAAACAAAAATAACTTTACTAATCAAGGGTTGCACCACTATGCCCTTACTAGGGTTAGGGTTTCTCTTTTTAATTCAATTAGGGTTAACCAACCCCTTTAGCTTAATTAGGAAAAGTGATTTATCATTTCATTATCCAAACATAGCACTTCATGCTTAAAAGCATAACCCTGAATTAGGGTTTACTGTTCACATCATCTCCTTACCCTAGATTAGGGTTTACTATTCATATCACATCACATTACCTTAGATTAGGGTTTACTATTCACATTACATCACATTACCCTAGATTAGGGTTTACTATTCACATTACATCACATTACCCTAGATTAGGGTTTACTATTCACATTACAATGAATTACGATCATACCATCATCATGTATTAGGATTACTTCCATTTATGCCCCCAATTAGGGTTAGGACTCATTAACCATCATAATTAGGGTTTCATGATCTCACTAACATGGATCATACCCTAATTAGGCATTCATTCATATTGTGAGTTCATTACTTGATTAATTATTCATATAAGAAGTCTTCTCTCTCATCTTTCTATAAGTTGATGTTTGCATCAATCTTGATTAGGCTAAGTCAATTCAACATTGACATCATGGGTTATGTCAGTTCTATTGTGATCATTAAATATCACTCATTCAAAGAGTACTAACCACTCTATCCCATCAAGGGTACCTTTATTATAATTACCATTGATTACATCATGTCTTAATCAACTAATCACTTGGTCCTTTAACCACATTAAGTATCCATGAGGTTTAGGTTAATCAACCACTAAACCATCTTGACTACTAAGACATCAAACGATCTTAACCTTTTCAGACCTCAAACAGTCTTATACACTAAACCTCCAAACGGTCTTGGACTGCCCTTGAAACCGTTTGGTGATGAAGATTGTTTGGTCATGTTTGACTTTGAAACTGCATGGACACAACCAACCTTGAAACCGCATGAGACTAAATGGTTTGGAATCATTTGGTCCCAAACGGTCTTGAGACCGTTTGGTCCAAACCACCTCAAAACCCCAAGGACCAAAAAGTGTCTCCACCAATTCAATTGAATTAGGATTCCCAATGTTGAACCGCTCAATCGATCATGCACATGTTAACCACTCATCAATTGAGTTAATTAGGTCAACCCTCCATTGATTTGACACTCAATTGAACCTCAATTTATCATCAATTAGGGCTTGGATCAATTGGATTAGGGTTTGAAATCGATGACCCTTCAACATACTTCAATGTGAGTCTAATTGATTTGAAATCATTGAACCATCAATCAATTTGGTCATGACCTGGCCCCAAACGGTCTTGGGATCATTTGGATGACCTCCAAACAGTCTTGAGACCTTTTTATCAAGTCAACATAAAAAACCAACTCAACCAATTAAGGTTTGATTCCTTGGATTGATCACTAGGTCAACAATCAATCACACTTCAACTTGTTACCTTTAGATCTTCAACCACTTAACCATAGTCAACCCTAGACCTCCAAATGGTATTGGGTGACCCCAAAACGGTCTTGGGATCGTTTGGATATCCTCCAAACGTTCTTGAGACCATTTGCCCATTATTTCATCAATAACCTAGTCATTCATTTAGGGTTTGGATACTAGAATTGGTCACCAAATCAGCAATCGATTACTCATCAACTTGATATCATTGGATCCTTAATTGGTCAACCATGCTTAACCCTCAACCTCCAAATGATTTTGGGTGATCAAAAAACAGTCGTGAGACCGTTTGGGTAATCCCCAAATGGTTTTGAAACCATTTGGGTCATTCAACCCAAACTTCAACATAATTCAATTATTGAAATCAGCAATTGACCTGATTAGGGTTTAGATGGTTGATGAGCCTTTGATTGGTGAACCACTTGGAATTAATTGATGATTTTTGGTAGGTGATTAGTATACATTATTCTCAACATAACTCCAAATGGTCAATGCCTGGTCAACACCTCCAAACGGTCTTAGACCATTTTCTTCTATGCGTTCTTGGTTGAAACCGATTGAGATCAAACGGTTTGAAACCGTTTGCTCCAAACGGTTTGGTAAACCATTTGCTAAAGTAAATTCTTAGATAAACATAGAAATTAACATCATTATCTTCTACCTTTGTTCAACCAAGAACAGGGGCTGTTCTTCACAGAAATGATAGCAAGATCACAAGAGTAGTAATAGAAGAAGAATAACCAACGATTTTAGGAGAGAAAGATGCATTAACAAAGCTTAAGGGTTAGAGTTATAAAACCCACCTCTAGGACTGATCCTGAGCTCCAAGATCCATAGCGTTAATGGTGGATTGAGCTCCAGTAGTTGTCCAAGGTCCGTTCTTCAAGTTTTGGATGAAGAAGATGGCTAGAAAGGAAAATCATGTGAAGAATACTATGAATCTAACCTTATATTGTGGTTTCCACCATGAATTCAAGGTAGATGGTGATCAAAACTTACCAAGCTTAGTTGGGTCATCCTTCCTCTAGTCCAGAGCTCTCCCTTGGTCAGAAAAAGCAAAGTGATGAGAGAAAGAAGCTAAGGAAAATGATCCTTTGAGTTGTTGGAAAAGATACCTATATATATTTATGGGTTTTTCAAGGAAAATGGAAAAAGATAGATATTTCCTTTTATCTCCCAAAAATATCCACCAAGGCTTTCTCCACACTTATCCACGTTTCCACCCTCTAGTCTCATGCAAAACTCCTCCATTATCCAAGGTTTAAAGGAAAAGAACTAAACATCTTAAAGAGAGGTATATTAATATCCACCCTTAATGGATATTGCTTAATATATTATTAGTGTGAGTAGTTTCCACTTCTACCATGATATTTTTGGTGCCCAAGTATGATACAAGATCGTTCATACTATTGCAAACACATACTCCAACTTTTGGTTGAAGGGTTTCATAATTAATTTATTTCTTTTTGCATTAAGTCATATTAAAGTGTCTTTTGTGCTTAAATCTTGGTTATCTTAACATCAAGATTCTCTCTCCTTCATGATCATTCAAATGAGGCGTCCATCTCATTTTATTTTCTCCACTTGATGCCAAGAAACATGAGAGATCCTCTAGAGGGTATATTTTACATGTTGGACCCTAGGTTTTGGGTAAATTGCACTTTACACCAAAACTAGGTTTTAGAGCACAAGGATTGTTTTACAAGCTATATCTTGGTACCCAAGCTTGTGGAATCCATACCCCTTTATCATATGCATACTCATGATGTCTCAACATCAGAGGAACATCTTAACATGTGCAATTTGCAAGTTAACCCCTCTACTTGGGTAATTTGCACATTAGTCCATTATAAACAAAACAATGTTTCAACATTATTAAAAAAGGACTCAAATTGAAATATAAGTTCCTCAAAAGCCTTAATTACTTTTCAAGAATTACAAGCAAGCCTCTAATCAACTTTATTAGGCAAAACACCTAGGGTTAGTACATAACCCAGGTCAGGGGTGTTACAAATTATCCACCCCTTACAAGGATTTCGTCCCCGAAATCATCTACAAAACTTATTAAGAGAAAAGAGTAGGGTATTTCCTTCTTATTTCTTCCTGTAGTTCCCACGTAGCTTCTTCAATGCCACGATGATTCCAGAGGACTTTTACGAGACTTATGTCTTTCTTTTTTAGCTTTTTAATTCTTCTATCAAGGATTGACACAGGTCCTTCAACATAGGATATATCATCATTCAATTCTACTTCCATAGGTTGCAGAACTAATTCTGTGTCAGGATGACATTTCCTAAGCATGGAAATGTGGAACACTGGGTGTAACTTTTGTAACTCTGGTGGTAACTCTATCTTATAAGCTACCTTTCCAATTCGTTCAATGATTGGATAAGGCCCTATAAACCTAGGAGCTAACTTTCCTTTCCTTCCAAATCTAAGAACTCCCTTCCAAGGTGAGAACTTGAGATACACTCTGTCTCCAACCTGGAATTCTAAAGGTCTACGATGCTTATCAGCATAAGATTTCTGCCTATCCTATGCAGTCTTCAACTGTTGTTGTATTATTTTAATCTTCTCGGTGGTCTTCTGCACAAGATCAGGATCGAAAAGTTGATATTCACCGGTTTCATACCAACATAGGGGTGATCTACAACGTCTACAATATAAATCTTCATAAGGTGCCATGTCAATGCTATGTTGATAGCTATTGTTGTAGGCAAACTCTATCAAACTTAGGTGCAGATCCCAACTTCCTGTAAACTAAAGAATACATGCTCTAAGCAAGTCTTTCGAAGTCTGTATAGTCCTTTTTGACTGTCCATCGGTCTGAGGATGAAAGGCTGTACTAAACCTTAACTTTGTGCCTAAAGCTTTATGAAGTCGCTCTCAAAAATGACTCATAAACATGGGGACCTCTGTCAGAAATAATGGTAACTGGGACCCCATGCAGCTGTACTATCCCATCTACATATAACTGTGCCAGCCTCTCAACATAATAGGTTGTTTTGATAGATAGGAAATGTGTTGTCTTTGTCAACCTATCAACTATTACCCAAATGGAATCATGTCCTTTGGTTGTTCTGGGTAAACTAACCACAAAACCCATGGTCACATGATCCCACTTCCATTTTGGTATGGGTAAAGGTTGTAGTGTTCCTGCAGGCTTCTGGTGTTTAACTTTAACTTGCTGACACACAGGACACCGCATAACAAACTCAGCAACATCCTTCTTCAAACCCGGCCACCAATACATATCTTTCAAGTTACGATACATCTTGGTGCTTCCTGGATGCATGGCATACATTGAAGAATGAGCTTCTTCTAGGACTATCTTCCTCAAGTTGTCCGCATCCGGCACTATCATCCTATCATGATAACAAGCCACCTGATCATCCAAGTCATGGAAACCTTCTTGTTTCTCACTACCATACTCTGATCTAATATGTTGAACTACAACATCAACTTGTTGTGCCTCCTTGATCTATTGTCTCAGAGTAGGTTTTATATGCATCTCAGCTAACAATCCTGCTAACAATGATACTCTTAACTGTACATTGTCTTTTCTTAAAGAGATAAGCATATCCCTCTTACAACATACCAAAGAATTCAACTGTGCTCTATCTAAAGTTGGTGTTGCTGATTTCCTACTCAAAGCATCAACAACAACATTGACCTTCCTTGGATGGTAATCAATTGTACAATCGTAGTCCTTGATTAACTCCATCCAGCGGCGTTGCCTCATGTTAAGCTCATGCTGAGAAAAGATATACTTAAGGTTCTTATGGTCTGTGAAAATCTGGAATATCTCTCCATAAAGATAATGTCTCCAGATCTTCAAGGCATGAACTACAATAGCTAGTTCTAGATCATGTGTCGGATAATTCTCCTCGTGTTTCTTAAGCTGTCGAGAAGCAAAAGAAATCACTTGTTTATCCTACATCAACACACATCCTAGTCCATTCTTAGAGGCATCACAGAAAACTATATATCCTTTCCCTTGCTCAGGTAACACAAGCACTGGTGCACTTATCAACCTCTCTTTTAATAGCTGGAATGATTGCTGACACTTGTCATTCTAGGAAAAAGGAACATCTTTCCTGGTCAACTTGGTCATGGGTAAAGCTATAGAACTGAAGTTCTTAATGAACCTCCTGTAATAGCCTGCCAACCCTAAGAAACTTCGAATCTCTGTCAATGTCTTTGGCTGTTCCCATTGCAGGACAAACTCTACCTTTTTATGGTCAACACGAATACTTGTAGCAGATATTATGTGTCCAAGAAAAGAAACTTCTGGCAACCAGAACTTATACTTGCTAAACTTAGCATATAGCTTATGTTCTCTTAGAAAAGTTAGAGTTTGACGAAGATGCTGTTCGTGCTGCTGAGCATTTCTACTATAGATCAGAATGTCATCTATGAAGACAACAACACATTGATCGAGAAAAGGTCAGAAGATTCTATTCATGAGTTCCATAAATGCAGCTGGTGCATTTGTTAGTCCAAACGACATAACCATGAACTCATAGTGACCATACCTTTTCCTAAAGGCAGACTTTGGTATGTCACCATCCTTAATACGCAGCTGGTGATATCCTGACCTCAAATCTATCTTTGAGAAGATAGTTGCACCACGCAACTGGTCAAAGAGATCATCAATCCTCGGAAAAGGATACGTATTCTTTATTGTTACTTTATTTAACTGTCTGTAATCAATGCACAACCTCATTGACCCATCTTTCTTTTTAACAAAGAGGACCGGAGCACCCCAAGGAGAAGTACTCGGTCGAATGAAACCCTTCTCAAGCAACTCTTGCAGCTGTTTCTTAAGTTCTGCCATTTCAACATGCGCCATCCTATACGGTGTTTTTGCTATTGGCTGTGTGTTTGGGATTAGATTAATCTCAAAATCAATCTCTCAAGGCGATGGTACACCTGGAAGTTCTTCAGGAAATACATATTCAAATTCCCTGACAATAGGAACTTCAACAGGATTAAGACTATCCATGGTAGTATCTACCACATGGGCCAAGAATGCATAACATCCTTGCCTCATCAGCTTCTCAGCAACCATAGCTGACACAAGACAGGTTGGTAGGATCTTCCTATCTCCTTGAAAGATCCATGTGCCACTATCAGTGAACACAGCTTGCTTGGATTCACAATCCAAGACAACCTTATACCTTTCCAAGGTATCCATCCCAAGGATTACATCGAATCCATGCATCTCAAGTGGTATAATATCCACTTGAATGCGATGTTTAGAAAAGAAAAGGATGCAGGGAGAACATACCTCCCACAAACCAGCAGATCCCATTAAAGGAGTTTCTAACAACAAACTATCTGCTCTATGACTTATAGTCATGTCGCAGTCAAGAATCACTCTTCGAGTGATAAAGGAGTGTGTAGCACCCGGATCGATTAAAACAGATAAAACACAAGATGTAGACATATCAGAATAAAACAACTCCATCTGACCTGCCACAACCCGAGGTTTGATCACTGCATTAGGTGGATTCATCGCATAGAATCTTGCCGTTGCCTGTGGTTGATTCGGTACTCGATGACTTGGTGCCGATGATCTAGCTTGGGACGCTTGTCCACGTCCTCTAGCACTACTTGGAAACTGTCACCTTTGAGATCCTTGCTGACTCTGCCTTTGAGGTTGAGTTACACTCACTTCTCTGGCTCTACAATCCTTCATCAGATGTCCCATTTTTCCACATATGTAATAGCTTCTGTTCAGTTGTTGTGGTCTAGGTGGTCCTGTAACCGAAATAGATACCAAGCTACGAGCTCCTTCTAAAGGTAAGCTTCGTCCTCTACCCCTATTTGACGTCCATTGTGTCTGGGTACTGAATCTAGGTGGTGGTGTAGGTACAGAAAACCTCAGTTTCTTGAAACCTTTAGATGAAGATCCTTGGAAATGGGGGTACGTATTCTTGTTCTTGGTCTGTCTCTTCTCTGACACGGACCTCTCTACCCTTCTAACAGACTCCACAAAGGTATCAAACCTTTCCCTGTTCTCCAGAGCAGACACAGGGGTGGTCAACTCAGTGTTTAATCCTTTCTCAAAATGCCTAATCCTTTCTTCATCTGTGGTCGCCATGTGTGGACAGAACCACAAAAGCTCCATGAACTTAGCCTCATACTCGCTAATGTTCATTAGTCCTTGTCTTAACCTCTCAAACTGAGAGATTTTCTCGTCCAGAAACGTCTTAGGGAAGTATCTGTTGATAAATTCCCGTCGGAAAACTTCCCATTCGATCTCCACACCTGGCCTTTTCCCTTCCTCCATGGTCCACCAGTGACGAACACTCCCCTTGAGAATATACACAACATGTCTAACCTTCTCAGCTTCTGGAATGTTCAGGATTCTAAAGGCCATCTCTAGTTCAGTTAGCCACAAGTCATCATCTGTTGGGTCAGCTGTTCCCACATATTCTGTGGCTCCAACCCGGTGTAGTCGTTCAAACGTCTTGACAGATCCTTGTCCTTTTGGAAGGGTAGGTGCCCTAGGTACAAGTATAGGCATCCTATCAGTCATGTGTGTCATGGAAGTCATGAACTGCCCAAACATGGCTTGGACGGATGGGTTCCCCATGTCTGTTGGATTGAACTGGGGTGGTTCATGCACATGTTCTTCCCTTTCTTAGTTTCTTACACCTTCTCTAGGTGCAACAACACTACTCTCTACAACATGTTCCTCGTGTGACCCATACATCTTTAGTTTTATCTTCTCCTCCTATATGAGCAGAAGACACTATTAGATATACTGGAAGACACTAGAACAGACTTAACAACCTAAGTCCTATGTCTCTATAGACTCAGCGAACCTAGAGCTCTAATACCACTAGTTGTGGGACACGTCTCGGATAAAACGTTATTAATGATGCGGAAGCAATTAATTAGCAGCGGAATTATTGAAAATCACTAAAAATTAAAACTTTTTACGCAAAGGTCCGAAAACTATAGGACTCTTTCATTAAGAAACAAGGTAAGTTATTTACAAGCTAATACATCAACACATCTCTGTATCATCACATCTCGAGAATCACAACATCAATTGCCCTGTTAAACTGTACAAGGCAAGATATAAAAATCTCGAGGCATTAAGCCAAAATCTCATATTTATATTAAACCATCTACTGACTCCTAGGACCTGAGAGTACAGAGATGACACATAAGACTTTCTATATATATAAGACCTAATAGACAATGTCTCCACTTGAGGATCACTGCTATCCCTAATGTTGCTACTGCTGCTGTTGCTGCTCACCTACTGAAGGGTTCCTTCATCCTTGACGTCTACCTAAAAAGTTGAATCCCACGGGGGTGAGACAATTCAATAATTGTCCCAACGAGAGTTATAACTCTCCGCCAGAAGCATTGTTATTGCAAATATTAAAATAACAATGAGCAGTAAAACTATAATTATTCAACAACAGGCAATTCACTGAATAAGCTAAGTAGAACAATATTCTCTATGCAATCATTTCAATTATAACTTTATTGAATGACAAGACATTTAATCAATAAAGAATATGAAGAACATGTATTTTATCTATCTAACTAGGATATTTTAAACAATGTATCATCAATCATTGTTTCTCATAGTTTAACCTAAGAAATTATGCTATACGGCTGATTACATTTTACAAACATATTTATGCCCTGGGGAGATAAGTTACACCTCTCATACTCCAACCGACCATAACGAAATCGCAATCGGTACCATACATAGGTCATTAGAAGAGCCAGATTCCTATGAACTCATCTTCCCCAGTCAGTGTGAGGTACAACATGTAGGTACAACATGTAGGACATCTTGTGTCTCTGCCATTATAGCTTTCTAGGGTATTCTGGAAACTTCACCATTAGAGTTACAGTGGCATGCTATACTCTCTTCTCCATCGAGGGATTTCTTGTTTATCTCACATCGATGCGGCATTAACAACATCATCGAGAGATTAGTGATACATCATCCCGACATATACATATAATGAAGGATTGAGAGATTAAATGTACATCTCACATCAATTCCCTCATTAGGACATAAGGATATTCACATCCATAACCCCCACATACTCAAAAGTATGCTCTCTAGGAGTTCCCTTAGGAAAACCTGTTTCACCATCATCTGACTTCTGACAATGATGGATCTATGGTCAGGGCTCTACATGATATCATTATATTTGATTATTTAAGTACATTATGGTATCGTTTTAGCACCAGGCATGTTTTCAAACATAAACCATTAAAAAAATTGCTATAAAGAAAGAATACTAATTGTATCAAGTTCATTTCACATCTTGTTAACATTGGGATATCAATCCCTAACCATATCATCATTATGATTTAAGAATATGGGTGCTCAAACCCTTAGATCATCAAAACACTTGTACCAAGTAACATATTGCCATCAAGTCATTTAACAGTATAAGCATGCTAGTAACAATGCAGATATTGTTCATGGCTCATACAGCCTATTAGTCTCATTTGTTACCCCTCACTAGGCAACATAGCATATCATTGCTTTCAAAGATTATAAAGTGCTTTCAATGAATAATGCATCATAGCTCTTACCTGTCTATGCTTATTCTTTCATAAAAACGTACATGATTAATACAATTGATACCAAGCACATTATCTCTATATCAGCACATTGCAAAACAAAGATAACTTTACTAATTAAGGGTTGCACCACTATGCCCTTACTAGGGTTAGGGTTTCTCTTTTTAATTCAATTAGGGTTAACCAACCCCTTTAGCTTAATTAGGAATAGTGATTCCTCATTTCATTATCCAAACATAGCACTTCATGCTTAAAAGCATAACCCAAAATTAGGGTTTACTGTTCACATCATCTCCTTACCCTAGATTAGGGTTTACTATTCATTTCACATCACATTACCTTAGATTAGGGTTTACTATTCACATTACATCACATTACCCTAGATTAGGGTTTACTATTCAAATTACATCACATTACCCTAGATTAGGGTTTACTATTCACATTACAATGAATTAAGATCATACCATCATCATGTATTAGGATTACTTCCATTTATGCCCCCAATTAGGGTTAGGACTCATTAACCATCATAATTAGGGTTTCATGATCTCAATAACATGGATCATACCCTAATTAGGCATTCATTCATATTGAGAGTTCATTACTTGATTAATTATTCATATAAGAAGTCTTCTCTCTCATCTTTCTATAAGTTGATGTTTGCATCACTCTTGATTAGGCTAAGTCAATTCGACATTGACATCATGGGTTATGTCATTTCTATTGTGATCATTAAAGCTCACTCATTCAAAGAGTACTAACCACTCTATCCGATCAAGGGTACCTTTATTATAATTACCATTGATTACATCATGTCTTAATCAACTAATCACTTGCTCCTTTAACCACATTAAGTATCCATGAGGTTTAGGTTAATCAACCACTAAACCATCTTGACAGCTAAGGCATCAAATGATCTTAACCTTTTTAGACCTCAAATGGTCTTATACACTAAACCTCCAAACAGTCTTGGACTGCCCTTGAAACTATTTGGTGATGAAGACCGTTTGGTCATGTTTGACTTTGAAACCGCATGGACACAACCAACCTTGAAACCGCATGAGGCTAAACGGTTTGGGATCGTTTGGTCCCAAATGGTCTTGAGACCGTTTGGACACAAACGGTCTTGAGACCGTTTGGTCCAAACCACCTCAAAACCGCAAGGACCAAAAAGTGTCTCAACAAATTCAATTGAATTAGGATTCCCAATGTTGAACCCCTCAATCGATCATGCACATGTTAGCCACTCATCAATTGAGTTAATTAGGTCAATCCTCAACTGATTTGACACTCAATTGACCCTCAATTGATCATCAATTAGGGCTTGGATCAATTGGATTAGGGTTTGAAATCGATGACCCTTCAACATACTTCAATGTGAGTCTAATTGATTTGAAATCATTGAACCTTCAATCAATTTGGTCATGACCTGACCCCAAATGGTCTTGGGATCGTTTGGATGACCTCCAAACGGTCTTGAGACCATTTTCTCAAGTCAACATCAAAAACCAACTCAACCAATTAAGGTTTGATTCCTTGGATTGATCACTAGGTCAACAATCAATTACACTTCAACTTGTTACCTTTAGATCTTCAACCACTTAACCATAGTCAACCCTAGACCTCCAAACGGTCTTGGGTGACCCCCAAACGGTCTTGGGATCATTTATATATCCTCCAAACGGTCTTGAGACCTTTTGCCCATTATTTCATCAATAACCAAGTCATTCATTTAGGGTTTGGATACTAGAATTGGTCACCAAATCAACAATCGATTACTCATCAACTTGATATCATTGGATCCTTAATTGGTCAACCATGCTTAACCCTGGACCTCCAAACGGTCTTGGGTGATCACCAAACGGTCTTGAGACCATTTGGGTGATCCCAAATGGTTTTGAAACCGTTTGGGTCACTCAACCCAAACTTCAAGATAATTCAATTATTGAAATCAACAATTGACCCGATTAGGGTTTAGATGGTTGATGAGCCTTTGATTGGTGAACCACTTGGAATTAATTGATGATTTTTGGTAGGTGATTAGTCTAAATTATTCTCAATAGAACTCCAAATGGTCAATGCCTCCAAACGGTCTTGGACCGTTTGCTTCTATGCGTTCTTGGTTGAAACTGATTGAGATCAAACAGTTTGAAACCGTTTGCTCCAAACGGTTTGGTAAAATGTTTGCTAAAGTAAATTCTTAGATAAACATAGAAATTAACGTCATTATATTATACCTTTGTTCAACCAAGAATAGGGGCTGTTCTTCACGGAAATAATAGCAAGATCACAAGAGTAGTAAAAGAAGAAGAATAACCAACAATTTTAGGAGAGAAAGATGCATTAACAAAGCTTAAGGGTTAGAGTTATAAAACCCGCCTCTAGGACTGAACCAGAGCTCCAAGCTCCGTATATTTAATGTTGGATTGTGGTCTAGTAGTTGTCCAAGCTCCGTTCTTCAAGTTTTGGATGAAGAAGATGGCTAGAAAGGAAAATCATGTGAAGAACACCATGAATCTAACCTTATATTATGGTTTCCACCATGAATTCAAGGTAGATGGTGATCAAAACTTACCAAGCTTAGTTGTGTCGTCCTTCCTCTAGTCTAGAGCTCTCCCTTGGTCGGACAAAGCAAAGTGATGAGAGAAAGAAGATAAGTAAAACGATCCTTTGAGTTGTTGGAAAAGATACCTATATATATTTATCGGGTTTTCAAGGAAAATGGAAAAAGATAGATATTTCCTTTTATCTCCCAAAAATATCCACCAAGGCTTCCTCCACCCTTAGCCACGTTTCCACCCTCTAGTCTCATGCAAAACTCCTCCATTATCCAAGGTTTAAAGGAAAAGAACTAAACATCTTAAAGAGAGGTATATTAATATCCACCCTTAATGGATATTGCTTAATATATTATTAGTGTGAGTAGTTTCCACTTCTACCATGATCTTTTTGGTGCCCAAGTATTATACAAGCTCGTTCATACTATTGGAAACACATCCTCCAACTTTTGGTTGAAGGGCTTCATAATTAATTTATTTCTTTTTGCATTAAGTCATATTAAAGAGTCTTTTGTGCTTAAATCTTGGTTATCTTAACATCAAGATTCTCTCTCCTTCACGATCATTCAAATATAAAGAAGTTGGATGGATATCTACCTCAAACACCCCTCCACATCCATGGGACGTTGAAGTTCAAAAATATTATGTTTGCATTAGATTGTAAAACTCCAATTTATCCATGTAGACACACCATAGCTTACAAATTATATCAAAGCTTTCTATATTATATAAGTTATATAAGAAACTTGTTTACCTAGAAAATTGAGATACTGCTTTAGACATCATTTTTACACCATTAAACTCAAGTGTGGAGATCCATATGATTTATATTCTATCTTTTCAACCTTTTCAATCATCCCAACCCTTGGTTCTTCTCTAAAGGTAAAAATAAAACATTTATACCAGGTACCACTGTGACGGCCTTGCCTAGCAACAAAGATCATGTCCAGATCAAGAAGGACCCACATCAATTTAACAACAAAATCACTCATTTCATACCACCCAATGACAACTGTAAACGGTTCAACCAACCACAATCCAATGTCAATGTCCAACCAGTGTCATCCCTCCACATTCTACAAACCTCATGTTAAGTTGTCACATAAACCTAAAACCATATCATCCTTCCACATTATACAAACCTCATGTTGAGTTGTCACATACCCCTAAAACCATATCATCCCTCCACATAATCAATATCTTACCAACCAAAGTATCATGGAAAATCCCATGATCATGTGTTGGAATCTGACTCATCACTTCACAAGGAGATCAATTTGAATAACATGATTGGAAAAATCAAAGAAGTAGCTTTGACTACTATTTGCAACAACAATAACATGGTACCAAACAAATAGTCTATTTCGTAAGCCGTCCTGATGATTGGTATGCCAACATCGGTTGCTAGCACATTTATTCTCATAACTGAGAGAGACAAGAATAAATGTATTTTTGGCACTACTGACCCATGTAATACTATTTCATTTGTTACTTTTTCTCCTACCAACTGTATCCATGTTTACAGTCCAATTATTCATATTAACTCATCAAATAATACTCTGTATTCTTCTCTTTTTCTCATAATATTGGAATAAATTTTGAGGATCACCCAAAATCTAATATAGCTTTGTTTGAACTAGAGAACAAACTTGGTTAATTCAAAAATATACCCACCAACATAACGGTCGAATAGTTAAACAACTTACTATGATCTCAAGTGTCTTTTTAGTGATTTATGCATTTCTATTACCATATATCATTGATAATTGTAACTCTACCACTACAAAGAGAAGAAGAACTATTACACAATTCATTAAAGCCCAACTAATCAATCTTATCACCATGCAATAAACTAAGACTCACCTAACTAACTTTCAATTAAATACCATTGGTGGTATCTTCATCAGGTCTTGAATCTAGATCCCTTCTAAAGGTTTAGGTGGTGGACTTCTAATTGGTTGGATCCCTAATATTTTGAATCATATCAATGTTCATTGAGGTATGTACTTGACTACTAGTACATTATATAATAGTGATGATAATCTCCTTTGACCCTATATAAATAGTAATGGAGATCATGGTTCTGACAAAGACAATTGTTTTCCCAACTTGTTATATCTTGCCACTCTCTATTTTAACCTCCCTTATGTCTTGGGGGTGATTACAATCTAAAAATGTCTACTTTGAGAGAAACCAAAACCCTAGTATTTTCATGACTGAAGTAGCCATAAATTTAATAGATGTATTATGAGCAACTACCTTGTTGACATCCAAGCCTTGAAATGTTAACTACACTTAGAATAGAGGTGATTTGTGGATAAGACTTGACCGCTTCCATGATCTCAAACATGTGACTCTACTTTCCCACTCACATTCTCTATGACTTCCTATCGTCTTATCTCCATCCAATTTCTGATCATTCTTAACATTAATTCCGCTCCTTTGGGTCCAAAACCTTTTCATTTTGAAAGATTTTAGACTAAGCACCGCTCTTTTATAATATTCTCCTTACCTCATGGAGACATGTTACATTTGACATTGAACCTATTTTCTATATCCATAAAAATCTTGAACTGGTTAATATTGGAACAAACCAAACTCTTGAAATATCCATAAGAAAAATCAAAATTTTGGAACTAGATCTCCTCCATTTTAGCATTCATCCTCACATTGACCCTTCTTTGATCTTAGCAATTAACTCTAAGCTCCAGACATTGACTACTAGGTAAGAAATATTTTAGAAACAATGATCCAAGGTCACCTAGATTAAATGAGGCAACAAGAACACAAACACTTCAACAAGATCTATAATTATAGAAAGAGACCATCTCATATTCACAACATATTTGATAATAAATTCATGATCACTCATCAATATCATATCATCAGTCATTTTAGTGGCCATTTCATAATCCCATTTAATTAAGGACATGCATAGTCTCATTTTTTAATCTTAACTGGAACACTCTTAGTCCCTCCAAAGTCGTTGCTAATATTCTCATAGACAATTTCCCTCAAGATATTAATTCTATGATGATGAGTCTTGGAGTTGATAAATCACTTGAAATATATTATAGTTGCACAAGGCTATCACATTTCTCCACACTCATAAATGGTTCAAAATTTGGATATTTTAGTATCACTAAGATACTTCAACAAGAAGACCCTTATCCCCAGTATACATACATCATCTTTACTTATATTCTTGCGAAAATATTTAAACTTGGTATCATTATTGACCTCATTGGTAGTATCATTAGTTTTCTTAGAAATATTTATTTCGTTGATGATATGATTCTCTTCCTTAAACTTGATGATAGAAATATGACTAACATGATATGTGTCCCTGGTTTCTTCTCACATTTTTAGGGCTCAATACCAATCTCAAAGTTAAAATGTTTAAATCCCTTATTTGTTGCACTCATATATGGAAAAAACTTAAAAAATATCATTGATTTCTGAGAGGAATATTCCTCTCAAATACCTTAGTCTCCCTTTCTCATCTTACATATCCAATAAGTTAGTTTGGAAAACAATCATTTACAAAACCTACTCAAACTTTCACAATGGAAAATGAAACTATTAATTCTAGCAATGAAATACTCTCATAAACTCCATCTCAACTTTATCATCACCTTCTACCTTAGTTGTATCCCACATACATCTAAGACTGTTACATTATTTAATATAATTAAGAGAAAAAATTTCCTTGGGTATAATTTAATACAAAGTCTAGTATGCAACCCAAAGCTATAGGTTGTTGGGGGTATCAATAACATTAAGACACACTCATACTACCTTGTAAATAATATTGTTACATTCATTTGTGTAAATAAGGCTACCATCTAAAGGGAACATATCTCATCTATATACTACTAAAGCATAATCCTTGGCATATCACTCAATAGGCCAAAATTTCTCCATGTCAGAAATATCTTCACAGAGACACATAAATACTACCCAGAATAATATACATATTCCTATGAGTCACCTTATATACATAGAATTTTAGACAAATCCACGACTTAAAGGTGTCTACATCATCAACATGAATCTCATGATCCCCATCCCCAACTCCATTATAAACATTTCCACATACAAGACCTCATCTCTTCTTTTCTCTAAAAAACAAATTCATTAAAAGGATGCATTTTGTCCAACCATTTTACTCCTAAAAAACTTCATTACATTGGACAAAAATGTTCTCAAATTAATTGAATGTGGTTATTGGATGCATTTGGGGCGGTCACTATATAATATTTATAGCAAATAAATACTTCACACCCATGTCTCGATACAATTTTCGAGAGATTTTTTTGGAAGATACAATTGTTCCTCCAAAATTCTCATACTCATGTGGCTAATTAGACACAATAAAATACATTTTGTTCACATTGGAACTTTTGACTATACTACAATGTTTATTGTATTGCAATGTATCTAAAGATTGTTTTTATCTATTCTTGACATGTCCTTGCATGAAAAATATATGCCTTCATTTTTTCATGAGAGATGGACCAATGACCAATATGGCACTTTGGACATACAAAATATTCCATGATTCAATTTGTAACAACAACATTCGAATTCTATCCACCCTTTCTTGTTGTATTTTTTGGTTCATTTAGAATGAGAGAAATAAAATATTTCATGTGACCTCTTTGCTTTTATTTTTATCATAATTCTATATGTATTCATGATTTATACCAATACATTTTATATGCTTTTAGTTTATGCATGATCATATATCAAGGAACAAGATCCATGTTGCTAGAGATCTCATCTCAATATTGATGAGATGAATTGCTCCACCAAAGGGGCATTTTCTTTTGAATAAATGATTGATATTACTGACAAAGGAGGGTATATGCCCATTAATTATAGTCACTCTTTATCATATTTTATTTCCATCTCAAATGTAACTATGTTATAAGGGACTCCCCCATTTCATTCTTATTGTTGTTTGATATTCTTTTTAGTTATCCATAATGTAGACGACCTTGTGAGGGAATTGTATTTCTTGTACCAATCTCCCCCATGTATCTTCTGACAAGTTTTGTAGTTGTAATAAATTTGTTTTATATGAATGAATAGCATAATTTTTATTAAAAGATTATTAGTTTAGTTGTCATCTAAGTCACATTCCCAACCATATGGGATGTCTCTAGATATATTCTTTTCCCTGTTCAAATTTTTATGGGCATATTCTTATTAAGATTCAATAATTGTAAACTTATTCTAATAATGTTTTATCAAGTTAATTTTGGTGTATCTCTTACTCTATTAGGTATGGTTGGTTGTATGCCACTACCTCCAAATTAGTACTTTTTTTTGGTCCGCATTGTGTATATGTATTTCCTTTTTTGACTCTCACTTAAGTTGTACACAATACTCGTCATCCCAATTGCACTCCTCATATAGTTAATTCTTAAGAGATATTTGATTGGGTTCCCACACATCCTCCTTATCATTCACATTTTAATGGTACTCATCTTGTTAGCCTATTGTTTTTTCACTATCCAACATTCACGTTAATACGATAAAATTGACCAAGTGGTTATTCAACAAACCTTACTTTTGAACATGAAAGGGGTCTTTAGGTCACAAACTATCATAAGTATACCCCCATTTCATCCATCATGTTGTGATCCTATGACATATAGTTGGTGTGTATGCCCACAGAGCCAAGCATATGATGATTGTAATGACAAATCTTGTAAAATGATTTGATTAATAATAAAATCAATCTTCCTATTTATACTTTCTTATTCAGTTATGAGATAATGATGTTACATAATAAATGTCTAGAGATTGATATTACTCAATGACATATGTCTTCGGGTTAAGTACCTAAACAATGAGATCATATGGATGTTGAGAGTATATTCATTCCTATTATGTCCCTAGTCAGACCTTATTGTGGAAGTCTAATAGAAAACAATAGCACATAAGACTAGTGTGTGTTGGTTGATGACAGAGTGTCATTAAGTCATGATATGTGATATCAAACCAAACACTCAGATACTTGTTAGGTAACAATGCATCAGAAAGAACCACCTTGAGAGTGATACATGGAAAGCATTACATGGTAGTCAGAATCATCTCTCATAGTGTTGGTGGTGATTGTCGTTCATAGACCTGAAATCACTACACTCATCTCATGTCATTCAATGTACTCTGACACCATCCACCGCGGCATTGAATAAGGGTTGCCATAAAGGTGATGCTCGGGTGTACTATGACACATGGAGATGACTCTGAGTTATGTATCTAGGATTTGTCCCTCCTACAGGAGTATGATATCCTCACCACTTGATAAGTGGGACTGAGAAATACATCGCCATGCTCACGTGAGTCAATATATGATATTGAGCTTACACATATCTTAGATAGTCTACTCTAGTTCAAGGAATATGGATTGAATGTTGAAGAGGATGATGAT
Organism: Alisma plantago-aquatica; assembly: GCA_963693085.1. Taxonomy (NCBI): domain Eukaryota; kingdom Viridiplantae; phylum Streptophyta; class Magnoliopsida; order Alismatales; family Alismataceae; genus Alisma; species Alisma plantago-aquatica. The sequence goes on along the minus strand of OY856409.1, from coordinate 1,619,166,870 downwards.
TCCATGCCTCAAGTCCAATCTAGATATCAATGGCAAAGGAACTATACAAACACGGTAACACCAATCACAAATTGTAGGTTGAAGTTGTTTCCAACTTTTTGAATTACTTATCTAGAAATGACATGTTGCTAGATACCGCTCATTGCTTGTGATGTCATAAAATAGTTATGGACATTCACTGCCAATGTAACTTGGAACCTATAGGGTCACACACATAGCATACACTTGTAATAGGATTTTATTCATGAATGATGTTTAACTTGATTACTAAAGTGTTTATGTATTCATTCTAGACAACTGAGGTTCAAAATTGACTGTTTGGACTTTGAACAGACTAGTTCAAGTGTTGAACCGATCGGTTGGAGTGTCAGGTTAATTGGAAACAACAAATATTTCCTAAATTGGATATATGAAACAACCATTTTACATATGAAACAACAATTTCATAATATGAAATGGCCATTTTAAAAGTGAATCAACCGGCTCATCATCAGGATTAACTGATTCAATAATCAATTTGAGTGGATCAAGGATTGATGCTAATGTCATTATTTTGCATTAATCAAATATTAAATGCCAATTTGATGCAGAATAGGAAAGTAAATGAACTAACTAGTTTAAGAGATGAACATACTGATCCACCATTGAATTGATTGGTTGGATAGTGAATCAACTAGTTCACCATTTCTAGTTTTTTGAAAATTTGTGAACTCCATCTCTTCGACTCCCAGACTGACTGGAAACCATGACATTGGCCCCTCCTATATCTAGAGGGGTACTGGTGGCTTCCTATACATTCTTCTCTTCTCTGGTTGTTGTAACCAAGAAAATCTGAGCAAGTCCTACCCCATAAAGGGAGGGATAGCAAGGGAGAAAAATTATGGCAGAGCAAGTTGGTGCTATTACACCAACTAGAAAGAGACGAATCCTTCCTGTTTGTTCATCTAGAACGACGAAGTTCTTGGTGGTCCATGTGGACTACTATAGAGGAAAGGAGACTGTTGTGTACCGTTCAGAAGACAAAGTCAACTACTATCCATAATGAACAACCAGGAGGACGACACAAACATTGTCCAAGTGCAACTTGAAGAAAAGCACACACTACATCGAGGAGATTATCGTTGCACTTGCTCTGAGACTAAGTATATCCTCACAACCATCTTTCCCATTACATAGTTATTGACGCAATCTATTGTCTAAAGGGGAATATGATAGTTAAATTTTTGTTTTCGCTGCTTGTTCTGTCACTATATTTCCCTATAATGGTATTAAAGCCACATAAAGTTACTATTCTTTGGGATTTAATCGATATGATCAGATTTTGGTTATCTTCTTTTCTATTCCATATGATGCAAATATTTAAAATAATTAATGTGTAAAGAGGCAAGAGCACCTCCTTACTAAAATTTAAAGGAAGTACAAAACATCCATCTTTTTAGAAAGATAAAAGATATTGAAGGATTCATGTATAATATTCCAAGTAAATAGGCATGCACCAGATACATTATAAAATATCAATGGTAGTGGAAATAAAAGTACTAAGCATATTGCATGGCTTTCATTATTCATTACATGATTGTTCCCAAAAGAAAAAGATAAGAGAAAAGGATCTAGCTATAGCAACCTAGACATCCTTTCAGATAGCTTGAGATATACTCCTGAGATGACTACCTTCAAACTTGTCCTTCTCCTTACTCAACACCAACACCTGGGTGGTTGGGAAAGCACCCAACAAAAGGGGAAAGAAAATAAGGTATGTGTCACAAAACTAGTCTAGGATAATAAGATAAATAAAGCAAATAAGAACATGCTAGGGTTCATCATAAGATGAAGATAACAAGAGTATGAGGCTATATTCAAAAGAAACTTGCCATTAACAATTATATTAAAAAGGATTTGCATGTAAGATAATTATGTCTACCCAACCAAGTAGGTTTGAGGAACCTACAGGACCTCTAACTTATAGGTGAGGGGAGAATAAGACATTCCCAGTCACCTACACAATTACATAGGGGAGAATAAAAACATTCCCCATGGAGATTAAATACATGCCCTTTGAGGGTGGTTGTACATAAGTACCGCTACTTTAAATTAAATAGAACATAAATCTACATGCTAGAAAAGTAGTCATGGAAAGAGTAGTCATAATATTCAATAAGCATGGCAGTGGGGTATAAGACCCAAATAAGAAGAAATTATAATTTTATTTGAGGCATGAACAACATTAGGATTCAAGAATAGAAAATTTAGGGTTCATTTAAGCCTCATTAGGGAAATATAGGATTTATCTGCAATTATCCCAACATAGGGTGTAAGGAATGCACATACCTCTCTTACAGATATCAATTACTAACTTTCACCACTTTAATTGAGTCCAGGTTCCACTTTGCCTATTTTCAATGTATTAACATGTATTAGAGTTCATAGTGCACATTAATGTATAGAAACCCTAATTTCAAAATTTTTTAGCAAAACTTCGATTTCTTTTGAAAGTATCACGAATGAACTTATTAGGTTCTCCTGATGAAGAAAACATGTTTTTATGCTAATTTTGGAGTTATGATGATTAAGATGTAATTTTTATGGATTTTATGCATCAAATTCATTTTACAAAAAACCACCCTTTGTCAAACCATGAAATAAGATCTTGAAAATATTTTTATTAGATAGAGATTAATTTTCCAATTCCAAAACATATTTATTTGTCAAATTTGGATAAGAGGATTAGACGATATGAATTTTTCAATACTGACCAATAGGAAATTGTCACATCATCAAACCGATCAAGATAATTGAAGAGAGGGAGAGGGAGAAAACAATATTTGACCCAAGATCAGGTTTTAAGTTGCATAGGTAACCAATCTAGAGCTTATAGAGAAGGTAAAACAGCAAGAAACCAAAACCCTAGAAGAACATGATAAAAAGAGATGGAAATCATCGATTTTAAATATAGAAGCATGAGTTTTAAGCATGTAGTAAGAAATATATGAGAAGGGGGTTAACAAAACTCACCTCTAGGAAGGTAAGAAGGTCAAAACAGAAAGGATCGTGAGATTAGAAAGTTTGGTTGCTCCAAGCCAAGCTCCTTTCTTGAGAAAAGATCACCTTCTCCACTTTAAAGGTGCAAACCGTAGCAAAAGAGCATGGAGATGAGGTGTTTACGGGTTCTAGGTGGGGTTTCACCATGGAAGGCAATGTAAATGACCTGGAGGAAGGTGGAAGGAAGACTAAAGACATGAAAATAGGGAAGGAAAGGAAGATACTTACTAGTTTTGGTCAAAATCACCAAGGAGGAGCTTAAGAAATCCTAAATAGAGAAATTTGGAACTCTAGGAGCCTTCTTCACCAAGATAGGCACCCTCTTTTACCTTGGTATAGAAACTTCATGGCCAAACATATAAGGAATGATTCTCTAAAATAGAGGAAATAGAAGGAGAGGATTTCTTATTAGATTTGGAGGTGGGAAGGGGTAGGCTTGTCTTTATAAAGAAGGGGGCAAGCATGAGGTGTCTGCGGGACTTTCCATGTGTCCTTAGGCTAAGGTTTCATGGCCACGCAAGAGGACAGATCATAGAGACTTCTTGTATATCCAAGGTTGGTACTAAATGACCATGGAGGCTTCTTGGCCATCCCCACCGTTCTCCAAGTAAAGAAATAACCCCATTGGTTGATAACTTTTAAAGATAAGCTCATTTATAAAGAGGGTAATCCCTATAATGCCCTTGGAGAGAAACACCTTCAAACCAAGGTGCAACCACGTGCCCCATGGTTCAAAATATAGAGAATGGTAAGGGAATATCTAAGGATTAAAATTTAGGTGATAATTTGCAAAGAAAACCTCCCAATTGGGTAAATTGCATAAAAGTCCAAAATGTACCTAAAATTGCATTACTTACACAAACAACATCCAAATCGAGCCAAATTTGAAATTAAGGATCATTTTATGTTTTAAAATCACATCAACAAGTTATATTAAGGTTTAAAGCACTTAATTATGGTAATTAAGCTTTTACTGAGGTATTTTTGCATAAAACCTTATATTGGTACAATTAGTGAATAAATGTTCACTAAACCACTAAAAATTCCACTAATTAAACATGAACGACATAAATGACAGAAATGAAAGGGAAACTTGGGAAAAAGGTTTACATGGAAATTACATCTAAGATTCATTATGTTACATAATGTGCATATTCGATTAAATATCACATACAATCCCGACTAATATATATGATATGATCTAGATGCAATTTACATGTGTCCCCCAAAAGTTAGTTTTGATGATGGATGTGAAGCATGGTTATGACAAATAACCCATATATCTATGTGGTTTTTTATTCCTATTGATATCTCAGCTTTCATACCAAGATTCATCTTTTCTTCCACATGTAAAAGTATTATTCTCTCCTTCCCATGTTCCCCTCGAATGTAATTTGAGGTTTCCATATTACTTTGTAATATGTTAAATAGCATTAGGATAGTTTTAGTTTCTTGTTACAACAAAGAAGATGTTCAACACCAGACAAACCACCCATTTCAAAAGATGAGCTGATCGGCTAGAGGATTGAGGAGCACTGACGATAGGAGGAACCAAACCAATCGACTGGTGGCCCAACCGATCAACTGGAGGTGTCCATGAGATGTTAGATCGGAGACCAAATGAGTGTTCAGACAGACCAACTGATCGATCAAGAGGTGAGATGACCGGTTCCCGGGTTTAATCGATCAATCCTTCAAGCATATATCTTCATCAACAACAGGTTTCTACATGTGATGTAGACCCTAGGTGGTGTTAATTCCATGTGGCTCCAAGGAATTACAATAGTATGGTCATAATCATTTCTTATGTAATATTACATGTTTACATTTGTAGGATATATCATGTATATCATATGTAAAATTGTATGTGGTGAATGGATATATATATATGTATTTATAAATACAAATCCCTCAATAAAATATCAAGCCTAAGATGCTTTCCATGAAGCAGCACACATAAAAATCTTAATCAACCAAGTGTGGACATGCCCTAGCATGGTGCGCCATCTATATTGTGGAAGTGTTATGGTAGATATGTGGGTCTTCCCTAGAAGGGTGCATATTCTATCATGTTGGTTGATGGGTCAGACTTGACTAGGTGACCTTAATAGGATTAAGTGCCTAAAAGAATGCAAATGACTATGGAAAGAGTTGTTCTTATCATCTATCCAAGAATTGCATAAGATCCAATTGACAAATGTTGCTTACCTTAATAATTGCTTATGAGTGCCACCGTTGGTTGGTTATTCACTTAATTGTTTTGAAACTTGACTCACTAGAAGATGATACACTGCAATCTTCTGAATTGATAGCGAGGGCTATCAATATGAACAAAATAGTGGGGGCGATAATTAATTAAAGGCCTAATTAAATATTATCCAATTTTATTCAAATCAAATAAAATAAAATCAAATCAAAAGTGTTTTGAAAAATGCAAATTTTACTCTTGTAGATAAATGGAAAACACACAATTATTGGGACCAGTCCTTGAGAATGACAATCTAAATCGGATAAACTTCCATAATTGGTTCAGGAGTTTGAGAAGGGTTCTCTATGTTTCTAAAACACCAGTGCCAGTAGAATCCACTCTATATCCGCCTAAGGCTGAAATGGATGCTTATTTGAAGCATATCAATGATGCCATAGACATTAAAAACCTTATGATAGGTTGTACAAACTATGAGTTGCATAAACAACATTATAATCAAGAAAGGTATAACGTCTCTAAGGTGTTGTATGAGTGCAAACTAACAAAGAAAAATCCAATAGAGACTCATGTGCTCAATATGATTGGGCATATGGAACATCTTGAAAGATCGATATTTCCTTTAGGTTAATAGTTGGCCACGAATATGATTTTGCAATCATTTCATAAATCATATAGACATTTTATCAAGTGTTACGACTTGAGTAATATGGCTAAACTACTTACTGAGTTTCTTAACATCTTTTTATATGACAAAGCACAAATGAAGAAGGGCAAAGCTGTGATGGTGATCAACATGAAAGAGTCAAAGGACAAAGGCAAGGCCAAGAAGTGTTATAAGGCTAAGCTGAAGTCCAAGGCTTTTGCACTCAAAATAAGGAGAGGGGTAAGGAGACCTAGGAATATGAAGCAAGGGATAGAGATTTCTACTTTTGGTATATACATATTTGAGATTAACTTTACTACTTATTCATCATGGGTACTTGATACTGGATGTGGATCTCACATTTGTTCACATGTGAAGGATCTAAAAAGAATTAGACCTTTAATGAAAGGTGATGTGGAACTATGCATTGCTAATGGAGCAAGAGTTGCCTCCAGTGCAGTTGGAACCTATGAGTTATCTCTGCCAAGTGGGATTATAATATAGTAGAGAAATACTATTATGTACCTACCATTAATAGGAACATCATACATGTATCTTGTTTGGAAAAGAATGGATTCAAATTTCTTATAAAGAATGGTCGATGTTATATTAATAAAGATGAGATATTTTATGGAAGTGCCCCAATGTCTTATGGTATATACTTGATAGATCTGGAGAGAAGTATCTATAACGTATATACCAACAGAAAAAAACTCGACAACTCAAACCAAACATACCTTTGGCATTGTTGTCTAGGGCACATAAATGAGAAATGCATCCCCAGACTCCATAAAGATGGTTATCTGGACTCTTTTGATTTCAAATCAATAGAGATATGTGAGTCTTGTTTGTTGGGCAAGATGGCAAAGAATCCCTTCACTGGAAATAATGAGAGGGCAAGCGTTCTATTAGGACTCATACATATTGATGTATGTGGTCCTTTTAGAACAAATGCTAGAGGTGGTTATCAATTCTTCATTACCTTTACTGATGACTTTAGTAGGTATGGTTATGTTTACTTGATGAAACATATGTTAGAAACCCTTGAAAAGTTAAATAATTTCATGAATGAATGTACAAAACCAACTTGGCAAAAGTATTAAGACACTTCATTCTAATTGAGGTGGAGAATACTTAAGCCAAGAGTTTAAGGACCTTCTACAAGCCCATGGTATCTTATCACAATGGACTACACCTAGTACACCATAGCTCAATGGTGTATTAGAAAGAAGAAATCACACCTTACCAGATATGGTGAGATCAATGATGAGTTTTGTTGATCTTTTGACTTCCTTCTGGGGACATGCTCTACAAACCGCAACGTTCACACTTAACTATGTACCATCTAAATTGGTTCAAAAAACACCATATGAGATATGGTATGGGAAAGGTACCGATGTGTCTTTTATGAAGATTTGGGGATGTGAAGCTTATGTCAAGAAAATGTTCCCTAAAATGATTGGACCCAAATACGGTAAATGTTATTTTGTTGGATATCCCAATGGAAATAGGGGATACTACTTTTACACTCCATATGACAACAAAGTGTTTGTTGCCAAGACTTGTGTATTCCTTGAAAATGAATTTATTTGCGAAGGAATCAATGGGATAAAAGTAGAACTCAAAGAGGTTCAAAAATAACAAGAAAACATTGAACCTATGGAGGTATAAGAGGTTCAAGGAGACTCACAAATTATTATGGAATCTCAAATTCCTCAAGTAAACATGAATCTCATAGATCTAGTAGGACAGACCTTGATCCTGAAAGATTTGGTTATCTTGTGACTCAAGAAGGCGGTAAGTTTGTCATACATGATGAGCCAACAACCTATATAGAAGCTACTAAAGGACCAGAGTCTGAGAAATGGCTTGAGGCCATGATATCTGAGATGGAATCCATGTACACCAACAAGGCATGGACCTTGGTGGATCCACCTGAAGGTGTAAAACCCAAAGGGTGCAAGTGGGTCTTCAAGAAGAAGACCGACATAGATGGTAATTTACAAACCTATAAGGGTAGATTGGTTGCAAAAGGTTTCATACAAGTTCAAGATGTTGACTATGATGAATCCTTTTCTCCAATTTGCATGGTTAAGTCCATTAAGATCATCCTTGCCAGTGTAGCTTATTATGACTATAAGATTTGGCAGATGGATGTTAAAACCACATTCCTTAATAGAAATCCTCTTGATGATGTGTACATGATACCACCTAAGGGTTTTATAAATCCAAAGGATGCAAATAAAGTCTATAAGATATAAAGGTCAATATATGGATTTAAGCAAGCATCTCGATGTTGGAATCTTTATTTTGATGAGGCAGTCAAAGAGTTTGGATTTAGTAAAAATGAAGATGAGCCTTGTGTTTACAAGAAGGTTAGTGGGATCATGATTGTATTCCTCGTATTGTATAAGGATGACATACTATTGATGGGGAATGGCATCCCCACTTTATAGATCGTAAAAACCTGGCTAGGAAACACATTTTCTATGAAGGAATTTGGTGAAGCATCCTATATCTTACGAATTAAGATCTATAGAGATTGATCTAGAAGGATTCTTGGACTAAGTTAGAACACATACATTGACAATGTGTTGAAGAGGTTCAACATGGAGAGCTCAAAGAGAGGAAACTTACCCATGTCTCATGGTGTCAGCATCTCTAGAGCTCAATGTCCCAATTCTTGTGAAGAATGGGAATGCATGAGTAGGATTCCATATGCATATACAATTGGATCCATCATGTACACAACGTTATATACTCATCCTGGTGTCTCATATGCCTCAAGAATGACTAGAAACTATCAGTCAGATCTAGGTGATTCACACTGGATAGCCATGAAGAACATCCTCAAGTACTTGAGAAAGAACTGAGGATCAAGGATTAGTTCCTTGTCTACAATGGAGAGGAAGAGTTGGTGGTAAAGGGTTACACCAATGCAAGCATCCAAACTGACAAAGATGATTATTGATCATAGTCACGCTTCATGTTTTGCTTAAAAAATAGAGCTGTGAGATGGAAGAGTTCCAAGCAAGAGACAATTGTAGATTCTACAACTGAGGTTGAGTATGATACTACATCCAAAGTAGTAAAGGAGGTTGTTTGGATCAAGAAGTTCATTTTTGAACTTGGGGTGGTTCCAAGCATCAGTGGTGTAATTGAGTTATATTGTCACAACAATGGACCTGTTGTACAAGCTAAGGAACCTAGATCGCATCAGTGTTCCAAGCATATACAAAGGCAGTCCATCTCATAAGAGAGATCATACAACAAGGAGATGTGAAGATTTGTAGAGTACCAACCACAAGGTATGTACCTGACCCCTTGACAAAAGTGCTTTCACAGTAGAAGCATGATGGTCATGTTAGATCACTTAAGATCAAATTCGTGGGTGATTGGCTCTAAGTGCAAGTGGGAGTCAGTTGGTGTGTATGCCTATAGAGCCAATCATATGATGATTGTAATGGCATATCTCGTACATGATTTGATTAATAATAAATGCAATCTTCCAATTTATTCTATTTTATTCAGTTATGAGATAATGATGTAACATAGTAATTGTCTAGAGAATGATATTACTCAACAATTTCTGCTTTCAAGTTAAGGACCTAAACAATGAGATCATATAGATATCAAGAGTATATACATTCTTGTTATGTCCCTAGTCGGATGTTATTGTGGAAGGCTAATAGACAACAATAACACATAATACTAGTATGTGTTGGTTCACGATAGAGTCTTATTAAGTCATGATGTGTGATATCAAACCAAACACATAGATACTTGTTAGAGAATAGTGTATCGAAAAAACCCACCTTGAGAGTGATACATGGAAACCATTACATGGTAGTCAGAATCATCTCTCCTAGTGTTGGCGGTGATCGTAGTTCATAGACTTGAAATCACTACACTCATGACATGTCATTCCATGTACTTTGAAATCAGCCACCATGACATTGAATAAGGGTTGCCATGAAGGTGATGCTTGGTGCAATGTGACACATGGGGATGACTGTGAGTGATGTAGATGGGATTTGTCCCACCTACAGGAGTTTGATCTCCTAGCCACTTGATAAGCAAGATTGAGAAATGCATGGCCATTCTCATGTGAGTCAATATATGATATTGAGCTTACATATATCTCAGATAGTCTTCTCTAGTTCAAGGAACATGGATAGAATGTTGAAGAGGATGATGATTACATGCCTTGAGTAAAGGAACTGCACAACACTGTAACACCAATCACAAATTTTAGGTTGAAGTTGTTCTCCAACTTTCCGAATTACTTGCGTAGCAATGATGTGTTTCTAGATACCTCTCATTGCTTGTGATGTCATTAAAAAGTTATGGACATTCACTGCTAATGTAAATTGGAACCTATAGGGTCACACACATAGGATACACTTGGAATAGGAGTTTACTCATGAATGATGTTTAACTTGATTACTAAAGTGTTTAGGTATTTATTTTAAACAACTGAGGTTCATAATTGACCGAATGGACTCTAAACTGACTGGTTCAAGTGTTGAATTGATCAGTTGGAGTGTCAGGTTAAGTGGAAATAACATTGGCAGTATATTGCCTGAGGTGGACATATGAAATGACCATTTCACATATGAAACGACCATTTCATGATATGAAACAACCATTTCAAAAGTGAAATGACCGATTCATCATTTGGGTTGTCCAGTTCAATGGTTAATTTGATCGGATCAAGGATTGATGCTGATGTCATGATTTTGCATTAGTCAAATATTAAATGCCAATTTGATTCAGAACAAGAAAGTATATGAACTGACTAATTCAAGAGATGATCCAACTAATTCACCTCTGAACCGACCAGTTGGATAGTGAACCGACGGTCCATCATTCGTACTTTCCAAAAATTCATGAACTCCATTTCTTCAACTCCCAGACCGACTAGAAATCCTGACCCTGACCCCTCCTATAAGTGGAGGGGTATTGGGGGCTTCCCAAACACATCAATTAGCTCTGACAATTGTTGTCTTCTATGGTTGTGGTAACCAAAAGAACCTGAGCAAGTCCTACCTAATAAAGGGAGGAATAGCAAGGGAGAACAATTGTGGGAGAGAAAGTTGGTGCTAGTACACCAACTAGAAAGGGAGCACTTCTTCCTGTCCGTTCATCTGGAATGACAGGAGTTCCCTGTGGTCTGTGTGGTCTACTATAGAGGCAAGGAGACTATTATATGCCACTTAGAGAACAAAGTCAACTGCTTCTATGGTGAACAACCTGGAGGCCGACTCAAACATTGTCCAAGTGCAACTTGAAGAAAGGTGCACGCTACAATGAGGAGATTGTTGCTGGACTTGCTCCAGGACCATGTATATCCTCACAACCATCCTTCCCATTACATAGTTATTGAAACGATCTATTGTCTAAAGGGGAATATGGTAGTTAATTTTTTGCTTTTACTGCCCGCTCTGTCACCATATTTCCCTACAATGTATCATCTAGAGTATCACCATACATAAGAATAATTGAACCTAAGAAGAAAAAATTACATCATGGTACATTCAATCTTTCAAACTTATCATTATCGCTCAAAATATAAGATTATGTTCTAATGAAATTAAAAGTTAGATCACAAAATTAATATAGAAAAAACACAAGAAAAAAATTATATGTTGTGCTCTAATATTCTTAGTACATGTTGACATAGAGGATATCCAAGCCAAGAAGGAGTCGGGCCATCACACTCTGACCAAGACAATTTTCAATACTATGGTATTATCCAATCTTGTTCAAAAACATGGGAAAATAATTAACTAGAAGCTAGGTTTTCTCAATTACATCAACTAAGGAATCTAAAAGGTCATAAACCTATGATATTCACATGTAGAGGGGTAGACATTGATGTGCAATTTTTCATTCTATTAATTTCTCTTCCCAACAAGTGTGTATAATATGTATAATATAATCTTTGTAAATAGATATTTTTGTTCCACTTAAGAAGTGGCCTAGTGAAATCATCCCTATATATTCTTAAGTTAAAAATTATATGTAAATTTTGCATTTGTTAACTACTAAATCTACGCAACTCCTTTCCTCCAATTACAATCTAATGCATGTATAATATCCCATAGTTCATCATAAATACCGCACAAGCTCTAGTTGTTACTATCTCTCACATGTTAAACCATCAACAGGTTTGTATATATTCTTCCAAGTGTTGCAAACAATCTATATATTATCTCATTCATATTACTTCAATCTAACATTATTGGGGTCAATTTTAGGTAGTATTTGATAGAATTCTCCCATTTATCATAGTTGCTTTGTTTTTGTTGATGTGTGCATTTCTCTTGGGTTCATGTTTATTTGACTTACAACTTGAGATGATGTAGTTTATTCACATTCAAAAATTTTGGTTTTCTTGTACTTAGTATCATCTAAGCAATGGTGTTTTTTTAGATTTCTCAATGGTATCCTTCACATTTAACATTCAAACTGGCCTATACAAACCTCTTGGGAATTCCATGTTGGTGGAGTGCAACAAGTGTGATAAAATAAAAAATAAAAGATGCAGATTTCTCCTCCTTTTTGTGAGGAAAAGAGGAATGAGGACTCGCTAAAGCAATTAGGAAATAGTTTTATGAACTAAAAAATCCTACAAGCTTCATAATGCCCAAAGATGTGTTAGGCACTCTGGCTATACTTACAATCTCAATTTCATTATAACATTGAAATTGAAGTTTTATGATGAAAACTTTGTGAAAAGACAATATTACTAAAAGAAAGAAATGATGATCCTGTCAAGGTGAACTCTCCAAAATGGTTCTTCCTCAGGAGTGGTTCCTCTGCCATCCAAAAAGAATCCTACAATCATAGGACATAGTTTGGTGAACAATGTACATCATAGTGGGAAAACATACAATTAATAGGAAAAAATAAATAACTGAAAAATGAGTTCATCCAACTCGGGCCAAATGGACTCATCATGCATTAAAAAATGGAATGCCCAAGATACTTACAAGTTAAAGAGAATACAAGGAAAAATGTCTAGTCGATCTATAGTGGCATAGCCACCTGGATGAAAGAGTAGCATGTTACCAATCCTTTATCTATTACGTCAATTTACATGTATATGTGGAATATAATGCCCTACCTTATAAGTTCAATAATACAATACCTCCCATTCTAAAGTTTTACCTCCACCAATGTCTATCATACAACCTCTATGAGTGGTCTAATGATTTTAAACATACTTGAAAATGAAGCCAAAAGTAAGATCTGTTCAAATTCCAATTCTTAAACTCCACTTATATATTGGTCATTCAATCAACTTCCATTCGGTTATATGTTCAATTTTCATGAATTTGATGTAATTTCTTCTTAGTTTAAATATTTTTCCTCTGATATGTTATTTCCACAAATTTGAGGAGATAGTCTAGTCTATCACGTTAGTCAAATATCATTTGCTGAACTTTGTCTTAGTATGTTGACACTATTTAAAAAAACTAAAAATTTAGTCTCAATATTTTATCATAGATTGTAATTACCTAATTAACTCATTTTAAAAACAATTAGTTTTCAAGTCAATCAAAATAAGAATTAATTTCTATGTAGTTAGAGGAGGCATATTTATTCAACATTATGTAGTCTTATTCTTGACAATTTTTACTTTTTTATTTAGCTAAAATGGAATCAAAGACATGATCACAATTTGAACATGCTTGGATTTATAATTTAAGAGTTATAAACTTTGTAAGAACTGCAAATAACACCATTACAATAAATTAGTAATATCCAACACTCGTTTTTTTCAAAGGAGGTCATGCAACCAACAACTTATTACAAAGCAGCACTATATGCTCACAACTCTACTTCCTCTGTCATTGGCTCAAAGTCAATGAGCCTAGACTTACTCTCCATACCTCTACTCAACCTCACCTATTGACGAAGTAAAAATAATTGAAGAAAAAATATCCAAATGTCATCCCACTCCTTTACTTTGCTTTAGCAATGCACCAAGGAACTAACTATAGATACTCAACAAAGCTTTTAAATGTCAGATTGTTGCACACTCATTCCATTTCCCCCCTCTCAAGTGAACTACAGAGGAAAGGATTCTATCCCTTTTGCTTCACCACCTCTACCTTAACAACTAGTCCCATTGTTATCTAGATCCCAAGTTGTCACTACCAACACCATGGCACCAACTAGCTAAGATAACGAATGAGAACCCATTACATGTACTTGTTGAGAAAAATAGTAAGAAGGGTAATTTGCTTTTATTAGGAAAAACCCCATCCATTGTAGTGGACAGGGTTACACTTACAACTTGGGACATAAGCATGCTTGGGGATCAAACATACTTGGGACCCCAACATGCTTGGGACTTCAACAAACCCATATGGACCAAGACACATAGGCCTATATAATAAACTAAAATGTCAAAAACTCTAACACCCCCCCTCAAGTTGGAGCATATAATGTCACATAAGCTTAACTTGGAACTTATCACTTGAATGCTTTTTTGAGTAATAGGCTATGTGAATATATCTTTCAACAAATCATCTATAGGAATGTAAGGTTTTGACACTTTTTCCAACAAGAACTGCATCTCTGGTAAAATGACATTTGATCTCGATATGTTTATTTCTTTCATGAAAGACATAATTATTAGAAATGTAGGTAGCAACTTTATTATCATAACACAGAGAACATGAGTAAATATATAAATTCCAAAGCCCATGAGTGATGAAACCACCCAAAAGATCTTGCATGCAATGTGAGTCATAGCTCTATACTCTAATTCAACACTAGATTGTGATTCAACATTCTACTTCTTTCTTCTCCTAGTGAAAAGATATCCACCTACATATGCACAAAAACTAGTTGTAAAGCATCTATCCTTATGACCACAAACATAATCAACATATGAATATCCACAAAGATTGAGGTGCCCATGATTTTTATAGTGTAAATCCTTTCTAGGAGAGGATGATACACGTGAAATGAATATCATGGTCATGGAAATAACAAAAGAAGAGGGAGAAGAAGATAGAAACTCAATCTTTGCTTGTGGAGAAGATCCAATTTTCACCTTCATTAGCTCCAAGAATTGCCTCCTCCTCCAAGTTGAATGAATTCCCTGAAGAGTGGAGTGGTATTGGCAAAACCCTAGGAAATTAGGGTTTTGGGGTAAAAGATGGAGGGAAATGGAGTGAATGACATTAGTAGGAGTGAGTGGCGACTATGATGGATAAGGAGTGATAACCTTTGACTCCTATCTACCAGTAGTATATATAGTGTCATAGGGGGTCTAGGGTTAAGTGGGGGTAAAATGGTAAAGTGGTAGTGTGAAGCATTAGGTAGCAAGGTCATGGTAGGTAGGTCTATGAACGACCATTTTGTTGGAGAAAACTCATGGTGGAATATGGGTTGGATCAAATAAAAATGGTTAATTAGAGTGAGGTAGCATGATTATTGGGCACCATAATAATGGTGGACTAAGGGTAGCACAACTATGGTGGGTGTCACGAGTGACCATGGAAGGAGGTCATTTTCCTTGCAATGGCCATCTTGATGGATTTTCCACCATAACCATTTTGGTGGCCAAGACCGTGGTGTCTCTAAATGGAAAATACCATTCCACTAGTCATGTTAGTGGTGGGTTGAATGTACTGGTCCTTAGAAAACCTGATCGAGTATGTGATTTTAACTCTACTAGAATGGTTGTGACTGGAAACCACAATCAATTTGGGGACTCTCTCATGCACTTGAGTCTTTTAAATGTCAATGTATGTGCTCTATGCTTCAATTCAATCCTAGGTCACTTGGGGTAGGTTTTGGGATCACTTTGGAGTCCTTCATGGCTGGGGAAGTCTTAAGATTATCCTTCTTCTCTTCCTTCCATCAATTACTACCACAATACCTATAAAATAGGCAGGAGCATTCATAACTAAATTTGTCATTAAGTGATCATTTTTGTGAAATAACATGCATTCCAAACATCTTTATATGAGTAAGGATAAAAATAAAGATGAAGGTCCCAACCAGGGCTCCACCTGATATGGATAACATTGTACACTTACATGTGAATTTCTTCTCAACTGATTCTGATTACTTGGGTAGAAATCATATGTTAATATATATATATCAATCTTTTTTTGTCAGGTATTTGACATCACTACCAAAGTAATGAGAAAACCTATGGGGTTGAATGAATGATGTGAGTTTTAGTGCTCTCCAAGTTCCCTGAGGTAAAGCAAACCCAAGTTTTAATCATTTTCTAAAATGTGATATTGCTCACCCACAAATAGACGGGTCAATTGTAGCATAGATAAAAGATTTGAATGCAAAGGAAAACTTGATTAAGAATCACTTACAAGGTACTTGTTGAGAACAATATTTGGAACCAACTATTGAGAGTGGTTATTAACTAAAACCAAATTAAAGTTTGCTTTCACAAAGGAATAATTGAAAGTGGGTTAATAACAATATCTAAAAGGCACTCAAACATTTGGATCTCACCATCAACACCTATGTAACTTTCCTAACTATTTCAACTAAGAAAGTATGGATAATTAAACTCGGATCATGTTTATCTACCTTCTTTTAGAACACAAATTGGAACAAGGATTGAACTCCCAATGGTCTCAAAGTCTCGATACCAATAGATCATAACCAAGTCATCTTATACAACTCCTTGAGGAGTTCTCTTCTTAATTCAAGGATCTAATCCTATGTTTTGTAATCTCTATGATTATGATTATATCTAATCAAATGACTAGTTTGAAGAGCCAGGAATGAAACAAATAATACAATCTAGTTGTTTGAAATACTGAGTTTGATAAAAATCAAGACAAATTATTGGAGATGTGGATACTTTGCATGCCTCATCAATAAATTCTACTCACTCATATCCATAGAGAAAGCACAAATACAAAAGAGATAGAAGAGGGCATGCCAATGAAGATGATGAAGAAGATAACCAATGATCTGTGACTGCAAACTTTGCTCTAGTAACAATAGGTATGTTAAACTCCGTGAGGATATTGATGTTCACTTCTTTTTCTCTAGCTCTTGCACCATAATTGAGGTTCAATTTTAGTGTGGGTGACACACCATGTTACGCCACAACATTCTTTTATCTAGGTGGTTCCATACCCATCAAATCTAATTTGGCTGGGCCAATGGTTGTCTTTCTTTACTCTATCGGCAACCTTAGTTGCTTGGTTGGCCTTTAGACGGTGTTTCTGCTAGTCTTGTAGTTAGCCAACTACCTGGGAGCCCAAATATCTGATGTTACTAACTTCGAGCGGTGATCAAAGTCAAATTCCAATCAACTAGATGGGCTCTTCTTGTGGTCACTATTCTATAATTGAGTCAGATGAGGCAAGTAGGTTAACTGGAAGGTCTCGGAAAATCTAATGTTTACTGACTCAGGAAGCAACTGAAATTGAATTCCAATTGGCCAACTAGTTGATCAGCCGACTGGCAAGTCACCAAGTCTTCAGGTTGAATTCTATTCAGTCGACTAGTAAGGTGAGTCGACCATCAAAATGCCATTAGGAGTGTTGTTGAATTCAAACATGGAAGATTTGAATTCCAATCAGTCGATTATTGTAGTCCATCAATCGATTGGATTTTTCTTGGTATGCACCTTTGTCTGGTTGGGTCAATTGGTCTATTGGGGAATGCAATCACCTAACCAACCTAACTGAAAATGCTAAATTGCCTCCTTGTACCTTCCAATATCCTCCAAACCTGAGTAAGGAATAAGGAAGGATGACTATTATGATATTTAGTTAAGTGCTGCTTTTCCCTACATACAAGCAAAAATCTCATTAAAATCCTAACAATTTGAGATCAAAAGCAACACAAGGAAACTAAAAAGTTCAACAAGAATTATCTACTTGAAATGAGAAAAACTAGCATAGAATGTGCAATGAAAATTGTGATGAATATGCATTCATCAAAATACCCTAACTTGAAATTTTCTCATCCTCGAGCAACACATTCAAAGAAATATTCCAAATAATACTATCGGTCAGCCATTATCTCCTTCATAACATCATTTGTTCCCTACAACCAAATGTGGACAAGCAACCTAATATCCTAGAATCAGAAAATACAACTTCAAATTCCCTGTCTTGACTTTGCATTCACAAACTTACTTCCATTTCAAAATATATAAAGTTCTACATTTTCTTATGAGAATTGCACAAGAATAATGTTTTAGTATGGATGGACTATTTTTGGGGTGATTTGTTTCCTTGGGAAGAAAAAGGAGTCAATGGCAGCACGGAAGGAAGAATTCCAAATCTCTTCTCTATTCAAATTGAGATTGCATTTTATTTTTGCAAGTTCATTTGTTGTATTTTTTCTTCTTTTTGGTATGCATATTTGCATTTCTTATCTTGTGGTATGCCCATATTACATGCAAGGGGTATGGACGAAGCAAAGTAGAGGGGAGGGGGTATGTCACCCCAAACTTAGAGTTTGGACATCTTTTTTGGCCTTTAATTGTTTTTTTGTGTGGAATTATGGCTAAGAAGATGGTGGAATAGGTGTAGAAGAGGGATGAACTTGTGCATCTCATATTTTAGAATTCAGAGCATTGGAAAAATCTTAACAATCAATTCAACTATATCATATGACTTATAAGGTAATGACATTCCCACAAGAAGTTATGACAATCATTAAGAGACATGTTGCATTCGATTCTTCTTCATCCCATACAACTTTCCATCTTTATGAAGGAATGATGTTAATTGAGATCATTGGTCAAATAATGAGTTCTAGCATTGGCAATTCATGGTTCATTATTGCAAAAAGATTCACTTCATTCAACTTGGTACATTGGTGACTAATGGATACCAAAATAAGATAACATGAAATAGAATCTAGGTCAACTAGGTAATGACCAATTACATGTAACTCTAACAAAAAAATAAAAAAAATGAAAAAATAAATATGCATAGAATAATCCTAAAAGCAACAAAAATGAAGATAGAGTAGTTGGAGTAGAGACATACCACCCACCCTTCACCCCAAACTTAGAAATTTGCTTGTACCAAGAAAAATCTAGTTCCAGCGATGGAAGGGAAGCTACTAGAATGGACATCAACTGTGTGTTGGCTCGGTGGTGGTGGTTGCTATGAAGGTGGAGTGAGGGATGGTGGGGTTGAGTTTGGAATGATTTCTAGGATGGTTGATCATACCAGTCCTAGCTCCTGGCTGACTAAGGTGGCTCCTCATATGGTATAGGCTTGGTGTACTGGTTTTCCTAATATTAAGAGATCGGGGAACAATTAGAATGTCCAGCAATGTAATCCTTCTAGCAGGTCCCAGTCTATGTGTAATCACCTCGACCTACATGCCTTTTCTCATTAACATGTTGCATCACATACATGTGGTTGAGCTAGTGGCCATGCCGCTGCTACTTTTTCTCCATGTGGGTCTGAGTGATGTCAATGTGGTTCAATTTCTACTGCATCTAGGGGAAGTCAATGGGCCAAATGTCCCTGCACTATCTGGCACATCTTTCTTTGTGTAACGCCTCAAAGATGGTGGAAAAGGCCTAGACTCCTCACATTTTCTTCCTTAGAAGTGGTGCGTGATATAGATGTAGGTTAGATGTAGGCTCAACAATCTCACCATCAATGGGTGGGTTCTCTAATGTGCACATTTCATATAATATTTCTATCTTATTTGTCATGCATTTTTCATGCATTCAGACTCATTTTCATTCATATTTGATGAATCCAAATTCATCATGATTTTCAGTCACCATTTTGGGCCCAATTCAACTCAATACATTCGATTTCATCTCCTTAAATCTTACAATGTGCAATTTTGCCTAGTTGATCAGATTATCAAGTTATTAACAAGTTTTATATGAATTTCATGCAGATCATGTAGGTCAAGGTGAGGTTCAACCATCAACTGGAACTCACATTCACTCAAGATCCTCTCATCCACGGTCTTGACCAAACGGTTTTGACCAAACAGTCTTGGTCCATTCGGTTTGCATCCATACAGTTTGCTCTTCTTTCTCCAAATGGTTTCACTTATACGGTCTACCTCGCTACCAGAAAATGGTCTTGAGACTGTGTAAGCCCAAATGGTCCTCAAACCGTGAGAAGCAAACAGTCTCCAAACTATTTGGGTGATCAACCCCCAAAACCGACTGGACAGCAAGACCGTGAAAGAGTAATCAATCTCCAAAATCGATCAGACAAGACCGTGGAGATCCCAGTACCATTTGATTCTCCAAAATTGTTTGATGATAGACGATCCTCAAGACCGTTTGGCAGCGTACGGTCTCAAGACCATTTGACAAGCAGACCGCAAGACCATTCAGATGAGCAAGACCGTGAGAGGCACAGATCGTTAAGCAGTTATCGATCTGCAAATTGATTGGAGGCCATCGATCCACGAGACCGTTTGGATCGACTGAATGCAAGACCGGTTGGAATAGAGATCGTGAAGACCACACGAGGCAATGATTAGCGCAAACTACAGACCGTGTGGTGGCAAATGGTCTTCAAGACCGTTTCGCCAGCGGATGCTCACAAAGACCATTTGGACGATCATTACTCACCACCAAGTGAAGACCCCAGGACCAATTGGAGAAGGAACTGTGAGCACACAAGACCGTTTGGATGTAGCAAACTGATAGAAGCCAGAACCACTTAGAGGAAAGTTAATACAAGACCGTTTGGCCATTAAACAGTCTCCAAGACCGTTTGGACAAGAGTCCTCAAACTATGAGAAGACTAAACGGTCTCCAAATTGTTTAAACTCAAGACCGTGAAGAAAATACTAGCAGGTCTAAACCATTCAAAACCCAAACCCAAGCCTATAAACAGGACCAACAAGGTCCTCATTTCGGGCATCAGATCCGACACACCGACAAGCTACCGAAACACAGGTTTGATCCCATGTACATCCATGCCATTGTCACTTTGCATGCTACTCCTCTTGATGTGAGTAAGGTGGTCAAGATGAGAAAGAAGGTGGAGAAGAAGATCTTCCTGGTCTACCTTGGTGGTTCTTCCTCCTCATCCAGATCTTCTCCAATACAACGTAGAAGACCAAATCATCTTCACTGAGATGTGACTACCTTCTGCATCATGCCTATGGTGAAACCTTCCCTCTCTCTTGTTCTTCTTGTTTCTCACATCATGAGCGAGTAGTTCCTTTTTGCTGGGGTGTGGTGACTAGCTCCACTACCCATGCAAGCATGTTTTCTTGTTAAACATTCCATGGCAATGTATATAACTTTCCATTTCGTTGTTAATCGTTAATACTTGTAGATTGATTACCTGCTTGCTTTTATCTTGTTCTTCCCTATGTTGCGAGAACTTCTATATGTAGGGTAGAATGTCGATTAATGAGGTTGACTCCCAAACTAGAAATAGAACGGGATTCCTTGAGGTCGTAAGTATATGATCCGTGAGGGGATGAGCCATCTAGCCCACAGTGATGCTTCTGTGGCCTAAACATCCCTCGGCAAAGGCCACAACTTCAATTGGATATCTATATCTTCGTTGTTAATCATCAATGTTTTCTTGTAGATTAATCGCCTACTTGCCTATCGATTAACACAATTGACTCAATGACTAGAAATAGAAAGGGATTCCTTGAGGTCATAAGTGTATGATCCCTGAGGGGATGAGCCATCTATCCCACGATGATGCTTCTGTGTGCCTAATGCCTGTATAGGGGGCCCACAACTTCAGTTGGATATCTGTATCTTTGGAACAGTAAGTGCATGATCTGGATGGTGACAGGACATCTGATGCCTAATGTTATGCTTACACAGACCTAAACATCCCTCTAAGAGGGTTCACAATAGTTTTATTTGGATAATTAGATCTTGCCTGGATGTTTGTGATTGGATGTGTTTGCATGAGTAGTGGTGGTGAAACCCGAGACCACCCCCGTGATTCCATATCATTAATCTAGATCAACTTTAATTATTCTCCATACTTTCCTACGCATAGTTTAATTAACCTCAAATCAACCTTTGTTCTAAATATTAGCCTTACTTGAACTACACTAGACTACTAACGATTCTTAAAAACATTGTCCCTTGGGATTCAATCCTTAACTATACTACAATAAGACTTATCTGCTTGCAGGTGGTATTATTGCACAAGGCTTTGGTAAAAACTCTGGGATTTCAACCCCGAGTGAATTTGTTAGTGTGATAATAAACCACGTCGAATTCTGGCGCCATTGTCAGGGACAACAGAATTAGTTAGCCAAATCTAGTTCTTTTGAGGCTTATCTAGGATTTTGCTTTTTCTTTTGATACAATTGATCATTCACTTGAATTCAATTCTACTCCATCAATCTCACTTCTGAAAAATCTTTCCATCCCAGGTACCAACAAAGACTAGTACATGCACCACTCAAACAGTCCCAGTCTCTCTGCTAGCTTTGATCCTGAGATAGACAAAACTTTTCATCGTCAGAACAGAGAGAACCAAGCAAGAATGGCTCAAGAGGAGGAAATAGCCCGAAAGGTTGCTCAAGCCCTGGATGCACAAAGAGATGGGCTTATGCAAGAAGCCAGAGCTGCAGTTGAAATAGAGATCCGAGAAGCTCAAGCAGCAGCACAAGTAGCAGAACTGTAGTAGGACCTTAGAGAGTTCTCCATCCCTAAAGTTGCCGATGTTCATCACGCAGTGCAACCTCCTCCCATCAATGCTTCCAATTTTGAGATAAGGGCACATTGGATCACTTTGCTTCAGAATAGCCCATTTTATGGTAAGCAAGGAGAAGATAGTCAGCAACATCTCCTGAGGTTTATTCATCTATGTGCTATGACAAAGCAAAATGGAGTATCAGACGATAACATCCGACTCTATCTTTTCAAGTATTCTCTTGCTGATAGAGACATAAGTTGGTACAATTCCATTCAATGTGAACCCATCACCACTTGGGAACAGCTTCAAAATGTTTTTCTGGAAAAGTTCTATCTTCCTTCTCTCACCTACAAAATTAAAGGTCGAATAACAATGTTCACTCAGGTCCCTGGAGAATCCTTAACTGAAGCATGGGAAAGATACAAAGAGATACTGCGCAAGTGTCCACACCATGGAATTCCTAAGAATCAACTCATTGAGATATTCTATAGGGGTATGGATGACGATATCAAGAGATTCTTAGACTCCTCATCTGGAGGAAACTTCACACGTCAAAGTTATGATAGCGCATGGAAGGTTGTCACCCTTGGAGCTGAAAATCAAGCTAATTGGGGCAAATCAGTAGGAAAAGTAGTATTGAAGGTGGCTATGGCTGAAGCCATTCCCGAATACAAGTCTATCACTGAAAAGACCATATTGAATCGTCCCTTGCTGCCTATGAAAGAAGACACTCGCTCCCTCAACAACAAGAACAGATCAAGTCAGCTTCACTGTTCTATGAAGCATGCCAAGGTACTAATCATTCCACTTTAGCATGCAATGTTCTCTATGATGTTGTTCTAAGCAACGCATATGGCCAAGGAGATAATGGTCAAATGGAAAATCTTAATGTTGTCAACACCATCCCTATTCAAGGATATTACAATCCGAATAAGAATAGGAACCATCCTGGTTTTCAATATGGAAATCCTTCAGGAGAGGAAAACTCGCGACAACTTGGTTCAAATAATCAGTAACGAGGACCACCAAGATTCCAGTATAACCAACAAAAATTGTTTGGGAATCAAGGGTATTTTAGGGGTAACTTTCTGAACATGAATTTCAACAATTATCAGAACAATTCTCAGTTTCAGAATCTCAACCAATTCCCTTACCAGAACCAACAAAAAGGGCTACAAGTTGGCCCCGTCTCATCTGATGACAAGCTAACAACCATTGAAAAGATGCTACAGTCACAGCAGACTATGATAGCTAACCAACAAGCCCATTAGAAGGCTATTGAATCTCAACTTGCAACTAGCATGAAGCCACCTACTGGAGCCTTTGCTGGACAATCAGAGAACAACCCTAAGCAACCTGAGCAACTGAAGGTTGTCACCACTAGGTCTGGAAAAGATTATTCTGATCCTCCCATCAAGACACTAATGGTTATTACAGATGACGATGACTCGGTGATTGTACAAGACTCTACCACACTTGAGTCTCAACCAAAAGAAATAGAAACTACTGATAAGACAGACAAGCAGAGTTTTGAGAAACCAACTGATGCAGAACCAGAAACACCTGAGTCAGATGTGCCAATATACAAGCCTCGTATACCTCTCCTAGCTCATTTGAGACAGACAAAGCTTGACACTCGATTCAATAAGTTCAAAGAAGCTATGAAGAAGTTTCATGTTGATATACCCTTTCTTGATGCGCTGGCTGAAATACCATTATGGACAAAGTACTTAAAGTCTCTCCTTACAAGGAAGTATATAACTGAAGAATATGAGACAGTCAAGTTAGCAATGACCACTTCTGACATTATTCAGAGAAAGATGCCAAAGAAGCAGAAAGATCTAGGATCTTTTGGGATTTCATGCCATATCAGCGACTCTTCATGTAAGAAATTATTGGCCAATCTTGGTGCTAGCATCTCTATCATGCCACTTAGCCTTTGTAAAAGGCTAGGGTTTGCTGAACTGCTCCCGACTGGCATGACCATATAGCTTGCAGATAACACCGTGAATCTTCCCTTGGGAATCATTGAAGATGTACCTATCAAGGTAGGCAAGGATTCCTATGGTCCATGTGACTTTGTCATTATGGACATAAAATAAGATGTCAGATACCCTCTCATATTTAGCCGTCCATTCCTTGCCACTACAAGAAATCTGATTGATGTTGAAGTGGGAACCTTGCTGCTCAGACTAGGCCAAGAAACTCTTGAGTTCAAAGTTTTTGAAAGTATGCGAAGACCAAGCATGCAAGAAGAAGTCTACTTGATTGAGTGTATAGAGAAGATGTCACTCCTCACGCAAGAGGATTATGAACATGAAGATCCTTTAGGAATGGCCCTTACTAATTCGAATGCAGAAAGTTCAGTTGACGAACAAGTGAAAAGTTGTATTCCCCACCTTGATACTGCTGAAGAAGATCATGAAGCCAAAATTGAGGAACTCAAAGCTGTGGATGTTACTGAAGAAACATGTGAGAAACCACAAGCTCCTGAAATGAAACCCCTACCCGGGGGATTGAAGTACATGTTTTTGGATGATCTCAAGGTCTGCCCAGTCATTATAAATTCTGACCTAACAACTGAACAAGAAAATGAACTCCTGAAGGAATTAAAGAAAATAAGAAAATCCATTGGCTACAAGATGAGTGATCTCACCGGGGTAAGTCAGGCATTGTGCATGCACAAAATCCCCATGATGGAAGATTACAAGGCAATCATTAAACATCAAACAAAGCTAAATCCAAACATGAAGGAAGTAGTCCGTTGAGAAGTCATTAAACTGCTCACTACTGGAATCATCTATTTGATATCTAATTTGCCATGGGTGAGTCACGTGCACATTGTCCCAAAGAAAGGTGGAACTAATGTGATACAGAATGAAGACAATGAACTCATCCCCACTCGAACAGTCACCGGGTGGAGGATGTGTATTGATTACATGAAGTTGAATAAGGCAACCTGAAAGGATCATTTTCTGATGCATTTTCTTGATCAAGTCCTAGAAAGGTTGGCCCACCAAGAATATTTCTGTTATCTCGATGGTTATTCTGGATTCTACCAAATACCTATACATCTAGATGACCAAGAGAAAACAACTTTTACTTGCCCATTTGGAACATATGCCTTTAGAAGGATGTCGTTCGGTCTCTGCAATGTTCCTGTAACTTTCCAACGTTGCATGGAAGCCATATTTGCTAGTCTCACTGAAACTATCATGGAAGTTTTCATGGATGATTTTTCTGTACATGGAGATTCGTACGACTCATGCTTGAAGCACGTCTCCCTTGTCCTTAAACAGTGTGAAGAAGCACATCTTGTATTGAACTGGGAGAAGTGTCACTTTATGGTAAAGGAAGGCATTGTCCTTGGTCATAGAGTTAGCATCTGAGGTATCAAAGTAGACAGAGTGAAAATCGAAGTAATTTCCAAACTCTCTATTCTGACAAATGTAAGAGAAGTTCGCTCTTTTCTTGTTCATACAGGCTTTTACAGACGGTTTATAAATGATTTCTCCAACATAACCAAGATGATGACAAATTTATTGCTAATGGACGTTGATTTCCATTTTGACGAAGAATGTGTCAAGAGTTTCAATAACCTGAAGCATGCCTTACAACAACTCCCATCATCAGAGCTCCCAATTGGGATCACCCATTTGAAATTATGTGTGATGCTAGTGATTATGTTGTGGGTGTTGTTTTAGGCCAATGTATAGAGAAGAAACATTATGTAATCTACGATGCATCTAAGACCCTCGATGAAGCTCAGAGGAACTACATGACTACTGAAAAGGAACTCCTTGCAGTCATGTATGCCTTTGACAAGTTTAGATCCTATCTCATTGGTTCAAAAGTCTTTATCTATATGGATCATGCCTCTATCCGTTACCTCCTTGCAAAGAAAGATGCTAAACCCAAGTTGATTAGATGGATTCTCCTCTTGCAAGAATTTGATCTAGAGATAAGAGATAAGAAGGGTATAGAGAATGTTGTGGCAGACAATCTCAGTCGTATTCACACTCTGGAAACCGAGAAGATCCCGATTAATGATTCTCTTTTAGACGACCAACTAATGAAGGTTTCAGAAGCTACCCCTTAGTACTCGGATTATGTGAACTACCTTGCCGTCGGTATCATCCACCTTGAATGCACCGATTATGCACTAAAGAAATTCATGCATGTTGTAAAGCAATATCATTGGGATGAGCCGCATCTCTTTAAGCTTTATGTTGATGGTATCTACAGACATTGTATCGCTGAGGAGGAAGCCCAACTCATTTTAGAGCAATGTCACTCAGGCCCAGTTGGAGGCCATATGAGTTCTAAGAAAACTGCTTTGAAAGTTTTGCAATGTGGTTTCTTTTGGCCAACCATATCCAAGATTCCTACAAATTTGTTCTATCATGTGACAAATGCCAGAGAACGGGTAACATAACAAAAAGAAATGATATGCCACTCAAGTTGTGGCAAGAAATCAAGATGTTTGATGTTTGGGGTGTGGACTACATGGGTCCATTCCCATCTTCACATGGATTTTCCTACATCCTAGTCGCGGTTGATTATATCTCAAAATGGGAAGAGGCCATACCGACCGTCACTAGCGATTCCAAACCTATCATAAAAATGTTCAAGGATATTTGTGATGACCCTGGTTTCAGGAGTTTCATACCCAATATCGAACATGGAACCAATGGTCCATTTATTTATCATGATGTGTATAATGTTAAATTAAGCTATTTGAGCTTGTGTTGATGATCTTAGAGATCAATTTTTGTATATGTAAGTTAAATATCCTTAGATATGTACCCCTCTGGGGTAACTGATTCGAAGGGTTGAACAATGGAGTTTGAGTGAACTTCTCTATGGGGAATCGTTGTTCAAAGCTATAAGGTTCAAAGCAAAATTAGAAAATTCATCAAATGTTTGAGCATGGGATCGATGGTTAAATATAATTATAATAAGTTTTGGTTTTTGTATGTTCATGTGGCCTTTGAATGTGAATTGGCTACGATGTGGCCAAAACTTTTTCTCATCTATCAAGCTGCGAGACTTATGGAGCTAATGGAAATAAACCTAGCCAATAGTGTCCACGTTGCTTGCATTTGTTACACTAGATCCGGAGTGATTGGTTTGATCTACCAACTTTAGAGGAGCCTTTGGATGTCTTCTGATATTATTTTGGGTGAAATCTAGAGATAGACGGAGGCCGTACCCCACTCATAGCTCTTACCATAGGCATTAACTTGAGGAAGTAGTCATCGCCACGTCCCTGCATATTCAACAGAATTTGTTATGTTTTGCGTTGATCAACATAATACCTGACAACTCAATTCCCCCTCTCGCTAGCATTCCTTCATCCTTCTCACTTCTCATTCGAGGGAGAGGATCCCCCTTTCACTCTGCCATGACATCAACTGATGAGAACCAACAGGCGGCATGGTGTAGAGATGCTGTCAAGCGAGGAGGAGCCACACAGAGAGAATAACTACCATGGAGGGCAGACCACGAAGCAAAGTTTCATGGAAGCGCGAGGAGGTAGAATCTGTGGCCGTCCCAAGCCAAGTCTCTCCTTTCTGGCGGCAGACAAACCTGAGAATAAGGAGACTGGAGGTGCCAATGGACGTCTTTTGGCTTTTACGTAGCTTGAGATGGTTTCAATGGAGGATTGGCAATCAAGGAGAAGCATGGCTCCATGGATCCCTCCCCAGATAATAGCCCAGATCCCGGTGTTGAAAGCAGGAAGAGCAGACGCAAGGTGCTCTGAAGTCCTTGTCGTTCCCAACCTTAGGGGTGAATGATCTGGGAATCTACGCATCTCGACCAGAGAGGGCCTGCTCCATCCATGTCAGCTTTCCCACAGATCCAGGTCGGGAGAGGCGTTCACGGTTGATGGAAGAACAGGAGGACGCAAGGACCTTTTGCCGGTGGGGCATCCCCGGCGGCGGCAGCTGCGTAGCGGAAGAAGATGCTACGCCGTCTGTGTTCTCACAAACAGGAGAATAGAACGTTAAACTAGACCGGATCAACCAACAAACCGGCCGGACCCCAGCAGGCCAAGCGAAGGATCCACGCCAGCCTCCCCAGCCAAGTGGCATCACGCGATTGGCCCAATGAAGGTAATTAATCTGAAATACTCAGAACTTCGATAATTCATAGAAATTAGTTTGAGTATCAGAAAAATACATATAATATGCCAAACTGTTCAGAAAAATGCATAGAGTAATATGAAAGCATAATATATGGCTTTTAATGAACTAATCATAGTGATATCATGCAAGATGCGTTATACTTATTTTATGGATAATAAATAGCAAACGATGGCCTAAAATTATGATAATTTACTAGTAACTCTATAACATGATATAAAATCGATATGATGTCAAATATTATGACGTTGATATATGAAATCATGTAATTTGCTAAATATGTCTAATTAGGGCTAATAACCCTAATAAAATGCAATAAATATATATATATGCTCAATAAATGATGAAATTCACAGAACATTCTCATATCTGTAACTGAAGGATAATATGTAAATATGAGACCAGTTTTGTACACGGAATTCATGTTGTAAGAAGATGAACCTTGATACATGGGTTGTAACACTAACTTGAATAATGTATATAAACTAGGGTTAATATGTACACCAAAAAGGATATGGAACCTAATATTCAGATAATGAATCATAATCTGGAAAATGACATCAACAAGATAAATATAAGGTAAGAATATAAATAATCATGAGAATAACATAATGATCTACGTAAACCCTAAAATGAACACGACTAGGGTTAAGATGATCAAAATCTGATGCTAGTATATGATTTTGTTATTAACCAGGTGAAGACCAGATATGTAGATGATCCAGAATGTAAATAGGAATCTCTGAACTCAGGTACGTGGATATAATTATATGACTAGTTTTGCTGGATGTTAAATATATGTACTTGCTTGCTTGTATTTGAAATACATTGTTGGATGTAGATCTATATGTATTGTCATTTCCGCCTTGAACAATAAGAACACTAAAGAAAGAAAATGGAATGTAGTTACTGATGGTTCATTAATCTCCCTATTAGAGAGGGAAAGTATTAATGTTGACTAGCACCTCCCTAATGGTACAAGGTACGCGGGGAGATCCCTAATGGTACAAGGTACGCGGGGATAGGGCCCAATAATTTATGTTTGTGCTAAGTCCACCATAGTAATACATGTCCATTGAAATATGGTTAATAACTTGGGTTTACCTGATTTTCTACCATTAAATAATGTTTCTTTCTCTCTTTCTTCTTTTTCAAGTATTATCAATATGCCAGCATAGTATAGCTCTTTAATTCCACGTACCAACTTTTGTTGATGATTTTGTTTCTCGTATTTTCTAGGTTCAGAGCTAGAATGGGATAAAAGAATAGGATGTGAGCAAGTTGTACAGGTTGTACCTATTGTCTAAGATCCCGTTAGCATACATGTTCATAGACTTATGTAAAATTTTATATTCAATGTGTAAATGTAATCTGTAACAGTTCATGCTATAATTAATATTCATGTCGATTGTTGAGAAATGTTATGGTTGTACGTTCGAGTATGCGTATTATGCTTCCGCATCGCTTTCTGATATGATTGTTTGATGTCTTCGGATTATGGGCTCTCATTCCCAATAGGGTTTAGAGAAGCCAAAATCCGGGGACGTCACAGTTGGTATCAGAGCATGAACAATAGCTACACCTAACAATTGCTCACCATGAAACAATAAACCTAAATCTCACCTTTCACTTTAAACCTTAGAAACTTAGTAAGTTGTTCTATAGGAATAAGGTTTGACTTAGCCTCTAAGTTAGAACCTAGATGTTCGAGAACTAGGTTTAGACAAGTGTGAGAAACCCTTTCCATATAGAGCTCATATGTATTGGGTAGCTACACTAGTCTACATCTCGTTCTCATCATTTTACTAGGTTACATGACACTAGACTATCTACTGTGTGTGGGACACTCATTTTGCTGGTTTGGTTTTGTTTTCCAATCGGCCCGAGCCTCGAGTGTTTTCTCTGACATCTTCTTTCTCGGAGAAAAACTATATAATATTTTATTATATATATGTAAATATAAAAAATGTGTCCCTCACACTGGAGAGTAGTTAGTGTTCATGCAATCTAAGTGAAAGGGAGTGACATCAGTCTAGAAGAGAGAGTAGTCTAGATTAGATGTCTAGAGGCTTATCAAGATATGTGATACTTTGAGTAGATGATAGAATGATAGTTGAAATAAGCATGTGCAATCTTATCTAAGTTTGATCTCTAATGGTATAAGTTTCCTTATTTAGATTTGAGTTGGATATGAGCTGAATCCACTCTTAGAGGATCTATGCTAAGTTGTAATGATGGGAGTACATTCCCTTTTCCTACTTAAGATAAGTTAAGTTAAGATAGAGATGAGTGTGCATGAGCCTCAAGCTCTTATACAAGGAGGATGTCTAGTGGTAGGATGAGATATGTGGTGAACTCTAGAGAGAGTAAGACCCACAGGGAGAAGGTCATAGGACCTAGCCTCCAATATATGAGATATGTGTTAAAAAAATGTCCTACACTAGATTACTCTCGAGTATTGAGTTGAGTCATTATGCATGATTCAAATCTATATGAGAAAATTGGGTAAAATAAAAGGATGGGTAGATGACCCATATGATAAAGTCAATCCTTTGGCTGAGTTAGGTCCTAGCTAGAGTGACATATTTTGAGAATCTCATCATTAGTTGCAAGTGAGGTAATATATGAACTCTAGATATGAGAGTATGCTGCTTTGTGCAAAAGATACTCAAAATACATGTTCTCCCTTCTTCTTCTCTTTCTTAATATATGATGATAGAAACCTCACTTG
Organism: Alisma plantago-aquatica; assembly: GCA_963693085.1. Taxonomy (NCBI): domain Eukaryota; kingdom Viridiplantae; phylum Streptophyta; class Magnoliopsida; order Alismatales; family Alismataceae; genus Alisma; species Alisma plantago-aquatica. Next base: position 1,619,135,474 of record OY856409.1, on the reverse strand, counting down.
AGCTATGTAGATGATTTATATATGAGGAGTCACTCGTATAAGCTTGACCTATGCTATATTCCCCCCTATATCATACATGTAGTACCAAAGATTGAAATCATGATAAGTTTGATTTTAAAATATTCTCTTCCCCTTCATATGAAATATGAATGATATGATGCTGAGATCATGGGATAAACTTAATATATTCTTTTTTTTTCCTTCACATAATACATGCAAGACATAAAAAGTTGAACTCATGAACTGGATATAAGATATTTTTGGATCATAGGATATATGGTCAGAAATATAGTTCGTAAACTTTGATCCTTCTCAATGTATGATTCTAAGTTGAGTATGCATATCACACCATAGGGTGAAACCCTAATGGTCAAGCATGTTATGTAAGCCCATCTTATGTAGAAAAATCCTAATATCAAGGATGAAGATAAGTCTCCTCTAATCCTAAAATCATTGTAAGATGTTAGTGATGTTAGATTTGAACAATCTGAATATCATGGCACATAAACAAATTCCTCCTGAACATTAAAAGTATGAATAAAACATGTACCCTTAGAGGTGATGTAACCCTAAGATATCATAATGTCATGTTATGGCTAAGACATTAAGTGATGCTTCCACATATATAAGGTGGGGTGGACACGCCCAAGAATCTCTAGACCCTAAGCTGAAAACTTAGACTGCACGCAATTATGGTGGTCTTAGAACCTAAGAAATGATGATGTATATGAAGTTGAACTCCTAAATAGCCTCTTAAGTATGAGATTAGTTGAATTTCGAGGACGAAATTCCAAACAAGGTGGGGTGAATGTGATGACCCTGGTTTCAGGAGTTTCATACCCAATATCGAACATGGAACCAATGGTCCATTTATGTATCATGATGTGTATAATGTTAAATTAAGCTATTTGAGCTTGTGTTGATGATCTTAGAGATCGATTTTTGTATATGTAAGTTAAAATTCCTTAGATATGTACCCCTATGGGGTAACTGATTCGAAGGGTTGAACAATGGAGTTTGAGTGAACTTCTCTATGGGGAATCGTTGTTCAAAGTTATAAGGTTCAAAGAAAAATAAGAAAATTCATCAAATGTTTGAGCATGGGATCGATGGTTAAATATAATTATAATAAGTTTTGGTTTTTGTATGTTCATGTGGCCTTTGAATGTGAATTGGCTACGATGTGGCCAAAACTTTTTCTCATCTATCAAGCTGCGAGACTTATGGAGCTAATGGAAACAAACCTAGCCAATAGTGTCCACGTTGCTTGCGTTTGTTATACTAGATCCGGAGTGATTGGTTTGATCTACCGACTTTAGAGGAGCCTTTGGATGTCTTCTGATATTATTTTGGGTGAAATCTAGAGATAGACGGAGGCCGTACCCCACTCATAGCTCTTACCATAGGCATTAACTTGAGGAAGTAGTCATCGCCACGTCCCTGCATATTCAACGGAATTTGTTATGTTTTGCGTTGATCAACATAATACCTGACAACTCAATTCCCCCTCTCGCTAGCATTCCTTCATCCTTCTCACTTCTCATTCGAGGGAGAGGATCCCCCTTTCACTCTGCCATGACATCAACTGATGAGAACCAACAGGCGGCATGGTGTAGAGCTGCTGTCAAGCGAGGAGGAGCCACACGGAGAGAATAACTACCATGGAGGGCAGACCACGAAGCAAAGTTTCATGGAAGCACGAGGAGGCAGAATCTGTGGCCGTCCCAAGCCAAGTCTCTCCTTTCTGGCGGCAGACAGACCTGAGAATAAGGAGACTGGAGGTGCCAATGGACGTCTTTTGGCTTTTACGTAGCTTGAGATGGTTTCAATGGAGGATTGGCAATCAAGGAGAAGCATGGCTCCATGGATCCCTCCCCAGATAAGAGCCCAGATCCCGGTGTTGAAAGCAGGAAGAGCAGACGCAAGGTGCTCTGAAGTCCTTGTCGTTCCCAACCTTAGGGGTGAATGATCTGGGAATCTACGCATCTCGACCAGAGAGGGCCTGCTCCATCCATGTCAGCTTTCCCACAGATCCAGGTCGGGAGAGGCATTCACGGTTGATGGAAGAACAGGAGGAGGCAAGGACCTTTTGCCGGTGGGGCATCCCCGGCGGCGGCAGCTGCGTAGCGGAAGAAGATGCTACGCCGTCTGTGTTCTCACGAACAGGAGAATAGAACGTTAAACCAGACCGGATCAACCAACGAACCGGCCGGACCCCAGCAGGCCAAGCGAAGGATCCACGCCAGCCTCCCCAGCCAAGTGGCATCACGCGATTGGCCCAATGAAGGTAATTAATCTGAAATACTCAGAACTTCGATAATTCATAGAAATTAGTTTGAGTATCAGAAAAATACATATAATATACCAAACTGTTCAGAAAAATGCATAGAGTAATATGAAAGCATAATATATGGCTTTTAATGAACTAATCATAGTGATATCATGCAAGATGCGTTATACTTGTTTTATGGATAATAAATAGCAAACGATGGCCTAAAATTATGATAATTTACTAGTAACTCTATAACATGATATAGAATCGATATGATGTCAAATATTATGACGTTGATATATGAAATCATGTAATTTGCTAAATATGTCTAATTAGGGCTAATAACCCTAATAAAATGCAATAAATATATATATGCTCAATAAATGATGAAATTCACAGAACATTCTCATATCTGTAACTGAAGGATAATATGTAAATATGAGACCAGTTTTGTACACGGAATTCATGTTGTAAGAAGATGAACCTTGATACATGGGTTGTAACACTAACTTGAATAATGTATATAAACTAGGGTTAATATGTACACCAAAAAGGATATGGAACCTAATATTCAGATAATGAATCATAATCTGGAAAATGACATCAACAAGATAAATATAAGGTAAGAATATAAATAATCATGAGAATAACATAATGATCTACGTAAACCCTAAAATGAACACGACTAGGGTTAAGATGATCAAAATCTGATGCTAGTATATGATTTTGTTATTAACCAGGTGAAGACCAGATATGTAGATGATCCAGAATGTAAATAGGAATCTCTGAACTCAGGTACGTGGATATAATTATATGACTAGTTTTGCTGGATGTTAAATATATGTACTTGCTTGCTTGTATTTGAAATACATTGTTGGATGTAGATCTATATGTATTGTCATTTCCGCCTTGAACAATAAGAACACTAAAGAAAGAAAATGGAATGTAGTTACTGATGGTTCATTAATCTCCCTATTAGAGAGGGAAAGTATTAATGTTGACTAGCACCTCCCTAATGGTACAAGGTACGCGGGGAGATCCCTAATGGTACAAGGTACGCTGGGATAGGGCCCAATAATTTATATTTGTGCTAAGTCCACCATAGTAATACATGTCCATTGAAATATGGTTAATAACTTGGGTTTACCTGATTTTCTACCATTAAATAATGTTTCTTTCTCTCTTTCTTCTTTTTCAAGTATTATCAATATGCCAGCATAGTATAGCTCTTTAATTCCACGTACCAACTTTTGTTGATGATTTTGTTTCTCGTATTTTCTAGGTTCAGAGCTAGAATGGGATAAAAGAATAGGATGTGAGCAAGTTGTACAGGTTGTACCTATTGTCTAAGATCCTGTTAGCATACATGTTCATAGACTTATGTAAAATTTTATATTCAATGTGTAAATGTAATCTGTAACAGTTCATGCTATAATTAATATTCATGTCGATTGTTGAGAAATGTTATGGTTGTACGTTCGAGTATGCGTATTATGCTTCCGCATCGCTTTCTGATATGATTGTCTGATGTCTTCGGATTATGGGCTCTCATTCCCAATAGGGTTTGGAGAAGCCAAAATCCGGGGACGTCACAATATTATTTTTCCCCGTTTCAGAATCCCACGAACCGTGATATCCGACGGAGGCTCTCATTTTCTAGAAAGAAGTTTTGAAGCCTTGCTGAGGAAATATGGTGTAACACACAAGGTAGCCTCACCCTACCATCCCCAGACAAGTGGGCAGGTAGAGGTCTCTAACTATCAACTCAACTCTATCTTGGAAAAGAAAGTAGGTCGCAACCAAAAAGATTGGTTAGTGAAAATCAATGACACCTTGTGGGCCTACCGCACTGCTTGTAAGTCTCCTCTCAGAACTACACCATTTTGTTTAATCTATGGAAAGACATGCCACCTGCCTATAGAACTCAAACACAAAGCATGGTGGGCAATCAAACAACTAAATTTTGACATGAAGAAAGCAGGTGAAGCCAGGACTCTGCAATTTCAAGAGGTGGAAGAACTCCGGATGACAACTTATGAGAATTCACAAATCTACAAAGAACACACCAAACTTTGGCACGATGGTCATCTCAAAAGAAAATACATTCAAGTGGGAGACCAAGTTCTACTATTCAACTCCAGACTGAGGCTATTCCCAGGAAAACTCTATTCTCACTGGTCTAGACCTTACATTGTCAAGAACATCTACCCGCATGGTGCTTTCGTATTATGGAATGAACGGTCAAGAGAATTTGTGGCTAACGACCAACGAAGAGATATTTCACCTTAGCCGACATAGGCACCGAAGCAATGATGGATCTTACCAATCCAACGTATTCACCAGAAAATTGAAGGACTCACGTTGAGCCATCGACGTAAAACAAAGGTGCTTGTCGGGAGGCAACCTGATCAATAATTTCATTTTTACTTTTAAATTTGATTTAGAAATTTTTCTTAATTTTGTTCTACTTTTTATATAATTATACACTAAATAAAAATTGCATCACAAGATGTTATCTTAAGTTTTGATTTGTCTTCATTTTTTATTTTCAGATGGAGGACGCATACTGATTGGAACACAACCACATTTTTCCATCCAACCATCATGAATTTTCCCCTTCATCTCAGATTTAGAGTTTGCTCAGGATGAGCAAATTTCTAAGTTTGGGGTGGAGGGTTGGTGGTACGTATTTCACTTTCCACCTACACCCATCCATTTCAGACTTAAGATTTCATCGTTGCAATTTTGATCAAAATTTTCAAAAATTTTAAGTTTTCAAAGAAATTGAACAGAAACTTGATGAAGCTTTGACGCATTTCATTTCAATAATAGCCATTACCTAAATAGTTGGTTTTTCTCTCCATGCTTTTCTTTGCATCATTATACCCTCCCTATTCAAAGCAGATCCTCAAAAGGCCAATTTTCTGAAAACTGCCTATTGATTGAAATAATCTTATGAAGATTATGAATCCTAACATCATGATCCTTCTGCAAAAATGGCAAATGTTTGTCGAACTGATAGAGATCAAACACATCGTGCTTCCTAACTGATAAGTGGAACAATAACATGGAATCTCCACTGGATCCTCATCAAGTCATTATTTGAGAAGAGTATGATAAAGAGAACCACCCAGTGCACTAAATTGTAAATCAAGTTGCATTCTGATCTAAACTCTCTTCTACACTTCTTCTATCATCTTCGTACCCCTCTGTCCATAAAAAAGAAAAAAAAAAGCCAAAATAGTGCCAAACCCTAAGTTTGGGGTGGCACACCACCTCCCTCTATATCCTCTTCTTCCATACCCCTCGCTAATAAAAAGGGGTGTACCGCCAAGAAAAGATGCCAATGTGCACACAAAAAGAAAATGCAATCTCGAGTCGAATATAGGAGAGATTTGCACACAAAAATGCAATCAATGAAATTGCAATCTAAAATAAAAATCTCAAGTCGAATAGAGGAGAGATTTATTTCTTCCTTCCATACCACCATTCACTCCCTTTTCTACCTAAAGGCACAATGAATGCCTCCACTATCCTGAAATACACCAATGTCAGATCAGGTGCACACTTGTTGTTCTGCGGGTATCTATAGACTCTTACAAAACTCTTAGAAATTCATATTGTTGGAAAAATTGAGGAGGAAGTGAGGTTGGAAAACAAACTCAGGAATGAAGATATGGTAAGATGTGTTCAGTGATCTCAGGAAGTTGAGATGCTTAGTTATACTGAGCAGAAAGGAAACAATCGTGATGTGAAGAGGAGGCAACCACATGAGTTGAAAGTATTCATTTGGTGATTGTTTCAAGTTTCGTGTTACTCGAGGATGAGCAACATTTAAGTTTGGGGTTCTGTTGAATCCAAATTTATCATGATTTTCAATCACCATTTTGGGCCCAATTCGACTCAATACATTCGATTTCATCTCCTTAAATCTTACAATGTGCAATTTTTCTTGGTTGATTAGATTATCAAGTTATTAACTAGTTTTATATGAATTTCATGCAGATCATGCAGGTCAAGGTGAGGTTCAACCATCAAATGGAACTCACATTCACTCAAGATCCTCTCAGCCACGGTCTTGACCAAATGGACTTGGTCCATTCAGTTTGCATCCATACGGTTTGCTCTTCTTTCTCCAAATGGTTTCACCTATACGGTCCTCCTCGCTACCAGCAAACGGTCTAGAGACATTGCAAGCCCAAACAGTCCTTAAATTGTGAGAAGCAAATGGTCTCCAAACCATTTGGGCGATCAACCCCCAAAACCGATTAGACAGCAAGACTGTGAAAGCATAATCAATCTCCAAAATTGATTAGACAGGACTGTGGAGATCCCAGGACCGTTTGATCCTCCGAAACCATTTGATGATAGACGATCCTCAAGACCGTTTGGCGGTGCACGGTCTCGAGACCGTTTGACAAGTAGACTGCGACACTATTCGGATGAGTGAGACTGTGAGAGGCACAAACCGTCAAGCAGTGATCAATCTCCAAATCGATTGGAAGTCATCGATCCACGAGATCGTTTGGATCGACTGAACACAAGACCGGTTGGAATAGAGATCGTGAAGACCACACGAGGCTGCGATCAGTGCAGACCACAGACCGTGTGGTGGCAAATGGTCTTCAAGATCATTTGGCCAGTGGATGCTTTCAAAGACCGTTTGGACGATCGTTACTCACCAGCAAGTGAAGACCCCATGACTGATTGGAGAAGGAACCGTGAGCACACGAGACCATTAGGATGTAGCAAACCGATAGAAGCCAGAACCATTTGGAGGAAAGTTAATATAAGACCTTTTGGCCATTAAACGGTCTCCAAGACCATTTGGAAAAGAGTCCTCAAAACGTTAGAAAACTAAACGGTCTCCAAGACATTTAAACTCAAGACCATGAAGAAATCACTAGCAGGTCCAAACCATTCAAGACCCAGACCCAAACCTATAAATAGGACCAACAGGGTCCTCATTTGGGGCATCAGATCTGAAACGCCGATAGGCTGCCTAAATATAGGTTTGATCCCACGTACATCCATGCCATTGTCACTTTGCCTGCTGCTCCTCTTGTTGGGAGTAAGGAGGTCAAGATGAGAAAGAAGGTGGAGAAGAAGATCTGCCTGGTTTGCCTTGGTGGTTCTTCCTCCTAGTCCAGATCTACTCCGACACAACGTAGAAGACCGGATCATCTTCACCGAGCTGTGACTACCTTCTGCATCATGCCCATGGCAGAACCTTCCCTCTCTCTTGTTCTTCTTGTTTCGCACATCATGAGTGAGTAGTTCCTTTTTGCTGGGTTGCGGGGACTAGCCCTGCTGCCCATGCAAGCATGTTCTCTTATTAAAAATTCCATGGCAATGTATATAACTTTTCATTTCATTGTTAATCATTAATGCTTGTAGATTGATTACATGCTTGCTTTTATCTTGTTCTTCCCTATGTTGCGAGATCTTCTATATGTAGGGTAGAATGTCAATTAATGAGGTTGACTCCCAAACTAGAAATAGAATGGGATTCCTTGAGGTCGTAAGTATATGATCCATGAGGGGATGATCCATCTAGCCCACGGTGACGCTTCTGTGGCCTAAACATCCCTCGAGAAGGGCCACAACTGCAGTTGGATATCTGTATCTTCGTTGTTAATCATCGATGTTTGCTTGTAGATTAATCGTCTGCTTGCCTGTCGATTAACGTGGTTGACTCCCTGACTAGAAATAGAAAGGGATTCCTTGAGGTCGTAAGTGTATGATCCGTGAGGGGATGAGCTATCTAGCCCACAGTGACGCTTCTGTGTGCCTAACACCTGTATAGGGGGCCCACAACTTCAGTTGGATATGTATATCTTCATAACCGTAAGTGCATGATCTAGATGGTGACGAGACATCTAATTCCTAAGGTGATGCTTACGCGGACCTAAACATCCCTCTAGGAGGGTTCACAACAGTTATATTTGGATAGTTAGATATTGCCTAGATGTTTGTGATTGGATGTGTTTGCATGAGTAGTGGTGGTGAAACCCAGGACCACCCCAGTGATTCCATATCATTAATCTAGATCACCTTTAATTCTGCTCTTTACTTTCCTGCACTTAGTTTAATGAACCACAAATCAACCTTTGTTCTAAATATTACCCTTCTTGAACTAGACTAGACTAGCAACGATTCTTAAAAACATTGTCCCTTGGGATTCGATCCTTAACTATATTACGATAAGACCAGTTTGCTTGCGGGTGGTATTATTGCACAATGTTTTAGTAAAAACTCTGGGATTTCAACCCCTAGTGAATTTGTTAGTGCGATAATAAACCACCTCAATATTCATGTTGATTTTCATGCATTCGAGGTATACTTACTCTTGGCTGCTTGTTGGTGCATAGGTACTCAATTTCATTCTATTTTGAAAAGAAAATGCCCCCAAATGGGTATATTGGGCATTTCCCCTTGGAGTCATGCAACTGGAACTGAATATTGAAGAAACAACATGACTTATGGCATGTAACACTGTTACACACGCCGTAAGGCCTCATTAGATAAAACTCTCAAAGGAAGACACACGTCGTGTTTCTCAAAAACATAATGTACGACACTTTTGGAGAAATTTGGGCAGGTATGCGGACTTACGGCGTGTTGCCAAATTACACGCCGTAAGTTTGGGTCTCTTGAGTTGTTGCTAAGATGCACTTATCCACATGACGTGTGGATCAATCCACAAATCATAAGTGGACCGGTTTTCTATAGAATTTGAATTTGAACATTTTGTTGGGACAAATATGACTCTCCCTCCCTTAGGACAGTTATCACAGATCATTGGGAGCATTTTTGCACCAGAGAATAGAGAGAAGCTGAAGAGGGTGAATTTGGGGAGGAAGGCAGTTATTCGAGAGAAGACCTCCTTTCCTCTCTGTTCTTTTTCATCGTTGTAGCTGGAGCTTCCCTGTTCAACTTCAACCTACTCAAGAGAGAAGGTTGCTGGAGAGGAGCTATTCGGAGCTGAAACTCCATCTACTTGCTAGAGTTTCTCCTTGTTCCTTCTTTCATTTTGAATTCTCTAGTTGTACCTTAGTTTCTATCATGAAAAATTGTAGATTTCCATCTTCTTACTTGTGTTTCATAGCCATGAGTGAGTAGATCCGAATTCTTGGGCATGGGAGAGTAACTCCCATATCTTGACATGTATGGAACATGATAGTTCATTCTAAATATTAAATGCATGCCTTTCTACCTTTTGAGTATCGATTCTTACTTCGTTCATGTATGACTGACCACTATGTATGCATGTTTTATGCTTTCTTGCTTAATCTGAGAAGATAGGTAGGAGAGTAAGGAGTTACTCTCTTGGCAACTAATCTGTTGCATCCAACTCACAAAATGAGATTAACTAATGCGGAAGCGTATTATTAGCAGCAAAATTTCTGAAAATCACTAAAAATTAAAACTTTTTGCAAAGAGATACATACATAGGAAAACTCTTTCAACAAGAACCAATGTATTACATTTAAATCCTGGTTCATAAGTACGTAAATTGCACCATCTCTTCTCGAAGGTTACAACGTCCACTTCCTTGTTAAAAACTAAACACACACAACTTAAGAATTTTGAGGCATCAAGCCAAAATCTCAAACGATTCATTAAAAGAACTAACTATCAACTCCGAGGACCTGAGAGTGCAGAGATGACACATAGGACTTCTATCTACAAGACTCGACAGACAGTACACTCAACATGAGCTATCACTGTTGTCCCTACTGCTGCTGAAGTTCTTCCTCTACAAGATGTTCTCAAACTCATCCGTGCTCATCCACCTAAAAAAATGTTGGATCCCACGGGGGTGAGACAATTGAAAATTGCCCCAGCGAGAGATATAACTCTCCGCCAGAAACATTATTATTGTAGTTTAATGATATAAAATTGGGCAGAGGATAAGCAGTTTAAAGCATTCTCATCTTAAAGCATTGTAACTTTTTAAGATAGAACAATAGTTCATCTATTCTCTTATCAAAGAATAGGGAGAACATGTATATCTTTTATTCATGATATTATACCATCATCTCAAACTTTTCATGTGACATTCATCATCTTGATATGTCACCCATGAAACATTCTTGTTTCAATCCGTTGGCCCTAGCCAATCTGCTAAATAGGTAAGAAATTATATCCACCATGTACTCATAAATCATCAATATAGGCATTGGGTTATTACCAATTCAGTATCATCAATGCAGATATTGGATTAGTAACAATATTGTGTCATCATTACATGCATTGGGTTAGTGCCAATCCTGTGTCATTGTTTCAAGTATTGGATTATGCCAATCTTATATAACCATTCCAGGTATTGGACTATGCCAATCCTGTGCCACTATTCCTGGTATTGAACTATGTCAATCTTGTACAGCTATTCTAGGTATTGAACTATGTCAATCCTGTGCAGCTATTCCAGGTATTGGGATTTAACCAATCATGTGTTATTATTCTAGGTATTGGGATTTAACCAATCTTGTGGTACTATTCCAGGTATTGAACTATGTCAATCCTGTGCAGCTATTCCAGGTATTGGGATTTAACCAATCCTGTTTTATTATTCCAGGTATTGAACTATATCAATCCTATGCAGCTATTCCAGGTATTGGGATTTAACCAATCATGTGTTATTATTCCAGGTATTGGGATTCAACCCATACCATGTTATTATTCTAGGTATTGAACTATGTCAATCCTGTACATCTATTCTAGGTATTGGGATTTAACCAATCTTGTCTTATTATTCCAGGTATTGAACTATGTCAATCCTGTGCAGCTATTCCAGGTATTGGGATTTAACCAATCCTGTGTTATTATTCCAGGTATTGGGATTTAACCAATCCTGTGCATTCATTCCAGGTATTGGACTGTGCCAAACCTGTGCAATCTATTGGTTCATTATGAACTTTATCATCCCTTACAAGGGACTTTCATACTCATCTCGATACCTCTCACTAGGTATCAACTTACTCATGTGGTTCTCAAGCCCATTAAAACATCTTGTTACCTCTCACTAGGCACCAACCTTTCTCATGGCTCACAAGGCCCATAAAGTGTCGTCACCTCTTTCCAGGAAACAGTTTATTCATATGACTCATAAGGTCCATGCACATTTGTTACTTTTACTAAGAAACAACAACATTTAGGCACATAAGATCAATCAACCATTTGTTATATAATTGTCATAGCTCAAACTGGCTATGTTCATCATCTCATAATATTTGCATGGTTATTAGACATGATTACAGTCATACAAATCATTTATCACATCATGTGATACAAAAGTAACACCATTGTTCCTTTACCAGGATTAGGGTTTACTATCAAATAAGGTTTTTCATTCCTTATACCCAAAATTAAGGTTAGGGTTTCCCATTACTCATTAATTAAGGTTTCATGATTATATTACTTGTCCAACCCTTAATTCATTATTTCATACCTCTAGGCATTCAAAGATATCATCAGTAAATACTCAAAATCATTACTCTCATCATATAGTATTAATTATCATTAATTCAAGGTATGAGTTCATTTCTCATCCTCATCATGGTATAATTACATCATACTCATTAATTAGGCTTTACCCCATTCTCAAGGTATATTAGTCAATACTTATCAAAGTGCATCAAACTCATTACATTTCATTGTAATAGTTACATAACACACTCTATATGTTTCTTACCCAATTAGATTGGATTCGAAATTCATCAAGGTATATCACTTTCCTCATCACCTCTAACTTTCTTGAGTTATCAGCTTATCTTGTATTAAGGTATTTCCCATCTTAATACTTTCATCCATTAACTTTTCACTCTCATCATGAAGTGCATAGATCACACACAAGAATGGACCAACTACCTTTAATGGTATGGACTCATTTCAGGTTAAGGCATTGCCTACAATAAGGTTGCCTATACTCAATCATTTAAGATATTTCACCTTCATGAGGTTTCACCCACTACTTTATCATCAGGGTTCTGGTTTCTCATCATATTGCACAAGATCAGGTCTTCATATATTATAACTCCAATTAGAGTTTCACATACCTTTACCCTATATTAGGGCTTTGGGGTTTCACTTAGAATCACACTTCATTAGACTTAGGATTGCATATAGCATCAACCTTAATTAGGTTTTCACATCATATTGCCTAAACTTTAAAGTGTACTATTCATCCTAATTAGGGTTTCTTATAGCATCACCCTCAATTAGGGTTTCACATGGAATCACCCTCAATTAGGGTTTCTCATGGAATCTCCCTCAATTAGGGTTTCACATGGAATCACCCTCAATTAGGGCTTCACATGGAATCACCCTCAATTAGGGTTTCACATGGAATCACCCTCAATTAGGTTTTCTCATGGAATCACCCTCAATTAGGGTTACACTCTTACCCTGGATTAGGGTTTTCAATTAGAATTGCCCTGAATTAGGGTTAGGGTTCAATAACCTTGTCCATTATGGTTTGTGCTCATGGTTAGGGTTTCATGATCTCTTTGATAAGGATCATACCCTTAATCACCATATGAATCATACTCATGTATGAATTCTATTATATCATCCTCTCAACTTGAATAGGTCATAACTACCCTTTAGTCAAGTACATACAACTATGATTGACATAGTGTACCAAATTATTATGCTTATACGCAATTAGGGTTTACCCCTTTAATGATATTAATCATTGAGGTGTTTTTAGGGTTTCAACCTTTGTACCTTTATTGATTATCATAACTATCAATCATTGGATCATTGGAACAATCATCACCTTCAATTTCCAAATGATTGAATCACATTTGACCTCCATTCAGTTTTGAAGTTTCATCACCAAACGGTTTTGAAACTGTTTTCCTCCAAACGGTTTTGAAACCGTTTGACCCCAAATGGTTTCAAGACCGTTTGACCCCGAACGGTTTCAAGACCATTTGGACTCAAATGGTCTCAAGACCATTTGGGACAAATTAGTCCCAAAACTGCAAGGGTTCATGAGGTACATCCATCAGTCAATTGGTCATGATTTGCAACATTGAAACCCTCAACAATTGAACAATTAAGGTTCATCAATTATTCTCTCTTGGATCTCCAACTATCAAACATCAACCCTTGGGTCACCAAACGGTTTTGAAACTGTTTCATCCCAAATGGTTTCAAGACCGTTTGGGGTCAAATGGTCTCAAGACCATTTGACCCAAAAAGTCTTGAAATCGAATGGATAACTTAATGGAACCTTCAACAAATCAGTTAGTGTTCTAATTGATGGAATGTCCATACATTTAATCAATGAATTGAATCCATTGGATCATCATCCAACATGTATTAGGGTTCAAACCTCAAACAGTCAACTAAACCAAACGGTCAACCCTCTCATGCGATTTGGAGTCCAAATCACCAAACGGTTTGCAAACCGTTTGGTCTCAAACGGTTTGGTGAAACCGTTTGGACCAAAGGTCCAAGACCGTTTGCCCTTGTTCTTGGTTGAGGTGTGTGATTATGATCAGGTTATCATCTTCAACCTTTGGAATCTTGAAAACTACTGCCATTTCCAAGGCAACTCCATCAATCAAACAAGGAATTGTGAAAGAACAATTGAACATAAAAGGTTGAGAAATTGGATTCAATAATAATTAAAAAGGGTTCAAGTTATAAAACCCACCTTCTAATCTGATCCCAAGATCCAAGATTCGTGTCTCCAATGGTGGATGAATCTCTTGCAACTGTCCAAGGTCCGTTCTTAAGCTTTGGGAGTGAACGGATCGGCTAGGGTTGAAGATGGAGTGAAGAAATGAAGGAATTATGCATTGTTTTATGATTTCCACCATGAAATCAAGAAGAACGAAGGTCAAGTACTTACCAACAGGTTGGGGGAGTCATTTTAATGCTCCCAAGCTCTCTTGTGATCGGCCAAGGCAATAAGAGAAAGGAAATTCTGAAAAAGATCCTTATGTGGGTTGGAAAAGGTATATGTATAAGGAATTTCCAAGGAAAGAGAAAATGGAATTTATTCCATTAATTTCCAAAATTGTTGGTACATATCCCCCTCAACTCCTTGGCCAAGAAGACACCTTAATTATCTTGAAAAACCTCTTCATTATCCAAGAATTAAAAGAAAATAAATTAAGCACCTTAACCCTTATAATAGTAATATCCATATTTGAGTGGAAATTATTTTTCTTATAATAAGGTGAGTGGAGTTTTCACCTCCTTGGGATATTTTGTGGTGCTTGAAAAGCTCAAGGACGTCAACAAAGATCTGAAACCAACCATTTTAATTTTGGTCGAAGGTCCTTCAATTATTTTATTTATTGTTGCATTAATTTGAACTAATGTTTCCATTATAATTAAATCTTGATTATTTTAATATCAAGATTCTCTCTCCTTCAAAGAGATACAAATGAGATGCCCCTCACATTTTATTTACTCCACTTGATGCCAAGAAACATTAGGGACCTTATTTAAGTGGTAATTTTCATATTGCACACTAGGTTTTGGGTAAATTGCACATTACACCAAAACTAGGTTTTCATGCACAAAAATTGCTTTATCAGCTCTTTCTTGGTATTCAGGCAATCACAAGCCATACCTCTGCATCATCTTCACTCTCATGATGCTTCAACACATGAGGAACATATTACTATGTAACATTTTTAATTTAACCCCTCAACTTGGGTAATTTGCACATTAGTCCAAAACAAGCAAAACAATGTTTCAACATTATTTGAAAAGGACTAAAATTGAAACATAAGTTCCTCTTGATCCTTAATTACTTTTCAAGAAATAAGAGCAAGCATGTAATTAAATTTATTAAGCAAAACACCTAGGGTTAAGACATAACCCAAGTCAGAGATGTTACAAATCATAAACCCCTAACAAGGATTTCATCCTCAAAATCCCAGATAAAAGGAGACAAATATTATTCATGTGTTATATCATAAAGTCTCCCCATAACATCTCATTGTTATGGAGGAACCATAGAATTTTGATCAATACAAAGTCCTTTTACACAAAAATCCCATGGAATCAAGCACATAGGATACATACTTCTCTGTCTTTTCATTATTGACTGTGTAGTTAATTCTGGGTCAGGTAACACTTTGCTCACTTATATAGAGGTTGTTTGTTACTCTAATTTGACAAACTTTTATTGTAGTATTTTTACAATTATTCCTTCAAGTAGATCATTCTCATCAATGTTATGTTTATGCAAAGCATAAACCCCTAACATATGATGTCCATACTTCATTAGGTAACTGGACTGATTCCACAGTTAACCATTCCATGTAACTATCATAAGATAGCCTGATGTTTCTCAGATACCAGAATCTCTTACCTTGGTATCTACACATGTGTTGATAACACACTACACCCTCATTTTCCTTTATAAGTTGATTTATGAATAAATCAAATTCCTTCATATATTGATTAGAATGTGGTAGAAATATCCATGCCACATCTCCTTCTTCTTTAAAGTCTTGAGATTGTTTCAGAATGGTTACTTGATCAGAGTAATAAAAAAGATAACAATCTAGATATGTCATACTTACCTTGCCTTCAATAAATGAATACCTGGCCAGGGTATTCAAGAACTGAAATTAGGCAGTATGTATTTGTTTTATGTTATGTTCCATATTCTTAACATCTCTTTAATTTTCATTAATTGGTATCTCATGTTTTCTCTGAGTGTTTCTTTTACATCTTTTCCCTTTCTACATGTAAAGAGAAATTTTCAAACATATAATAGAATATTAAACTGAACATAAGTTTTTCATCCTTCTTATCTCTTCCTCATACTTTAAATGATTATACAGATGAACTAAACAACAACTACTTTTCCTATAGTAGGAAACAAAAGGTAACTCCAAATAGAAAGTTCTATCTTGACAAGTCTACCTTTTACAAGATACTAACATCTTATCTGACCTAAAACATGGACATAGTTGTTATTTATTATTTCCTTTATCCTCTACTACCAAAAGTAGATGGACCAAACTGTGACATTTGTCTTTGTCCTCTACCATATGCTCCATTGGACTGAGGTCCTTGTGGGTTATGCAGATTATGCCGTGATTGTTGGGTCACCTCACTATTTCTCCTTGGACATTGTTGTCTAAAATGTCTTAGCTGTCCACATTTATGATAAGCTCGACCCCAACTTGATGACCCTTGCTTAGGTGCACTATATTGTGATTGAACTGATGGAGATTTTGGTTGTTTTTTGCCACTACTCCACTGTTCCCGTGATTGTGTAGTCTTCCTTTCAAGGTATGTCTCATGTTTCTTTATTATAGACCTTTCTATTCTCCATATAGATTCTACAAATGTGGCAAACCTCTCCCTACTTTCTAGGGTAGATGCCGGAATGCACATCTCAGCATTCAATCCTTTCTCAAAATGTCGAATCTTTTCCTCCTCAGTAGCAACCATTTGAGGACAAAATCATAAGAGTTCCATGAACTTAACCTCATATTCACTTATTGACATGGCTCCCTGTCGTATCTTCTCAAACTGTGAGCTCTTTTCATCTAAATAAGTCTTTGGGAAATACTGATTGACGAATTCTCGATGGAATTCTTCCCATCCAACCTCTTCATCATTCCTTTTTATTTCTTCTATAGCCCACCAATGTCCAGCACTACCTTTCAAAAGGTACACAACATGTTTAACTTTGTCAGCATCCAGGATACTAAGGATCTTAAAAGCCTTTTCAACTCAGTGAGCCAGAGATCAGCATCTGCTGGGTCAGATGTTCCAACATACTCTATGGCTCCTACATGACATAGTCGCTCAAAGGTCTTACCAAACCCATATCCCTCATTGGGAACTGGTGCCCTGGATGGTGGTACCGACATCTGATCTATTATATGTGTTGCTGCAGTCATGAATTGCCCAAACATGGTAGAAAAATTTGGGTTTCTCATCATGATCTCATCAACATGGGGATTCATAGGCACTAGTTCCTCCCTTGCATGATACCTTGCACCATCCACTGATGCAGCAACATTGCTCTTAGCAACGTGTTCCTCATTTCTCCAGACATCTTGGAGTTATATATCTTCATCCGCATAAGCAGAAGGCACTATAAGATACACTGAAGTACACTTAGAACAGACTCGATAGCTTAGTCCTATGTCTCTGTAGACTCAGTGAACCTAGAGCTCTGATACCACTTAATTGTTGCATCCAACTCACAAAACGAGATTAACTAATGCGGAAGCATATTATTAGCAGTGGAATTACTAAAAATCACTAAAAATTAAAACTTTTTGCAAAGAGATCCATACATAGGAAAACTCTTTCAACAAGAACCAATGCATTACATTTACATCCTAGTTCATAAGTACGTAACTTGTACCATCTCTTCTCAAAGGTTACAACATCCACTGCCTTGTTAAAAACTAAACATAGACAGGTTAAGAATTTCGAGGCATCAAGCCAAAATCTCAAACGATTCATTAAAAGCACTAACTATCAACTCTGAGGACCTGACAGTACAGAGACGACACATAGGACTTCTATCTACAAGACTTGACAGACAGTACACTCAACCTGAGTTGTCACTGTTGTCCCTGCTGCTACTGAAGTTCTTCCTCTGCAAGATGTTCTCAAACTCCTCTGTGCTCGTCCACCTAAAAAAAATGTTGGATCCCACAGGGGTGAGACAATTGAAAATTTCCCCAGTGAGAGATATAACTCTCCGCCAGAAACATTATTATTGTAGTTTAATGATATAAAATTGGGCAGAGGATAAGCAGTTTAAAGCATTCTCATCTTAAAGCATTGTAACTTTTTAAGATAGAACAATAGTTCATCTATTCTCTTATCAAAGAATAGGGAGAACATGTATATCATTTATTCATCATATTATACCATCATGTCAAACTTTTCTTGTGACATTCATCATCTTGATATGTCACCCATGAAATATTCTTGTTTCAATCCATTGGCCCTAGCCAATCTGCTAAACAGGTAAGGAATTATATCCACCATGTACTCATATATCATCAATACAGGCATTGGGTTATTACCAATCCAATATCATCAACACAAATATTGGATTAGTAACAATACTGTGTCATCATTACATGCATTGGGTTAGTACCAATCCTAGGCATTGGGTTAGTACCAATCCTATGTCATTGTTTCAAGTATTGGATTATGCCAATCTTATATAACCATTCCAGGTATTGGACTATGCCAATCCAGTGCCACTATTCTAGGTATTGAACTATGTCAATCCTGTGCAGCTATTCCAGGTATTGAACTATGTCAATCATGTGCAGCTATTCCAGGTATTGGGATTTAACCAATCATGTGTTATTATTCTAGGTATTGGGATTTAACCAATCCTGTGTTACTATTCTAGGTATTGAACTATGTCAATCCTGTGCAGCTATTCCAGGTATTGGGATTTAACCAATCCTGTGTTATTATTCTAGGTATTGAACTATGTCAATCATGTACAACTATTCCAGATATTGGGATTTAACCAATCCTGTGTTATTATTCTAGGTATTGGGATTTAACCAATCATGTGTTATTATTCTAGGTATTGAACTATGTCAATCCTGTGCATCTATTCCAGGTATTGGGATTTAACCAATCCTTTGTTATTATTCCTGGTATCGAACTATGTCAATCATGTGCAGCTATTCCAGGTATTGGGATTTCACCAATCTTGTGTTATTATTCCAGGTATTGAACTATGTCAATCCTGTGCAGCTATTGCAGGTATTAGGATTTAATGAATCATGTGTTATTATTCTAGGTATTGAACTATGCCAATCTTGTGCAGCTATTCCAGGTATTGGGATTTAACCAATCCTGTGTTATTATTCCAGGTATTGAACTATATCAATCCTGTGTAGCTATTCTAGGTATTGGGATTTAACCAATCCTATGTTATTATTCCATGTATTGGGATTTAACCAATCCTGTGCATTCATTCCAGGTATTGGAATGTGCCAAACCTATGCAATCTATTGGTTCATTATGAACTTTATCATCCCATACAAGGGACTTTCATACTCATCTCGATACCTCTCACTAGGTATCAACTTACTCATGTGGTTCTCAAGCCCATTAAAACATCTTGTTACCTCTCACTAGGCAACAACCTTTCTCATGGCTCACAAGGCCCATAAAGTGTCTTTTCACCTCTTTCCAAGCAATAGTATATTCATATGACTCATAAGGTCCATGCACATTTGTTACTTTAACTAAGCAACAACAACATTTAGGCACATAAGGTTAATCAACCATTTGTTATATAATTGTCATAGCTCAAGACTGGGTATGTTCATCATCTCATAATATCTGCATGATTATTAGACATGATAACAATCATACAAATCATTTATCACATCATGTGATACAAAAGTAACACCACTGTTCCTTTACCAGGATTAGGGTTTACTATCAAATAAGGCTTTTCATTCCTTATACCCAAAATTAAGGTTAGGGTTTCCCATTACTCATTAATTAAGGTTTCATGATTATATTACCTGTCCAACCATTAATTCATTATTCCATACCTCTGGGCATTCAAAGATATCATGAGTAAATACTCAAAATCATTACTCTCATCATATAGCATTAATGATCATTAATTTAAGGTATGAGTTCATTTATCATCCTCATCATGGTATGATTACATCATACTCATTAATTAGGCTTTACCCCATTCTCAAGGTATATTAGTCAATACTTATCAAAGTGCATCAAACTCATTACATTTCATTGTAATAGTTGCATAACACACTTCATATGTTTGTTACCCAATTAGATTGGATTCCAAATACATCAAGGTATACCACTTTCCTCATCACCTCTAACTTTCTTGAGTTATCAGCTTATCTTGTATTAAGGTGTTACCCATCTTAATACTTTCATCCATTAACCTATCACTCTCATCATGAAGTACATAGATCATGCACAAGAATGGATCAACTACCTTTAATGGTATGGACTCATTTCAGGTTAAGGAATTGCCTACAATAAGATTGCCTATACTCAATCATTTAAGATATTTCACCTTCATGAGGTTTCACCCACTACTTTATCATTAGTGTTCTGGTTTGTCATCATATTGCACAAGATTAGGGCTTCATATATTATAAATCCAATTAGAGTTTCACATACCTTTACCCTATATTAGGGCTTTGGGGTTTCACTTAGAATCACACTTCATTAGAGCTAGGATTGCATATATCATCAACCTTAATTAGGTTTTCACATCATATTGCCTAAACTTTAAAGTTTACTATTCATCCTAATTATGGTTTCTTATAGAATCACCCTCAATTAGGGTTTCACATGGAATCACCCTCAATTAGGGTTTCTCATGGAATCTCTCTCAATTAGGGTTTCACATGGAATCACCCTCAATTAGGGTTTCACATGGAATCACCCTCAATTAGGTTTTCACATGGAATCAACCTCAATTAGAGTTTCTCATGAATCGCCCTCAATTAGGGTTACACCCTTACCCTGGATTAGGGTTTTCAATTAGAATTGCCCTGAATTAGGGTTAGGGTTCAATAACCTTGTCAATTAGGGTTTGTGCTCATGATTAGGGTTTCATGATATCTTTGCTAATGATCATACCCTTAATCACCATATGAATCATACTCATGTATGAATTCTATTCTATCATCCCCTCAACTTGAATTGGTCATAACAACCCTTTAGTCAAGTACATACAACTATGATTGACATAGTGTACCAAATTATTATGCTTATACGCAATTATGGTTTACCCCTTTAATGATATTAATCATTGAGGTGTGTTTAGGGTTTCAACCTTTGTACCTTTATTGATTATCATCACTATCAATCATTGGATCATTGGAACAATCATCACCTTCAATTTCCAAATGATTGAATCACATTTGACCTCCATTCGGTTTTGAAGTTTCATCACCAAAGGGTTTTGAAACGGTTTGCCTCCAAACCGGTTTGAAACCGTTTGACCCCAAACAGTTTCAAGACCGTTTGGACTCAAATAGTCTCAAAACCATTTGGGCCAAATCAGTCCCAAAACCACAAGGGTTCATGAGGTACATCCATCAGTCAATTGGTCATGATTTGCAACATTGAAACCCTCAACAATTGAACTATTAAGGTTCATCAATTATTGGCTCTTGGATCTCCAACTCTAAAATCTCAACCCTTGGGTCACCAAACGGTTTTGAAACCATTTGATCCCAAACAGTTTCAAGACAATTTGGGCTCAAATGGCCTTAAGACCGTTTGACCCAAAAAGTCTTGAAATCGAATGGATAACTTAATGGAACCTTCAACAAATCGATTAGGGTTGTAATTGATGGAATGTCCATACATTTAATCAATGAATTGAATCCATTGGATAATCATCCAACATGTATTACGGTTTAGACCTCAAATGGTCAACTAAACCAACGGTCAACCCTCTCATGCAATTTGGAGTCCAAATCACCAAACAGTTTGCAAACCGTTTGGTCTCAAACGGTTTGGTGAAACTGTTTGGACCAAAGTTCCAAGACCATTTGCTCTTGTTCTTGGTTGAGGTGTGTGATTATGATCAGGTTATCATCTTCAATCTTTGGACTCTCGAAAAGTACTACCATTTCCATGGAAACTCCATCAATCAAACAAGGAATTGTAAAAGAACAATTGAACATAAAAGGTTGAGAAATTGGATTCAATAATAATGAAAAAGGGTTCAAGTTATAAAACTCGCCATCTAATCTGATCCCAAGCTCCAAGCTTCACGTATCCAATGGTGTATGAAGCTCTTGCAACTATCCAAGGCCCGTTCTCAAGCTTTTGGAGTGAAAGGATCGACTAGGGTTGAAGATGGAGTGAAGAAATGAAGGAATTATGCATTATTTTATGATTTCCACCATGAAATCAAGAAGAACGAAGGTCAAGAACTTACCAACAGGTTGGGGGCGTCCTTCTCCTACTCCCAAGTTCTCGTTTGGTCGGACAAGGCAAGAAAAGAAAGGAAATTCCGAAAAAGATCTTTATGTGGGTTGGAGATGGGATATGTATAAGGAATTTCCAAGGAAAGAGAAAATGGAATTAATTCCATTAATTTAGAAAATTGTTGGTACATATCCCCCTCAACTCCTTGGCCACGAAGCCACCTTCATTATATTGCAAAACCTCTTCATTATAAAAGAATTAAAAGAATAGAAATTAAGCACCTTAACCCTTATAATAGTAATATCCAAATTTGAGTGGAAATTCTTTTTCTTATAATAAGGTGAGTGGACTTTTCACCTCCTTGGGATATTTCATGGTCCTTCCAAAGCTCAAGGACGTACACACACATATGAAACCAACCATTTTAATTTTGGTTGAAGGTCCTTCAATTATTTTATTTAGTTTTGCATTAATTTGAACTGATGTTTCCATTATGCTTAAATCTTGATTATTTTAATATCAAGATTCTCTCTCCATCAAAGAGATACAAATGAGATGCCCCTCTCATTTTATTTACTCCACTTGATGCCAAGAAACATTAGGGACCTTATTGAAGTGGTAATTTTCATATTGCACCCTAGGGTTTGGGTAAATTGCACATTACACCAAAACTAGGTTTTCATGCACAAACATTGCTTTATCAGTTCTTTCTTGGTATTCAGGCTATCACAAGCCATACCTATGCATCATCTTCACTCTCATGATGCTTAAACACATAGGAACATATTACTATGTAACATTTGCAATTTAACCCCTCAACATGGGTAATTTGCACATTAGTCCAAAGCAATTTTGAAAAGGACTAAAATTGAAACATAAGTTCCTCTTGATCCTTAATGACTTTTCAAGAAATAAGAGAAAGCATGTAATTAACTTTAATAAGCAAAACACCTAGGGTTAAGACATAACCCATGTCAGAGATGTTACATATTCCTTTACCATAAGAGTGGAAATTATGGAGTTAAGGAGTAGGTTTGTGATCCAAAATGAAATACATTCATGAGATTGATGTATTGAGTTAGAATCATTTTATTTACATTTTGAGGTGAAGTATAACATATAGCTCTCCTTTGCAAGTGTGTGGTATGTTTAAATTTGTGTTCCTAATTCGTTTTATGATGTGTTAGTGAAATCCTAAGTCCAAGATTGTTTTAAATCTGAAATCAAACCCCTTCAAGTAATCTGTTTACTATTTTAGTTTAATTCTAAAATTTTAGTTTAATCAACCAAATCACTCTTTGAAAAAGGTCTAGATCGTTGAAACTTAGCACTATTGCATTTAATTAGTTACTAAAGCTCCTTGTGTTTGATCTCGACTACAATTACTCCCGTATACTTGTGGGAATTAGATGGTTGGGTAAAAGATCATTTATATGATTGAAACTTGTTAGTATAACAACCAACATTCTCTCTCATGTAATGTTGGATGTGCACATTCATATCGTTGAGGTCATAGATGTGGTTGCCTTTTGCCAAATAAGCACAAGTGGTAGTGAAATCTTGGTGGGTTATTTTGAAACAACTAGTAGTTGATGACATCCTCCGTGGATATCTTGATGAATTTTGAAGACACCAAATACTTGATATCAATCAAGTAAGTTGGTTTCTGCACTATGTACATGGTAGAGGGGAAGTGGGTGTAGATAAGGTAGGCGGAGATAATTTTTGACGACTCTGCCCTGACAAGAGTTCAGAATTGGTGTTCCTCTATTGCTGGATGTGATTAGTGCTCCCCTAGTTGATTAGCTTGTTGTTTAACATGCACTATAAGAAGTAAAGATCAAAGGTGGTAATGACTCTTAGCATGTCAGTCCATTACAAAATGGTGCAAGTGAGAATTACTGATGTTTGGACTACCCCTATCACCTAGGCGCACCTCCTTTTTATAGAGCCCCATCACTAAGAACTCCATAGTTAAACATGCTCAACTTGGAGTAGTACTAGGATGGGTGACCAATCGAGAAGTTGATGTTGACTTGTGTGTGAGTGAGGACAAAGCACATATTTAAGGCGATTGGTGGTCTGTGGGGCCAATCATCATTCTTGAAACTCTACTAGAGCCATTAATAAAGTGTGCAGTTAAGGCCATTGGTGGTATGTGAAAACAACCGTCATTTCTGAAACTCTACTAGAGCCTTGGGTGGTTGGTCCGAGCGTTACAAATGGTATCATAGTCATAAACCCTCTAGCGGGTGGGGATCACATGGGCATGTGGCGTGCCAATCTCTATTTGTGAGGTCCATGCATGTTGGGAGGGACTATTCATGGTGATTTAGCCACCCCCACACATGTATCCATGATTTGGAGCTGGGTGTTAATGGGATATTATGGGTCTGCACTGAAATGGAAAATATAATAAGGCCATATACTTGATCCTTGACATGGACACCAAGAGTCTATGTGGGGGAAATTGTAACGTCCCATGATTTGAGGCCTTGGATAAAATGATCTTAAAATGAATTATTGAACTACCCATATCACTAAGGTGCACCTCCTTTTCAGGGAGCCCATCAGTAAGAATTCCATAGTTAAGCATGCTCAACTTGGAGTAGTGCTAGGATGGGTGACCACTCAGGAAGTTGATCTTGGCTTGTGGTGTGAGGATAAAACATGCAATTAAGGCTAGTGGTGGGCTATTGGGCCAGTCATCATTCCTGAATCTCTACTAGAGCCTTAGGTGGTGGGCCCAAGCGTTACAAGAGTAGTGCTTGTTGAAGGTGGTGAAGAACTCACAAGTGAGCTCCTTTTAGACCGATCGTAGTCAGAAGGGGAAGAGAGGGATGAGGGAGTGGAAAAGAAGGAACTCTAATGCCTCATAAATGCTAAGAGCCTTGCGCATGTCTCAGCACACCCACCAAAGAAGCTTCATTCTGAGAGCTTCCATGGTTTTGTACCTATTCTTATGGTTGGATGGGACTAAAGTGTTGTCTTTTCAGTAGAGGGGAAAAATAGATGGGGAAGGCCGTTGGATAGGACTGGGGGGCATCATCTTTTAGGAAATGACTATCAAAGTAGAGAAGAAGAAGAATAAGTAGTGGCATGGACCGTGACGACCCCTCTTGGGCATCGACATCATTAACGAGCTTCTCAACATTAGATGTATTGGTTGTTGCTGCCTCCTCAATGTAGGTGTTGTCATCCTCCATCATGTTTGGCACATGAAGGTCATCTTCAACATGTCTCTCCCAAATATGAATGGTGCCTATGTGAGTGGGACGGGTTGATTGTGAGCACAAGAGGGATGTAGATGCTTGAGTTTCCTTGCTCTTAACCATCTTGGAGTTGAAGGGATTCAACTTCTATAGAAGTGTGCATAAGAAACCACTCAATAGTTGATCTGATTGACTTCGTCTAGTGTGTGACATCATGGGAAGATGATGGGATTGTAGTAGACCGATCGAGAATGTGTTTCATATGACTGGAATTGGAGATTTGTGTCTGATGTGCTTGATTCGATCAACTTGTTATTTGAGTCAAGTGATTGGAATGCAAGGTTATTCTTGCTCAGAGTTTCCAGTTGGGTGATCAACATGAGTGGTGTCAACATACTAGATGCAGATGCAAATTTGTGGTGTCATGACATATTAGCCAATTCACTTGATGTGAGTCGATCGGTTGGCGAAGAAGAACTCCTCTCAATGAGGAGGCAAATAAGAAAGGCAAGTGGGGAGAATGACTCTACTGATTTTTTCACGAAATTGGGGGATCATGTGTTGGTTGGCTGGGGAGAAAAATGCTCCTCATGGATAAGGAGAATCAGGTAGTAAGGTCATGGGGCGGCACTAGTCGACCAATTAGATCAGCGTGAGTCGGTTGACACTTGAGGGAGAAGAAGGGTTGCCTCTCAATCAGAAGCTGGTTTAGTGTCAGCTAAATGATGTCAATGTCCTTAGTTGTCTAGACAAAGCAGCATGATCAATAGGAGGTCACTTCAATGGATATGGAGCGGCCTTGGCTACTCTATCAAAGGACACTCATCAGATGACTCGATGTGATGGTGTTTCCTGAATAGAGTCATGACGACATAGTAGAAGGGGAGAAAGAAGGCTCAATGTTAGAGCAAGGGAAGAGTAGATCATGGTGTCGACTCTCTTTCCCCAAGGGTCACTTATAAAGAATTAGATGACCAATGAACTGACTGAGAGCTGATGAGTCACCTAACTAGGATCGAGAGTCTGTGCTAAAGAGAAAATGTCTTTCAACCGATTGGAGTGTCTGGAGTCATCTAGTTGGGCGGATGAATTCGTAAGAGATGTCCCTGGCCAATTACCTGACTCATTTAATGAATTAGGTGGTTGAGAACGAATTGTGAGGATTCAACATATACTCTAAGTTTGAGTGCCCATTGTAGTCAGTCGACTAAAGAGACCAGTCAGCCGATTGGAAATGTAATTTCTAACGTAGTGAGTCCCAGGCATTAAGAACCCATTATAGTAGGTGGTTGGATTGGGGTTCTAACAGACTAGAAATGGGGAAAGTCCCAGCCACAAGTGGGTTAGATGACTGGGTTTGCCAATCAACCAACTTTCCTACAACCACTCTTAGGAAAAGAAGGTGACCCTTCCAGTCGACCAACTGAACAATTGGGTGGTTGGAAAAGTTTTAATAAGCTGGACTTCAACCTACATGCAATTAAAAACAAATATTTGGAACAACTAAGTTCTTAACTATAAAATACAATTAACAAGATGAAATATCAGAATTGAAATGAAATATAATTAGCCCTAATAAAAAAATTAAATATAACTAGATAACCTTCAAGTTGCTTCCCAACAAGAGACTTGTTTAAAGTCGCTGGCTTGATGCCGGAGTTCTGAAATGGTGACTGGAATGGAAAGGGAAAGCATCCTTGCTTCCATTGCATTGAAATCTTCAGATGTAAGGTATCACTTCATTATGTGACCATTTTCTACAAATTTGACTTTATCTTTGTCCCACAATAAAAAAGCTCCATGCATGTAAATCTTCTTTACTAGATACGGCCCGTGCCATCGAGATCTCGACTTCATAGGAAACAACCTCAACTAAGATTCATAGAGCAAGACTTGATCTACCACTTGGATGCATTTCCTCTTCAAGTGGCAATTGTGCCACATTATAGCCTACTCCTCAAAGATGTGTGCATTCTAATAAGCAGACATATGTAGTTCTTCCAACTCTCCAACTAGAGATACATCAACATTTAGAAAGCTTGTTTCCCATCTAGCTTTATGTTCCATCTCAATAGGGAGATGGCATGATTTTTCATATATTAGCTAGATGAAGTAGTACCCAATGGTGTTTTAAATGCTATCCAATATGCCCAAAGGGCATCATTAAGCTTTAGTGCATAATCCTTCATTGTGCATCCCAAAATCTTTTTAAGAATGACCTTGATTTTTATATTTGAAACTTGTACTTGGACATTTGTTTTGAGGATGAAACAAATAGGCTACTCAATGATGAATGCCATATTTCTATATCAAATGTTCAAATTTCTTATGCATAAAATGATATCTACTCTCAGGGATAACCGTGAGTGGTACCCATAGGGAAGATGATATCCTTGAAGAGCTTCATGATGGGTTTGGAATCACTAGAGACAATGGGAGTTGCATGTACCCACTTTGAAACATAATCTAATCCAAGTAGAATGTAAGAGTAGCCATAAGATGGGGGAAATGGACTTATGTAGTTCACCCTACATGTCAAAATCTCAACCTCATTCCTAGCTATAGAGGGAATTTCATCCAAGTTTGATATGTTTCCAGATATTTAGAATTGGTCACAAGAGAGAATGTATTCATATACATTCTTGAATTGTATAGACCAATAGAGTCTATACTGGAGGACCTTGAATGTGGTTTTCTTTACACTCATGTGTCCACCCATTGGGACCGAGCGACATTGCTTGACCTAGAGTTCCCTTATTCCTATGTGAAACACCTTTGGTACAAACCATCAACCCCAAGTTAAAAGAGATATGTCTCATCCCAATAGTAGTTCTTGACATCATGTAGGAACTTATTCTTGGAATGACCTATGTACTCTGGGTGTAGTATAGTAGTAGTTGGATTGTTCAAAAAATCTACAAAACAAGGATGATATCTTCATCAAATGGTTTTTTGAAAGGTAATGATCAATAAACTTTCTATCACTGTCAGGAAAATGGATGCAAATGAGGTGATCATCCATCATGTTCTCGCTCCCTTTCTTGTCATGAATTTCCATATAGAACTCTTGCAACAACAAGACCCACTAGATCAATCTAGGTTTGGCATCCTTCTTTTCATCATATAGAAAATGGCAGCATGGCTAGTGTTGATAACCACCTTTAAACCAACTAGATATGATATGAATTTATCAAAGGCATACACAATAGAAAACAACTCCTTCTCAATTATGTCATAGTTTCACAGTTCTTCATATAATGTCTTCGAGGTATAATATATGATATAATGCCTCTTATCAATCCACTACCCAAGAGTGTTGCTATTGCATAATCACTAGCATCACACATGATCTCAAAAGGTTGAGAGCAATCCAATGCTCGAATGATGGGTGTGGTAACAAGAGTAGCCTTCAAAATTTATGGAACATTCCATGCACCCAATGTCTAAATAGAAGGAACATCATTCAAAATAAGGATTGTCATAAACTTTGCAATATTTAGGTAATCTTTGATAGACTTGCAATTAAAACCTACATGACTTAAGAATGCTTGACCTTCTTTAATTGTAGATGGCAGTGCAAGCTTGTCAAAACTTCAATCTTCACCTTGTCTACCTTTATCCTCCCGTTTCTCACTCTGTAACAAAGAACAATGTCCTCCTCCCAATTCAACACTAGACGTGCTTCTTCACACTTTTCTAACACAAGAGAGAGGTGGTGGAAACAAGAGTTCAAGGAGTCATCATCTAGAAAAAGTCACCCATAATCACCCCATTATAGTTTTCATCAATCCTGGACGCCCTATAGTTCTGAAAAGTAGTGGGTGCATTACACAATTCAAAGGGAATCCCCTTGAAGTTATAAGTGCCAAAGGGACAGATGAAAGTGGTCTTCTCATGGTTTTCAGGATGAATCAAAATGTTATAGAAGCTAGAGTAATCATATGGATATCAAAATAATTCATGATGTGATAGACATTCTACAACTTTATCAAGGAAGGGAAGGGGAAGTGATATTTCCTTGTAGCCTTTTAAACTTTTTAAGTCAATGCACATCATAGACCCCATGATCATGCGATGGGGATGAGTTCATTCTTATCATTCTTCACAATTGTGGTGGGATGAGTTCATTCTTGTCATTCTTCACAATTGTGGTGCCACCCTTCTTTTAAACAACCTACACTGAGCTAGCCCAAGGGGAATATGAAATACGATAGATGATCCTAGCTTTGATATATTTTATGACTTCTAGACATACCACCTCTTTCATACAAGATTCAATTTGTGGCGTGGGTATATAGATGTCTTACATTCTTCCACCTTTGGAATCAAATAGTTATAACTATCAAATCAGTCATCTTGTATCCCACGTCTACCTTCCTTTTCTTTAGCTC
Organism: Alisma plantago-aquatica; assembly: GCA_963693085.1. Taxonomy (NCBI): domain Eukaryota; kingdom Viridiplantae; phylum Streptophyta; class Magnoliopsida; order Alismatales; family Alismataceae; genus Alisma; species Alisma plantago-aquatica. Next base: position 1,619,105,682 of record OY856409.1, on the reverse strand, counting down.
ATTCATCAACATGTCCTCCTACTCTGAAGTGAGATCTGAATTAATCATCAAGGGACAAATTTCATTCTCATCAAGGAAAACATACTTCATCCCCTTGGGTAGGGCTTTCATCTCTGGTGTGTTGGGTGCTTCTACTTCTTCTTCAACCACTATATCATTTTCAACTCTTCAAATTCAACATTTGGTTACTCTTCATAGATACATAAATGAAACCAAAATTGATCAACTTGTGTGTCATCAAAATTTTAACTATCTGGGATGGTGAGGTATGTTTGCAAGGAGTCTTCATAATTTTCACTTTATTACTTAATCTGAGATAAATAATCAATAGTCAAGAAAAAATATTTCATCATGAATGCTATGCCCCTTGAAGCTGTCAAACACCTTGAATTTGAGAGTCTCTCTCCCTAACCTCAAAAGAATGGTGCCCAGTTATACATTAATCAAAGCTTGGGCCATCTCTAGGAATGGGTGGGAAAATATGAGAGGATATCTAGGATCCTCCTTGATGTTCATGATAAAATAAATCACAAGGTATGTAGGCATCCTTGCCATCCTTGACTGCGATGCCCTCTATGATTCCCATAGGCTTTGTCATGGAGGAATGAACTAGTCGAATGGTCATGGTTGTTGGGAGTAGCTCGATGAATCCCAATATTAGGCAAAAACTATGCGTCATGATTGAGATGCTAGCATCAAATTTTCTATCCCCTTCTTGCACTAGTTGTCAACAAGGTAGCAACCAATACTAAAAAAGCCATGATCCTTATGCTTTTTAGACATATTTGAAGTTGTCCTATCTAGCTACATAGTTTTGTATTCATCAATAGTGTATTTATTTATCAAGAGAGTCTTTAGATACTTTGAACATGCTGGCATCTCATAAAGGGCATCCAAGAAACGAATGTCCATGTGAAGCTTCTTCATAACTTCTTTGGACCTTATGAACATGGCATCTATCTTTGTCTACCTTATGCATGTTTGATATGGGGGCTTTGTCTTGTAAATTGTCACATCTAGTTTAACAACAACAACATGCACCTTCTCAACATAGTTTGCCTTTCCTACATTAATATTAACAATGATGCCATGTTCTTGTTCTTCTTTGACCATCACCATGTCATCATCACCGAAGTCAATAGGAATGATGGATGGTGTGACTGGAGGTGGTGGTACATACATGTTTCGTAAATGAGTGCAGATAACCTTCAGATGCTCAGGATGTTTAAGATTGTTTTCAGACTACCCAGAAAGGTTCCTATAGGAGAACATAGACAAATGGAAAAGTCAGAACAATTGTGAGTTGATAAACTTTTAATAGGCTTGCTGGTTTGAGAGCATGGTCTACTAACAGGAAATCATGGATTTTTGAAATTGGAGGATCTTCTGTATGGTAGACAACTTGTTATCTACGGAAGATGGATTGGTAGGATATGGAATCTATTGCTCTTAATTTCTAGGTTTTGAATTTATTACTCTTTATTGTATCCATGATTTTGAAGTTCCCCTAAAATTGCAATGGTTTCTGAAATTTTGTTATTGAATGAATTGGAAACTGGGGGGGAGGGAGGAGTCACAACCTTGAGTATTCAGTTAAGGTGGCTTCTATTGTGATGCGGTCTCTTCTCTTGGTGAATTATCATACTAGAAACCTAGGTGGTTTCTAGCTTGATTGGGAGTCCGTTGCACCAAGAGGCCATTGCTAATGACTACTCGAGTGCTGCTTGGAAAAGAAGCACACTGTTGTAATAAGAGTTGTCATTGGAGTTGCTTCAGGACAAGGTATAACCTTTGTTACCCTCTTTCCTAGATACATCGTCATTGATGAGATCTTGTTGATTAGGGAATCATGCATTAAAATATTTGTTTCGGCTGCCTTATTGCCACCTCGATTTCCCAACAGTGGTATCAAAGCCTCATCAATTTATGGTGTACCTAGATTTAAATCAATATTATCAGATTTATTTTATTTCATATGATGTGAATACTAAAAATTATTAATGTGTATATCCAATTAAATACTGAATGTGATCCAACTATATATACATATATATATATGTATGAAATCAATACACGTTGCCCTAAAAGTGTTTTGATGGTGGATGTAAGCATGGTTATGGCTCAAAACCCCTATGGATTGTGTTCTTGGTTGATTGGTTTATTTCCTATTGCTACTTGGTTTGCATACCCAACCTCTCCCCTCCTTTCCAAATGTAAATAATGTTCTTATTCTTATTTTCCTTTGAATTTAGCTTGAGGTTTTCCCCCCTTTACAATGTAATATGAAATAGGATAGTTTTAGTTTATGTTCCATCGTGAGAAGACATTTTGCACCAGATGAATCGATCGGCTCGTGAGACGACCGATTGAGTGGAGGACTAAGGAGGCTATATGACAGGATAAGATGAACCGATCGACTGGAGGAGTCTAGACATTGATTTTACAAGAGAACTAGATGACCATTTGAAGAGACCAAACGATCGACCAGGAGGCAAGCCAACTGGTTTAAGAGTTGAATCGATCAATTCACATTGGTTCCAGCATAGAACTTCATCAACAATAGGTTGCTACATATTATATGGACCTTAGGTGGTAGTAATTCCTTGTATCTCTAAGGAATTACAATAGTATGGTCATAACCATCGCCGTATATTTCTGATTACATGTTTTTGTTGTGGTTATAGCATGTATATGATACATACTATAAGTATGTGGTGATTGGATATGTATATGTACTTATATAAAATCCCTCATAATTATTAAGTCTCAAATGCTTTCCATAAGCAACACACATGAAAAGCTTGATCGACCATGCATGGGCATGCCATGCATGGTGCATTGTCCATCTCGTGGAAGTGCGATGGTATTTACGTGGGCTTTCCAAGTAGGGTTCATTACTATCATGTTGGCTTTTGGGTCACACTTAAGTAGGTGATCTTAATAAAATTAAGAACCTAGAAGCATTCATATGACTATGACAAAGAGTTGTGCATACCATCTATCCAAGAATTGCATATGATGTAATTGGAAAAGTTTGTCTATCTTAATAATTGGCTATGGACACTGGTATTGGCCGAGTAATAATATAATATTTTTGGAACTTGGCTCACTAGAAGATTGTACATTGCAATCTTCCAAATTGGTACTGAGGCTTATCAATTTGAACAAAATAATAGGAGCGATAATTAATCAAAAGCCTAATTAATACCGTCAAACTTATCAAATAAAATTAATCAAAAGTGTTTTGACTAAAGTTGCAAACTTTATTTTGTAGAATCTAATGGCAAACACAAACATGTTTTCTTTGTGATCAGTCCTTGAGGAAGACAAGCTAAACGGTAACAACTTCCATGTATGGTTCTGGAATTTGAGAATCATTCTCACTCAGGAGCACAAGCTCTATGTCTTGGAGACACTAGAGTTTAATGAACCTCCTCCCACTACGCTTAAGGCTTACAGAGATGCTTACAAGAAGCACTCTGAAGATGACGTTGATGTCAAGTGCCTGATGTTGTGCTCAATGAACTATGAGTTGCACAGACATCATGAGAACATGGATGTTATTGAGTTGGTAACACATCTTAAGAACATGTACCATGATCAGGCAAGACAAGAGAGATATGATGTCTCAAAGGCATTGTTCAAGTGCAATATGGCTGAAGGAGATCTAGTAGGTCCTCATGTACTCAAGTTGATTGGGTATGTGGAGAACCTTGCTAGATTGGGATTTCCCTTGGGTCAAGAGTTGGCCACATATGTGATTCTATAGTAACTTCTAGAGTCATACAACCAGTTTGTCATGAACTACAACATGAATGATTTTGACAAACCGCTATCAAAATTGCTTAGAATGTTCAAGGTAGATGAAGCGCATATGAAGGAGGAGAAACCCAAATCTATGATGATGATTAGTAGAGGGAATTCTAAGAGCAAAGGAAAAGATAATAAGAGTTCTAAAGTTATACACAAACCAAAGTCTTCTACACTGAAAGCTAAAGGATGAGTGAATAAGGAAGGGAAGTGCCGCCACTATCACTAGACTAGACACTGGAAAAGGAACTGTCCTCTTTATATAGAGGATCCTTGGAAGAAGGAGATATAGATCTCCACTTTATGACCTGAGAGGAAGTAAGCTAGAATTGTGAGGATAAAGAGTGTTGCCTCTACAGTTGGAATCTATCATTCATGTAATGGGCACATAATAGAATTAGTGAATTGCTAATATGTACCTCCCATTAATGAAAAACACCATCTTGTACAGACAAGAATATTACAAATATATTTGATGTTTTGCTTTCAAAGATATCATCTTTATGGAATGGCCCTAATATCTCATAGTTTATAGTTCTAGAGACAGTTATATATATTATATGACTCGAAGACTCCAATAATGAATTCCTATAGCATTGTCACCTAGAGCACATAAATGGGATATGCATTTCTAGAATCCATAATGATTTTATCTAGAATCTTTTGGTTACTGAATGAATATAGACACATGATTCTTATTTATTGGGCAATATGACAAAAGCATCTCCACTAGATGTAGTAGGAGAGTGACTATTCTATTAGGGCTCATACATACTGATGTATATGGAACTTTTAGAATAAATACTAGAGGTGGTTATTAGTACCTCATTGTATTGACTGATTGTAATGACCTCGCCTCCCGATAACCCCCAATTAAGGGAGACCAAAAGGTCAGAGCCGTTAGCCTATTTTTTTAGATCAATGGTTCAACAAGTAATCAATAATAATTACTAAATTCTACCAAAACTATATGGAAAACCTAGAAAAAAATAAAACTTTGCATACCTTTTTAAAATCGTGGTTTTCTAAACTAGTATCCACAACTGGAGTCTATTCTAACTAATCCTCTGTGTACTTTAATTCATATATTCACATTGTATCAATTTACTATTTGTCCTTTTCCATTTCGTACCTAAAATGCCGACAAACAAAACTTCAGTCAACATAAATGCATATGCCGGTATGTGGGGGAAACAATAATCAGACAATTATCTGTAACAACATATTGCAAGAAATTATGGTTTAGCAAGCAAACTTTACATCTTAAACATAACTACTCAATCCATACATATCCTAACCTCTTCGCTTGTCCCTACAGTGGACATAGATACTACCTCTCATATGGTAGATCCCAACTAACCCCCATGATCCTACCTAATAGGTAGATCAATACCTAGGGTTGAAGAGTCACATGATGGACTCCATGTACACCAACAAGGTATGACGTTGGTGGATCCACCTAAAGGGGTAAAACCCATAGGGAAATTGGGTCTTTAGGAAGAAGACCAACATAGAAGGGTAGATTGGTTGCAAAGAGTTTCAAACAAGTTCAATGTGTTGAACATGATGCAATCTTTTCACCACTTGCCATGGTTGAGTCCATTAGGATCATACTTGCCATTATAGGTTGTTATGACTATTAGATTTGGAAAAATGGATGTTAAAATCACATTCCTTAATAGGAATAATGTAGAGGATGTGTACATGATACGTCCTGAAGGTTTTATAATCCAATAATGCAAATAAAGTATGTAAGATATAGAGGTCAATATGTGAATTGAAGCAAGTATCTCAGAGTTGGAATCCTATATTAGATAAGACAATAAAAGAGTTTGACTCTAGTCAGAATAAATATGAAACCTATGATTATAAGAATTCAGTGGGAGCATATTTATATTCAACATGATGATGGGGAATAACATCCTTGTACTACAAATGTTAAAACCTGGTTGGGAAGCACCTTCTCTATGAAGAGATTAGGTGAAGCATCCTATGTGATAGGAATTGAGATCTATAGAATTATATGTAAAAGCTTCTTAACCTTAGCAAGAGAACATACATTGACAAGATGATGAAGGTGCTCATCATGCAAGAATCAATAAGAGAAAATTTGTGAAATTTGTCTATCTAGAGTCCCAGTGCTTGTGAAGAATTGGAAGAACACGAGTAAGATACGATATGCATTTGCAATTGGATCTATCATGTATGAAATGTTATGTACTTATCCAATTATCTTTTATGTATTGGACATGATGAGAGGATATCTGTTAGATCTCAGTGAAAGTCACTAGACTACCATAAAGGACATCCTTAAGCACTAAAAGGATTAATTTCTTGATTATGGTAATAAGGAAGAGTTGTGTGTGAAGGGTTACACAAATGAAAGCTTCAAAAATGATAAATTAGATCACATTCTGTGTTTGACCTTAAAATAGAACTGTAAGCTGGAAGATTCCCGAGCAAGAGACAATTTCTATTCTACAATAGAATCCGAGTATCTTGGTGCTATGTGAAGAACAAAATATACTGTATGGATCAAGAAGTTTGTATAGATAAACTTATGGGAGGTTCCAACCATTGATGACATAGTAGAAATACTTAGAAACAATGGAGCTACTGGATAGGTAAGGAATCTCAGATAACATACTAGAACACTTCCATCTCATACAAAAAGTTATACTGTAAGTAGATGTGAAACTTGCAAAATACTGACTAGAAGAAAATGTTGCTAACCCACTATTAAAGTGTTTGCACAATAGAAACATGATGGACATGTTAAGATCACTTGGAATGAGATTCGTGGGTGATTGTCTCAAAGTGCAAGTGGGAGTCTGTTGGTATGTATGCCCAGAGAACCAATCATATGGTGATTGTAATGGGGCACTATATACCTGATATGATAATGATAAAGTGAATTATGTCTGTTATGTTTGTCTCAATCATGAATATGATAGATGTCAAAAGAATTATGTTACTCGATGACATATGTATTCAGTCTGAGGACCTGAGCTATGAGATCATATGTATGACATGTGTACATACATTCTTGTTATGTCCCTAGTTGGGTATCACTATGGAAGCAAAATAGACAACAATATTACATCAGGATAGAGTGTATGTTGGTTTATGACATAATCTCACAAGTCACGATATGTTATATCAAACCAAACAAATAGGTACATTTTAGAGAATAATATATCAAACAAACCCACTATGAGATTGATATATGGATACCATGGAATGGTAGTCAGAATCAACTCTCATAGTGATAGTGGTGATTGTGGTTCTTAGACCTAAAGTCACTATACTCATCTTATGTCATTTGTTGTGATTTGACATCATCCAACATGACCTTGAGTAAGGGTTGCTATAAAGGTGATGCTCGAGTACTCTATGACACATGGAAATTGAGTGTGAGTGATGTAGATGGGATTTTTCCCTCCTATAGGAAATTGATATCCATGTCACTTGCTAAGAGAGATTGAGAAATGTATGGCCATACGCATGCGATTCAATATGTGATGTGTGAACTCACATGTCAAAAAGTATTCTCTAGTTTAAGGAACATGGATTGAACATTGAAGATGATGATGATTTTGTGACTCAAGTTTGATCCAGATATTAGAGACAAAGGAACTATACGATCACGGTAAGACTAATCATAGATTGTAGGTTGAAGTTGTTATCCAACTTTCTGAATTACTTGGGTAGTAATGATGCATTGCTAGATACCATGCATTGCTTGTGATGTCATAAATTGGTTATGGACATTCACTGCCAGTGTAATTTGGGACATATAGGGTCACACACAGAGGATGCACTTGGAATAGGAGTTTATTCATGAATGATGTTTGACTCGATTACTGAAAATGTTTAGGTATTCAATTTAAACAACTATGGTTCAAAACTGACTAACTGGACTATGCAATGACTGGTTCAAGGGTTGAACTAATTGGTTGGAGTGTCAGGTCAATTGGAAATAACATTGGCACAATTGTTGAACTAGGGCATGAATTGACCAGTTCACTAAATGAACTGACCAGTTCAAAGCATGAGATGACCGGTTCATATGATGACTGACCAGTTAAATGATCAATTCAATTGGATCAAGGATTGTGTCATGAAACCATTCTTACTTTGATCCCAATCCCACTATCCAAATGGGCAATGTTAAAGGGATTAGAAAGCTCATCCCTGAGTGGCCCAAAAATCACACATATAATATGAAAAACGAAAATAACATTCTTCTTTTATTGAAATGAACCAACGTACCCAAAAATCACACATATAATATGAAAAACGAAAATAACATTCTTCTTTTATTGAAATGAACCAAAGTATATATTACATAAGGCCCGTAGGCAACATGAAAAGAAAGGATAGATAAGAAACTAGCCAACAACTACATCCCTTTTACAGTTTAGCTCCCAAACAGAGTCCAGATTTGATGTAGCAGTCTTTATTTCAATAGATGATAAAAAGAGTAGATAACATGTGCATAGTCTTTAGTTTCTTGCATTACCTAAAATCACGAAAATCAAGACACAATCAATGAAATTGCACGATACACTATAAAAACAAGAAAAATTAGTTTATAGACAAATAGTACACTTGGTAGGACTTATGTTAAAAAAGTATAACAAACAATTTTTCCAAAACCAATATTTGTTTGACAAGAATTTTATTACAAATTTCCCATTATGCTGATATCAAGACGCACACTTATAATTTATTTGGCTCCATCGCCCGAACAAGATGGGGGAGGTCACCAGGCTCTTTCTCCTCATATGAGGTAGGAGGTCAATGTACATGTTCCACCCTCCGAATGAGGAGGTCACTTGCACTCAATGTCAACATTATCAACATTATCATCATCTATATACAGGTAGTCATAATGGGTAATGCCATTTATGTTTCCATGTTTTTCTCAAAATATAACATAGGAAAAATGGAAGACTAATCAATAGGGAACATTATCTCAAATAAGTATATAGCCAAGTATACAATCAAGAGATATATAAAAGGTATCTTCACTACAGCCAAGGAGGAGATATAATAGCATACCTTCTTAATGAGTATTCAGATTATGGATTCCAAGAAAGAGTAGATCAACCCCTTGAGTCAGATCCTAGATCAACAATATTGGATCAATGGTCAAGATCATGGTTTTAAGAGGATCATGTTTCAATATTTAAGATTAGGGTTAAATTTTCCTATTTCAAACTTAGGGTTAGGTCATCCACTTATAATCAATAATATTTCAATATGTCCATCATTATTCAAGTGTCAAGCATGTTTAAAAAACGAATGACCTACCTAGGTGTTTTAGGAACATATGTCAACCCTAATTATTATAAACATTATTTTAGTTACCATAAAATCTCTAGATCATTAACAAGATGAATGATCATCATTGGAACTCAAGATTAGATCAAGTAGAGTCATGAGTCATGATTATGATTAAGGGTTTTGTAAGATTAAGATTAATCATCAACATATCAAGATTAATCCTTATTTCAAGGTGCATGATTCATATTCTAGGGTAGATGAGTTATAAAGATTAGATCAAACTCTTATTAAGTCAAGTTCAATTTAGCATCTCAAGATGATCATTAGAGTCAAGAATTAGGGATTCTCAAAGATTAAACTCTAAATACAATTATTAAATAAAATATTATGAGCACAAGAAAAAATCTAGGGATATTGGTGAGATCCATAAAAAAATAGACTACGTAAGTATTTTTAATAAATTCCTTGGGTTTTTCTAATCAAGGTTGACTATTTAATCATAATATTTGGAGCTAGGATGTATTTCTTATGATTAAAACAAGATCTTCCTATTTATTAGAATTTCGAGCAGAGAGGAGAAGAGAAACACCTGAAAAAGGAAAAGTTGAGAAAACTATGGGTCATTGATCGACAGGCGACCTTTGACCGTAGCCGAGGTCTGGAAGATAAGAATGCATGGCCTCCTAGGAACATGTGAGTGGTGGAAGTAGAGAGGGAGAGGTGTGTGGATGCTTCACAGTCGTAGATCTAGGGTCTAGGTCAAAGCTTGACCGTGATCCAATGATCACCATGCATTGTCTAAGCCGAATCAATACCTCTCCCAGGCGGAGGTGCGGGCATCAGGTTCGTGAACAGGTTGGCACATGGCTGTAAGATGTCAATGGATCTTCAAGATGCGATGTAATAGGTGGTGACGAAAGCCCTATTGGAGTGATGGTTGATCGTTGTCATGGTCGTTGGGATCGTGAGGCTTGCTCAACTGCACATCATTCATTCTTGATGGTTTGGATTGGTCCATCCAACAGTGGTGAGGGGTTAGGAGGTCACTGTCGAGGTTATAGCGGTTGTTGGGCTGATCGACATGCTAATTATAGTGGCAGCTTAAGGAGGAAGAGAAGAAGAAGTAGGAGAAGATGATTGATAGGGGTTGTGGATCCATGGCGGCTGGTGGATGAGGTGAGTCTAGAGGAATAGACTGATCTTGCCGTCGTCACTGTGGCTAGCAAGCAACCTGTTGTATGGCTGCTGGAGTTTGCGGATATGGCCTACACGATGGTTTCCTGTAATAGGGGATGCATAGGAAGAAATACAGAGCATGGTGAGGGTGAGATGGTAGGTCGTGTTGCTCTGTTGCAGGAATTATGTTGGACAATTGGGTGCAAGGTGTGAGAGGTAAGAAGAAGAGGGATGAACTGGTTGGTAGGCCTGGTGATAACACCCAAATCCACGCATATTATCTATGCTTTTTATCTTTAGTTTCATGTCCCTTTAGTCTTAATTTGCCCAATAATGCTCATGTTTTATGTTTTCTATCTCTTCATAGATAATGTAGCTAAATGGCCAATGTTGGTCTTGCATGCACCGAACATAGATGAACAACCTCTTATCCATGCTCTCTCTGCTAAACTGAGGCCCAGTGATTTGTATTGTTTGATATATAACCTTATGATGAATACATTGTCGTCACAGTCTTGTTCTTTACTGTGGACCCAATTTGGTTCTCGTTTATTTGCTTATATTGCCTAATTCACATCATACATCCTGACTTAGCTTAACTGCTTTATTCTCATTTTAGTTGGATTTCTTCGCATGTTTGTGCAGGGAAATTTAGGCCCGCACCAGCCTTCTTGGGCCTCGGTCCATCTCAACTCATCCAGCCGGTTGTGATTTCCTCTTCTTCACCCTAACCGAGGGCATCCCTGCTACTAAGACCGCGATCTTCCTCATGGTACCAGATCGCGACCTCCCCTGCAACCTACCCTAATCACGACCCGCGATTAACAACGCACCACGTAGCGCAAAGACCGCGACCTCCCGCCAACATCGCGATCTGCATACCCCACCTCAAAGACCGCAACCCGCTGTGTGCTTCCCTCCTAACCACGATCTGTTCCCGCCACACCTCCACTGACCGCGACTTCATCTTCCTTCTCATCACCACACCACGACCTCATCAACCGCACCGTGGTCGCACTCTCTACATCTCCAACGCATCGCAACACCCTTTCTCTCCGCCCGTAGTCTTCGCCGTTGTCCTCACCGTGATCGCTGTTGAATAGCTTCCCTGCTTCACCGCGACCTGGGCTGCATCCTCTCTTCTCCGTCCATCATCACATCTCCACATCAGTCACACCTAACCAACCCTAAACCGCGGTCGGGTGCCTACACCAACGCCAACCACAGAGATGCCTCCCGCAGCCTCATCTCCTTTCTCCTCGCACCTGCACCAGCGATCGTGACCTCCTCTTCCACATCACGATCATCCCTCAGTGCCAACCGCGGTCTCTCCATAGATCTGGGTCCGCGACCATCATCTGCACGCCCGCGGTCCCCTGCCAGCAAAGCCAACCGCGACCACCAGTGCCTCCAATCGCGACCTGCTCATCTCCTAACTGTGGCTGGGTCCTCCCTATCAACACACCTCGACCCCCGGCAACAGACACCGCGACTCGTGGTAGTCCCTCTCCAACCACGGTCACTCCAATCACCCGCTGCTTCCTCCACCCTGCTGCATGCCACGACACCTCCATCTCGCCAACATCCTATCCTTCCATCTGCGGTTTCTACGCCTCTTCGCATCAGACCGCACCCGCGGTTGCCCTCCAGCAACCCGCGGTGTCCTTCCCACCAAGTCGCGATCATCCTCCCAATAGCCATCGTCAGCCCGGCAGTGACCTCGACCAAGCAACGATAGCCTTCGCCCAAGCAGCACTAGCTGTCGCCCACTCACAGCAGCAGTAAAGGAGACCGCGACCCGAGAAGAGAAGAGGACCGCGACCATGCAGGCACTGACCACGATCGCGAAGAAGAAAGACCTCAACTGAGAACGCCCGACCGCGGCCGCGGTGTCCCTAGACCGCGGTCGCGGTCTCTTTAATCCAGCCCGCGATCACGCACAAAATGTGGGTTCCTGTACGCTGATTCAACTTAATAAAAGACACGTGCAAAGCACATGCCATAGACCCAGCCCGTGCCTATAAATAGAACAACACCCCCCACTCTCCAGGGGGAGAGCCTGGATGCCGAAAGGCTGCTGGACTAGAGCCAGAGCCCCGTGGGAGTATCTGAAGGTCTGAGAGGACCAATGCACTCAGCCTACATGCTCTAATAGTCACCAGCCTCCACACTCTCTCTCCTCCATCTTCATCTCAGATCTACTCTCTCCAAAGTCAGAAGCTGAGGAGAGAAAACATCTGTGCCACGTTCATCTTCACCACCAAGGAGAGAGAAGATCTACATCACCACCCTCCTCTACTACTGGTCTACGATCTCTAAGGGCGGAAGCTGAGGAGAGAGAAGATCAGTCTCCACCGCCATTCTCTCACCTCCATCAGGCTACTGTTTGGGGTAGATCTAAAGAGAGAAAGAACCGAGGAGTCTAGAAGGATGAAGAAGAGGACCAAGGGACGAGGTCTGGCCTGAATTTGTTAGCCGATATTTTCCACCGACCTACCTAGATGAGAAAATCTCTTACTTTGAAAAGATTCATCAAGGAGCTATGACTATCAATGAGTATGAATTAAAGTTTATAGAACTTCTGAGGTTCTGCCCGCACATGGCAGCAACAGACAAGGAAACGATCCAAAGATTTGAAAAGGGTCTGAGTACTGAGTTGACTACTACAACATTAGCCTTGGAGAATAGGGAAAGGTTTTCCACCTTTGTGGAATCTGTCAAGAGGATTGAGAGGTCTGCCGTAGAGAAGCGTGATGCTAATGTTAAGAAGTGACTTATGCAGTTTCAAAGGCAATCATCTAGAGGATTTAATAAGACAAGGTTTTTCCCACCACCGTCGCAACCAATGTCAACCTTCACTGAACCAAGATCACATGCACCATCATAGTGGACCCCAAGTAGGGGTAGAGGTCACAATTTTCCACCAACAGGAGCTCATAGTTCATCATCAGTCTCAGTTAGAGGGCCGTTTAGACCACAGAGTGATAACTGAGTGTGTCATCAATGTGGACATACATGGCATATTCGATTGGAATTGCCCTATGAAGGTTGAGGAGGTGACTCAGTAGCCAAGTCATAATTAAAAGGGATCATAACAATGACTATTTGATATTGGTAGTGGAAGAGGACTTGGTTAAGCGTCCCATGCAGGATCCTCGGAATAGGCGAGCAGAGGATGTGGATGGAAGTAGGCGACAACCAGGTTCTATGCCATGACCTAGCCGGAAGCAGTGGTCAATCCACGAGTCGTGACGGGTCAGATGGAATTATTTAATTCTGATTTGTCTGCTTCTTGTTTCGTATCTTTGTTAGTAGATCCGGGTAAGACACACTCTTTTATCACCAGAGAGGTGATAGGTAGTTTTTATCTACCTGTTATTCTTAGATCTGATAGCCTACGGCTAGAGACTCCTTTGGTTGATTCCACCGAGTTGGTGGAAGTGTGCCCTTCTTGTGTTCTTTCTTTTTCTGGACACAACATTCAAGTGGATCTTTTACCACTTGACATGCATGGTTTTGATGTAATCCTAGGAATGGATACCTTAGAAAATACAAGGTAGTCTTGGACTGTAGTACTAAGGTGGCGACGTTCCATGATGGAGATGTACAATGGATTTTCCAAGGTGATAGGAAGATTCTTCCTACATGTTTGATGTCATCTATGATAATTGAGCGGTTGATGAGACCAGGATGTGAGGCTTTCATAGCTCATGTTGTGGATACTAAGGCGAGAGGTCCTAGTATCCAGGAGGTACCAATGGTGTTAGAATTTGAGGATGTCTTTCCTGAGGAATTTCCTAGCATCCCCCCTCCTAGAGAGATTGAGTTTGAGATCAATCTTGTTACTGGAACACAACCCATAACACAGTCAACATACAGAATGGCACCAGCAGAGATGCAAGAGTTAAAGAAACAGTTACAAGAACTGTTAGAGAAGGGTTTTATCAGGTCAAGCACTTCCCCCTGGGGTGCTCCCGTATTGTTTGTTAAAAATAAGGATGGTTCAATGAGGTTGTGTATAGACTACAGACAGTTAAACAAGGTGACAATACAGAATAAGTATTCTTTGCTGAGGATTGATGATCTTTTTGATCAGTTGAGATGTGCCACTGTGTTTTCAAAGATAGACCTAAGGTTAGGTTACCATTAGTTGAGAATCAAGGTTTATGACATACCCAAGTCAACTTTTAGGACTAGGTATGGTCATTATGAGTTTGTGGTTATGCCATTTGGGCTAACCAATGCACCTGCAACTTTTATGGATCTAATGAATAGGGTGTTTAGACCTTATCTTGATCAGTGTGTGGTCATGTTCATAGATGATATCCTGATATACTCCAAGGATAGTCAGCAACATGAGCAACACCTTCGCCAGGCATTGACTTTGTTGAGGCAGCATCAACTATATGCTAAGTTCAGCAAGTGTGAATTCTGGTTATCTGAAGTGTCTTTTCTGGGCCATGTTATATCTGGAAAAGGCGTTTGTGTTGATCCCGAGAAAGTGGAATCTGTACTAGAATGGGAACAACCAAAGACACCAATAGAGATCTGTAGTTTCCTAGGTATGTCATGTTACTATAGGAGGTTCATCAAAGACTTTAGTTCTATAGCGTTACCCCTAACTAGGTTAACCAGGAAGGATGTTCCTTTTTCTTGGAATGATAAGTGTCAACGTTCTTTCCAGCTTTTGAAATAAAAGTTGACTAGTACACCAGTGTTAGTACTGCTAGAGCAAGGAAAAGGCTATATTGTCTTTTGTGATGCTTCAAAGAATGGGTTGGGATGTGTGTTGATGTAGGATAAAAATGTGATTTCTTTTGCTTTGTGACAGCTTAAGAAACATGAGGAGAATTACCCAACACATGATCTAGAGCTTGCAGTGGTGGTCCATGCCTTAAAGATCTAGAGACACTATCTTTATGGAGAAAAGTGTCAGATCTTCACTGACCACAAGAATCTACAATATATCTTCTCAAAACAGGAGCTGAATAGAGGCAGAGGAGACGAATGGAGCTGATTAAGGATTATGATTGCACAATAGACTACCATCCAGATAAAGAAAATGTGGTAGATGATGCATTGAGTAGAAAGTCATCTTCATTATCAATGATAGATAATGCACAATTAAATTCCTTGATGTGCCATAGGAGAGATATGCTAGTGTCTCTTCGCCAGGTGAATGTACAGCTAGAAGTTTCCTTGCTAGCTGGATTATTGGCATAGTTACAAGTGAAACCTACCTTAAGATAGCAGATTCATGATGCACAACAAAATAATACTGTGATACAAAATATCCGATCATGGATTGGCAATGGAAAGTATGATGGCTTTCATGAGGCAGATGATGGTACAATTTGTTACCACAATAGGACAGTAGTTCCTGATGTTGATGGGTTGAGGAAGATGGTACTTGAGGAGGCTCACTACTCCATGTATGCAATGCATCCTTGAAGTACCAAGATGTACCAAAACTTGAAAGACATGTATTGGTGGCCAGGTCTAAAGTGTGATGTGACAGAGTTCATTGCCAAATGTCCAGTTTGTCAGTAGGTGAAGGATGAGCACCAGAAGCCTACAGGGACATTACAACCCTTGCCAATACCATAGTGGAAATGGGATCATATTACTATGGACTTTGTGGTTGGTCTTCCTAGGACAACCAAGGGTCATGTTTCCATATGGGTGATAGTAGACCGATTGACTAAGTCAACTCATTTTCTTCCAGTTAAGACGACATTTACAACAGAGAAATTGGCGCAAATATATGTTGATGAGATAGTATGTCTGCATGGCATTCCAGTGACTATAGTTTCTGACAGAGGTCCACAGTTTACAAGTCATTTTTGGGAGCGTCTACATTCAACAATGGGAACACAGCTGAGATTCCGCACAACTTTTCATCCGCAGACTGATGGCCAGTCTAAAAGAACTATTTAGACTTTATAGGATCTCTTGAGGGCATGTGTGCTATAATTTCTTGGTAGTTGGGATGTACATCTGACTCTGATAGAGTTTATGCAAAATAATAGCTATCAAAGAATCATAGATATGGCTCCTTATGAGGCTCTGTATGGGAGAGGATGTCGGTCTCCTCTTTGCTGGTATGAGACAAGTGAATATCAACTTTTGGGTCCTGAGCTAGTACAACAGACTACATAAAAGATTAAAGTGATACAACAACAGTTGAAACCAACCCAGGACAGGCAGAAATCTTATATAGATAACCGACGTAGAACACTTGAGTTCTATGAGGGAGATAGAGTATATCTTAAGGTGTCTCCTTGGAAAGGTGTGTTGATGTTTGGAAAGAAGGGTAAGTTGGCTCCTAGATTTATGGGACCATACCCTGTCGTAGCTCATGTTGGAAAGGTAGCATATAAGTTGGAGCTACCACCAGAGCTACATAGATTGCATAATGTCTTTCACATCTCTATGTTGAGGAAATGCCATATAGATACTGAGTAGAAAATCCAACCAGTAGAGGTTGAGTTACATGGGGATATCTCCTATGTTGAGGGTCCTGTGTTGATCCTGGATAGGAGGGTGAAAAAGTTGAAGAGAAAAGATGTAATACTAGTGAAAGTTTTGTGGCATCATCATGGAATATAGTAACCCACATGGGAACTAGAGAATGAGATGCGTAGAAAATACCCATCTCTTTTTGCGTAGGATTTCGGGGCGAAATTCTTATTAGGGGTTTATAGTTGTAAGGCCCCTGAACTTGCTTAATGAGTTGAATGAGCTTAATTACCATAATTGAATGCTTAGAACCATATTATAACCTTTTTATTTGTTTTTAAATCATAAGACAAGCTTAATTTTCAAATTTGGTCCAATTTGGACATTGTTTGAGCAAGTTATGCAATTTTCTATACATTTTGGACTTTTCTACAATTTACCCAATTGAGGGGTTTTCCTTGCAATTTGTCACATACATTATGATCATTAGATGTTATATTATCATTCTTGAGTGTTTTGATCCATGGGGCTCCTAGTTGATACATGGTTTGAAGGTGTTTTCATCAAGGGTATTTTAGGGTTTACCTCTTCATGGATGAGCTACTTTCTATCAACTAATGAATTATGTGATTGGCTGGGGAATTTGACAAAGGAAAGCTAAGAAGGTCTATACATATAGTGGTAGAGCTTCTTGTGTGTGTGATTGTATATTCTTAATAATTTAAGGCCCTGGACACTTGGATAGATACTAGAACTTCATCCTTTTCTTTTTCTTTATCTTAAAGTGTCATATACTTATCCCCAAGCACCAAAACTAGCCATCTGCTCTCCTCCACTTCCCTCCTTCTCTGAACTTTGTTCTCTCTCTGTGCTTATGCGAATTCCCTGCCCAAGGAAGAAGAAAGTGGGGATCTTCTTGGAAAAAACATTTAGGGTTGCAATTGATTTCCTTTTTGGGTCTAAAAAGCTTCCTCCTAGTGATCTTGACCTAGAAGTGTAAGTTTTACCGTATTTCCTGCATTTATTTCTTTGATCTTCCTCCTATATCTCTCCAGGTCAGAACCCTTCTGTTCCATGGTGAAAGTGGCCCTAGAACTCAAAAATCTATCATTCTTGTTTCTTTTTCTAGGGTTTTGCTTCTTTGTGGAGAGAAGTGTCTATTTGGTGAAGTTCAAATCTAAATCTAGGGATTTCTTGCCTTATTTTCTCACGGTTCTTGCTGTTTGGGATCTGATATACTCTATAGAGGTGATTTATATAACATTATTCACTTATATTGCTTGTTAGAAGCTTGTTAGTTCATGTTTATGCTTTAATGTGATGAATTAAGCATAGAGAAAGCATGCTTGTTTATAATTGCGAATTTTTGTGGTATTCTCTATTTTGTTCCAGTTCTATATGAACTTGTAAACATGTGTATGACCTTTCTAAGGTGTAACATGATCTGGGACAGGTTTATAGCAACAACCTATGGTGCTATGTACAAAACAATTGATGGCTCAAATTAGAGTTTTCAAGCTATTTCCTTCCCTATCACACAACTGATGGTCATACCATTCAACAACCAATGGTGTTGCTATCTTGGCAACTAATGTTCATGATCAAGGGTGTCAAATTTATGGTAACAACCTATGGTCACCCCTTAGGTCAGGTTTTGGCTCAGTTAGACGTTTAATTATCATCCACTAAGTATTCTAATGATGTTATCAATCAATGATGACATCAACTTAATATTTGATGGTGTTAACTGAATGTATTACTGATCTAACAACCAATGGTGACCTAATTATCACAATTAATGGTGGACCAGGCCATCACCATGTATGATGAGTTAAGAATGTAATTTTAGATTTGACTTAACCTTGAACGAATGGTTCCTTGGTTCAATTGATCTAATGGTTAGACCTATACTTCAATTGATAACCTTGAACAATGAACCTGATCCAATGAATAATATTGGATGCTTTAACATCTAATGGATTAGAATAAATCACATGGTATTATATGTGGGTCCTAGTGATGATAATTTTATGGTTCAATACCATTAATTTGCAGTCTTACCTTTGCCGTTATATAGTTATATTTGATAAATCACTATAATAAGTGGATGTGTAACTCCTGTGTGATCTAGATTGTTATACCTAACCTTAATGTAATTATATGATGTTGATTGGTTATAATCAGACCTCTTGAATGATTAATGTGATAATGAATTACACACTTCTTGTGTTGAAACCACAATATAGTACTATTTGAATATCATAGTGCCTTGCCATGTTAATATCTATGGACATATATGTGCTAATGGTCCTTTGAGCCTCGTTTAAGGCATGGAATGATGATGATAACCATACTATGAATAATGTGATGGTATTAACGACCTTTCGGCATGTTTGAAGCCATGATTGAGGTAAAATCCTCTTCATGTTCCAATAAGGGTTAAAACCCTGGAACTTGTGATAAGATATTGGTATCTTGTAATAGTATGATGATAAGTGTGGTCCATAAATTTGCAATGAATGACAGCATGTGGTAATGTGATTAAGATTTATATCTCAAATATTTTATATCTTTTGAAGTTGTTATACATATACTCTTGTTATAAAAGAATTAGGGTTTGAATGTCCATTTGTATGATAAAGCCTTAATGCATTCAATTGGCAGTAATTAATCAAGTGTAACCTTAATCATGTAGAGCCCTATGTCATAGAGCCATCTTCAGTGTAAAAACTTAGTGGATGGTGAAACGAGTATTCCCAAGTGAAACTCGGAGCGCATACTATTGAGTATGTGTGGGTGGCAAGTTGAGGATATATCCTTATCATTCACAATTGCAGGTTATGGAGGATGGCTATGGCCATGCCTCTGACATTTGATGTGATTGAGGATAGCTGTCGTTGTACCTCAGATTAGAGGGTTCTGTATACCCTATTTTCTAGTGTCGTAACTTGTACCAAGTACGACTAGTTGTTATTAGTTGACTATATGTCACTATTGGCAGTTTGACTGGTATGTCACTACAGTTTACTCATACTGACTGAGGGGAAGAGATCTTAGGATACCGACACTTCTAGATCTTATACAGAACTTAATATCACTTCACAATGGTCAATTGGACTTTGAGTGGTATGACTCAAACTCCCCAGGGCATAATAATAAAAGATATAATACCAGCTGTGTAGTATATTTGCTAGGGTTTAATACGTATCACATTGGTTGATTAACCCTTTTCTTGTCTTTACACTACATAGTTCTTACATGATGCAGACTTATGAATATTGTGCAATTCTACTTGATGTTACAACTTATTTGCTTAACTGTTTAGTATTCTTAAACTGTTCAATCTATTCATATTTCTTATTCAATACCCTAACTGCTCAATGTATTTGCTGTTAATTAATATGTTATAATCAATATATGTTGGAGATAGTTATATCTCTCGTTGGGACTGGGTCTCACCCGTGGGTCACCACATTTTTAGGTGGTCGCGGGAAATGAGGTCGAGGTCATGCTGTGGAAGAGAACCAACCTGGTGATCAATAGATTCAGAAGGTTGGTTAGTTGTAGATGTTAGTAGTAAAGTCCTAGTACCGTCCATGTACTCTCAGGTCTGGGTATGGGATGTGTTTTCTAGATGATATACTCGTATCGACACGAGATTTTAGTTGTGTGCCAATGTTTGTAAATATATGGCAGGTACATGTGAAATATCTTTTGTATGCAGGATACACTGAGGTCTTTGGACCCATATGTAAATACTTGTTACAGTATATGAGAATCGAATGATGGACCTTTTGTAAATGTTCTAGAATTTATTTACGTTGTTGGAATTGGTTTTAATTATCCCGCTTTTTTTACTATGTGATTAATTAGTAGTTGATCATGTTTTGTGTTTTGAGTAATATCGTTTAGCATGACGAGGTGTCACACTATCGCTGCCAAAGCTCCTCCACCGTCACCACTGTTTCTCATGATAGCGCTCATCCACTTCTGCTTCCTCCTCCAATGACACTCCAACGTCAGTCTCCTTTGATATAGGTGCCCCATATTCCTCTCTTCCTTGCTCTTTTCTCCTACCTTAGTTATCCATCTCTCTTTCCCCTCTCCTCCTTTCCCTACCCTATGATATTTTATTAATATTGAGAAGAAATCATGCAGGTCAGGGGAATGAGGAGAGAGGAGGAAGGAGGAGAGGGGGAAGGGAGATGAATATTGATATAAATTCGTGTTAAAATTGTAAATTGTGATGAAATGGAATCAATGGAGATTTCAATTTGTAGTTCGTATAGATTGTGTCAAAATTGTGATGAATCAATGGAGGTCATGATGAATAAAATGTTCAATATTGATTATTTGGCTTTGTTAGGATTATTACATGCTCAAAATGAAAGTATAACTTAGATGAGGAGAGAATCAAATTCTAGGACTCATTAATGATGTTTGTGACATCTAACTTCAAGTGGATCTCATTTATTCTCTAATGATTACTCTTGCATGAATGACTCTAAATAACTTGAGTTAACAATGTTGATGCTTATGTTGACTATCTTTCTCAAATCATATGATTTCCTTCATTTAATATGTAGATACCCTAATAATTAGATCCATGATTCAACTGTGATGTGTCACACTAAGTCTAAATTGTAATATATGAATAAACCCTAATTTGTAAATTCAAATATAAACATGAATTTGTGAACAAATCTTAATTTATGAATTCAAATATGTAAATAAACCCTAATTTGTGAATAAATCCTAATTGTAAATTCGAATATGTAAATAAACCCTAATTTCTAAACCTTGTCCTTGGCCCATAAACCTATTTGGGATTTACTCATTAGGAGTAAACCTTGGATAGTCCCTAATTTGGGACTATTGTTGAACACTTCATATCACTTAGGATGTAAGCGTTTAATGTGTGTTTTATTTCAATAAATTTTGACAACATTTTCCCTATTGTTCTCTGAGTACATATGTAGGTGGGTATTTTTCCATGTACATCGGTTTACTTGAAGAACTGTCGGGAAATGTTGTTGAAATTTACTGAAATCGAACATGCATTATACACTTACTAGTGAGATGAAGTGCTCAAGAATGAGATAGGTGGTACACATTCATGAATGTTAATTCTACTAGATGATTAGGGCTCAATTATTCAAACATTATTTTTTAAAATTAACTTACTAGCTAGAACCTAATGAGCTACTCGTCTCCCTTCTCATCATAGAAATGGATCGGTCATGGATGTCTAAACCAAATCTATGTACTTCGGACTTTATTAATGGTCTTGATGGGTTTGTAACATTTTGCAGTGGAACACAAAAAAAACTTGGAGATATCACTACTATAGATTTGACATATTGTGTTGGTTCTTTTTTCAAGGAAAACTGACGATAATATCTATAGAGGCTATTCTAAGTAGAAATCGTCATGGTTTGACCAGTTGAGAAAATATGAGCTACACTTTTTTTTCTATCTGTTGCTTCTAGAAGAATCTGATGCTAAATATCAGTTGCAAAAATAAATTTTCGCACAAACTTTTTGTGAGCATTTTATTTGCCTCCAAAAACCATACATCTTCGATTCTTTTATATATAATCGATAGGATTAAAATTTTTATGCACCATCTCTACCCCAGGAAACAATTGGAGTTTTTTGTTGATTTTTTCTACAACATCCGATGAGAAAGATGTTCGCGCCATGTGTCTCACAAAATTTTTCCCACCCACTTGAGCTTTCTCTTTGGTTAAGTTAACCTTAACCGTCAAGAAAAGTTGTGTTAAGAATTGCTGGGTTGTAAGATTAGGCGTCGGTCTGCTTTAGACAACTACTGAGAATTTTTTTTACTGGTAGTTGTTCATCTTTAACCGACGACATAAATCCTAGATCGTAGGTTTTTTCAATAACAAACGGGATAGGTCGTACTTAACCCAGCGAGAAACACTTTCCCCCTACCCACATTTCTCTGGAAAACACTACTCCAATGATTCCACACCTCCTTCCTCCTTCCTCCGATGCCAATGCTGGTCCATTCTGCTAATGCTGTCGACACCGATGCCGCTCCTCCTCTAGCTGGTGCTCCTCATCTAGCCGGTGCTGCTTCAAGTTTGCTTCTACCAACGCTCCTCCTCCTCCAACTGCTCCTCCTCCTTGCTACTTCTACTTCGTACCTCTAATAACATCACTGCTCCTCCTAGCTGCTTCTCCTCTGTGCCTCTACTAATGTCACTGCTCCTCCTCACCGCTTCTCAGTGATGCTCCTTGTCATGCCCGCATCCCAAGATTACCACTAATCATGAGATGTGGGCATGAGTTTGAGGATTATAATAAATACAAAGTTCACTCCCATTTTTTTTTATTTTTTTCAATTTCAAACTCTTTATTTTCTCGCATCCAATCACAAACAAACTTTACAAGAGAATTAAACTTGGATTACTCTAATATGATCTCAACATTAATGATACACATCCATACATTTATTCCATTTCTCACTCTTCCAGGTACACACAACATGATAATCAGATACATTCTCTCTTATTAAGGAAACAAAGATACAAAACATCATTTACAACTCTCTCACATCTATATAAGGACCTAGAGTGACATGGACCGAATGAACTTAACTAATCTCATACTTAACTCAATGTGGTAGATCTACTATGATGCTTTGACCTTCTTCAAGTCCACGTGGTTTCCCAAAAAATGTGAGTAGAGGGGTGAGTCTACTCGCTCAGTGAATGAGTACTTCAAAGAAACAGTCTAAAGCACTGATATAATTATAGATATACCTTTGAGCAACTGATATCAATTATAACAATAGTAAGATTTAAAGAGTGTAATCATTGACAATCATAAATATGGTAGGATACTTTAGATATCTACAAGAGTAAATCAATATATGAACATGCTTGATTAATCTCAGAGAGAACTAATAACTCAAAAACATACAAAGGATAATTGAATAACTGCACACGCCTGTTTAACCTCTCATTCATCTTATTATGCCCTGAACCCACATGAGGTGTACCCCAACATGTGAAAGAATCACAACAAGCTACGATCTCAGTATACAAGGCTTAAAAGCATGCCCGTGTTCCTAAGCCTATGTATTGAGTAAGACCCCATCTACTGCGGGCCTCAGCACATCTACCTCTCGATGACTAATGTGAGCGGATGGATATCTCAGACTCCACCTATGAACCTGGGTACTCAGGCGGCGAGTCAAAGCCCTCAGGCTTATTGTGCATCAGTGGACCTACTAACCACTAATCACTCAACATGTAACACAGGTACCATCGGCATCCCAGTTGGTGTTGGGTACCACACAACTGTAAGGAGTCTTCCCTACTAGTCAAGACCCCCACACCCTACTGGTGCGCTTCGGCTTACCTCAATCTGGACTACCTCCAGTCGGAAAAATGTTTCCTCCTCACAACGCACGCCTCATCCTGTGAGGATTCTATAGTGTTCAGGGCATCTACATGTCTAATTCACTCTTTAAATTCACAATTCAATCTTCACATAAACATATCTTTGTTCAACTTTGTAAATCGTTCATTTCATAACCATCTAATAACATATACCACAACTGAACTGTTAAGCATCACCACATCTCAAGCTGAGAAACATTGAAATCACAATACTTGTTTCACTGAACACCCTATCATTAGGTTCTTATTTACCTCATTCACTTATCACATAACTTGCATAAGGATTGAATACATCATAACATCATTCAATAAGAATTTCTCTCAACAGTTCACATATAATCAAATATATACATATGAAACCCTATAATGATCTGAACTAGGGTTTCCACCCTCCTTACTGATATATCAAGCAAACATTATTATCATCGAATGAAATCCAAAATCTAATCTGACATATATGTAATAAGCACACAAATAGACAATCATTTGTATCTAAAGAGATTCAACTAAGCAAACTTCTTTATTCAGTTATACAACAATTTTAGTTGTACCCGAAATCCCTAAATTTCAGTATATTCATGTAACTCTTACAATTACTTTAAGAATTCTTATTTAGATGGATTGCAACCATTTATAATGTGATTTCATAATCTAAAATTCACCATAACAGATAAATAATCCATTTATTATCAACTTGCACAAGCTAGATCAAATAGACCATTTAGGGTTGCACTTGCATACTAATCAATTGAAAATTATTAATGATTTAACTGATTTTCATGCAATCTACTATTTAAAGGAAGTACCTACTCACCCTAAGGTTTGAAAACACCCTAAAAATGTAGCCCATCTTTGAAGATCTCGAATCCATATCAAGATCCTAGAAAAATCCGCGATTTCTTCTTCCTTTCAACCCTAAACGGGGCCTGCTGTAGGTAGAATATGAAATTAGAGGTTAAAACAAACCTCCAAATCACTGGATCAAGGGTTTCTATCAAGGAGAAGTGAAGAGAAGAAGGAATTCATAGTTAAAACTACTTACCAAGTTGAATTGGTACGAACCCCTTTTGATTTATACTATTATTCACGTTCTTCCCAAAAAATCGCCCTAGAAATCACCTTCTAGGTCACCTTCTTGTCGAGCAAGTGGTCTGGGATGATAGAGGATCGAATCGCGGTTCCAACACACTTCGTTTCATTGAAAAAAGATAAGCATAGCTCGAGAAAAGATCGTTCTACGATTTGCTGTCCTGGGCGGTGTCAATCGCGGTCGTGGTGTTGACGCAGTGTCGTGGACGCGGTGTAGACTACGGGTCACAATGTCGACATAGTGTCACGGTCATGGTGTAGACTACGGATCGCTGTGTCGACACAGTGTCGGCCGCGGTCCTCAATGCATGCTTACTAAAAAGGGTATAACTCTCTCATTTTAACTCCGATTTGGTTCATTCTTTTTTTTGTTGGATTCGTAATTGAATTCTCTACAATTCTAAAATATTATTTTGATAAATTTCAAATGAAGAATAATTTGTTAATTATTTCCTCCAATGTCATTAACTATCTTCTTGCATACATGTATGGGTTAATGTTATCTTAACCCCAACTTAGATCTTTATAGTATGCTTAAGTTATGATTATTTGTTACCCAAACAAGTATTTAAGGTTACCAAAGTTAAGATAAAGCACAACATAGAATATTACTAAGAAAAGTATGCCAAGCATTAAGATTATCTTAAAGCTCTAGGATTACCAGCAAATCTAGGAATGAGTTGTAACACTCCTCGTCGTTGTTGCTGCTGCTCTCTCTTCTGTCCGACGAGGTAGGCCTTTTTCTACTTTTTTGCATTTGAAGATTTTTGACCATTGCTTTGATGATTCATGATAACTTGATGGATCACACGACTATTGTGCCAGCAACACATAATTCAAATTCCTACCCTATCAACTTATAAATGCCCAAATTATGGTTTTGTATCCGTAATGTTGTGATTATTCAAATTAGGGGGTAGTGTAGACAATATGAATTATATGATTGTAATGAACGTGCATATATATAATAATCTATTTGACTTGAATTGAAAATTGTGTGTAACTCCTGATAAGATGTTGGCTTATATTTAATTAGATTTTAATGAATCGTACCATTGTGATGAAAATACAAATATGTATCTATGTATTTAATTAGAATTGAAATTTATTTACAACCCTAAGATGTCGTTTCCCTATATTTAATTAAATTGTGATGAAATTTATTTGTAAACCCTAAATACATATATGAGATATCCAATTTAAAGATTCTAAATCTTAATTTCTAAACCGTGTCGTTGTCCTAGAAACCCGTCTGAGATTTACTCATTCGGATTAAACTCTTTATAGTCCCCAATTCAGGACTGTTCTTGAGCACTTCATCTCACTTAGGATGTAAGTGTATAATGTGTATTTGCTATCAATAAATTTTGATAATGTTTCCTCTTTGTTATCTGGGCACATATGTAGGTGGGTATTTTCCCATATACATTAGTGTACTTGGAGAATTATGGGGAAATGTTGTCTAAATTTATTGAAATCAAACATGCATTATATATTTACTAGTGATATAAAGTGCTTAAGAATGGGATATGTGGTATACATTCATGAATGTGAATGCTGCTAGATTATTAGGGCTCAATTATTCAAATATTTTTTTCTTGACATTAACCTACTAGTTAGAACCTGATGAGCTACTCATCTCCCATCTGATCATATAGAAATGGATCGATAATGAATGTCTAAATAAAATTGCTACACTCTGGAGTTTATTAATGGTCTCAATGAGTTTGTAAGATATGAAGAGGAACACATAAAGCAACCTAGAGATAGGATCTATTGCCCCTATAGAAATTATAGCAAAAACCTAAAAGTTGACACTGTTGACACGATCAAAGATCATGTCATGTGCAACGGGATTGTACAGTACTATTCAGAATGATACTGGCATGGAGAGATTCCTAGTATGAGATCAACAGATGTTTGTAGTGGTAGTTGTGTCCAAGAAGAAATGGGTGACGATGTTGATGAGAACGAACCATATCCATCAGACATGGTTGATGTGATGCTAGATAGTTGCGGGGTAAATATTACAGACCCACCTCCCTTATTTAGAAATGTTGTACATGATGTTGGGAACTTGTTATAATTTATTTGTACTAAGTTTATGAAGTTGAGCATTGTGTTGATATTGTATACTATGAAGGCTAACTACATCGGAGTGAAAAAAGCTTCACTTCTATGTTGTCTTTGTTGAAAGAAATTCTTCCTGGAGGCAATGAGGTTCCAATCTCAACATTCAAAATAAAAAAGATGATGTGAATGGAGGCTAAGAAGAAACATGCATGTCTGAATGACTGTGTGTTGTTTCAAAAGGACTATATCGATTTGAAAGAATGTCTGAAATGTGGTGCATATAGGTAAAAAAGGATGACATTGGGTGAGACCAAACCTGAGTCTACTGCCAAGGTGATGTGGTATCTGCCTATAATACTCTAGTTTCACCTCTTGTTTTTTAATGCCGTAGATGCACAAAATTTATCTTGGCATGATGAGGTAAAGAAAAATAACAATGGTATGCTACAACATGTGTCTGATTCCCCGCAATGGAAGAAGATTGATTTATTGTATCCTAAATTTGGTGAAGAAGCCATGATTTTAAGACTTGGACTTTGTACTGATGGGATGAATCCATATGGAACAATAAGTAGCCAACATAGTACTTGGCCTATCATGCTTGTTGTATACAATCTTCCTCTGTGGTTGTGTATGAAGAATAAGTATGTCATGTTGTCATTGCTGATATCGGGTCCCTAACAACTTGGCAATGATATCGATGTTTACCATGAACCTTTGATTGATTACCTAAAGAAACCATGAGGAGAAGGTGTGATGATTTATGATACTTTGCACATAGAGATGTTTCATTTACGTGTTATGTTGTTTTACACTATTAATGACTTTCTTGCTCAAGGGAACTTGTCTGGATACATCGTCAAAGGATCTAAGGCATGCCCTATATGTGAGGAAAATAGATATTCAATCAGACTAAAATATGATGAGAAGACTATATATCTTGGTCATCGAAGGTTTCTACCAAACACACATCCTTACCGAATGTAACGAAGCAAAACTTAGAATCTTACCCTACTCTATGATTAGAAATCTAGTCATATTGTTTCTTAGATGTGACCAAATAAGGATAAAATTAAAACATATTTACATAATGACTTAAATATATGCCAACATCTAAATAAAATAATGAAATATTTTACATATTATTTTGCTAACATAATGGTTAAATAAAAATGAATAATGAATTTTGCAGTAACAATTGGTAATTCCGTGTATATAAATATTAATAATGTTCTACTATTTAAATAAATATGAAATTAATATATGAAATATGTTAAATATGTAAAATGTGGAATTCCGTGTATAATAATAATATACATCTCTTTAAGAAATGTGTTGAAGATAATTATACTTAATTGAGTGGATGTTTTGTTTTAACAAACATAATGATAATAAGCCAAACATTCTAGTGGTGCCATAAAGTATAAAAGAGAATTTCAAAAAGTCAAATATAATGGTAAAAACATGTTCTGTGGGTCCCAATTGCTTTGGGTACTAAGTTTCACATTTCTTGCACTATGATAATTATTTTAATTCTAATTGGAAATGAAAATAGGACATGGGGCAAAAGAATTAAATAAATTACTAAAAGTCTCCAAAAGTGGAGTTAAACCTAAAATTTGAAATCCACATACTAAAATTAGCCTATGTGCAAATTTTCATCTTATTTGGACAAACTTGTCTATCCTAGTGTAGTTTAGGAGGGAGAATGTACATTTAATTCCAATATATTAAATAACCCCAAAAGGGAAAATTAATTATAAAATCATATTTTACATGTCTTATTTTTTGTAAGGGCCAAGTTTCATATCATTTAGGAATTTCTAGATTCCTCAAATTTCATAAGGAAAGAAAATGACATATAAGGCCAAAAATATTGGATTTATTACTAAAAAGAAAACATCTTACCCAAAATTGTAAATAAAACGTTCATGTATATGAAATAATCCACTATATAATTTTTTTAAACAAGAAGGCAATGTCAAATTTATTTCTCATGTATTAATTGGTCCAATTGCCAAATTCCTTTTTAGTTGGATAATACTAATACCCATAAACAAATTTTAAAATAAATTAACAAGATAATTCTAAAAGGGATTCAAATAAATTAAATGACATATTATTCATTTTAAAAATGAAAACTAATGTACAATTCAAATTCTTCATGCCTTAATTAACTTATGTGTTAAAATTTACTTTATTTTAAACTTGTTTGGACCGTCAAATAAATTTAAAAAGAGAATATATAATTGGAAACATTAATTGTTAATTTTTAATTTAATACATTCTGTTTATGTGGTTCTAATTTTCTTACCTATCAGTTGTTAAAAAATTCTTGACTTTCCATATTTACAATATATTTGTATGTTTTCCTTAGGAAACAAAAGTTGGTAAATTTCATTCTACCTAAGAAAAATAGTCCTATATATAGACCCCTCCCCATGGCCTTCACACACATTGAAATCACTTGACCAATAGGCCACTCTAACCCTCTCTCTTTTCCTCCTATTCATGTCCCTTATATGAGTCATCAAATATTTGTAATTTCAAGGTAATCTTTTCTCAACCATCAGTTTTATGAACCTTGGAACAATTTATGTTGAGAAATTTCTGATTCCTCTCCTTTAATGTATTTTGCATCACCTCTTATTCTTATTGAGTTATAAACCTAGTTTCTCACTCTCTTGACATACTAGCCTAGACAACCTCTTTCTTCTGAGTATTTGTTTCATGTGAACTATTCTACTTTATTATTATCTATTGATCATCCTATTTTTTGGGACTTCCTTTTGACTCTAATTTGTACCTTTATTCTTGTTGATACCTTTATTTTAAACTTGTGCACTTTTGTGATGTCGTGAAGCATCTTATTGTGGAAATAATTATATATTTGTTTACGGGTCCGCTGACCCAACGTGATAACTATTGGATCTTCTCATCCCACATATTTTGATTTAGACTTGCTTACTCTTTTGTTATGCATCATGTGGTGACTACTAATGCAATTTGACATGTGTTATTTTATGTGGATGTGTAAATTCCCACATTTGATAATGAAGATGTGATAATTCCTACAAGTAATATTCTTAGAGTACAAATGTATCCTATTATGCTCATAGTAGATGTGTATATGTTCCTCTCACCCAATATTTGAGGTAGATGTATTATTTTTTACCAACATGTTTATATTGTTCTAGTACTGTCGCATGTAAAACACATGGATGCCTTGTTCTTATTTATCATTTTATTGAATTCATATTATTTTATGCCCAGTTGGGTAATCTTTTCCTTTTTGTCATGGGAAGCCTTCTGTACTTGATGTCCTTTATTTCATAACATTTTTCAATAATTAATTTAATATGTTCATACCAGTGTTTTTCTGATTCATCTACTCTTCTCCTATGGTTGGGGTATGATTCCAACCCTAGGTGTAGGTCAATGAGAAACCATCCAAGTTGAACGAAGAGATCAACAAGTGTAGCTCAACCTTTTGAGAGACTTCCTTGAGGTGGTTACATTATCATCTATTGATCCTATGATTAATTTGGTTTTCTTATGTATCACCGTGAAGGACAATGAAAATATCAAGTTTCATAATAGTTAGATGTTTTATATTTTGTTTCTACATTTTGTATCATGATAAATACATTTTGAATAAATTGGTTATCATCCCTTTTATGTAAAATATACAGTGGTTTTTGATATATGAGATGGTTCCTTTTTATTTAATTTAGTAGGGAGTGGATCTCCTCTCGGGTAGTACTCCTTATAGTATGGTATCAGAGTGATTAGTTGTCGATTAATCTAACGATTTCAATCTTGTCTCCCTTAGTAAATTTAACCCCAGAGTATATGACATGTTAGTTGGATGCATGAACAACAACAACAACAACAACATCAAAATGTTCATAATTAAAATATGTATAAGTAACCATAATATCTATAATATTTGTCTTATTAAGTTAATCCATTTAAGGGGGGAGAGTAATTTGATGACAATATGTGGATATTTAGATTTTGAACACAAAATCCATTTCAGGGGTGGAGTGTTGTAATGAACCAAAACTTGGAATCTAGCCCTATTCCATGATTAGATATCTAGTAAGATTGGTTTCTTAGATTTGACAAAACCAAGGTAAAAATTAAAAATATTTACATAGTGATTTAATTATTTGCCAACATGTAAATAAATCATGAAATATGTTACATATATTTTCTTTATTAACATAATGGCTAAATAAAAATGAATAATATGCTTGTAAGTACCAATTGGTAATTCCATGTCTATAAATATTAATAATGTTCTATTATATGTTAAATATGTAAAATGTGGAATTCCATGCATAATAATATATATATCTTTGAAAATGTATTAAAGATAATAAGACTTAATTGAGTGGATGTTTTGTTTTGATAAACATAATGGTAATAAGCCAAACATTATAATGGTTCCATAACTCATAAAAGGTATTTTCAAAAGTAAAATATAATGATATGCCTTGGGTGCCAAGTTTCACATTGTTTGCATAATGATAACTATTTTAATTCTATTTGGAAAAGAAAAAATGATAAGGGCCAAATGAATTAATAAATTATTAAAAGTTTCCAAAAGTGGATCTACACGTCAAATTCGAAATCTACACACTAAAATTAGCCTATGTGTGAATTTTCATCTTATTTTAACAAACTTGCCTATCCTAGTGTAGTTTAAGAGAGAAAATGTACATTTAAGCCCAAAATATTAAATAACTTATAAAATAACACCAAAAGGAAAAATTAATTATAAAAAAATATTTTACATGATTAACTATTCTTAAGGGCCAAGTTTCACATTTTTAGGAGTTTCTAGATGCCTTAAATTCCTTAAGGAAAGAATATAAAAGATAAGGCCAAAAATACTATTATTAAAAAGAAACTATCTAATATATTAAATGAATAATGTAAATGAACTTTTATGAATTGTAATAAATAAAATTGTGGTGTAACATAACGGAAAACGATCTTGTACATGCAACACAAAAGAAATGAAATTCGAAATTTATTTTAGAAACACACTAATTAACACATATGTAAATTATAAAATTGCACTTGTATGCACAAAAAAATAGATGTTAAATTATCAGTAGTAAAAAGGAGTAAGAGAATACAATTTCCCCTCTTTAAGTATCTCTAGAAGATGTTATGAATATTATGGAAACAATTAACATGTATTGGGAAACTAAGTTACTATTATCCTAAAGAAATTAGAAATAAACATATTTGATGATAATGAAGAGAGATTGGGGAATTTAAGTAAATATAAGATATTCTTAACTTCTCTCATGAGTGGATAATTTTGGAAGGATCACAAATACCAAACATAATAAGTAAAAGATTCATATATATGAAATAATCCACTATACAATTTTTTTAAACAAGAAAATAATTTAAAATTTATTACTCATGTATTAATTGGTTCAATTGTGAAATTCTTTTTTAGTTGGATAATACTAATACCCATAGACAAATTATAAAATAATTTAAGAAGACAATGCTATAATTGATTCAAATAAAGTAAATGACATATTGAACATTCTAAAAATGAAAACTAATGTACAATTTGAATTCTTCATGTCTTAACTAACACATGTGTCAAAATTTACTTTATTTTAATTTTGTTTGGACCCTCAAATAAATTTTGAAAGAGAATATATAATTGTAAACATTTATTATTAATTGTTTAATTTAATAGATTTTTCTTGATGTGTTTTTTTAATTTTCTTACCTATTAGTTGTTAACAAATTCTTGACTTTGCTTCATTTACAAATATGTTATACATTTTCCTTAGTAAATAAAAATAGGTAAGTTTTGTTCTACCCAAGACAAATAGTCCTATATATAGCCACCTCCCCATGTCCTTCACACACATAGAAATCACATGACCAATAGGTCACCCTAACCTTCCCTTATCCTCATATTCAAGTCCCATGTATGAGCCATCAAAGATTTGTAATTCCATGGTGATATTTCCCCAACCATCACTGTTATGAACCTTGGAACAATTTCTATCACTTGCTTCATATATTGTTTCTATATTGAGAAATTTCTAATTCATCTCTTTTAATGTATGTTTGAATCACCTATTATTCTTGTTGAGTAATTAGCATACTTTCTCACTCTCTTGACATACTAGCCTACACAATCTCTCTCTTATGAGAATTTGTTTCATGTCAAATATTCTACTTGATTATGATATATTGATCATCCTATTTTGTTGTACTTTCTTTTGACTCTAAATTGTAGCTTTATTCTTGTTGATATCCTAATTTTAAACTTGTTCGCTTTTGTGATGACGTGAAGCTTCTTATTGTGGAAATAATTATATATTTGTTTACAGGTCCTTTGACCCCACATGATAACTGTTGGATATTCTCATCCCTCCTATTTTAATTTAGGCATGCTTATTTTTTTGCTATGTATCATGTGGTGACCACTAGTACAATGTGACGTGTTATTTTATGTGGATGCATAAATTCCCACACTTGATAATGTACATGTGATAATTATTATTAGAGTAGATGTGTATCTTGTCCTGCTCAGAGCAGATGTGTATATGTTCCTCTCACCCCTTATTTAAGGTAGATGTGTTGTTTTCTACCAACATGTTTATATTGTTTTAGTATTGTCACATGTAAAACACATGGATGCCTTGCTTTTATTTATTATTTTACTGATTTCATATTCATTTACGCCCAGTTGGGTAGTCTTTTCCTTTTTTCATGGAAAGCCTTGTTTACTTGACTTCCTTTATTTCATAATGTTTCTCAATAATCAATTATATATGTTCATACCATTGATTTTCTAATTCATCTACTTTTCTCCTCTTGTTGGGGTACGATTCCATCCATAGGTGTAGGTCAATGAGAAGTTAACCAAGTTGAACCAAGACATCAACAAGTGTAGCTCAACCTTTTGAGAGAGTTTCTTGAGGTGGTTAGATGACCCTCTATTGATCCTATGATTAATTTGGTTTTCTTATGTATCACAGTGAGGGATAGTGATAAAGTTTTGTAATAGTAAGATGTTTATATTCTGTTGCTACATGTGGTATCATGATACATACATTCAGAATAAATTGATTATCATCCCTTTTATGAACAATTTATAGTGGTGTTTGATATATGGGATGGTTCCTTTTTATATAATTTAGTAGGGAGTGGATCCCCTCTCAGGTCTCACTCCTTATAGTATGGTATTAGAGCCATTAGTTGTCGGTTAATCTAACAATTTCAATCTTATCTCCCTTAGTAAATTTAACCCTACAATATATGACATCTTAGTTGGATGCATGAATAACAACAAAAAAAAAAGTTCATAATTAAACAATGTATAAGTAACCACAATATCGATAAGATTTGTCTTATTAGGTTAAACCTTTTTAGGTTGGAGAGTAATTTGATGACAATATGTGTATGTTTAGATTTCGAGCACAAAATTCTTTTAAGGGGTGGAGTGTTGTAATGAAAAAAAACTTAAAATCTTACCCTATTCCATGATTTTAAATCTAGTAAGATTGGTTTCTTATATTTGACCAAAAAGGGTAAAAGTTAAAACATATTTACATAATGACTTAATTATTTGCCAACATGTAAATAAAATCGTGAAATATGTTATATATATTTTCTTTACTGACATAATGGAAAAATAAAAATGAATAATATTCTTTGGAGTAATAATAGGTAATTCCATGTCTATAAATATTAATAATATTATATTATTTATTTAAATATGAAAGTAATATATTAGACATGTTAAATATGTAAAATGTGGAATTTCGTGCATCATAATAATATACATCTCTTTCAATATGTGTTAAAGATAATAAGACTTCATTGAGTGGATGTTTTGTTTTGATAAACATAATGGTAATAAGACAAACATTCTAATCGTACTCATAAAAGGAAATTTCAAAAGTAAAACATAATGGGAAAAATGTGTTCCTTGGGTCCCAATTGCCATGGGTACCAAGTTTCACATTGTTTGCATAATGATACCCATTTTATCTGTTTGGAAAAGTAAATAGGATAAGGGCTAAAAGAATTAAATAAATTATTAAAAGTGTCCCAAAGTGGAGCTAAACGTCAAATTCGAAATCCACAAAATAAAATTAGCCTATGTGTGAATTTTCATCTTATTTGGACAAACTTGCCTATCCTAGTGTAGTTTAGGAGAGAAAATGTACATTTAAGCCCAAAATATTAAATAACATGTTAAATAAAAACCAAAAGGGAAAATTTATTATAGAATTATATTTTACATGTTTAACTTTGCTTAAAGGCCAACTTTTACATCTTTTAGGAGTTTTTATATGCCTAAAATTCCTTAAGGAAAGAAAATAAAAGATAAGGCCAAAAATATTGTATTTATTATTAAAAAGAAAACATCTAATATAGTAAATGAATAATGTAAACTGACTTGTATGGAATGTAATAAATAAAATTTTGGTGTAACATACTGGGAAATAATGTTGTACATGCAAAATAAAAGAAATGAAATTCGAAATTTATTTTAGAAACACACTAATTAACACATATGTAAATTATAACATTGCACTCGTATGTACTAAAAAATAGATGTAAGTAATAGAATACTATTTCCCCTCTTTAATTATCTCTAGAGGATGTTATGAATATATGGAAACAATTGACATGTATTGGTAAACTAAGTTACTATTATCGTACAGAAATTAGAAATAAACATAGTTGAGGATAATGAAGAGAGATTGAGAAATTTAAATAAAACAAGATATTCTTTACTTCTCTCATGAGTGGATATAAAATAATCCACTATACAATTTTTTTAAATAATTGGAAGCATTTATTGTTATTTATTTAATGTAATACATTCCATTTGATGTGGTTTTTATTTTTCTTACCTATTGGTTGTTAACAAATTCTTGACTTTGCTCCATTTACAATATATGTTGTACATTTTCCTTACTAAACAAAAATAGGTAGGTTTCATTCTAACCATGACAAATAGTCCTATATATAGACCCCTCCCCATGGCCTTTACAAACATAGAAATCACTTGACCAATAGGCCACCCTAACCTTTTCTCCTATCCTCCTATTCAAGTCCCTTGTATGAGCCATCAAAGATTTGTAATTTCGTGGTGATCTTTTCTCAATCATCAGTGTTATGAACCTTGGAACAATTTCTAACACTGAAAAGGATCTAAAATTTAGATTTTAACAATTTTTCTAACACCCTGAGGTATGATTGCATCCTATATTATTTCTATATTGAGCAATTTCAGATTCCTCTCTTTTAATATATGTTTGCATCATCTATTATTCTTGTTGAGTAATCAACCTAGTTTCTCACTCTCTTGACATACTAGCCTACACAATCTCTCTCTTCTGAGGATTTACTTCATGTGAAATATTAATCTACTTGATTATGTATTTTTTGAGTGTAAATTGAAGGCTAAGTACATATGTTAGTGTGAATTTGAATATGAATCTTGTGTGGATGAGAAATAAAACAATTGAGTTGTGAGTTCATGGATTTGTGTGCAATTTGAATTGAAAAAAAATAAAATGTGACATGTTACTTTGTATAAATTATCTTTTTCTTATAGGTGTTCCAACCTGTTGTTAAGCCGCGATGCTTGCAAAGAGCCTACTGTTCTATAGAACTTTTAGTTTTGAAGAAAAAGGCTCCAGACAGGCTAGCAGGCTAGACAGCAGGTTTACAAGCCTGCTATACATAAAAAAACACACATTTAACATCAGTTATTTGTAAATAACTGACTAAATACTATTTCCTCATCATTTATTTACATCCAACTGATGGTATATACCTAAAATTGTCACTATTCAATCACTAATAGAACCGACATCAGGATATTCAACATTGATTATTTGTCATTACCCTTCCAAAGGGGAAATAGTAACAATGTTGATTACTTTTCTTGTAGCTGGAGAAAAGGTCAAAGCAGACCACAAATATGTCACCCACTGCGCGTTACATCTTCAGTTCCGTCCTAACAAAGAAGCACTGGTAAAAATTATTGTCGTCGGTTTCTATAACTGACAAAGAATGGTTGAATTTTATCGTCGCCCACTTGGTCTTTAGTTTAAAACTGATGCAAAATGCCTAAAATAACTGACACCATATCCCCATTATGTAGTAGTGTAGGTTCTATTGCCCCTGTAGGAATTATAGCAACAACTTGAAAGTTGACAATGTTGACACAATCAAAGATCATGTCATGTGCAATGGGATTGTACAAGGCTATACAAAATGGTACTAGAATAGAGTGATTTCTAGTATGAGATTAGTAGATATTGGTAGTGGTAGTTGTAATAAAGAATAAATTGTTGACGTTGTTGATGAGAACGAACCAATTCCAACATACATGGTTGATGTGATGCTAGATAGTTGTGTGGAAAATGTTACAGACCCACCTCCCTTATTTATAAATGTTGTGCATGATACTGAGAAATCATTATACTTAGATTTTCCTTTGTTTATGAAGTTGAGCACCGTCTTGAGATTGTATACTCTAAAGGATAACAATAGATGTAGGGACAAAAACATCACTTCTCTATTGTCTTTGTTGTAAGAAATTCTCCCTAAAGGCAACGAGCTTCCAATCTCAACATACAAAGTGAAAAAGATGTTGTGCCCAATGAGAATGGAGGCTAAGAAGATACATGCATGTATAAATGATTGTGTGTTGTTTTAAAAGGACTATATCGATCTTGAAGAATGTCCAAAATGTGGGGCATCTAGGTACAAAAGGACGACATCAGGTAAGACCAAAACTGAGTATCCTTCTAAGGTGATGTGGTATCTGCCTATAATAATATAGTTTCAAGTCTTGTTTTCTAATATCATAGATGCAAAATATTTATCTTGGCATGCAGAGGTAATGAAAAACAATGATGGTATGATATGTTATACACCCAACTCTCTAAAATAGAAGAAGATTGATTTATTGTATCCTGAATTTGGTGAAGAAGTAAAAAAATCTAGTCTTGGACTTTGTACTGAGAAGATGAATACATATGGAATGTTAAGCAACCAACATAGCACTTGGCATGTCATGATTGTTGTGTACAATCTTCCTCCGTGGTTGTGTATGAAAATAAATACATCATACTATCATTGCTGATATCGAGCCCCAAACAACCAGACAATGATACTAATGTTTACAGTGAGCCTCTAATTGATGACCTAAAGAAACTATGGGGAGAAGGTATGATGACTTATAATGCTTTGTGTGAAGAGATGTTTAATTTACGTGCTATGTTGTTTTGTACTATTAATGTCTTTCCTACTTATGGGAACTTGTCTAGATACAACATCAAAGGAACCAAGGAATGTCCTATATGTGAGGAAAATCCAGATTCTATCAAACTAAAATATAGTGGTAAGATTATATATCTTGGTCATCGAAGGTTTCTGTCAAAGGTGCATCCTTACCAAAAGTTGCATAAAACATTCAACGGCTCAACTGAGGAACAGAGTGCCCCTAAACCTATGTTAGGGGAGGATGTTTATTCAAGAGTAAAGAATATTATAAATCATGTTGGTAAGAGATAATGTACTACTCTCACAGGTGAAAAGTCTTTATTTAAAAACAGGTTGATATTTTGGGATCTTCCTTATTGGTGTTCTTTGACAGTTTGACATTCTATCGATGACATGCATGATGAGAAAAATGTGTGTGATAGCATTACTGACACTTTGTTGAATATACTCGGTAAGACTAAAGATGGCATCGAATCCAGAATGGACCTATGTGAAATGGGTATAAGGAAAGAATTAACAAAAGAAGTTACCAAAGATCACCACACATATCTACCTCATGCTTGTTACACCTTGTCTACAAAGGAGGAGAACTTTTTGCGAGTGCTTGTATAATATTAAGGTACTACAAGGATACTCATCCAATATTCCTAGATTGGTATCATTGAAAGATCTGAAGCTGATAAGTCTTAAATCTCACGATTGTCACGCTATAATGCAACATATATTGCATGTGGCTATTCGATCTATCCTTACTAAGCATACAAGGTTTGCAATCACTAGGCTTTGCTTCTTATTCAACACTCTATACAACAAAGTAATTGATTTCGAGATTCAAGATAAGTTGCAAAGAGAAGTGGTCCTTACCCTATGTCAACTTAAGCAATATTTTCCCCCTTCATTCCTTGATATCATGGTACATCTAGTTGTCTATTTGACCAGGAAAGTAAAAATATTGGGTCCAGTTTTCTTGCTTTGAAAGTATCCTTTTGAAAGGTACATGAGTGTTTTTAAAGATGATGTTCGGAACCGTTGTCACCCCGAAGGGACTACCATTGAGAGCTATATTTCTAGTGAGGATATGGACTTTTGCAATGACTTTTTGAGTTCCAATGAAACTCCTACTAATATTGTGAATCTTGATGTTTATTTAATCAAAGGTATTTTGAGTAGTGGGAACAAGCATACTTGTATGTTTTATACAACATTGTCGATGTGGGTATTTATATCACCGAACACACCAATGATGTCAAGACAAGTTATCCCCGATCTAGTTCAATATGGCATGCTAGATAGAATAATCACACATTTATTAGGTGGTTTGAAAAGAAAGTATTCAATCAACTATCTCAAAAAAGTATTCAATCAACTATCTCAAACACCAAATAATGTTACAAAAACTATCAAATGGCTCACATATAAGATTAAGACCCACTTTACACCTTACAAAAGGTTTGACATACATAGATTTTAATACTATAAAAACATCATGATGATAAAAGTGTTGTGCAAAATAGTAAGGTCACCTTTCGGGCGTCTTTATTATATTTTTTTAGTGCCAAGGATAAGAGTCCACATGAAGGAAATCTTTCTAACTAGTGTCATTAAAGACATTGGAAATTGACTACACAGAGTTTAGAGTTCCGTTATTTAGGTGTAAATGGGTTGATAACAACAAAGGAGTTGTAGTTGACGAACTCAGTTTCACAATAGTAATTTTGAGTGGATAGGCGAGAAGGATGAACCCTTCATCTTAGCAGCATAGGAAAAACATGAATTCTATATCAAAGATCCTGAAAAATAAAATTGGTATGTAGTTCTTCATGGGAAAAGATAGTTCATTTCAGATCCTATTGATGAAGAAAAGTATTATGGCAAGTATGATGACTCTAGTCCATTTTGTATTGGCTTACCAACTGTAAATGTTTTATCTATCATTGATGACTATACATGTGAAGATCACACAGAAGGGATATTAGCTTAAGGTTTACTATTCATAATTGATCTGGCTATTTTTACATTATATAACATGTTTATTTGTTCATACGTGATCTGAAATATAATCTAACTTTTTATATGTGATCTGAATTTTTTCATATGTTTACTTTTAATTTTATAGATGGCATCTGACCAGGAGCATAGTGATCATGAGTGTTGGGATCCTTGGCATGAACATCCTGACCAGGGTGTTGACAAAGGCAATGCCACACTAAACTAAAGGTACGGGGGGTGGCAATAGACCTCGAGACACATGAACTACTGATTCTCCCCCCACAAAGGATAAAAGACCTATACTTGAAGACACATCAGATCTTTTCTCTATATCTCTTTCTCTATAAGTTCCTCTTTAATGCCTATGTACTTTTTTGACTTTTAGGAGGGAGTTAGAGGGATAACTGTGATGAAATATACTGCAAATAGACAAGGGAGGAAGGGTGTTGTTGAATTCAATGAAGTAGGTATGCACATTACTAAAGAGTTTGTCAGCTACTATGGGGTCCTTAGTCGAAGAAAAGTGCCTATCCTTGTTGAGGATTGGAGACAAGTGATTATGACCAACAAAGACCTCATCTAGAGGAAGTTAGAGGTAAGATAAATGTACTAATGTATTATAGTGTTTTCCTATTCTTTCTTTTAACATTTCTAAACAATATTGAATCAAAATTTTTAGGGCCGGTATGAGCTTGATGAAAAGCTGCATCGCAATTCTGTTATACAACTTGTCGGTAGAAGACATAGAGATTGGTAGATAATCCTCACAAGAGACTACATCTTTGGAGATAAGAAGGATCGGGACCACTGTTTATAATTGAACTATATTGCTAAAAATGATGGAAGGAGTTTGTGGAGAGGATAAAAATAGATGCATTCAAGATATTAAATTAATTACATTTTTATAATTTCTTGGGGTTGCTTAACAATATTTTTTGATTGAACACATCGGGCCCTTCACGATGCTTAAAAAGACAGACATGACAAGAATGTACAAAACCACCGATTGGGTGGTTATTTTAAACACCATCTGATGAGAGAGAAACAACAAGATCAAGAGCAAGGACAAGGCAAGGGAAAGAGCAAGGACCTTCTACTTCTACTCCTACT
The DNA here is from genome assembly GCA_963693085.1 of Alisma plantago-aquatica. Lineage (NCBI taxonomy): Eukaryota > Viridiplantae > Streptophyta > Magnoliopsida > Alismatales > Alismataceae > Alisma > Alisma plantago-aquatica. Next base: position 1,619,063,956 of record OY856409.1, on the reverse strand, counting down.
CTCGAGTCTTCTAGTGCTTCAGGATGGTTTCCTTAATATATTGAGTGATAAGATGTGAGGAAAAATAAAGCCGAAGAAATCCCCATCCAAGCAACATAGAAAGTGGCTTCACAAATGGTAAATCTCTTGGCCTCACAATAATATCGATGTTCTTTTTTCACTGAGTTGTTAAATTTTACTGATTAGTTGGTTTATTATGATAATTAGTTGGAGCTGGCTGCACAAGTAAAGGAGGGAAAGTTCACCCCTCAAGTCATACATAGTGAATTTATGGTTTCTCTAGAGATAGAAGAGCATTCTAGATGTGTTAGGGGTGTTGGATTTGGATATGGGATAAAGTCTTTCTTGGCGCATCACATCAAAAGAGAAAACAAGCCAATAAAGGGGAAGTGGGCCATGAGTATGTGCAAAGATTGATAGATGCATCCTTGGAGAATTTCAAGGCTTCTCAGGCAGTGCAAGATTCTTCAGCGGTCACAAAACCTATTCACCACTCACCCACAGAGTGCACTAGGATTAGTCGTTCAGACTTGCATGGCACAACTGAGATAAGATTCAATTCAAGTCAATTTATATATACATTGTAATAAAATAATCCCTCAAGTTAATATTTGTGTTTGTCAAATGAAATTTTGGGTTTCATAAATTATAGGTGGCTACAAAATGTTGTCTTGCCGTCAATGTTCCATCACAAAATGTTGTAGCAGATGCCAAATCTTCTATCGCTTATGTGGTACATGGTATTCTCCTTCCCGCTGATCACATTTGTATGAGAGTTATACATGTCTTTCCAGGAATGAGTGACACACCTCTCCTATACAAGCATCCAGATGCCACCACAATTGGAGAGGTAGAAGGAGTCTTTACTTGGTGGCCCAAACGACTCATTATATTTCTTCAGGTATGCCAAATGCATGTTGAAACTTATATAAATAATTGAAAGTTAATAGGAGAAGTAGGGGTGTAAACGGTGCAAGTACGGTGCGGGTCTGGCCATACCCATACCCATACCCATCTAATTTAGCGGACCCGATTATGGTTCTAGAGCCGCATAATACAAAACCTGGACCCACACCATACCCATACCCTCAATAATAGAGGGTATGCGGTTCGGGTGTGCGGGTAAGTGGTTCCATAAAACATCATATTGTTTATGTAAGCAAAATGGCTATGTTATATATATTTAATTGAACAAGATATTGTTATTATATAGTTTATTAACATGTAGTAGTTATATTAGACAATGCTATATTTTATACATTAACACTAATTGAGTAATTTTTTACATATTTGTAGTCATGATCATAACGTTTAACAAGTGATGTAAATTAGTAGACATTTTGATTTTAAGTTTACATATGATGTTCATTATTGTAACTAGAATACTTAATTCTTAATATATGACTAGTCTCAACCTTGTTGTGGTTAGAGTAGGATATAATCTCAAGAATAACGTTAGTTAGACTAGTAAAGTATGATATACATAACATATTATTTATGTAGTTACTTATGTATATCGAGTACACGGGTGTAGCGGGTTTGGATCCAAGAATACCCATTATTGGACCCGCTTATATGCGGGTCCAAGGGTATACAGGTCCAAGCGTATGGGGGTATAAAAAATTAGACCCGTGAAAGGTTTTTAAGGGTCCGAATTTGCGGGTCCGCGGGTCTACCCGTACCCATTTACAGTCCTAATGAGAAGACATACATGCAGCTTACAACAACTAAGAATCCTCCTAGGATTTTGAAGCCTCTGCCCCACATTTTATTCCACAAGAGTTGTTTGACTCCTTAGGCCCTAACTGCAAGACGTTGACAAGATGGTTAGACAATATAGACCAAATAGATAGCATTGTGATTAGCCATGGGGAGGAGATCGTAGGTATAGTTTGCGACACTATTATAGTGTTGAAAGATGTTTCTGAGCTATTTCAATATGATTGAATAAACACATCAGTGATAGAACTTTGGATACGGTGAGTGTGAATACCCTGTCATATCTGAAAAATTGTTTAATTATTTCCTATATATTAACTGAGTATTGTATATATATATAATTTAAGTGATATATATTATAAAAATGCATATAGAAATTCCACATTTTCATATATATATATATATATATATAATTTCAATCATGTGTATTACGGGGCCATTACTTCAGAATAGCAAATGTAAGATTTCTAATGTCATCATTGATTAGCGATGTACTTGGAGATCCGAGTGAAGTCAAAGATTATGTGACTACTGCAATGCTATTTTTTGGCACTTCCAAGAATGTGATCTTAGCTCCATTCAATGTTAGGTAAGTTTTTGGTTTGCTATTTATATGTCTAACCTATGAATACAATTTGTTGTGAAATTTAATTTTTATTTTATTTGCCATCTACTCACTTTGAAATGATCATTGACAGTTGTTAGTGATTGTTCTAGAGACTTGAACTGTGTACTTGATCTTGAGACTTGAACTGTGTACTTCTTTCTTCCTTCAGGTGTAGAACTAACACCAAATGAGTGACACCCAATGACTTTGGGGATTCATTTGTAAGTATAGTTTTTTGGTGTCCAACATATTTGTTAATGCTTTCTTCATATGAAAATTTCATAATGTAACATATCTCTTAATTTAACTTATAGGGGTGTGAAAGCATTCGTTAGTGGCAGAGGGGAAGTAGATAAGAAAAAAAGTTAGTAACATGCATGAGTGTTGATGTGAATAGTCTTCTCATTCCAATTGTATAATATATGACCAACTCTGTTAAATTACATTTAATGTAATTGTAAATCTACATGACCCTATATAAGACAATGGTTGGGCATGCACATATGACGTGATGTTATACATGCAGATGATTGTCCCTCATGTACATTAGATAAATGTATAAAGAATATAAGTTATTAGTGATGGATCATAATAATGAAGTAGTCTCATTCAATAATACAAACAATCAAATATAATTAGAAGTCGCATACTCTTTGGAGATTTTTGAGAATATTAAATCCTATACATTGGAGCAGCTGAATGACCTAAGAGAATAGTGGGTAGACTGCTTCGTCAAAAATATGGACTTGAATAAAAAATTTGATGGTTGATTGATATTTTTTGGTAGTTCAAACTTTGATGCCATATTTTTTTATTTTTATATATCATTATAGACTGTGATTTAAAATATGAGATGGCAGCTGATGTTGATATGGATTTGTGAGTGTGAATTCAATATTAAGTGCATATGTGTGTGTGAATTTGAATGTGAAGGCATGAGGAAGAGAACAATGTGTATTTGTGCATATATGTATGAAATTGAACTGTGACTGAGAAATAAAACAATTGAGTTGTGAGTTCATGAATTTGTGTGCATTTTAAGTAGAAAAAATGGTATATTTTGAATGATATATCTTTTTCTTGTAGATTTTCTAGCATGCTGTTAAGCTACAATGCTTGCAAAGGCCTGCAGTTCTTCAAAACTTTCAATTTTGAAAAAACTGCATCCAGTAGATAGGCTAGCAGATAGACAACAAGTATGCAAGCTAGCTATATAAAAAAAGCATAGAGATTTCTCGTTGGATTATGTTTCCCCGTGAAGAATAATGAAAATATTGAGTTGGAATTGTCAATGGTTGGCCAAACTTTACACCTACAATAATCTCCGAAGGCTATCCAGAGAGGAGAGGCCAGAGCTTGTTTTTGTTATGGAGACAATGTTAACACATGTTGATATGGAGAATATAAGGAGGAAAATAGGGTACAACAATGGGGTGAGCCTTGGGAGGAATGGAAGAACGGGAGGGATAGGGATGTGGTGGAAGGACATCAATGTCACGGTGGTGACATACTCGCAACATTATTTTGAGGTTGAGATCGAAGGTGAAGGAAATCTAAATAAAAGGAGATGTGTAGGGATCTACGGCTGGCCAGACAACAACAATAAACACAAAACTTGGTCACTGATGGAGACACTTTTTAACAAAAGCCAAATGCCAACACTCTTCATCAGGGATTTGAACGAAATTTTAAACTACAGTGAGAAAGAAGGGGGAGGTGAAGGTGGTAGGAGACATATAGAAGATTTCAGAAGGGTGGTGAGTAATTGTAACTTAGTGGACATTGCTTGTGAAGGGGACCTTTTTACTTGGGAGAGAGGTAAAACTTTCAAAACCAAGATTAAAGAAAGGCCGGATAGGGTCCTCGGAAGTAGTTGTTGGTGTTCTTGGTACCCGGAGGCTTGGGGGAAAGTTTTTGCTAGGGTGTGTTCTGACCACTCACCTATAATCCTAGATACAAATAGAAAGAGGACTTTTACGTACAGGAGCAAAGAATGAAGACGCGAGAGCTTCTGGCTGAAGGATCCTGAATGCAAAGGCATTATAGAAGAGGTGTGGGAGAAAGAGGGAGTCAATCATATTACGGAGAAGATCAACAAATGTGCGATAAGACTGAAAATATGGGCTGAGAAAAAATTCAGAAATATAAGAAAAAAACATAAAAAGAGTGGAGAAGGAGATGGCTGCGGTAAACGAACAACCTTTGAACATCCTTAGTGTCGAGAAATGCAGCAAATTGAGTGAAGAACTGGCCTCTTTGCACAGAACGAACTAATCCTACTGGTTTATTAGGAAGAAGGCGAATTATATGAAAGATGGGGATCGTAATACCTTGTATTTCCACAAAATAGCAACCCAAAGAAGAGTGAAGAACAAAATCTATAGAATAAAAAACAATGAAGGAGAATGGGCTGAAGATGACAAAGCGATAGACGAGGCGATTGTGGAGTACTACAAAAATATTTTTATGTCCCAACAACCACCCACCAGCAGAGAGGCAGTGGAGCATAATCCGAATATGATCAATGAAGAATCAAACAGAAAACATATGAAGGACCCAGACATAAATGAAATTTGGAATGCCTTGGAGAGTAAGAATCCTACTAAAGCCTCGAGATTTGATGGTTTCCAGGCGGGTTTTTTCCAAACTTTCTGGAGCATTTGTGGGGATGAGGTAGTGAAGTATGTTGTTAATTGGTGGAAGGGTAAGGAGGAGTTGAGAGGCATCAACAAAACTAACATAATACTTATAGCTAAATGCAAGTACCTAGAATCAATGAATGACTTCCGACCTATCAGTTTATGCAATACTCTGTACAAGATTATATCAAAAGTCTTGGCGAATAGAATGAAGCATATGCTGGACAGATTGGTATCAGAAAATCAAAGCACGTTTATACCGGGGCGTCTCATCACCGATAATGCGCTCATTACCTTTGAGATGTTCAACCGCATGAAGAGAAGAAAGCAAGGAAAAAGAGGAACCATGGCTCTCAAGCTAGACATGAGTAAAACTTGTGATCACATAGAATGGAGCTTCGTTTACAAGGTGATGAGAGCTTTTGATTTCTGCCATGAATGGTTTTTCAATATTAAAGAGTGGTTTTCTAGAACATCTTTCTCTTTCATCATAAATGGTGAGTAAAAGGGTTGATCGATCCTAGAAGGGGATTAAGGCAGGGTGACCCACTGTCACCCTATCTTTTTCTCCTCTGTGCGGACTCCTTCTCACACCTGATTGATAATGATGTCCCATCAAAGAAGATATACGGGGCTACTGCAAGTCAAGGGGGACCATCTATATCTCATTTATTTTTTGCTGATGATAGCATCATCTTCGGAAGGGCATCTACGCAGGAAGCTTTGACGATAGCTAACATTATTAGCTGCTATGAAGAAGCTTCAGGACAGAAAATTAACTTCATTAAGTCAGAAGTGTCCTTCAGTGGTAATGTGGATAGAGGCAGAATAGATGAGATCCTAGATATCTTAAATATGAAGTAGGTGGAGAAGCATGATAAATATCTGGGCCTACTAATGGTTATAGGGAGATAAAAATGGTGACCTTTAAAGTGATAAAAGACAGAATTTGGTAGAAAATAAATGGGTGGAAGGAGAAGTTTCTGAGCCAGGCTGGGAAAGAGGTACTTATAAAATCGATCATACAAGATATTCCTACTTACATGATGGGAGTGTTCCAATTTCCTATGAATGTAACAAATGAAATAACAAGAATGATTGTTGATTTTTGGTGGGGCACCAATGACACAAAGAGAAGGATACATTGGGCCTCATGGGACAAACTTTGCAAATCCAAAAGAGAAGGGGGAATGGGTTTCAGGGACCTACAAGCCTTCAATCTTGCCATCTTAGCCAAGCAAGCTTGGTGGCTTCATACTAAAAGCGAATCGTTGTGTGCTAGAGTTTTAAAAGGTAGACATTACAAAGCAAATGATTTCCTTGAAGCCTTCAGGGGTTACAACCCGAGCTTTACCTGGCGCAGTATATGGGGGGCTAAATCTCTCCTCAAGGAGGGACTGAGATGGAGTTTTAGTGTGGTTTTAGAAGTCAAGCTATGGACAGATCCATGGATACCTAACCACAAAGGGTACTGCAGCAGACCTAAATGTATAACTGATGAGAATGAATGGCTTATCACTGAAGTGGTGGATACAGAGAAAATGACTTGGAAAACGGAAGCAGTTTTTGAAGTGATGACAGACAAGGACATACAGACAATCAGTAAGTTCCCACCGTGTATTGGGACCAATGACAGACTCTACTGGTATCCAAAAAATAATGGCATATTTACTGTAAAGTCTGCTTACTGGTTAGGCTATGGTGATTTTGAAGAAAACAGTGAGACAGAGCAGAAGGAAACTTTATGGCACGACATATGGAGAACCAAAGTCCCCCCCCAAAATGAAGGCTTTTGTGTGGAGGGCGTGTAAAGAATTTTTGGCTATTGCTGAGCGACTGAGAAAAAGGCATATTGACATGGATATAAGATGCAAGATATGTGAATACTCATCTGAATACCTCTTCCATATCTTCTTTGACTGTAAAGCTGCTAAAATGCTATGCAGATATTTGAATAAAGAAGACATTAGTAGGTTGGTGCCCAGAACGTCCATGGTGGACTTATGGAAGTGGATCCTTGATAAATACGAGAAGGAGGCTGCTACAACCATTATAACAGCTTGTGTAGCCTTCTGGAAGATTAGAAATGCAATAGTGTTTAAGGAAAACAAGTGCCAGCCGATAATGATGTACACAACCCTCATGGCTTCGACTGAATGCTATGAAGAAGCTGCAAGGAACACAGAAAGAACAAATGACAAAAGAGAAGATGAAAGGTGGAGTTTGCCACAGAGAGGTAGAATTAAGATGAACACAAACGCAACCATATCTGCGATAAACAGAAAAATGGCCCTGAGTGCTATTTACAGGAATCATGAAGGGGAATTAGTTGGTCCAGTGTGCTGGGTCTTTTTTGGAGAATGGAACAGCCATACTGCGGAGGCTTTTGTGGTGCTAATGGGAGCCAGGAAAGCGAGAGAATGGGGTTTTATGGAGATTGAAGGGGAGATAGATGCAAGATTAGTCATTGACGCAGTTACTAAGGAAGCTAAGGAAGGTAACACTTTCAACAATCTGATCAAATGGATTCAAGAAGAAAAGAAGCATTTTGTTTACGCTAGTATGACTCATGTAAAAAGGAAATGTAATGTTGCTGCTCATAATCTTGCTAGATGGAGTTGTGACCTCGATGTTTCTAGGGTATCGAGGGACAATTACCCTAATTTTTGTAAGAAGGATGTAATGATTGGCAAAAGAAGTAATATATGAGCAGTTTAATTAAAAAAAAAAGCTAAAAGCACATGAATAACAATTGGATTAGCCCAATAAATTTTGTAACGTATAATGATAAAAATTCCTGATTATTATTCAAAGTTAATATGAAAATTGATATTTTTTGTCGGTATATAATTCATGATAACAATAATGACATACAACTTATTAAAAGAGGATAGCTTAGTAAATATCCAGTTGACTTCCTCTGACTTTTGTAGTAAATCCAAACTATATTTTCTGTTGGACTCACTTGACTTCATCCAACTTGTAGGCCACATACAAACTTAACTGATTAGCACATAGACATCCTACCAGAACAAACTGATTGGAGCAAATGAGAATACAAACATTTTGGATAATAATTTATATAAAACTCACTATGAGAGAGAAAGTTGATTGATATCCATTTGGCCCCCTCCAATATGTAAACATGAACACAAATCAAACCAATTAACACACAAACATACTGGTGGAATAAAAAAATGGACTGGACCAATGAGCACACAAACATGCCAATGAAGATCTAAAATTGATTATTTTATCGAGCTCCTTATAACTATTATACAACTACAAACATTAATAATTAATACCGAACCATTAAATGAGAGCAGCTCAATTAACATTAGTTAATTCCATCCAATTTAAAATTCATAGACAATTCTGACACACACAGATTAATTAGACATAAACACTCAATCAAACTGCTAGAGTACATATAAATTGAACCAATTACGATAAGACCTGAAACATGACAATACATATATCCTCTTTAGCTCCAAAAAAAATATAAAAAAAAATGAATTAAAAATATCTAAAAGGAATAAACAACTTAAGCTACCTAAATAATAATAATAGGAACAAACCGAATGATACAACTATAGAAGAAGTAGTCGTGATTTATCCCAAACAATAAATAAAACATTTGAGAGAATGGGCTGACAACTTTCCCGTGTACATGTAGTGTAGTTGTAAAAAATAACAAAATAGCAATGAATATGTATAAAAAATGAACAATTCTATTTACTAACTTTATTTTTTCACTTTGTGTTTGCCGGCTGGCTGCCCACGAACAATTCTATTTACTCATTATTTGTTTAATATTTGTATTTATCGACTGAATGTCCACCTTGTTTCATGTCTACCCAGCCACCGTGCTTCATGTCTATCGACTAATTACACAACCACACAAACAAGTAGCTAGAATGACTAATAGGAGATTCCACTTTGTTATTGGTATATAGAAGCTCAGGGAGAGTGGGTACCCGGGAAAGGTTGAAATTATGGAGATTCCAAAGGAGCAGCATGTTGTATTCCATCTTAGAAACCCATCGTCCGATCGGGCCAAGCAGATGTTGGAACGTCTCACGCTTGAAAGCAGAGATTTTTTTATTACTATATCCAGATTTTACTTCAAGAAAATTAATATGTTATCTTCTGAACGATATGTATTATTATTGATTAGGGAACCATATAATATTGAGAAAAATAATTTTTTCTTTACTTAATTTTGGAAACTTGAATTGATGTAGCCAGTAATTATATCTTACTAGAATACTTGAAAGGCTATTAATATAGTATTACCTTATTAACTAAAGGAAAAATTAAATGAGAAGTATAATTAGAGTTAATAGACAATTATGATGTGAGTAAAGTAGAATTCAAAAAAAGAATGTATATTGAAACCAGTGGCGGAGTTAGAAAAAACTACATGGGGGAAGCATTAAAGTGAATGTGTTTACAACCATACAAGGCATGGCATTGTCCGCAATTTTCCCAAAAAATTGAGTAAAATATGTATTTATTAGTTAACAATCACAAAACCTAGGTAAGGTACCTGCCCACCCTCACCACTTATTGAAACTTGTTTCAGGCTATTAATGGGTAGGATATTACCCGTTTACCTACCCACCCGTACTCTATAAGGTAGGGTAAGGGTAAACATATCTTTTGACCCACCACCTTACTATTTACGCACATCCAAAGAGGGTAGGGTAACAGAGAAGTTTTACCCAACCCGTTTTACCAATTCACCCATTAGTATAACTCTGAAGTAATAACTTCATATTCTTATATATGTATTATTGCTTACGAAATGTCCCAACATGTAACATCACTACTTTCTAATTTGTAATGTTATGATTCCGCAAACTTTAATAAACAATGGGTAGAATATCATACTTTTTACAGTCATCTTTTAAAGAGAAAAATGAATTCATCAATAAGAAATATATATTAAAAAGGTTATGACTTATTTTTAGATAATGATTGGGCTAAACATTACTATTTTTTAATTACCAAAAATATAATTATTACCATCTAACATTAGTTTAAGAGTGTCTTGTCCTTGATGTTAGGGATATTATATGAAATTATTGTTAAAAATATCGTATACGTATCTTCATAATGTTTTGCCCAGTTCACATGTTACCCTACCCATTTAACTTGTGGGTAAAAGGGTGTGGGTAAAGATAGGATAAAGGTTTTTAAGAATAGGGTAATTATCCTACTATCTACCCACAATTCTGACGTGAGTAAGGGTAAAGATAATCCTTTATCCTACCCTACCCTACCCATTTATAGTCCTACTTGTTTTATTACCAAGCTAAGAAAATAACAAAAAGTTAAAGATAAATAATAATAACCATTTCCTAGTGTCGATGACATTATCACCATGCATATATTTTTGGTGACGCATCATCTAGACCACATCTTCCAACTCAGTTAACTTTGGTTGTGCTACACTCCTAAATTTAGAAATCACAAAAAGATGAATGAGAGTGGATACTAGTAGTAGTCATTTCCCACTGCACTGGTACCTACATCCTTATTACAACTCACAATGTTGAATTATTCATTTCAAAACATGAGTTAAAGTTCACATGCAACCATTTCCATGCATGCATAATAAGACAAGCCTAATCTATTATGTAAACCTTTCATAGGCTTCACTAGAATACACAAAGACCAAATTGTAATTTAAAAATTAAAAGAAAAAAATTACATTGAAACCATTTTGTACTCTCATATGTCTGTCTTATTAGAGTAAAAGAATGATATAAAACTAAATGCAATAAAAGCCTTAATATAATGCATGACACAATTTATTCTATGTAGAATATATTCAAATATAGGGACTATTTGTAATAATAAAAAGGAAAATATTACAGAAAAGATCTTGCACTGATTTTCATATACAGTATAGATTCTCTTTTTACTACCATGAAATATCTCCCTCCCTATGGAAATGGATTTTTACTCTAGGATCTAGATTATTTGATTAATGGGACATTCATATATGAATTGAGATAAGTTACTATTTGCTAATGCAATTGTTTTCAATCTAGTGATTAAAATATTGTATCATATAAATGTCAAATCGGAAATGTCAATTATGATGAAACCTTTTAATCTTAAAAAAACAAGATTTATTGATGTGGGTTGTATCTTGTATGGAGAATGAAACTAGACTAACCAACCGACATTACCCAATTTTACGTCAATGTTTCCAAACACCCAGAACCACTCAAATCATTGCATTTATTAACTAAAAATAGATCCATATTCAGTATGGATCATATTTTAATACCATGCCAAACATGGTTCAATGTCTAATCACATTGAAACATAAAAATGTAGAACAAATTTGGGAGTTCTACACAAGTGGATCATGCATACCTTTCACAACTTAAATATACCCGCTCGAACATACAACATATATATGCCTTAAGAAATGATTTAAATATGAATTGACACTTTGAAACAACTAAAAAAGGTATCAAGTGGCATGGATAAATAGGACATAGAGGATGTTATCAAGGAGATATTGATATCAACATTGATATCTTAGAAAGTTACTATTCGATGGAAGGAGGGACAAAACTCAAAAAGGTTCCTTGCTTGTATAACCTTTTCTATTAGAAACTCAAAACCATTTTTAGATACAGATGAGCAAGTGGTGTATACTAAGCTACTAATTACTCTATACATTGCACAGATATCCTTCCCATGAAGAAATCACTTTCCAAATGTAGGCTAAAACCTAGTTTTAGATCAATCAAGGTCAGTGCTTGTTGCTACCTTAATAAAAAAGACTTTCATTTTGTATAATATGGGCCATATAGATACTTTTTTTGGAGTACAGTAATTAGAAAATGAAACTTGACAAACATACATCAGGTGATTGAATGGCATGGGAGGGTGAGACACAGTCAGGTTGCCATTAGCAAATCTTGGTTTTAAAAAAAGTCAAAATCAATGCAAATGCAAGTTTTAAAGAGTATTTATCTTGATTAGATACATGTTGTAAATCATTTGTATTTAATGTATTACTTATAAATAATTTTCAAAAAACTAAGAGCACTTGATTCAAACATTTAAGCATTTTTTGGGCATTTGTCAAAAATGATCACAAACATGCTTGTTGGCCGAGTTTGTCCTAGTGGCAACTAAACAACAACCTATCCAACTCTTGGTAATTCCCAGGGTTGGTGAGTTTGTCTTGGTGGAAACTCGACTGACACCCTGTACTAGCAAAATAAATTAAAGTCATTGGCCGAGTTTCATCCAGGATAAACTCGAGTGACAACTTCAAATTTTTTAGTTATATAGTTTTATCAGTCAACTTTCCCAAAAGGTAACTCAGTCGACAACATTGTACGGTAAAGTGTAGAAAAGTGTTTCTAGTTGTTAGAGTATTGTAAAACTCAAAAATATTTCCATTGGAAGACCCAAAATGGCTATAATTCAATCTTAAGTGATCTACTGGATAGTAGGCACCCACAACTATAAATAGGGGCCTTGGACTTCATTCTAAATATGCCTTCTGTGCTCCCTTACTATAGTTGAGTGATTTTGCCTCCAAGAGCCCATAATCTCTCTCAAGCTTGTTTACAAATATACTTCCAATTGAGTGAGTTAGGATCCTTGTAACAGAGTTTATCTAATGTACATATTGTGAAGCTCTGCACTCTCTTTCCATACCTGTCTCTAGTAAAGTGGTGACTTGACGGTAATCTCCTTGAAGAAGTAGGTGGACTTCCTTGAATAAGTAAGGGTGATCAAAGGCTGAAGATGTTATACATGAATGGGTAAAACCTTGGTGAAGGCAGAAGATTCTTTGTAGGTTGATAGGTAAATCCTTTGTAATGGTTGTTGGATCGCTTGTCCTTAAAGGGGAAGCTAGGAACCCTTGACATCAAATATGGAAGTCTATATGTTGTAACTATTATAATAGAATATATGAAGTGTGAAAATCCTAGAGATTGACCCCTCTAGGTATTGGATGTACTCCTTCTATTTTGGAGGTTGGAATCAAGATACATCTTAGCCTTCTTGTGGTGTTTGTTCAATCTCTTTCTCCCTTGCTTTTCAATATAGTAATATCTTTTAGAAAATATCTTGAAGGTCTAATGTGTATTGTTTAAGTGCTTTTAGATATATTTACCCCCTTCTAGAGCCCATAGATCCAACAATTGGTATCATAGCTTGGTCTTATCCAATTAAGTACTCCAATGAGATGAGAACATTGACAAAAATATATTGGGATCTCTCAACATTGAGGGTGGCTTCTCCATGCGTCCACCCATCTTTTATGGAACGAAACTTCATATACATGAAGAGGAGAATGAAATTCTACATCCAAGGCATGATCTATGACATGTGGAAGATTTTTGGCTTTTCATACAAAGAGTCGAAGGGAGAATTTGTGACTTGGGACGAGGATACCTTGAAGAAAGATCAACTTAATGATAAATTCATTAGCATCATCTACTATGCACTCACTCAAATAAAGTTCAACTGGATTTCTTCTTGGGATACAACCTATGAGATTTTAAACAAGCTTTACATCACTTATGAAGGCATCAAGAAAGTCAAGGAACCCAAGTTGTATATGCTCAATGGTCTTCTTGAAAACTTCAAGATGCAGAAGAAGGAAAGAGTTTCCAAAATGTATTCAAGACTCAACCCTAATGTGAATGGGCATGCGAATTTGGGTCATCCTATAGATCAAGGAAAAATCAACTCAAAGATCCTTAGATCCCACCCCAAGCAGTGGCAAACAAAGGTGACCACCATTGAAGAAACAAAGCCTCTAGGTGAAATTCCTATTGAAGAGCTCATAGGAAATCTACAAGATTTTGAAGTGAGACTAGATAAGAAAAAAGAATAAGAAAACCTAAAGGAGAAAAAATACAAATAGGATAAGGTGACCACCATTGAAGAAACAAAGCCTCTTGGTGAAATGCCCATTGAAGAGATCATAGGAAATCTATAAGATTTTAAAGAGAGACTAGATAAGCAAGAAGAAGAAGAAAACCTAGAGGAGAAAAAATTCATGTAGGAGAGGGAAAGTGCATCCAAATATAAAATTGAAGCCATTGTGTGGCAACAAGCTATTAGTCAAGCTTCTCCACCTTCATGTGAAGATGACTCCCCTAGTGACATTAAAGCCCATTACTCAAAGGGAAAGCATTTCAAGGGCAAACCCTCCTCCTCCTCTACTCCTAGATGATATGAGTGTAGTCAAAAAGGACATTACAAAAATGAGTGTCCAAAAACCAAGAAGTCACACCATAGAGAAACCATAGGAAGTAGGAGGACTACAAAAAGGAGAGTGAATTCAAGAAGAAGAAGAAGAACAAGAAAGAAAGAAAGAAAGAAGGGGCAAAGATGTAGCTCATTCCGCTTGGGATGAGTCTTCTTCTAGTGATTCTAGATCAAATGAAGGAGAATTCCATATTTCCCTCATGGCTAGCACAAGTGAATAGCTTAGTGAGGTGAGGTAGGTTTAAATGAACTTTCAAAAGATGCTCTTATTAATATTATTCATGCTTGCTGTTCTTCTTATTCGAAGTGCAAATATAAAAGAAGAATTTATGGAAAATCATTGATGATTTTATTCTAGATTGAAGTGCTTGAACAAAATGAGAAAACTCATAATGATAGCATAGATTCTTTACAGTAGCAATTCCTTGAGCCTGAACTTCAATGTAATGGTGTTGATTATATCAAGAAAATTAATTATCTAAAGATGAAACCAAACTTATGTTGATGAACTTGTCATGATTAGAACTAAAATTTCTAGGCTTATTCTTATAGTTAATGATCTTCAATCTAGGCCTATCTTGCCTGGTAAAGAAATATCTAGTTTAACCCTTGAAAAAGACTCTTACTTGAGTAAAGCCCTTAGTTTGAAGTCTGACTTCTTGCATGCTCAAGATGATTTTGCTAGTATTTCTTCTATAATCATAACTCTTAGTGATGCTAACCATATCCTTAGAGAATCCTTGCAAAAATTACTCAAAGGGAAATAATCCCTAAATGAATTCCTAGAAACTCTACCAAAAAAGTGGGTACTAGTGGTTTTGGATATGAAGGAGGCCCACAGAACAAGAGAAAAGGTAAGAAAAAGAGGAAGTGGCCTCCAAAATACCATGGAAAGACTTATGGCTATTATACATCAATGGTTTGTGCTCATTGTAACTGTGATGGTCATTACACTACTTTTTTTCATTAGAAGAAGAAGGGGACCAACTCAAATATGAAATGGGTCCCCAAGCTAACTCTGGATCCCAAAGTTTGAATTGGGCAC
This sequence comes from Alisma plantago-aquatica, assembly GCA_963693085.1. Classification (NCBI taxonomy): domain Eukaryota; kingdom Viridiplantae; phylum Streptophyta; class Magnoliopsida; order Alismatales; family Alismataceae; genus Alisma; species Alisma plantago-aquatica. Next base: position 1,619,048,685 of record OY856409.1, on the reverse strand, counting down.
CAAACACTCTTTTCTTTTTAGGATAAAGGAACATGGATTGTTGATAGTGGATGATCCAAGCATATGATCGGTGATAAGGACCACTTCGACGCCTTCACAAAAAGAAAAGGTGGCTCAATTACTTTTAGGGACAACAAGAAAGGTAAAGTAATAGGTGAGGGCGATGTAGGTGGTTCATTGTGCATAAATAATGTTTATTTGGTGGATGGCCTAGACCACAATTTAGTTAGTGTTAGTCAACTATGTGATAATGGATATATTATTCTTTTTACTTCTCATGATTGCTTGCTTCTAGATTCCCTCACAATGATATATATAAGTGAACTAGAAATGGCAATCTCTATATTATTGTTCTTGACTCTCTTAAGCCTATTTTTGGTAAATGCCTAGTTGCTGAACAAAATGATATATATTTGTGAAACCGTAGACTTGGTCATGTAAATATGCATCAATAAAGGAAATTGGACGAAAGGGAATTGGTCAAAGGAATTCCTAAATTGGAATTTGACAAGGATGAGGAATGCCAAACTTGCAGACAAGGAAAGAAAATTAAATCCTCCTTTAAATCCAAAGGAGTCCTTAGAACCAAGCGAGTTCTTGAATTTCTTCACATTGACCTGTTTGGACCCATGAGAACTCAAACACTTCATGGTACCAAGTATTACCTAGTGATTTTTGATGATTTCTCTTGCTTTACTTGGATTTTCTTCTTGATTGCAAAGGGTGATACACTTGATGTTTTCTATTTATACAAATGAATTGAAAATGAAGGTTCTTGTAAAATAATCTCTATATGTAGTGACCATGGGGGAGATTTAAAAATGATTTGTTTGAAAGTTTTTGTCATTCTGGGTACTTGCACAACTTTTCGTCCCCCATACACCTCAATAAATTGGGGTAGTAGAGAGGAAGAATATGTCATTACAACAGATGGATGGGACAATTCTCCTTGGATATGACTATCCTAAGAAGTTTTGGGCTAAAGCCATTAGTACCGCTTGTTTTGTGCAAAATCAGGTTTTCCACATACTCTGCTTAAGAAAACTCCCTATGAGCTATCGCACAGTAGAAATCCTTATATTGACTTGTATCATATTTTTTATTTCCCATGATTTTTTTTAAACACCAAAGATTCTTTCGATAAGTTTGATACAAAATCTTACAAGGCTTTCTTTCTTGAATATATCACTACTAGTACATCTTATAGAGTGTTTAACATAGAACTATATAAAATAAAAGAATCTATCATTGTTAAATTTATTGAGAATAACCCCTCTATCTCAAAAAATATTGTAAATGATGATGTTGTAGATGAAGTAATTCCTAGATTGAAATAATTAGACATCAATAACAAAGGAAAAGATGTGGATGAAGTTGAAGGCTCAAAAGAAGAAGGAAAGAAGGATCCAACTCCATGTTTTGCAAAAGACCATCCAAAAGAGCTCATCTTTAGCCACCCCTTTGAAAAGGTGAAGATGTGGTATCTTTCAACAGTAGAACAAGAAGACATCACCTTCATCTCTCAACTTGAGCTAAAGAATGTAAAATAGCTCTTGAGGACAATGAGTAGAACCTAGCCATGAAAGAATAGCATGAGGAATTAAATGAACAAGTTGTGGAATCTAGTGCCAAGACCAAATGATAGAAAGTTCATTGACAACATGTGGGTCTATAGAAACAAGCTTATGAAAGTGGTAACATGGTAAGGAACAAGGCAAAGTTACTATCACAAGGTTACAACTAATGGGAAAGTATTGATTTATGCTCCTAATGCTAGGTTTGAATCTATTAGAAAGATACTTGCTTTTGATAACCATGAAAACTTTTTTCTTTGTCAAATGGATGTTAATAGTGCGTTTTTGAATGGAGAAATAAAGGAGGAAGTTTATGTGGCTCAAGCTCCTGGATTTGAACTTGAAAAGCATGCTAATCATGTTTATCTATTACAAAAGGTTCTTTATGGACTCAAACAAGCCCCTAGAGCTCAATATGAGAAATTAGGAAGCTATTTAATAAAAATTGACTCTACTCTCTTTCTAAAACACACTTCTAACAATTTCTTAATAATTCAAATTTTTATAAATGATATCATTTTTGGGAGGAATAATATTAATTTTTACAAGGAGTTTAGCTACCTCATGCAGAGTAAATTTGATATGAGCATGATGGGGGACCCACATTCTTCTGTGGCTTCCAAATGAAGCAAAGCAAAGATGAAGACTTCATCAACCATGATAAGTACACTAATAAACTCTTGAAGCACTTTGGGATGAAGAACACAAAGCCAATGAATACTCCCATGTTGAATACTGCCAAACTTGACACGGATGAGGAAGGTGAAAAGGTAGATGAGAAGCTCTTTAGAGGTATGATCGGTAGCATATTATATATAACTACCTCTAGACCAGATATTATGTTTAGTGTTGGCTTGTGTGTTATATAACAATCAAGCCCTAGAAAATCTCATCTTGTAACTATTAAGAGGATTTTAAGGTACCTAGAAAAATACAAAATTTTGGACTATGGTATCTCAAGTCATGGGACTTTACTCTTACATCATGTAGTGGTCTAGATTACACCGGGTGCTTAGTTGATAGAAAGTGCAGAAGTGGCACTTGCTTTCTTCTTCGACCATGTTTAGTTTATTTATTTTCTAAGAAACAAAACACCATGACTCTTTCAATTATCGAGGCTGAATACATTGCAACTAGAAGTTGTTCTAAGTCCTATGGATGAAGGAAATGCTCCAAGATTGTAATATCATTTATGATGCTTCTCCTATATATTTTGATAATACTCATGCAATTAATGTGTCATACAATCCTATTTTGCATAGTACAACTAAACACATAGAGGTCCACCATCATTTCCTTTATGACCACATTGATAAGAAATACATCTATATTGATCATGTGGACACGAGAAACCAAGTTGTAGATATTTTCAGTAAACCTCTAGCTTGAGATCAATTTAACTTTATTAGATCAAAATTACTTATTAGTGATTTTGATGATAACTCTATGTCTCCTAGATAATATGTTTGTTTTATTCTATGTTTTTGCTCAAAAATGCTTAACATGTGCTTCTTTTTGCTAAAATTGCCAAGTTTTAATGCCTTGTTTTTCTCAAATTGGTTCTTTTTTGCAAACACTTATTTTATCAGAAAATAGTATCCATGATGATTAAAAAGTTTCTATATATTCTTAAAATACATGATAGGCTAGATAAATGAATTTACATAGTGCTCTAGGACCTTATAATTAATTTGCATATCTTTGAGACAGGCCTGGTTGTCAGTCGACTTTTGCTCTGGGGTAAGTTTATTGATGGGCTACCTGAGAATTGAACTACACACAATGTCAACCGAGTTGCCCTAACTGCAAACTCAACCAACAAGATTGTGATGTAACTAATAAGTAGGTTCAGTCAGTCTATTTATTTCCTCTCAACTAGAGGAAGTCGACTGACAACTCCCCATTTTAGTTCATTCTCCAACCCTAAAGCCCTTTCTACCTCTTTCCTAGCCTATCCAAGCCTGAATCCTCTCCCCAAACTCAACCCTAGGTCATTTCTAAGTGTTGTTGCTACTGATCTTCCAGTCAAGCTCTATATTTTGTTTCTTCTTATCTTGATTCTCATCCTCCATGGCTACAAATAGGAAGAAACCAAGATCCTCCATTCAGAACACTTCTAACCCTATCACAACTTTGGCCATTCGCATCCTTGGGTATGATGGTGCCTCCTTTATACATACATAAGATGTAAATTGGTATAGGGAGTTTCTCTTGTTCCCCTTTCCCTTTTAGACCTTTGGTGGAGTGTAGGGACTCTTTATGAAATCAAGGAATATTTATGAAATAATACCTTTGCACTCTTTGCATTGATCAATATCGCCTTTTCAATTATCGCACTAAAACTAAGGTTGTTCATGAGTTCTATGCCAATCTAGCATGGAACTAAACCTACCTTGTTCCTCCACCTAGAACCCAAACCACCCTTACTTCCATGATTATAGGGACTAGGCTCATATCTATGAGGATACCCTAAATTCTTACTTGATTGGAGCAACCCCCACATCCAATTGAGAGTTTACCTATTCAAATCACCTAGATTTGATTTATCATGAGGAGTTCTACAAAATATTTGAACTTAAATTATAGTTATCCAATATTAACAAAGATTTGAAGAATCCTAACTTACCTTTTAGGAAGAAATCCATCATACCCTCTTCTTCCATGGTTCTAAGGTCACATATCATTGCACTTATAGTGAACTGCAATGTCCATCCAAAGAGAAATCAAACTGACATTGTAGAGAACTTTGTAGTGATTGTGTATTATATCCTCTAGGGTCTTTGAGTCAAATGGGCCAAATACAATATTCATCATATGACCTATTTTGACTCAGAAAAGAAAACCCATGACCCCTAACCTACCTATCCCGATCTACTATGTGTTCTGTATCATTTCCTCATTAAGAAATCACTCTTCAAAGACATGAACTGTCCTAAAAATCAAAAGATTGTGCGTATTTGTGAGACCAAAATCAAGAAGTCATCCCAATCCTCTAGATCATTCACTCTCGATACCTCCTCCTCCTCCAAGCCTCCTCTTCCAGCATCTCGACTTGCTATTAATCATTTTTCTATGTCAAATGAGACCTTCATGGGTTACATGATGCACCATAATGCCTACCAAATGCAGGTCTTGGAACATCTTCACCGAGATCTAGTTCACATCATGTCCAATATGAACTTATACTACCCTAAAACATATCCATCATACTGGCCTTCTTTCTCTTCCATTGATTATGCCACATGTGCATATGATCAATTTTTTCCTACCCACTAATATGTGTCTTCCACTGCACACCTTGCTTCTGGTGATGACCTACACCTTCTTCCTCCCATCCATAACCAAGTGCCACTCAGTTCTTAGCCTTCCCACCTGGCCTTGCCTTTATTGTTCTTGCTGTCTTTGATGGGATTTCCACTCCCTCTTATGAGCAATCAAAGGTGTTTATAGAAACTGGCAAGTCCTGGCAAGAGAAACTCTTAGGTTGCTAGACACGTGCTCTTTTTCTCCTGTTGATACATGGAGGTAGTTGAGGAATCTCATGTTGAGGATGATTATGATGACACTAATGATGAGGTAGAAGGTTCTAATGATGATGGAGTGGATGATGGTGATGAGGCTGTTGTCGTTCCTACATCTTTTGTTTTCCCTGAGAAAACCTAGTGATGATGATTACAACCCTGAGGAAGACCATGATGTAGATGATCTAGATGTTTATTTTTTAGGTCTGAGAGTGCCCATTTATCTATCATTTTATAGGCTTAGCATGTATTTTGCATAGGACATATGTATATGAGGGTACAATTTTTATATCTTCCTCACATTCTTTGTTGTTTATTTTTCATGATAGACTGATTTTGTTTAGTCATAATGATTATCTTTTGTACCCTAAACACTTATCTATTTACTTTTTGAGTTTTTGGTGTATGCACTCCTATTTTTCAGGTTATGAATTAATGTTATCAATTCTCTCTAGTTGTTTTGTGATTGGTGAGTGTATATGATGGTTGTGAGTTGAAAAAGACAAGACCTAGATCTTCGACCCCCTCCCTTTTTGATATGTCAAAGGGGGGAGAAATAGCTTGGCTCCAAATTGAAATTGATCTAAAATTGCATATCTCTTTCTTATTGACTATTGCATAAAACATATATATGGTGGTTGTGTTTTTGGAGAATTAATCTTACAGATGAAGGTAAACATAATTTGAGGAGAGCAATCACGTCATACATTCATGTATTCCCCTTCATATCTAAGGTCAAAATATTTAAAATTTTATTTCTTTTCAGTATGTTAAGGAATGGTTTGTCATCTTCAAAATGGGAGAGAATGTTAACCTAACAGTTATACATTGTCCATATTTTAATGATGAATTAATAATTCATTCATGTGTATCTAATATGTCTATTTGATATCAATTTCAAGTAGGCACATGAAGAGGATGAAATTAGCAAAACCTAGTTTTCCAAAAAATAAGTCAAAATCAATGCAAATTCAAGTTTTGAAGAATAGATAATATGTCTAGTTGAATCATAGTGCAAATCATTGGTATTGAATGTATTTCTTTAAATAAGCTTTAGAAAAATTGAGAGACTTAATTCAAAAATTTAAGTACTTTTTGGGTATTTGTCAAAAATGATCACATACATGCTTGTCGGTCAAGTTCGTCCTAGTGGCAACTCAACCTACATCCTATCTGGCTCTTGGCAATTCCCACGGTCAACTGAGTTTGTCCTGGTGGAAACTCGAGTAACACTTTGCACTAGTAAAACAAATTAAAGCCTTCAGTCGAGTTTCATCCAGGATAAACTTGATCAACAACTTCAAATTATTTTGTCATATAGTGTCATCAATTGTGTTTCCCAAAAGGTAACTCAATCGACAACAATGTACGGTAAAGTGCAGAAAAGAGTTTGTAGCCATTGGAGCTTTACAAAACTCAAAAATATACCAGTGTAACACCCAAAATATCTAGAATTTGATCATATGTGATCTACTATCTAGTAGGCACCCTCATGTATAAATAGGGACCATTGGACTTCTATCCAATTTTTCCCTCTATGCTCCCTTTCTATAGTTGATTGATTTTAGGCTTATCGTAGTTTGTTTGAGAGTTTGAAACAAAAATTTATAAAATAATTAGCATGATAAATCATATAAACCAATAAAAAACACTGTCAAAAAAACTTCATGAGTGTTGGGTTAGTTATTTATTAGGCCTTTGAGATTCTTAAACTTTAGTATTTGTAATTTTATAGGAATATATAACTTTGAATTTTAGGCCAATCAAGTCAATTAGGGTTTGAAGTCCAAAACCAGACCCGAGCCTAAATTAATTTTAAGTTCTTTGGGTTTGGATCAATTTTGGATTGGGTCAAAAGTCTTAGAGCCTAATTTGCTTAAAAGTTATGAATTCGGGTCGCATCATTTGAGGTGGGCCTTTTTTTGTCGGTCCTAGTTCTAAGGAGCACTCTCTCTCAAATGCATTTGTGAATGTTTTCAACCATATGGAACATGTACTCCTAGCTCGCTAGTATATTATATAGACAGGTGCTCGTGTATCCCTATTTTATTCCTTTCGCACTCTACTGACTACCCTGTCAAACTTTAGAAGAAAAACATAGCCTTTTCATCTGATGATATAATGTATTCTACACTGATTATAAAGAAAAAAGAAAGAAAAGGAACAACTCTTTCCTATAACTAAATTGTTCATTGCGTGTGTATGCCTTGTTGATCGAGATTCTATTTGTGAAATATTGTCAAAATGATAAATTAAGGATCTCTATGATTCCAAAATAAATTTCATTTTAATAAAACAAATTTTTTTTTTCAAAAATATCAAATCACAAGAACAAAATGCACCAAACTATGTTGGGTGGGGCGGTTGGGGTGCATGGCGGCCTAGTCTAGAGAGACAAGGTGAGGCGAGGTGCTTGAATGTTAGTGTGTGTATGTTTTAGTTTGGTCAAAACACAAAGCACATACAAACCCAATCAACCTTAAATTGAAAAGCCTCAAGAAAGTCCCACAAGCCTTTCGTATCCACTCTTACTTAATTGGGTCCCTCTAACTTTAGAAATGAGCAATGCGGGAAAAAATATGGTTGAGAGGTTTAGAGTACAACAAAATCTTGGTTCAGATCAGAACATTTCCTCACACATTTCATATACCTCAAAACAATATAAATAGAAAAATAAAGATTTTTTTTGGAATTATGTCGTTCAACATCAACAACTTATGACTTTGAACTTTGTCTAGAAATAATTCATCTACATCCGAAGAGACGTGGTGAACTACTGCTTGAACTAGATTCTCTGATTCAAATTTCAATAAACCTTATAGATATATTTAGGGAAAGAGGACATATTCATATCAATGTGTGCACTACATCCTTCGTAAGAATCTTTTTCATGAGCTCTCTAGTGAGTATGTCTAACTCACATAAACCTCAGCCTAGGATTACACTCACGTAGTAGGGATCTCTCAAGGGTGTATTGTCCAGTACCATTGCCTTCCAAACATGTGGCCGCATCCCCATTCAATGCAAGAGCTCTTCCTCTACTAAGATAGCACTAAAGCACAAATGCCACAGTGAAGAACCTAGAGTAAAACTTCAATAGGCATGCTTCTACCGAACACATGCACAACCTAGTTGTTCCTTTTAAAAATTCCTTATGGGATTTATAGTTCTAGAATGATATGGTTACCATTATGGTGTTCTACACATGGGTAGAAGACACATCCCCCTTGACGCACTAAGTACTAGATTTCTAACTAGACCTTTCATAATAGGATCAACAATATTCTCTATTAACCTAAGAAACTATAGAGATATACAACCGTGGCAATGAAGTCTCTCACTTTTCCGTACATCAATCTCATAAAGTGCTTACCTAGGTCATCATTAGATTGTTTAGCTTTATCTATGGTTGACGTACTATCACAATGAATTGAGATATGAGGAAACAAATTTGAAACAATAGGTAAATTTTGTAAAACATTTCTAAGCCAATCAACCTAAAAACAAGTTAATTATAAGGTTCTAAACTCAACCTCCATAGTGGATCTATCCCTCGCAGTTTCTTGGATGATTTCTAAAAAAATACAATGCCACTTAGGAAAACTACATAACCACTAGTTGACTTGGTTTTATCATAGTTTGCAAACCACTAGTTGACTTGGTTTTATTATAGTTCGCAATCCAATTTGCAAATGTATAGTCTTCTAACCTATTGGGAAACCGGTGTAATGAAGTATATAATTCATGATACCTTTAATATACCTAAAAATTCTAACCAAAATCTTTGAATGATCTACATTAGGATTACTAGTGTACCTACCTAACCTACTTATAATATAAGAAATATTAAGTTTAGAACAGTTGCTAAGTACATAAAACTTCCTCTAATTTGGCCATATCTACTTTGATCAGTTTGATTACTTTTATGTTCCTTAAGACGTAAAGAGGAATCATAAGGAGTACTTATAGGCACACAAGATTACATATCAAATGTATGTAATTTTTTTTTTACATAGTGAGATTGATTTAAGGAATAACTAGGAGTAGATCTACTCAATTTAATACCAAAAATAACATAAACATTCCCATATCTTTCATATCAAAATTCTTGGAACGAAAAAGATTTATTTTTAGAAATATTTGCAGTATTGGATCCAAAGATTAATATATCATCAACATACAAGCACACAATCACATATGCATTATAAATAGTCTTAGACTAAATACATCTACCAAATTCCTTTACAGTAAAGTCATAAATATAACAATTTTATTAAACTTGTCATTCCACTACCTAGGTGTTTTTTTAGACATATAAGGATTTTACAAGTATAAAACTTTGTGTTTTTGTCCTTAGGCGACAATGCTCTTAGGTTAATCCTTATAGATATATCCTCAAGATCGCCATTGAGGAAGGAAGTCTTTACATACCTTTGATGAATTTCAAGATTATGGATAGCTTCCAAGACAATAAGAACATGGATATAGGCGACCTTTGTTAGAGGAGCATAGGTGTCAAAACAATCGACTCCTTCTTACAGTCTGTAACCTTTGACTACCATCCTGGTCTTAAACTTATCTATGCGTCCATCTACCTTTAACTTCTTTTTGAAGACCCATTTGCATCTAATGGTTTTGTAACTTGGAGGAGAATCAATTGGAATCCAAGTATGATTGTTCATAATGCATTCTATTCCACTAGCAACACTTCCTTCATAAAACCAACATCTATGATTTCATGGAAATTTTGTAGCTCTTAGGGTCTTCTACTACTATAAATGTGTAGAAGTCGAAACCAAAGCTCTTTGTTACTTTATCCATTTTACCATTCACAAAGTCACTTGGAGGCTCAACCACTTCAAGGTTCAATGCTTCAGGTTCAGGTTCAGGTTCAAGTATGTGTAAGTCGATAATAGGAGTTGTATCTTGATTAGTTTTTAAAAGTTTTGAAGTTTCAACATGTTAAGGACCTTCACCAACTTGTTTGGGAACACTAGATTTGAAGGGAATGATGTTTTCATAGTGTACATCATCTACAAGTATGATTTCTAGTATGGAGTTTATTCTACTTTCTGTGATTTCAGGATTCATCACTAGAAATCTATTTGCAATGCTATTTTAAGCATATCCTATGAAAATAGTATCAATAGATTTACAACCAAGCAATATTGATTCTTGTTTATAGGCATTTTAACTTTGACCAAGCACCCCCACAATCTAAGGTATTTTAAAAATAGGTTTTGTAGTAAACCAAAGTTCATAAGGTGTTTAATCTATATTTTTAAAGGTATATGATTCAACACATAGTTAGAAGTTAAGATATCCCACCCACACATTCTTTGATGTAGATTAGATTCAGCCAACATGACATTAACCACATCGATCAATGTTTTATTCTTTCTTCTGGCGACACAGTTACAATATAGATTGTATGGGGCAGTGTTTCATGAATAAGGTCATGTTATTGCAAAACTATTTCAGTTCATCTGAAGTATATTCACCTGCCATCAGATCTAAACCATTTAAGGTTCTTCTCACTTTGGTTATATTTATGACTTGTAAATTCTATGTTTTTCCATTTGTTCGTATATAGATTTCAACAAGTAATGCAATAGTATTAAAAAACTCATCAGTAAATGTCACAGAGTAGTGCATGCCATCAGCATGTGTACTAATATAAATAAGCTCAAGAAGATGTGTTCCTCACTACTAATCTAAAGGGTTTTCAAGGTAATTTGTCTGAAACACATATTTGGCATCTAACATCATTAAAGATTGTAAGTCTAGGGAATCAAGTCCATGTGCACCATATGTTTCATGGTGTTCTTGTTCACATGTCCTAAACGAGCACGCCAAATATCACAAGAAATGGAAGTACAAAGAGTATTCAAACAAATACCATTAATATGAAGTACCATTACACTAAGAGGCGCAAAACATAATTAAACACCCACAGGTGTACCCAACGCCTATGTAAGAACTAAATTTAGAAATTACAACTTTGTTCCCTTAGCATAAAGACTATAACCAGACAGCATGATTAGGACTTTATTGACTAGGTTTTTCTTAAAACTAGGAACATGTAAAACATTATGTAGTCCAAAGACTTTTGCAGATGTGAGCTTCAGATTTAGACATCCATAGCCTCAATTTGCTTCACTGACACATCATCACCGCAAGTGAATACACAATTGTTGTCTACCTAATAGGTAGAAAAGTAGAAAGATCATAGCATATGTGAGAAGCCACTCTAGACTCCATCCACCAATTTTCACCCAAAGAAAGGTTAACACTAAGGAAAAGATAATTGGTGCTATCTAACCTTTCAAAAGAGGATGAATTTTCCCCCACATTGATGACAGTCACTTCTTCTTCTTAAGGGCCTGATTATTTTCCTTCCTTTGACCCTTACGGTCCCTAGAAACATTGGTAATATGACTAGTCTTGCCACATACATAAAAAATGAACTAGCCTTTAGAACCAGAGTTCTTATTATGACTAGACTGCTTGACTTTCTTGAAATATTACTAGACTTAAGATTGAATTTATTTGGTTTCTTCTTATATTTGACATCAACTACTAGGTTGATAGAAGTACTAACCTTAACATCCTTTTCCATATGATGGAATTTAGTTTGAAGGGATTTACCAAAGGGGGAAATACTTAACATATCATGCCTATGAAGAAGAGACTCACAAAATTCCTTCCAGGATGGAGGGATGTTTTCAACTAGGGCTGCCACATGCACATTCTCTTCAAGCTTATAACCACTAGAAATAGATTTTGAGACGATGGTTTGGTACTTGAGCATTAGGGCTGGAATAGATTTATTCTCTACCATATTGTACCTCTTTCTAAATAGTGAAAGCATATTATTCTATCCCAATGTCTTGTATTCCAAACTTATCATCCAAAACTTAACAAAGCAAGACATAAGGTTTCTTGTTGTAGAAATCATAAATCTCATTAGAAACAGAAGACATGATCCTATCATAAAAACATAATGTATTTATTTGGGTATCTTGGTAGGAGAAGATGGAGAAGATGGGTCATTATAGTTTGTATTTATGGTATCAAAGGCACTAGGAATGGAATTGGCAAATGGTTCACATTCCTCAGGTGGTGTAATAATAGAAACTAAAACTAAGTATGTGAGCCAACATTTCATTTTTTGTTGCACGGTCAAAATATAACCCCATGAATTTTTAGGGCCTATCATTACCTATATCATCCACAATCATCATGGTTCTATGGTCAATTATATACATAACTATATCAAATAGGACTTTAAACAACTACAAGCATTGCCTAGAAATTTGATTTTGTGATCACTAATGTTGGATAATTTTAAAAACTTCCAGTTCTACTTTAGCAATTCTTTTACTAGAATAGGCAGAAAATAAATTGATAAAAAATAAAGAACAAATATTATGGCATTATAAGAGCTTGGGGGTGAAGGTTCATCACGAAGATCACACTCGTGGATATAAAAAATGTCACTTCTATGCATGAGATTAATCACCAACTTGCCTCCCAGATTCAATCACCTCCATCTCATGGTAAAACCTTTTGGTGCTAGCAAAAGTTTAGTGTCTAATAGTCTGTTCACCCTCATATGTGTTGAAAAATCACATTGTAGGAATCCTCTCATATGCACTAGAGTGGGTAACAACATGTGGAGAAGAATAAAGAAGGTTAGTTTGAATAAGATGATGTAGTGGGCTAATGCAAGGTAGAAGCCGCACACATCGGTAGTACGTAGAGAGCAATTCTAAAACATAATAGTTCTCTCACACTCAACTATTTTTAGTATGTTTTTGTGTTTGTGATATGTGCTAGAAATGTCTCAAATAGGTCCTTCATATAGTAAGACATATCCACCAAGATAGGCACCTAACTAGCCATTTTTTACTCTAATGTTAATTGGCAAACTAGTTCCCATTTCAAGGGGCGCATGTAAAACGCTAAGGGGACTTAGCCGACCAAGCAACTAAGAGGCTCATGAACCTAGATGCAAAAGTTTAGGATTTATTCAAAGAAGAATTAAGGTTTGGACGGCTCTAAGAAATTGCTTTTCTAAGGAAATCAGAATTATGGTACATAATGCATATTTGAAATTTCAAAAGACAAAATTAAAATATCATTTTAATAAAACAAAAATATATTGTTTCCTTTTATAAAAATATCAAATCGCACACGCGCAACACATCGAATCGGATAGGTGTGGCATGGCATGGTAGGTGAGGCAGACACACATGTGTGTTTAAATTTTGTCAAATCCCAAAGTGAATACAAGCCCAATCACCCTCATATTTAAAATGCACAAGAAAGGCCCATGTACATTTGGTCTCCACTCCCACTTAAGTGGATTCCTCTCACTTTACAAGTGAGAAATGTGCGATGAAAGGTGGTTGAGAGGTTTGAAGTACATCAAAATCTTGGTTGAGAATACAACACCCCTAACGTTCTTAGCCTTTACATGTCTTAATCCTAATGAAGGACATGCCACCATCCACAACCAATACTTTGTACTATGATTAGCTACACAGACTATCTTACTACATCTTAATACTGTATTGCAATCCATTTGTCCCTAGATGTATTGTAGGTTAGTACCCAATAGTGAAACAAGAAAAGAGGAGAATTGCAAAAACAAATAACATAAGCATAGTTAGAAACCCAGAGAGGATGTCTAAGAGACTATATGTATAGGAAGGAAATTTGGAAGTACTTTTTATGTGGGAGTAATTCTACCAAAGAGACGGTCAAGTATCAAATGGCTAAAGAATTAGCCAAAAACACAAATTTTCATGCCCCTCCTGGAGCTAGGAGGAGATTGAAAGTAGGCAAAAGGGAGGAGGAAGTCATGAGTGAATCCATTGAGAAATACAACTATCTTTTTGAATCTAATAAATTAGAGGGAGCTAGGAGTATACTAGCATCATAGAGTGAGTAATAGAAGTTGACAATGTTGAACATGAGATGAAAGGGATAGTTGTGAGAATGGGTAGTGACAATGCACCTGGACATGATGGATTTACCACTTCTTGTTACTAGTTTGGTTGGTACACTATGAAAGCAAACATAATGAGTTAATTGATCATTGTCTTAATTATAGAGAGACTCATAGAGGTGTTGGAAGCATTTGACTAGTACTTTTCTAAAGGGATAAGAGTTGGCTAGAATGAATCACTTTAAACCTAACATTGGGATTTTACCAAGGGTTATCCTATCTAGGTTATCCCTGCTATACCGTGGACTGGTATCTAGAGAGAAAGCATATTTTGTCAAAAACCAAAGCATACAAAATAATATTAGACTTGCACAAGAGCTTATGCATACCTCTACCATGGAATGACTCTTGAAGAGAATGTGGTCTACAAAGTGGATAGTCCAAGTCTTTTGATAGGTAGAGTATACATTCCTAGATTGTGTTTTGGAGACTTTTGGGCTCTCAATAGTTGTCACTGATTGCCTCATGAATCTAGTACAAGGTGCATGGTTCTCTATCTCTGTTAATGTATGCTTAGATGGTTTTCTCCTAGTAGCATGAAGCCTTAGATACGAAGATATATTTTCACCTATTCTCTTTATTCTGGCACATGACTCTTGGGATACACATGAAAGGAGACATCAATAGGGATAGAACTCAAGGTTTCACATAAAAGGTTCTAGACTTGCACATCATCAATCAAGTTTACACATGATCTCATTTTAAACATTAATGTGAAAGGAAGTACCATAGGAGGTATATAAGGGATGATTAGAGAGTATGAGAGAGCTTGGACATAGGGTGAATAAAGGTAAATCACACATCCTACTAGATGCTTCGTAGATTATATAAAGAGAATTCTTTTATATTCTTGCTGGTGCGCATGCAACTCTAAGCCAATCATATATCTCAGAGTTCCTATTATTTCAAGTAGGTTTAGGGCTATACACTATAATTGCCCGACATATAAGATGAATAGGAGAGTTACCCCTTGATTGGTAAGATTCTATCTTTTTGAGTAATTATTACATTGATTCAATTGGTATTTTCAGTGATTATTCTCCACTATTTGGTAGCTTGTCTTGTTTTTCTATACACCCTTAAGATGACAGAGAGGAAGATGGGCCAATTACTTTGGGCATCTAGAGAATGTCATAATAGAAGACATTGAATTAGTTGCAAAAGATTATGATGCCCATTGAGGGAGAGGGATTGGGAATCCATGGGCTCATAGATAGATTCAAGGTCCTACTCATGAAAGTTTCATGGAATCTATTGACATGGTACTCCATATGGGCTGATTTTTGTAGAGGGAATACAAGAAGATAGAGTGGGCCATTGTCTTGGAACGCTCTTCTTTCTCAAGAGAAATAGGAGGTCCTTGTCATATTGAAAAAGTGTTTGAAATATTTTCCATGGGTCATGGATAATACAATATGGGTGGTGGGTGTGAAGGATATACCTTATTGGATGGAACATGGAGGGTGATTACATGTCTGACTAGAAGAGAGATGGATTGGTGGTGGATCCAGAACTAACAATAAGAAATCTTAAGGAGCTGGATGGGCTTCTCAATATGTAAAGACCCAATCTTTATGATCAAATATTTTTATAATTGTATCATAAGTATAAACAAATATTTATTACAATCATGCTTTTATATCAAAGTCATGGAAGCTTTAAACATAAGATTACAAGATTAAGCACAAGCAACAATTCCTATCTACTCTTCAACAGGGGATAGCTCCTGCAAGTATGTTGTAGTCCTTCTTTGTATAACTTGTCCATGAGTTCCTAGAGGGAATGAAACCACACATGGACCCCAATAAGGGAAAATATAGGTCATCATAGCTGGTACTAAATTCAATCATTGAGCTATTTAAAAAAATTATGAGATTAAGTCTAAGTAAGTTTTCTTGGTGAACTACGGTATTAAGAAGAGGATAGTCTAGCTACCATGCTAGTTTCAAAAGGGTACTATAATTAAAAAGGTAACTAGAACAACAAAGAGATTCTCAAAAACAATATCAATATTTCAAAATGAAATGATTTTTCTCAGAACTAGTATCAAGATATCAAATTATCCAAAATGAAATGATTTAACCATTGGCACAATCAATATAATATTTTATATTTGCCAGTGGCTAGGTGCCTAGTGTTCTCCCGTCTATGAGAGATTGACACTTTCACCTATGGGGGTAACCAATACAAGGGGACCTCTAATTGTCCATTATCCACTATGTTGGGTTGGGGGATATGACCCACTAAATCTAGTGAGCCAAATCTCTTAGCCAATAGTTTGAGTTTTTGTTCCAATATCAAAAGCAACAAAGATCTCAATTATTCAAAAATGTTCAATATTCAATTTAGTTTTGGTGACTTCAACAAGAGAGGAGGGCTAATAACAAAATTGGTTCACCACTTTTGCAAAAATTATATAAATTAATTTAAGTGGGAGACAAATAGTTTAAAAAAATAATCAAGAATTTACTGCATGTTCCAATCAAGAACTTCCAATGAAGTTGCACACAAGGATCCAAGAGATGCCAATTTTTCAAGAATCTAGAAATAGATAATGTACTAGGGTTATTGGATGTTTCTTGTATTTGAAATCACTTTCAAGATTCTTATTAGCTAAAATTACCATTTTGCCCATTATTGAGTAGAATATTTAATGATTACTTTTGGTCATTATAATGTATCATTCTGAATTCATAAATTTAATTTCATTGGTGTAGTGGTATCTTTGTGCACATATGATATAATAATCACTACTCATACAATATGTATAATTTATAAATGTATATATTACATTATACCATTAATATGATACCATACTATAGACCATTTGCAGACATATAATGTAAGAGCAAGTATTTTCTAGGGATTGCTTTCCATACCATTATGGTTGCAAAATTTAGAACTAAGATTTAAATCCATTGACTTTGATTTCTCCCAATATGTTCCTTAATATTCCTTTTATGTTCATTATCTTCTTAATTAGATTTCAATCTACATTATGTTAATCATTAATGAGGATAGTCAACTATAATTCAAACTATGGTTTACATTAATTGGAAACTTTACTTAAATGATGCATCAATCTATCTATATAATTATCTAGGTTATACAAATACATGTGTGTCAAATGACAATAACATGTATCTATCTTTCGTTGTGCATGCATGGCTATATATTCCATATTGGTTTCCCTTTTATGTTATCATCTTAGGGTTGTACATATACATCTACACATTAATTCATTTAATTATGAGTCATAATTAAGGGGAGACGATGTGTATACTCCATTATGATCATTACTAACCAAGGTACTAGGTAACCTAGGTTTCATCTTATCCATGTTTACTAGTTTGGGGAATGTGAACAAAATATAAGAGGGGGTACATTATGAGTTAGAGGGGAAGTGATAATTCTTTATTAAGGATCTAGGAACTTGAGAAGTGATAGTTTTGGTTCTAATCGCTGGCTATTTCTACAACAGATGGTGGTTGTGCTCCCAACATTGGTGGTGGAAAGGGTGTTGGTTCCTTGCTCGGTGATACTAGCAGTTTGGCAGGAGGTTGCAGAGGCATACAAGATTCTGAGAGACAGTGGTAGTTATGGATTCACGATGACATCTAAAGGCGTGAGGGATGAAGTAGTAGTGTTGATGGTTTCCATCGAGGGATTGGCTAAGTGATGTGGTGTTGCAAATGGTTGAGAAACTTATGGTGTGTTCTGGTGGTGTAGACCATGAATGAGTGAATACCGATGACAGTGAGGAGGTGGTGGAGCATGTTGGTATATATGCCCATAGAGCCATCTCGAGCGATTACATGGAGTCAGATATTAATTAATCAATTAATGTGATTATTTGGTTAATTAGTTAATTCCAAAATATTCTAATTAATCCACGAGTGTTTTAATTAGTGTAGGTTTTCTATTTACTTATGGGTTTAGGAAACCCTAGTTCCTTTTGTCTCCTATTTAAAGGGACTTGATGGCCGATATCTTTATAAGATATTGAGAGAGGCTTTTCAGTTTATGCTCACGTATGTAAACCCTAGCCGTCACCATCTTCAGGAGAGAAAGGAGAGCATCGTGATGCTAGCACGTCGCCGCACAGAGACGAATCCTTTCTACCGGCTTGGGAAGCGCAAAGTGGAGTTCCAGTCCATCCGCGTGGATGAAGTAGAGACGCAGACGTTGAGATGCCTGCGTTTGGGAGGATGTAAATGACTATCCATATACGCTACGAGTGGCTTACATCACCACAAGAAAGGAGTGCCTCCAGATCTTCCTGTGATGCACTCAGTGAATAGGAGAGAAGTTTCGTCCGTGTAGGCCAACAATGTTACACACCATCGTGTAGTGGGACATTTCCGGACTTGCTCTGTGATAAGGTATATCCCACAAACACTACTTCTGAATACGTTGTTGTCGATGAGATCCTGCTTCGGGTTGTGTGGATTTTTTTTTGTTGCTTCCGCTATGCATGTTTTCTCCACAAAACCCAATAGAGAAGAAGTTGAGGTAGGCAATGTCGGGTCTGCAACCAAATAATGTTTCCAATCCATGGTTGTTGATGTGTGCTAGCTATCTGGTTACAAATTTACTATTGGCACGTTGATTCGATGAGGAGTGGGAGTTTGTAACTTCTACTTTAGACAAGTATTGTAAAGCTACATCCTTGTACAGTCTGAGTTTTTTGATGGCGAGGTTGATGAAGTCTGAATACTTCATGTCATGTCTTGGTGGCAAAGAAGAAGTTGTCTTAAGCATTGGCTTGGGTTTGTGCCTATCTGTCACCACCCATCTAGTGGGGAGCATGAGTATATTGGTGGTCATTTCCATAGATCTGTTGGTCAACAAATTAAGGCTGAAAATATTAGGGAGTTAGTGGTGATGATGGTGAGAGGTAGAGGTGGCGGCGATCATGTTTGATGATGATGCATCTAGGGGAAAAAGAACACACCATAGGGCTGATTGGGCGACATGTTTTCATATATGCAGGTGTGGTACCTACAGTCTTTGGGGTACGGTTGTACATAGATATAGGAGGGAGATGATCCTAGGTCTTTAAAGAGATCTTTGAAGTGCCAGCGGAATCAGGGGAAGAGTTCTAGGGTTTTTGGGACCCTTATAGGTTTTAGGGGAGCATAGGTGTTGGTAATGGATACTTCAATGCTCCTACTTCAGATTGGCCTGTCATCCCTCCTGTAATGGCAGCAACATAGTTGGAATTATATGGTAGCAGGGGTTAGGGATGGGTCAATCCCGTTTGATCGGGCAATCGAATTAGCTATTAGTCCTCTTTACTTTTTGCTCTTTAAATTCTTTAACTTTAAGAATTCATAACACTTAAACTAACCCTATTGACACAAATATTTAATCACATGTTTAATTTGCATTCATCTAAATTCCAAAAATAATACTACATATTTTTATTTTGAAATGCCCATTAAATTTATTCTCTTAATTAATACAAATGTATATATCTATTAACCAAATTTGTATTTTTTGTGTGATTCTCATGCCAAGTATTTATAATTAAGTTCAACTCAACAATTTTGGGTTCTAAATGGGATGAATAGATCAAAATGAGGGAAAATTCTATTTTGGTGCTCATTAAAGATAATTCCATGAAATGAGATCATGAATGGAAACTTTAGCAAAAGATATTTTTTAACTTGAGAGGATAATGAATAAGATCTCAAAATTAAATTTTGTACCAAAATCTAGTATGTTACAACTCTCCACCCATTAAATAGGATTTCATCCCCGAAATCGGTACATGGTCTACTTAGGTACAGTTCTCCACCCCTTAAAAGGACTCAACTTGAAATCTGGATAGGCATGTCAACTACAATACAATATCTTTAACCCTCTTAAATCTTATTCTGCATCTAACTCGAGCTTTCAAGGATTTCATGTGACTTTCCTCTAAGGCTTTCTCATATCTCCATGTTTGTGAATTAGCTCACGAACTCATCGATCAAATTTCATAAAGTTATTTTTTTGTACATATAGTATTATAAAGAAAATAATTTCTCGATCAAAACTTTTTGATGCTACACTAAAAATTTCCAAAATCAATGCGACAACTAAATCACAATCACTTCTTGTAAACATTCACTGTACTAACCACTGGACGTAGTTGTTCACTTATAGTATAGGGAGGAAGGATATTGTATTATACCAAAGGGGATTCAAAAAGTCAAACTTGGGGTCTCTAGTTCCAACTTTTAACACTAGCTTGTTTGATAGTTGTAATAACATTCTAATTTGGGTTGACGATTATATCTTAGGTTTATGGTTTTTTCAAAGTAGTAAAACTCACCTTGGCCATGTCGGGATGCAAAGTGAGGAAACCCCACCACCACCAAAGTGGGTGGAGAGTAATTATGCCAGAACCTTCACTAAACATCCTTCTTAGACAGCTCATCTCAATTCACTTACATTGTGATGTTAAGTTGTTAAGAGTATTGCATCCCGTTAAGTTGTTAGACAGCTCATCTCGTTAGACAGCTCATCTCAATTCACTTAAGTTGTTAGAGTATTGCAAAACTCAAAAATATATCCATTGGAAGACCCAAAATGGCTATAATTCAATCTTAAGTGATCTACTGGATAGTAGGCACCCACAACTATAAATACGGGCCTTTGACTTCATTCTAAATATGCCTTCTATGCTCCCTTACTATAGTTGAGTGATTTTGCCTCCAAGAGCCCATAATCTCTCTCAAGCTTGTTTACAAATCTACTTCCAATTGAGTGAATTAGGATCCTTGTAACAGAGTTTATCTAATGTACATATTGTGAAGCTCTGCACTCTCTTTCCATACCTGTCTCTAGTAAAGTGGTGACTTGACGGTAATCTCCTTGAAGAAGTAGGTGGACTTCCTTGAATAAGTAAGGGTGATCAAAGGCTGAAGATGTTATACATGAATGGGTAAAACCTTGGTGAAGGCAGAAGATTCTTTGTAGGTTGATAGGTAAATCCTTTGTAATGGTTGTTGGATCGCTTGTCCTTAAAGGGGAAGCTAGGAGCCCTTGACATCAAATATGGAAGTCTATATGTTGTAACTATTATAATAGAATATATGAAGTGTGAAAATCCTAGAGATTGACCCCTCTAGGTATTGGATGTACTCCTTCTATTTTGGAGGTTGGAATCAAGATACATCTTAGCCTTCTTGTGGTGTTTGTTCAATCTCTTTCTCCCTTGCTTTTCAATATAGTAATATCTTTTAGAAAATATCTTGAAGGTCTAATGTGTATTGTTTAAGTGCTTTTAGATATATTTACCCCCTTCTAGAGCCCATAGATCCAACAATTGGTATCATAGCTTGGTCTTATCCAATTAAGTACTCCAATGAGATGAGAACATTGACAAAAATATATTGGGATCTCTCAACATTGAGGGTGGTTTCTCCATGCGTCCACCCATCTTTTATGGCACGAAACTTCATATACATGAAGAGGAGAATGAAATTCTACATCCAAGGCATGATCTATGACATGTGGAAGATTTTTGGCTTTTCATACAAAGAGTCGAAGGGAGAATTTCTGACTTGGGACGAGGATACCTTGAAGAAAGATCAACTTAATGATAAATTCATTAGCATCATCTACTATGCACTCACTCAAATAGAGTTCAACTGGATTTATTCTTGGGATACAACCTATGAGATTTTAAACAAGCTTTACATCACTTATGAAGGCATCAAGAAAGTCAAGGAACCCAAGTTGTATATGCTCAATGGTCTTCTTGAAAACTTCAAGATGCAGAAGAAGGAAAGAGTTTCCAAAATGTATTCAAGACTCAACCCTAATGTGAATGGGCATGCGAATTTGGGTCATCCTATAGATCAAGGAAAAATCAACTCAAAGATCCTTAGATCCCACCCCAAGCAGTGGCAAACAAAGGTGACCACCATTGAAGAAACAAAGCCTCTAGGTGAAATTCCTATTGAAGAGCTCATAGGAAATCTACAAGCTTTTGAAGTGAGACTAGATTAGAAAAAAGAATAAGAAAACCTAAAGGAGAAAAAATCCAAATAGGATAAGGTGACCACCATTGAAGAAACAAATCCTCTTGGTGAAATGCCTATTGAAGAGATCATAGGAAATCTATAAGATTTTAAAGAGAGACTAGATAAGCAAGAAGAAGAAGAAAACCTAGAGGAGAAAAAATCCATGTAGGAGAGGGAAAGTGCATCCAAATATAAAATTGAAGCCATTGTGTGGCAACAAGCTATTTGTCAAGCTTATCCACCTTCATGTGAAGATGACTCCCCTAGTGACATTAAAACCCATTACTCAAAGGGAAAGCATTTCAAGGGCAAACCCTCCTCCTCCTCTACTCCTAGATGATATGAGTGTAGTCAAAAAGGACATTACAAAAATGAGTGTCCAAAAACCAAGAAGTCACACCATAGAGAAACCATAGGAAGTAGGAGGACTACAAAAAGGAGAGTGAATTCAAGAAGAAGAAGAAGAAGAACAAGAAAGAAAGAAAGAAAGAAGGGGCAAAGATGTAGCTCATTCCGCTTGGGATGAGTCTTCTTCTAGTGATTCTAGATCAAATGAAGGAGAATGCCATATTTCCCTCATGGCTAGCACAAGTGAATAGCTTAGTGAGGTGAGGTAGGTTTAAATGAACTTTCAAAAGATGCTCTTATTAATATTATTCATGCTTGCTGTTCTTCTTATTCAAAGTGCAAATATAAAAGAAGAATTTATGGAAAATCATTGATGATTTTATTCTAGATTGAAGTGCTTGAACAAAATGAGAAAACTCATAATGATAGCATAGATTCTTTACAGTAGCAATTCCTTGAGCCTGAACTTCAATGTAATGGTGTTGATTATATCAAGAAAATTAATTATCTAAAGATGAAACCAAACTTATGTTGATGAACTTGTCATTATTAGAACTAAAATTTCTAGGCTTATTCTTATAGTTAATGATCTTCAATCTAGGCCTATCTTGCCTGGTAAAGAAATATCTAGTTTAACCCTTGAAAAAGACTCTTACTTGAGTAAAGCCCTTAGTTTGAAGTCTGACTTATTGCATGCTCAAGATGATTTTGCTAGTATTTCTTCTATAATCATAACTCTTAGTGATGCTAACCATATCCTTAGAGAATCCTTGCAAAAATTACTCAAAGGGAAATAATCCCTAAATGAATTCCTAGAAACTCTACCAAACAAGTGGGTACTAGTGGTTTTGGATATGAAGGAGGCCCACAGAACAAGAGAAAAGGTAAGAAAAAGAGGAAGTGGCCTCCAATATACCATGGAAAGACTTATGGCTATTAGACATCAATGGTTTGTGCTCATTGTAACTGTGATGGTCATTACACTACTTTTTTCATTAGAAGAAGAAGGGGACCAACTCAAATATGAAATGGGTCCCCAAGCTAACTCTGGATCCCAAAGTTTGAATTGGGCACCAACCGCTCTTTTCTTTTTAGGATAAAGGAACATGGATTGTTGATAGTGGATGATCCAAGCATATGATCGGTGATAAGGACCACTTCGACGCCTTCACAAAAAGAAAAGGTGGCTCAGTTACTTTTGGGGACAACAAGAAAGGTAAAGTAATAGGTGAGGGCGATGTAGGTGGTTCATTGTGCATAAAGAATGTTTATTTGGTGGATGGCCTAGACCACAATTTTATTTGGTGGATGAACTAGAAATGGCAATCTCTATATTATTGTTCTTGACTCTCTTAAGCCTATTTTTGGTAAATTCCTAGTTGCTGAACAAAATGATATATATTTGTGAAACCGTAGACTTGGTCATGTAAATATGCATCAATAAAGGAAATTGGACGAAAGGGAATTGGTAAAAGGAATTCCTAAATTGGAATTTGACAAGGATGAGGAATGCCAATCTTGTAGACAAGGAAAGAAAATTAAATCCTCCTTTAAATCCAAAGGAGTCCTTAGCACCAAGCGAGTTCTTGAATTTCTTCACATTGACCTATTTGGACCCATGAGAACTCAAACGCTTCATGGTACCAAGTATTACCTAGTGATATTTGATGATTTCTCTTGCTTTACTTGGATTTTCTTCTTGATTGCAAAGGGTGATACACTTGATGTTTTCTGTTTATACAAATGAATTGAAAATGAAGGTTCTTGTAAAATAATCTCTATATGTAGTGACCATGGGGGAGATTTAAAAATAATTTGTTTGAAAGTTTTTGTCATTCTGGGTACTTGCACAACTTTTCGTCCCCCATACACCTCAATAAATTGGGGTAGTAGAGAGGAAGAATATGTCATTACAACAGATGGATGGGACAATTCTCCTTGGATATGACTATCCTAAGAAGTTTTGGGCTAAAGCCATTAGTACTGCTTGTTTTGTGCAAAATCAGGTTTTCACACATACTCTGCTTAAGAAAACTCCCTATGAGCTATCGCACAGTAGAAATCCTTATATTGACTTGTATCATATTTTTTATTTCCCATGCTTTTTTTTAAACACCAAAGATTCTTTCGATAAGTTTGATACAAAATCTTACAAGGCTTTCTTTCCTGAATATATCACTACTAGTACATCTTATAGAGTGTTTAACACAGAACTATATAAAATAAAAGAATCTATCATTGTTAAATTTATTGAGAATAACCCCTCTATCTCAAAAAATATTGTGAACGATGATGTTGTAGATGAAGTAATTCCTAGATTGAAATAATTAGACATCAATAACAAAGGAAAAGATGTGGATGAAGTTGAAGGCTCAAAAGAAGAAGGAAAGAAGGATCCAACTCCATGTTTTGCAAAAGACCATACAAAAGAGCTCATCTTTAGCCACCCCTTTGAAAAGGTGAAGATGTGGTATCTTTCAACAGTAGAACAAGAAGACATCACCTTCATCTCTCAACTTGAGCTAAAGAATGTAAAATAGCTCTTGAGGACAATGAGTAGAACCTAGCCATGAAAGAATAGCATGAGGAATTAAATGAACAAGTTGTGGAATCTAGTGCCAAGACCAAATGATAGAAAGTTCATTGACAACATGTGGGTCTATAGAAACAAGCTTATGAATGTGGTAACATGGTAAGGAACAAGGCAAAGTTACTATCACAAGGTTACAACTAATGGGAAAGTATTGATTTATGCTCCTAATGCTAGGTTTGAATCTATTAGAAAGATACTTGCTTTTGATAACCATGAAAACTTTTTTCTTTGTCAAATGGATGTTAATAGTGCATTTTTGAATGGAGAAATAAAGGAGGAAGTTTATGTGGCTCAAGCTCCTGGATTTGAACTTGAAAAGCTTGCTAATCATGTTTATCTATTACAAAAGGTTCTTTATGGACTCAAACAAGCCCCTAGAGCTCAATATGAGAAATTAGGAAGCTATTTAATAAAAATTGACTCTACTCTCTTTCTAAAACACACTTCTAACAATTTCTTAATAATTCAAATTTTTATCAATGATATCATTTTTGGCAGGAATAATATTAATTTTTACAAGGAGTTTAGCTACCTCATGCAGAGTAAATTTGATATGAGCATGATGGGGGACCCACATTCTTCTGTGGCTTCCAAATGAAGCAAAGCAAAGATGAAGACTTCATCAACCATGAGAAGTACACTAATAAACTCTTGAAGCACTTTGGGATGAAGAACACAAAGCCAATGAATACTCCCATGTTGAATACTGCCAAACTTGACACGGATGAGGAAGGTGAAAAGGTAGATGAGAAGCTCTTTAGTGGTATGATTGGTAGCATATTATATATAACTACCTCTAGACCAGATATTATGTTTAGTGTTGGCTTGTGTGTTATATAACAATCAAGCCCTAGAAAATCTCATCTTGTAACTATTAAGAGGATTTTAAGGTACCTAGAAAAATACAACATTTTGGACTATGGTATCTCAAGTCATGGGACTTTACTCTTACATCATGTAGTGGTCTAGATTACACCGGGTGCTTCGTTGATATAAAGTGCAGAAGTGGCACTTGCTTTCTTCTTCAACCATGTTTAGTTTATTTATTTTCTAAGAAACAAAACACCATGACTCTTTCAATTATCGAGGCTGAATACATTGCAACTAGAAGTTGTTCTAAGTCCTATGGATGAAGGAAATGCTCCAAGATTGTAATATCATTTATGATGCTTCTCCTATATATTTTGATAATACTCATGCAATTAATGTGTTATACAA
Organism: Alisma plantago-aquatica; assembly: GCA_963693085.1. Taxonomy (NCBI): domain Eukaryota; kingdom Viridiplantae; phylum Streptophyta; class Magnoliopsida; order Alismatales; family Alismataceae; genus Alisma; species Alisma plantago-aquatica. The sequence goes on along the minus strand of OY856409.1, from coordinate 1,619,022,403 downwards.
TCCTATTTTTCATAGTACAACTAAACACATAGAGGTCCACCATCATTTCCTTTATGACCACATTGATAAGAAAGACATCTATATTGATCATGTGGACACGAGAAACCAAGTTGTAGATATTTTCAGTAAACCTCTAGATTGAGATCAATTTAACTTTATTAGATCAGAATTACTTATTAGTGATTTTGATGATAACTCTATGTCTCCTAGATAATATGTTTGTTTTATTCTATGTTTTTGCTCAAAAATGCTTAACATGTGCTTCTTTTTGCTAAAATTGCCAAGTTTTAATGCCTTGTTTTTCTCAAATTGGTTCTTTTTTGCAAACACTTATTTTATCAGAAAATAGTATCCATGATGATTAAAAAGTGTCTATATATTCTTAAAATACATGATAAGCTAGATAAATGAATTTACATAATGCTCTAGGACCTTATAATTAATTTGCATATCTTTGAGACAGGCCTGGTTGTCGGTCGACTTTTGCTCTGGGGTAAGTTTATTGACGGGCTACCTGAGAATTGAACTACACACAATGTCGACCGAGTTTCCCTAACTGCAAACTCGACCAACAAGATTGTGATGTAACTAATAAGTAGGTTCAGTCAGTCTATTTATTTCCTCTCAACTAGAGGAAGTCGACTGACAACCCCCCATTTTAGTTCATTCTCCAACCCTAAAGCCCTTTCTACCTCTTTCCTAGCCTATCCAAGCCTGAATCCTCTCCCCAAACTCAACCCTAGGTCATTTCTAAGTGTTGTTGCTACTGATCTGCCAGTCAAGCTCTATATTTTGTTTCTTCTTATCTTGATTCTCATCCTCCATGGCTACAAATAGGAAGAAACCAAGCTCCTCCATTCAGAACACTTCTAACCCTATCACAACTTTGGCCATTCGCATCCTTGGGTATGATGGTGCCTCCTTTATACATACATAAGATGTAAATTGGTATAGGGAGTTTCTCTTGTTCCCCTTTCCCTTTTAGACCTTTGGTGGAGTGTAGGGACTCTTTATGAAATCAAGGAATATTTATGAAATAATACCTTTGCACTCTTTGCATTGATCAATATCGCCTTTTCAATTATCGCACTAAAACTAAGGTTGTTCATGAGTTCTATGCCAATCTAGCATGGAACTAAACCTACCTTGTTCCTCCACCTAGAACCCAAACCACCCTTACTTCCATGATTATAGGGACTAGGCTCATATCTATGAGGATACCCTAAATTCTTACTTGATTGGAGCAACCCCCACATCCAATTGAGAGTTTACCTATTCAAATCACCTAGATTTGATTTATCATGAGGAGTTCTACAAAATATTTGAACTTAAATTATAGTTATCCAATATTAACAAAGATTTGAAGAATCCTAACCTAACTTTTAGGAATAAATCCATCATACCCTCTTCTTCCATGGATCTAAGGTCACATATCATTGCACTCATAGTGAACTGCAATGTCCATCCAAAGAGAAATCAAACTGACATTGTAGAGAACTTTGTAGTGATTGTGTATTATATCCTTTAGGGTCTTTGAGTCAAATGGGCCAAATACAATATTCATCATATGACCTATTTTGACTCAGAAAAGAAAACCCATGACCCCTAACCTACCTATCCCGATCTACTATGTGTTCTGTATCATTTCCTCATTAAGAAATCACTCTTCAAAGACATGAACTGTCCTAAAAATCAAAAGATTGTGTGTATTTGTGAGACCAAAATCAAGAAGTCATCCCAATCCTCTAGATCATTCACTCTCGATACCTCCTCCTCCTCCAAGCCTCCTCTTCCAGCATCTCGACTTGCTATTAATCATTTTTCTATGTCAAATGAGACCCTCATGGGTTACATGATGCACCATAATGCCTACCAAATGCAGGTCTTGGAACATCTTCACCGAGATCTAGTTCACATCATGTCCAATATGAACTTATACTACCCTAACCCATATCCATCATACTGGCCTTCTTTCTCTTCCATTGATTATGCCACATGTGCATATGATCAATTTTTTCCTACCCACTAATATGTGTCTTCCACTGCACACCTTGCTTCTGGTGATGACCTACACCTTCTTCCTCCCATCCATAACCAAGTGCCACTCAGTTCTTAGCCTTCCCACCTAGCGTTGCCTTTATTGTTCTTGCTGTCTTTGATGGGATTTCCACTCCCTCTTATGAGCAATCAAAGGTGTTTCCAGAAACTGGCAAGTCCTGGAAAGAGAAACACTTAGGTTGCTAGACACGTGCTCTTTTTCTCCTGTTGATACATGGAGGTAGTTGAGGAATCTCATGTTGAGGATGATTATGATGACACTAATGATGAGGTAGAAGGTTCTAATGATGATGGAGTGGATGATGGTGATGAGGCTGTTGTCGTTCCTACATCTTTTGTTTTCCCTGAGAACACCTAGTGATGATGATTACAACCCTGAGGAAGACCATGATGTAGATGATCTAGATGTTTATTTTTTAGGTCTGAGAGTGCCCATTTATCTATCATTTTATAGGCTTAGCATGTATTTTGCATAGGACATATGTATATGAGGGTACAATTTTTATATCTTCCTCACATTCTTTGTTGTTTATTTTTCATGATAGACTGATTTCGTTTAGTCATAATGATTATCTTTTGTACCCTAAACACTTATCTATTTACTTTTTGAGTTTTGGTGTATGCACTCCTATTTTTCAGGTTATGACTTAATGTTATCAATTCTCTCTAGTTATTTTGTGATTGGTGAGTGTATATGATGGTTGTGAGTTGAAAAAGACCAGACCTAGATCTTCGACCCCCTCCCTTTTTGATATGTCAAAGGGGGGAGAAATAGCTTGGCTCCAAATTGAAATTGATCTAAAATTGCATATCTCTTTCTTATTGGCTATTGCATAAAACATATATATGGTGGTTGTGTTTTTGGAGAATTAATCTTACAGATGAAGGTAAACATAATTTGAGGAGAGCAATCACGTCATACATTCATGTATTCCCCTTCATATCTAAGGTCAAAATATTTAAAATTTTATTTCTTTTCAGTATGTTAAGGAATGGTTTGTCATCTTCAAAATGGGAGAGAATGTTAACCTAACAGTTATACATTGTCCATATTTTAATGATGACTTAATAATTCATTCATGTGTATCTAATATGTCTATTTGATATCAATTTCAAGTAGGCACATGAAGAGGATGAAATTAGCAAAACCTAGTTTTCCAAAAAATAAGTCAAAATCAATGCAAATTCAAGTTTTGAAGAATAGATAATATCTCTAGTAGAATCATTGTGTAAATCAATGGTATTGAATGTATTTCTTTAAATAAGCTTTAGAAAAATTGAGAGACTTAATTCAAAAATTTAAGTACTTTTTGGGTATTTGTCAAAAATGATCACATACATGCTTGTCGGTCAAGTTCGTCCTAGTGGCAACTCAACCTACATCCTATCTGGCTCTTGGCAATTCCCACGGTCAACTGAGTTTGTCCTAGTGGAAACTCGAGTAACACTCTGCACTAGTAAAACAAATTAAAGCCTTCAGTCGAGTTTCATCCAGGATAGACTTGATCAACAACTTCAAATTATTTTGTCATATAGTGTCATCAATTGTGTTTCCCAAAAGGTAACTCAGTCGACAACAATGTACGGTAAAGTGCAGAAAAGTGTTTCTAGCCATTGGAGCTATACAAAACTCAAAAATATACCAGTGTAACACCAAAAATATCTAGAATTTGATCATATGTGATCTACTATCTAGTAGGCACCCTCATGTATAAATAGGGACCATTGGACTTCTATCCAATTTTTCCCTCTATGCTCCCTTTCTATAGTTGATTGATTTTAGGCTTATCGTAGTTTGGTTGAGAGTTTGAAACAAAAATTTATAAAATAATTAACATGATAAATCAAATAAACCAATAAAAAACACTGTCAAAAAAACTTCATGAGTGTTGGGTTAGTTATTTATTAGGCCTTTGAGATTCTTAAACTTTAGTATTTGTAATTTTATAGGAATATATAACTTTGAATTTTAGGCCAATCAAGCCAATTAGGGTTTGAAGTCCAAAACCAGACCCGAGCCTAAATTAATTTTAAGTTCTTTGGGTTTGGATCAATTTTGGATTGGGTCAAAAGTCTTAGAGCCTAATTTGCTTAAAAGTTATGAATTCGGATCGGATCATTTGAGGTGGGCCTTTTTTTGTCGGTCCTAGTTCTAAGGAGCACTCTCTCTCAAATGCATTTGTGAAGGTTTTCAACCATATGGAACATGTACTCCTAGCTCGCTAGTATATTATATAGACAGGTGCTCGTGTATCCCTATTTTATTCCTTTCTCACTCTACTGACTACCCTGTCAAACTTTAGAAGAAAAACATAGTCTTTTCATCTGATGATATAATGTATTCTACACTGATTATAAAGAAAAAAGAAAGAAAAGGAACAACTCTTTCCTATAACTAAATTGTTCATTGCGTGTGTATGCCTTGCTGATCGAGATTCTATTTGTGAAATATTGTCAACTAAGAGGATAATGAACTTGGATGGAGAAAGGGAAGTATTTATTCAAGGAGAATTATGGTATGGGTGGGTCAAAGTAATTGACTTTTCAAGACAGTTTAAAAATGATAAATTAAGGATCTCTATGATTCCAAAATAAATGTCATTTTAATAAAACAATTTTTTTTTCAAAAATATCAAATCACAAGAACAAAATGCACCAAACTATGTTGGGTGGGGCGGTTGGGGTGCATGGCGGCCTAGTCTAGAGAGACAAGGTGAGGCGAGGTGCTTGAATGTTAGTGTGTGTATGTTTTAGTTTGGTCAAAACACAAAGCACATACAAACCCAATCAACCTTAAATTGAAAAGCCTCAAGAAAATCCCACAAGCCTTTCGTATCCACTCTTACTTAATTGGGTCCCTCAAACTTTAGAAATGAGCAATGCGGGAAAAAATATGGTTAAGAGGTTTAGAGTACAACAAAATCTTGGTTCAGATCAGAACATTTCCTCACACATTTCATATACCTCAAAACAATATAAATAGAAAAATAAAGATTTTTTTTGGAATTATGTCTTTCAACATCAACAACTTATGACTTTGAACTTTGTCTAGAAATAATTCATCTACATCCGAAGAGACGTGGTGAACTACTGCTTGAACTAGATTCTCTGATTCAAATTTCAATAAACCTTATAGATATATTTAAGGCAAGAGGACATATTCATATCAATGTGTGCACTACATCCTTCGTAAGAATCTTTTTCATGAGCTCTCTAGTGAGTATGTCTAACTCACATAAACCTCAGCCTAGGATTACACTCATGTAGTAGGGATCTCTCAAGGGTGTATTGTCCAGTACCATTGCCTTCCAAACGTGTGGCCGCATCCCCATTCAATGCAAGAGCTCTTCCTCTACTAAGATAGCACTAAAGCACAAATGCCACAGTGAAGAACCTAGAGTAAAACTTCAATAGGAATGCTTCTACCGAACACATGCACAACCTAGTTGTTCCTTTTAAAAATTCCTTATGGGATTTATAGTTCTAGAATGATATGGTTACCATTATGGTGTTATACACATGGGTAGAAGACACATCCCCCTTGACGCACTAAGTACTAGATTTCTAACTAGACCTTTCATAATAGGATCAACAATATTCTCTATTAACCTAAGAAACTATAGAGATATACAACCATGGCAATGAAGTCTCTCACTTTTCCGTACATCAATCTCATAAAGTGCTTACCTAGGTCATCATTAGATTGTTTAGCTTTGTCTATGGTTGACGTACTATCACAATGAATTGAGATAGGAGGAAACAAATTTGAAACAATAGGTAAATTTTGTAAAACATTTCTAAGCCAATCAACCTAAAAACAAGTTAATTATAAGGTTCTAAACTCAACCTCCATAGTGGATCTATCCCTCGCAGTTTCTTGGATGATTTCTAAAAAAATACAATGCCACTTAGGAAAACTACATAACCACTAGTTGACTTGGTTTTATCATAGCTTGCAAACCACTAGTTGACTTGGTTTTATTATAGTTCGCAATCCAATTTGCAAATGTATAGTCTTCTAACCTATTGGGAAACCGGTGTAATGAAGTATATAATTCATGATACCTTTAATATACCTAAAAATTCTAACCAAAATCTTTGAATGATCTACATTAGGATTACTAGTGTACCCACCTAACCTACTTATAATATAAGAAATATTAAGTTTAGAACAGTTGCTAAGTACATAAAACTTCCTCTAATTTGGCCATATCTACTTTGATCAGTTTGATTACTTTTATGTTCCTTAAGACGTAAAGAGGAATCATAAGGAGTACTTATAGGCACACAAGATTACATATCAAATGTATGTAATTTTTTTTTACATAGTGAGATTGATTTAAGGAATAACTAGGAGTAGATCTACTCAATTTAATACCAAAAATGACATAAACATTCCCATATCTTTCATATCAAAATTCTTGGAACGAAAAAGATTTATTTTTAGAAATATTTGCAGTATTGGATCCAAAGATTAATATATCATCAACATACAAGCACACAATCACATATGCATTATAAATAGTCTTAGACTAAATACATATACCAAATTCCTTTACAGTAAAGTCATAAATATAACAATTTTATTAAACTTGTCATTCCACTACCTAGGTGTTTTTTTTAGACATATAAGGATTTTACAAGTATAAAACTTTGTGTTTTTGTCCTTAGGCGACAATGCTCTTAGGTTAATCCTTATAGATCTATCCTCAAGATCGCCATTGAGGAAGGAAGTCTTTACATACCTTTGATGAATTTCAAGATTATGGATAGCTTCCAAGACAATAAGAACATGGATATAGGCGACCTTTGTTAGAGGAGCATAGGTGTCAAAACAATCGACTCCTTCTTACAGTCTGTAACCTTTGACTACCATCCTGGTCTTAAACTTATCTATGCCTCCATCTACCTTTAACTTCTTTTTGAAGACCCATTTGCATCTAATGGTTTTGTAACTTGGAGGAGAATCAGTTGGAATCCAAGTATGATTGTTCATAATGCATTCTATTCCACTAGCAACACTTCCTTCATAAAACCAACATCTATGATTTCATGGCAATTTTGTAGCTCTTAGGGTCTTCTTCTACTATAAATGTGTAGAAGTCGAAACCAAAGCTCTTTGTTACTTTACCCATTTTACCATTCACAAAGTCACTTGGAGGCTCAACCACTTCAAGGTTTAATGGTTCATGTTCAGGTTCAGGTTCAAGTATGTGTAAGTCGATAATAGGAGTTGTATCTTGATTAGTTTTTAAAAGTTTTGAAGTTTCAACATGTTAAGGACCTTCACCAACTTGTTTGGGAACACTAGATTTGAAGGGAATGATGTTTTCATAGTGTACATCATCTACAAGTATGATTTCTAGTATGGAGTTTATTCTACTTTCTGTGATTTCAGGATTCATCACTAGAAATCTATTTGCAATGCTATTTTAATCATATCCTATGAAAATAGTATCAATAGCTTTAGAACCAAGCAATATTGATTCTTGTTTATAGGCATTTTGACTTTGACCAAGCACCCCCACAATCTAAGGTATTTTAAAAATAGGTTTTGTAGTACACCAAAGTTCATAAGGTGTTTAATCTATATTTTTAAAGGTATATGATTCAACACATAGTTAGCAGTTAAGATATCCCACCCACACATTCTTTGATGTAGATTAGATTCAGCCAACATGACATTAACCACATCGATCATTGTTTTATTCTTTCTTCTGGCGACACAGTTACAATATAGATTGTATGGGGCAGTGTTTCATGAATAAGGTCATGTTCTTGCAAAACTATTTAAGTTCATATGAAGTATATTCACTTGCCATCAGATCTAAACCATTTAAGGTTCTTCTCACTTTGTTTATATTTATGACTTGTAAATTCTATGTTTTTCCATTTGTTCGTATATAGATTTCAACAAGTAATGCAATAGTATTAAAAAACTCATCAGTAAGTGTCACAGAGTAGTGCATGCCATCAGCATGTGTACTAATATAAATAAGCTCAAGAAGATGTGTTCCTCTCTACTAATCTAAAGGGTTTTCAAGGTAATTTGTCTGAAACACATATTTGGCATCTAACATCATTAAAGATTGTAAGTCTAGGGAATCAAGTCCATGTGCACCATATGTTTCATGGTGTTCTTGTTCACATGTCCTAAACGAGCACGCCAAATATCACAAGAAATGGAAGTACAAAGAGTACTTAAAAAACTACCATTAATATGAAGTACCATTACACTAAGAGGCGCAAAACATAATTAAACACCCACAGGTGTACCCAACACCTATGTAAGAACTAAATTTAGAAATTACAACTTTGTTCCCTTAGCATAAAGACTATAACCAGACAACATGATTAGGACTTTATTGACTAGGTTTTTCTTAAAACTAGGAACATGTAAAACATTATGTAGTCCAAAGACTTTTGCATATGTGAGCTTCAGATTTAGACATCCATAGCCTCAATTTGCTTCACTGACACATCATCACCGCAAGTGAATACACGATTGTTGTCTACCTAATAGGTAGAAAAGTAGAAAGATCATAGCATATGTGAGAAGCCACTCTAGACTCCATCCACCAATTGTCACCCAAAGAAAGGTTAACACTAAGGAAAAGATAATTGGTGCTATCTAACCTTTCAAAAGAGGATGAATTCTCCCCCACATTGATGACAGTCACTTCTTCTTCTTAAGGGCCTGATTATTTTCCTTCCTTTGACCCTTACGGTCCCTACAAACATTGGTAATATGACTAGGCTTGGCATATACATAAAAAATGAACTAGCCTTTAGAACTAGAGTTCTTATTATGACTAGACTGCTTGACTTTCTTGAAATATTACTAGACTTAAGATTGAATTTATTTGGTTTCTTCTTATATTTGACATCAACTACTAGGTTGATAGAAGTACTAACCTTAACATCCTTTTCCATATGATGGAATTTAGTTTGAAGGGATTTACCAAAGGGGGAAATACTTAACATATGATGCCTATGAAGAAGAGACTCAAAAAATTCCTTCCAGGATGGAGGGATGTTTTCAACTAGGGCTGCCACATGCACATTCTCTTCAAGCTTATAACCACTAGAAATAGATTTTGAGACTATGGTTTGGTACTTGAGCATTAGGGCTGGAATAGATTTATTCTCTACCATATTGTACCTCTTTCCAAATAGTGAAAGCATATTATTCTATCCCAATGTCTTGTATTCCAAACTTATCATCCAAAACTTAACAAAGCAAGACATAAGGTTTCTTGTTGTAGAAATCATAAATCTCATTAGAAACAGAAGACATGATCCTATCATAAAAACATAATGTATTTATTTGGGTATCTTGGTAGGAGAAGATGGGTCATTATAGTTTGTATTTATGGTATCAAAGGCACTAGGAATGGAATTGGCAAATGGTTCACATTCCTCAGGTGGTGTAATAATAGAAACTAAAACTAAGTATGTGAGCCAACATTTCATTTTTTGTTGCACGGTCAAAATATAACCCCATGAATTTTTAGGGCCTATCATTACCTATATCATCCACAATCATCATGGTTCTAGGGTCAATTATATACATAACTATATCAAATAGGACTTTAAACAACTACAAGCATTGCCTAGAAATTTGATTTTGTCATCACTAATGTTGGATAATTTTAAAAACTTCCAGTTCTACTTTAGCAATTCTTTTACTAGAATAGGCAGAAAATAAATTGATAAAAAATAAAGAACAAATATTATGACATTATAAGAGCTTGGGGGTGAAGGTTCATCATGAAGATCACACTCGTGGATATAAAAAATGTCACTTCTATGCATGAGATTAATCACCAACTAGCCTCCCAGGTTCAATCACCTCCATCTCATGGTATAACCTTTTGGTGCTAGCAAACGTTTAGTGTCTAATAGTCTGTTCACCCTCATATGTGTTGAAAAATCACATTGTAGGAATCCTCTCATATGCACTAGAGTGGGTAACAACATGTGGAGAAGAATAAAGAAGGTTAGTTTGAATAAGGTGATGTAGTGGGCTAATGCAAGGTAGAAGCTGCACACATCGGTAGTAGGTAGAGAGCAATTCTTAAACATAATAGTTCTGTCACACTCAACTATTTTTAGTATGTTTTTGTGTTTGTGAGATGTGCTAGAAATGTCTCAAATAGGTCCTTCATATAGTCAGACATAGCCACCAAGATAGGCACCTAACTAGCCATTGTTTACTCTAATGTTAATTGGCAAACTAGTTCCCATTTCAAGGGGTGCATCTAAAACGCTAAGGGGACTTAGCCGACCAAGAAACTAAGAGGCTCATGAACCTAGATGCAAAAGGTTAGGATTTATTCAAAGAAGAATTAAGGTTTGGACGGCTCTAAGAAATTGCTTTTCTAAGGAAATCAGAATTACGGTACATAATGCATATTTGAAATTTCAAAAGACAAAATTAAAATATCATTTTAATAAAACAAAAATATATTGTTTCCTTTTATAAAAATATCAAATCGCACACGCGCAACACATCAAATCGGATAGGTGTGGCATGGCATGGTAGGTGAGGCAGACACACATGTGTGTTTCAATTTTGTCAAATCCCAAAGTGAATACAAGTCCAATCACCCTCATATTTAAAATCCCCAAGAAAGGCCCATGTACATTTGGTCTCCACTCCCACTTAAGTGGATTCCTCTCACTTTACAAGTGAGCAATGTGCGATGAAAGGTGGTTGAGAGGTTTGAAGTACATCAAAATCTTGGCTGAGAATACAACACCCCTAACGTTCTTAGCCTTTACATGTCTTAATCCTAATGAAGGACATGCCACCATCCACAACCAATACTTAGTACTATGATTAGCTACACAGACTATCTTACTACATCTTAATACTGTATTGCAATCCATTTGTCCCTATATGTATTGTAGGTTAGTACCCAATAGTGAAACAAGAAAAGAGGAGAATTGCAAAAACAAATAACATAAGCATAGTTAGAAACCCAGAGAGGATGTCTAAGAGACTATATGTATAGGAAGGAAATTTGGAAGTACTTTTTAGGTGGGAGTAATTCTACCAAAGAGACGGTCAAGTATCAAATGGCTAAAGAATTAGCCAAAAACACAAATTTTCATGCCCCTCCTGGAGCTAGGAGGAGATTGAAAGTAGGTAAAAGGGAGGAGGAAGTCATGAGTGAATCCATTGAGAAATACAACTATCTTTTTGAATCTAATAAATTAGAGGGAGCTAGGAGTATACTAGCATCATAGAGTGAGTAATAGAAGTTGACAATGTTGAACATGAGATGAAAGGGATAGTTGTGAGAATGGGTAGTGACAATGCACCTAGACATGATGGATTTAACACTTCTTGTTACTAGTTTGGTTGGTACACTATGAAAGCAGACATAATGAGTTAATTGATCATTGTCTTAATTATAGAGAGACTCATAGAGGTGTTGGAAGCATTTGACTAGTACTTTTCTAAAGGGATAAGAGTTGGCTAGAATGAATCACTTTAAACCTAACATTGGAATTTTACCAAGGGTTATCCTATCTAGGTTATCCCTGCTATACCGTGGACTGGTATCTAGAGAGAAAGCATATTTTGTCAAAAACCAAAGCATACAAAATAATATTAGACTTGCACAAGAGCTTATGCATACCTCTACCATGGAATGACTCTTGAAGAGAATGTGGTCTACAAAGTGGATAGTCCAAGTCTTTTGATAGGTAGAGTATACATTCCTAGATTGTGTTTTGGAGACTTTTGGGCTCTCAATAGGTGTCACTGATTGCCTCATGAATCTAGTACAAGGTGCATGGTTCTCTATCTCTGTTAATGTATGCTTAGATGGTTTTCTCCTAGTAGCATGAAGCCTTAGATACGAAGATATATTTTCACCTATTCTCTTTATTCTGGCACATGACTCTTGGGATACACATGAAAGGAGACATCAATAGGGATAGAAATCAATGTTTCACATAAAAGGTTCTAGACTTGCAGATCATCAATCAAGTTTACACATGATCTCATTTTAAACATTAATGTGAAAGGAAGTACCATAGGAGGTATATAAGGGATGATTAGAGAGTATGAGAGAGCTTGGACATAGGGTGAATAAAGGTAAATCACACATCCTACTAGATGCTTAGTAGATTATATAAAGAGAATTCTTTTATATTCTTGCTGGTGCGCATGCAACTCTAAGCCAATCATATACCTCAGAGTTCCTATTATTTCAAGTAGGTTTAGGGCTATACACTATAATTGCCCGACATATAAGATGAATAGGAGAGTTACCCCTTGATGGGTAAGAGTCTATCTTTTTGAGTAATTATTACATTGATTCAATTGGTATTTTCAGTGATTATTCTCCACTATTTGGTAGCTTGTCTTGTTTTTCTATACACCCTTAAGATGACAGAGAGGAAGATGGGCCAATTACTTTGGGCATCTAGAGAATGTCATAATAGAAGACATTGAATTAGTTGCAAAAGATTATGATGCCCATTGAGGGAGAGGGATTGGGAATCCATGGGCTCATAGATAGATTCAAGGTCCTACTCATGAAAGTTTCATGGAATCTATTGACATGGTACTCCATATGGGCTGATTTTTGTAGAGGGAATACAAGAAGATAGAGTGGGCCATTGTCTTGGAACGCTCTTCTTTCTCAAGAGAAATAGGAGGTCCTTGTCATATTGAAAAAGTGTTTGAAATATTTTCCCTGGGTCATGGATAATACAATATGGGTGGTGGGTGTGAAGGATATACCTTATTGGATGGAACATGGAGGGTGATTACATGTCCGACTAGAAGAGAAATGGAGTGGTGGTGGATCCAGAACTAACAATAAGAAATATTAAGGAGCTGGATGGGCTTCTCAATATGTAAAGACCCAATATTTATGATCAAATATTTTTATAATTGTATCATAAGTATAAAAAAATATTTATTACAATCATGCTTTTATATCAAAGTCATGGAAGCTTTAAACATAAGATAACAAGATTAAGCACAAGCATCAATTCCTATCTACTCTTCAACAGGGGATAGCTCCTGCAAGTATATTGTAGTCCTTATTTGTATAACTTGTCCATGAGTTCCTAGAGGGAATGAAACCACACATGGACTCCAATAAGGGAAAATATAGGTCAGCATAGCTGGTACTAAATTCAATCATTGAGCTATTTAAAAAAATCATGAGATTAAGTCTAAGTAAGTTTTCTTGGTGAACTACGGTATTAAGAAGAGGATAGTCTAGCTACCATGCTAGTTTCAAAAGGGTACTATAATTAAAAAGGTAACTAGAACAACAAAGAGATTCTCAAAAACAATATCAATATTTCAAAATGAAATGATTTTTCTCAGAACTAGTATCAAGATATCAAATTATCCAAAATGAAATGATTTAACCATTGGCACAATCAATATAATATTTTATATTTGCCAGTGGCTAGGTGCCTAGTGTTCTGCCCTCTATGAGAGATTGACACTTTCACCTATGGGGGTAACCAATACAAGGGGACCTCTAATTGTCCATTATCCACTATGTAGGGTTGGGGGATATGACCCACTAAATCTAGTGAGCCAAATCTCTTAGCCAATAGTTTGAGTTTTTGTTCCAATATCAAAAGCAACAAAGATCTCAATTATTCAACAATGTTCAATATTCAATTTAGTTTTGGTGACTTCAACAAGAGAGGAGGGCTAATAACAAAATTGGTTCACCACTTTTGCAAAAATTATATAAATTAATTTAAGAGGGAGACAAATAGTTTAAAAAAATAATCAAGAATTTACTGCATGTTCCAATCAAGAACTTCCAATGAAGTTGCACACAAGGATCCAAGAGATGCCAATTTTTCAAGAATCTAGAAATAGATAATGTACTAGGGTTTGGATGTTTCTTGTATTTGAAATCACTTTCAAGATTCTTATTAGCTGAAATTACCATTTTGCCCATTATTGAGTAGAATATTTAATGATTACTTTTGGTCATTATAATGTATCATTCTGAATTCATAAATTTAATTTCATTGGTGTAGTGGTATCTTTGTGCACATATGATATAATAATCACTACTCATACAATATGTATAATTTATAAATGTATATATTACATTATACCATTAATATGATACCATACTATAGACCATTTGCAGACATATAATGTAAGAGCAAGTATTTTCTAGGGATTGCTTTCCATACCATTATGGTTGCAAAATTTAGAACTAATATTTAAATCCATTGACTTTGATTTCTCCCTATATGTTCCTTAATATTCCTTTTATGTTTATTATCTTCTTAATTAGATTTCAATCTACATTATGTTAATCATTAATGAGGATAGTCAACTATTATTCAAACTATGGTTTACATTAATTGGAAACTTTACTTAAATGATGCATCAATCTATCTATATAATTATCTAGGTTATACAAATACATGTGTGTCAAATGACAATAACATGTATCTATCTTTCGTTGTGCATGCATGGTTATATATTCCATATTGGTTTCCCTTTTATGTTATCATCTTAGGGTTGTACATATACATCTACACATTAATTCATTTAATTATGAGTCATAATTAAGGGGAGACGATGTGCATACTCCATTGTGATCATTACTAACCAAGGTACTAGGTAACCTAGGTTTCATCTTATCCATGTTTACTAGTTTGGGGAATGTGAACAAAAGATAAGAGGGGGTACATTATGAGTTAGAGGGGAAGTGATAATTCTTTATTAAGGATCTAGGAACTTGAGAAGTGATAGTTTTGGTTCTAATCGCTGGCTATTTCTACAACAGATGGTGGTTGTGCTCCCAACATTGGTGGTGGAAAGGGTGTTGGTTCCTTGCTCGGTGATACTAGCAGTTTGGCAGGAGGTTGCAGAGGCATACAAGATTCTGAGAGACAGTGGTAGTTATGGATTCACGATGACATCTAAAGGCATGAGGGATGAAGTAGTAGTGTTCATGGTTTCCATCGAGGGATTGGCTAAGTGATGTGGTGTTGCAAATGGTTGAGAAACTTATGGTGTGTTCTGGTGGTGTAGACCATGAATGAGTGAATACCGATGACAGTGAGGAGGTGGTGGAGCATGTTGGTATATATGCTCATAGAGCCATCTCGAGCGATTACATGGAGTCAGATATTAATTAATCAATTAATGTGATTATTTGGTTAATTAGTTAATTCCAAAATATTCTAATTAATCCACGAGTGTTTTAATTAGTGTAGGTTTTCTATTTACTGATGGGTTTAGGAAACCCTAGTTCCTTTTATCTCCTATTTAAAGGGACTTGATGGCCGATATCTATATAAGATATTGAGAGAGGCTTTTCAGTTTATGCTTACTTATGTAAACCCTAGCCGTCACCATCTTCAGGAGAGAAAGGAGAGCATCGTGATGCTAGCACGTCGCCGCACAGATACGACTCCTTTCTACCGGCTTGGGAAGCGCAAAGTGGAGTTCCAGTCCATCCGTGTGGATGAAGTAGAGACGCAGACGTTGAGATGCCTGCGTTTGGGAGGATGTAAACGACTATCCATATACGCTACGAGTGATGCACTCAGTGAATAGGAGAGAAGTTTCGTCCGTGTAGGCCAGCAATGTTACACACCATCATGTAGTGGGACATTGCCGGACTTGCTCTGTGATAAGGTATATCCCACAAACACTACTTCCGAATACATTGTTGTCGATGAGATCCTGTTTCGAGTTGCGTGGATTTTTTTTTTGTTGCTTCCGCTATGCATGTTTTCTCCACAAAACCCAATAGAGAAGAAGTTAAGGTAGGCAATGTCGGGTCTGCAACCAAATAATGTTTCCAATCCATGGTTGTTGATGTGTGCTAGCTATCTGGTTACAAATTTACTATTGGCATGTTGATTTGATGAGGAGTGGGAGTTTGTAACTTCTACTTTATACAAGTATTGTAAAGCTACATCCTTGTACAGTCTGAGTTTTTTGATGGCGAGGTTGATGAAGTCTGAATACTTCATGTCATGTCTTGGTGGCAAAGAAGAAGTTGTATTAAGCATTGGCTTGGGTTTGTGCCTATCTGTCACCACCCATCTAGTGGGGAGCATGAGTATATTGGTGGTCATTTCCATAGATCTGTTGGTCAACAAATTCAGGCTGAAAATATTAGGGAGTTAGTGGTGATGATGGTGAGAGGTAGAGGTGGCGGCGATCATGTTTGATGATGATGCATCTAGGGGAAAAAGAACACACCATAGGGCTGATTGGGCGACGTGTTTTCATATATGCAGGTGTGGTACCTACAGTCTTTGGGGTACGGTTGTACATAGATATAGGAGGGAGATGATCCTAGGTCTTTAAAGAGATCTTTGAAGTGCCAGCGGAATCAGGGGAAGAGTTCTAGGGTTTTTGGGACCCTTATAGGTTTTAGGGGAGCATAGGTGTTGGTAATGGATACTTCAATGCTCCTACTTCAGATTGGCCTGTCATCCCTCCTGTAATGGCAGCAACATAGTTGGAATTATATGGTAGCAGGGGTTAGGGATGGGTCAATCCCGTTTGATCGGGAAATCGAATTAGCTATTAGTCCTCTTTACTTTTTGCTCTTTAAATTCTTTAACTTTAAGAATTCATAACACTTAAACTAACCCTATTGACACAAATATTTAATCACATGTTTAATTTGCATTCATCTAAATTCCAAAAATAATACTACATTTTTTTATTTTGAAATGTCCATTAAATTTATTCTCTTAATTAATACAAATGTATATATCTATTAACCAAATTTGTATTTTTTGTGTGATTCTCATGCCAATATTTATAATTAAGTTCAACTCAACAATTTTGGGTTCTAAATGGGATGAATAGATCAAAATGAGGGAAAATTCTATTTTGGTGCTCATTAAAGATAATTCCATGAAATGAGATCATGAATGGAAACTTTAGCAAAAGATATTTTTTAACTTGAGAGGATAATGAATAAGATCTCAAAATTAAATTTTGTACCAAAATCTAGTATGTTACAACTCTCCACCCATTAAATAGGATTTCATCCCCGAAATTGGTACATGGTCTACTTAGGTACAATTCTCCACCCCTTAAAAGGACTCAACTTGAAATCTGGATAGGCATGTCAACTACAATACAATATCTTTAACCCTCTTAAATCTTATTCTGCATCTAACTCGAGCTTTCAAGGATTTCATGTGACTTTCCTCTAAGGCTTTCTCATATCTCCATGTTTGTGAATTAGCTCACGAACTCATCGATAAAATTTCATAAAGTTATTTTTTTGTACATATAGTATTATAAAGAAAATAATTTCTCGATCAAAACTTTTTGATGCTACACTAAAAATTTCCAAAATCAATGCGACAACTAAATCACAATCACTTCTTGTAAACATTCACTGTACTAACCACTGGACATAGTTGTTCACTTATAGTATAGGGAGGAAGGATATTGTATTATACCAAAGGTGATTCAAAAAGTCAAACTTGGGGTCTCTAGTTCCAACTTTTAACACTAGCTTGTTTGATAGTTGTAATAACATTCTAATTTTGGTTGACGATTATATCTTGGGTTTATGGTTTTTTCAAAGTAGTAAAACTCACCTTGGCCATGTCGGGATGCAAAGTGAGGAAACCCCACCACCACCAAAGTGGATCGAGAGTAATTATGCCAGAACCTTCACTAAACATCCTTCTTAGACAGCTCATCTCAATTCACTTACATTGTGATGTTATTAAGGGTGTATTAGACAACCAATTTCACTTAACTTTGTATTTCAATCTTAGGTTGATAGGGTTAGTAAGACTAAGGTTAGTTATAAACTACTTGCCAAAGTTCTAGTTGTGTTCATTATTTGACCGTAATTTCCACGAGACATGCATGAGTGTCGATTATTCATAGCTCTGATACCATATTGTAAAGACTTGATCTTTATCATCAAATACTTACAAGATTGCATCAAAAGTATAAAAAAAATCTTTATTACAATCAAGATTTTACATCAGAGTTGTGTAAGCTTTAAACATAAGATTACAAGATTAAGCATACACATTGATTCCTATCTACTCTTGAATAGGGGGACAAATCCTGCACGTCTCTTCTAGTCCTTCTTTTTATAACATGTCCATGAGTTCCCAAAGTGAACGAAACAACACATGAACCCTAAGAAGGGAAAATATAGGTCGGTGTGGTTGATACCAAATTCATTTGTTGAGCTATTTGAAAAAAATAGCAATTCATGAGATCAAATCTAGGTAAGTTTGCATAGTAAACTATCATATTAACAAGCACTAGTATAGCAATGGGTTATAACGTCACTACCTGTAGGGTCAGTTTTTCCAAATAACCGACCATATATGTCTAAAAAAAATGTGGGCACCAGTTAAGAAATCTTGGGTTGGTTTTCTTAAAACAACCGACCTTGTAGTGTAACTCTATAGGGTCGGTTTTTCAAATAACCGACATTATATGTCTATAAAAAATGTGGGCACCACTTAAGACCTTTAGGGTCGGTTTTCTTAAAACAACCAACCTTGTAGTTTAACTCTATAGGGTCGGTTTTCCAAATAACCGACCTTATATGTCCATAAAAAATACGGGCACCACTTAAGACCACTTGGGTCACTTTTCTTAAAATAACCGACCTTGTAGTGTATCTCTATAGGGTCGGTTTTTCATAAAATAAGTGACCTTATAGACAATTGGATTAGAATGCCAATTACAATTTCCCACGACAAAAATTTGTTTGATTTTGACTTCGCACCTTGATCTATAGAGTCAGTTTTTCCAAATAACTGACCTTATATGTCTACAAAAAATGCGGAAGACATCTTGAATCCAGTCTGCCTTCACGCATCTATAAGCAACTTTGGCATCGGTTTGTTGATTTTAACCGACCCTAAAGCTCCCTCAGTCGACAAAATTTTCGATCGATAACCTTTCGGTCGACAAATTCGTCGACCGAGAAGGAGCCAGATTTCCTTCATATAAGCACCTCTAGGGTCGGTTTTTTCCTTATAACCGACCCTAGAGGGCTCCTCGGTCGACAATATTGTCGACCGAGATGAACTTAGGATCCAATTTAGTTCAAACATGTATAAGCACTTCTAGGGTCGGTTTTTTTCCTTATAACCGACCTTAGGGGGCACTCAATCGACAATATTGTCGACCGAGATGAACTTAGGATCCAGTTTACTTCACACATGTATAAGCACCTCTAGGGTCGGTTATTAGGAACAAACCGACCCTAGAGGTGCTTATACGAAGAAAATATGACTCCTTCTCGGTCGACGAATTTTTTGACTGATAACCTCTCGGTCGACAAATTCGTCGACCGAGAAGGAGCCAAATTAACTTCGTGCTTGTATAAGCACCTCTAGGGTCGGGTTTTTCCTTATAACCGACCCTAGAGGGCTCCTCGGTCGACAATATTGTCGACCGAGATGAATTTTGGTTCCAGTTTAGTTCACGCTTGTATAAGCACCTCTAGCATCAGTTTTTCTGCTTTTAACTGACCCTAGAGCTCTCCTTGGTCGATGAATTTGTCGACTGATAGCCTCTCGATCGACAAATTCATCGACCGAAAATGAGTTTGAGTGTTTTTAAATAACCCGACACGGGCGCCGCTTATCTCTAGCGTCGGTTTGTTTATTTTAACCGACGCTAAAGGTCGCCTCTCTCCGTAAAGTGGTCAAAACCTAGTCTTTCTCTCCTGCAAAACAAAAATTTCGTTCTCTTTTTCTCTCCCACGGTACCGATACCTTCTCTTTGTGTCATTCCGCCATCGATACCTTCTCTTCCTTGTTGCCGCACCACCAAAGCCTTTGCCAAGAAGCTCGTCGTCATGTTCTAAGAGGATCGTGGTGTCCGTGAAGCCTTTGCCATCTCTCTGCACCACCAAAGCCTTGCCTCCTCTCCGCAAAGAGAGCTCATCATCGCCGCCTCTCCACACTTCCACGAACGTTTCCGCCTCTCCGTGAAGGTCGTCTCATCCTCCATGAAGGTTTCCGTCGTTTCCAAGTAAGGTCGTCGCTTCCCTCTTTTCCCTCTTTCCCGAGTTCATTCCCGCCACCATGGTAGCGTGCAAGTCCACTCTCGGTTGACAATATTGTCAACCAAGAGTCCACCTGTGCACAGCGTCTAGGTCCACTCTCGGTCGAGAATTCGTCGACTGAGAGTGGATCTGGATGCCGCACGCAGGTGGGCTCTCGGTCGACTAATTGTCGACTGAGAATGGACCTGCTCTCCTTTAACTATACAGTTATATTGTTTTTCCATTTTATATGATTTGATAACCCAACCAATAATAAAAACATGTATTTTTTCATATGTAATCATTATATAAATTCTAGAAATTAATATGAGATTAGACATGTGTACTCCTAGATTGACACTTTAGGGTTGATTCATGATGTTTAACTTAATATATAAATATGAAATTAATGCATTTATATATTAACTTAGAAACCCATTCAAAATTTACTCATTAGGAGTAAACTTTGGATAGTCCCCAGTTTAGGACTATTTTTGGATATTTAATCTCACTTAGGATGTAACTATATAATGTATGTTTAGTTTTGTAGAAAATTTCAGTAGGATTTCCTCATTTGTTCTTTGGGTACATATGTGAGTGGTTATTTACCATTTACATCGATGTACTTGGAGAACTTAGGAGAAATGTTGCTGAAATTTTCTTCAAAACTAAACATACATTATACGGTTACTAGTGAGATTAAATATTTAAAAATGGGATAGGTGGTACACTTTAGTATATAAGTAATTAACTTCCTATCAATAAAAACTTACAGATTATAATATCAATATTAAACAGTTAATTTTATAATTAATTTTAATGTGATATAGAAAATGGATCGAAGTTGGATGTATATCAAGAACCATTGTAGTCCAGAGTTTGCCAAAGGTCTTGATGAATTTATCAAATTTGCTGAGGAACATAGGAAACTACCTACAGATAGGCTATATTCTCCATGTAGAACTTGTTTTAACAATTTGAAAGTTGATACTGGTGAGGAAATTAAGAATCATGTCATATGCAATGGGATCATACAAGGTTATAATGAATGGTATTGGCATGGAGAGAAATTTAATTATGGATCAGAAAATGTCAATACTAATAGTTGTGGCAAAGAAGATATAGATAATGATGATAATGTTAATGATGAATCGATTCAAGATGACCAGATTCAGGATGATATGGTTGATGAGATGCTACGTAGTTTTCGGGACAATGTCATTGATCCAGCTTCTTTATTTGCAAACATTGTCCATGATGCTGAAAAACCATTATATAAGGGTTGTACTAAGTTCACGAGGTTGAGTGATGTGATGTGATTATATACTCTTAAAGCTCAAAACTGGTGGAGAGATAAGAGTTTCACTTCAATGTTGTCTTTGTTAAAGGAAATTCTTCCTAAAGGCAATGAGCTTCCAATTTCAACATATCAAGCAAAGAAAATAATGTGCCCAATGGGAATGGAGGCTAAGAAGATTCATGCATGTCCAAATGATTGTGTGTTATTTAAGAAGGACTATAGTAATTTGATAAATTGTCCAAAATGTGGTGCGTCAAGGTATAAGACCACAAATTCAACTAAGGCTAAAAATGGCTCTCCTTCCAAGGTGATGTGGTATCTACCAATAATACCACGATTTCAATGCTTATTTGCTAATACAGAAGATGCGCAAAATTTGTCTTGGCATGGGGAGTTAAAGGCCAATGATGATGGCGTCCTACGACATGCATCTGATTCATTACAATGGAAGAAAATTGATTTAGTATACCCTCAATTTGGTAAAGAACTAAGAAACTTAAGACTTGGACTCTGTACAGATGGAATGAATCCCTATGGTACATTAAGCAGGCAACATAGCACGTGGCCTATTATGATTTTTATATACAATCTTCCTCCTTGGTTGTGTATGAAAAATAAGTATGTGATGTTGTCAATATTAATATCAGGGCCCAATCAACTTGGAAACGATATTGATGTTTACCTTCAACCTCTAATTGATGACCTAATGAAACTATGGGTAGAAGGTATTATGACATATGATGCTACATGTAAAGAGATCTTCAGTTTGAGTGCTATGTTATTTTGCATGATTAATGACTTTCCAGTCTGGATATAGCATAAAAGGATACAAAGCATGTCCTGTTTGTGAGGAAAATAATGATTCAATCAGACTGAAACATGGTGGTAAAATCATATATCTTGGTCATCGGAGATTTCTCCCACCAGTGCATCCTTATCGAAGGCAACACAAAACCTTTAATGGGTCAACTGAGGAATGAAGTGCTCCTAAACCTATACGAGGAAATGTTGTATATGATAGGGTGAAACATATTGTTAATGAATTTGGAAAGAGTTCAAGTAGTCGTCCACTCACATGTGAAAAATCTCTATACAAGAAGAGGTCAATATTCTGGGATCTTCCTTATTGGAGATCTTTGACAATTAGACATTGCATTGACGTCATGCATGTTGAAAAAAATATTTGTGATAGCATCATTGGTGCGCTATTGAACATACCAGGAAAGACTAAAGATGGCAATAAATCTAGAAAATATTTAGAATTAATGGGTATAAGGAAAGAATTATCAGTGGAGATCAGGGGTCGCCGCACATATTTACCACCAACTTGTTACTCTTTGTCAAAAAAGGAGAAAAAGACTTTATGTGAGTGCTTGTATAATATTAAGGTTCCACAAAGATACTCTTCTAATATTCGTAGATTGGTATCAATGAAGGATCTGAAGTTGATAGGTCTCAAATCTCACGATTGTCACGCCTTAATACAATAAATTTTACCTATGGCTATTCAATCTATATTGTCGAAGCATATAAGGTTTGCAATCACAAGACTTTGTTTCTTCTTCAATGAAATATGCAACAAAGTGATACATCCTGATAATCTCGATAAATTATAGAAAGATGTAATTTCTACCATGTGTTAGCTTGAAATGTACTTTCCTCCTTCATTTTTTGATATCATGGTTCATCTTGTAGTACATATTACAAGGGAGGTGAAGATGTTGGGTCCAATTTTCTTACATTGGATGTATCCATTTGAACGCTACATGAGTGTTTTTAAAGGTGATGTTCGAAATCGTTATCGTCCTGAAGGGAGTATTGTTGAGGGTTATGTGGCTAGGGAGGTGATGGACTTTTATAATGATTTTTTGAACTGCAATGAAACTTCTAGCGATCTAAAAAATTCGCATCACATTGAATCTTATTGTGGCAAAGGAACTCTGGCAGGATGAGTGAAAGGAATCAGTCGTGAGTTGTGGGAACAAGCAAATTTGTATATTTTATACAACATCGATGAAGTTATTAGCTACATCACAGAACACAATGATCTAATCAAGAGAAATCATGCGCGATCCAGTTCAATGTGGCTTGGAAGAGAGCATAATCGAACATTTATTAGGTGGTTTGAAGAGAAAGTATTTAATCAACTATCTGAATCATCGAATAATGTTGATGAGAACGTAAAATGACTCGCCTTTAAGCCAAAAATGGATGTCATGTCATATGGAGGTAATGACATAAATGGATTTTCATACTACACAAAGCGTCAAGACGAAAGTAGTGTGGTCCAAAATAGTGGGGTCACTGTTCAAGATTGTTTGTTGTATTTTTCTAGTGCCAAAGATAAAAGACCACGCGAAGCTGAGATGTCATATTACGGCGTCATTGAGGACATATGGGAATTGGACTATACAAATTTCAGAGTTCCTATCGTTAGGTGTAATTGGGTTGACAACAACAAAGGAGTTTTAGTGGATGAGTTGGGTTTCAAATTGGTGAATTTTGAAAAAATTGGTGAGAAAGATGAGCCATTCATCATGGAAGACCAAGAAAAACAAGTATTCTATATTGATGACCCTGCAAATAAAAATTGGTCTATCGTTCTTCATGGAAAAAGACAATTTACTATAGATCCTATAAATGAAGAAGAATACTACAAAAAGTATGATGATTCCAGTCCATTCTCAGTTGGTTTGCCAAGTGTAAATGTTGAAGATAACAACAATGAATATTATAAACGTCATGACCATGCTGAAGGAATTTTACTTGACTAACAACTCAACCAATACTGAAGGCATGTATTCTTTGAATTATTTATTTTATTATCATTCAAGAAAGTAATTTTTTTAATATACATCATATATCATGTATACATTATCACTTGTGCTTTTATTATCACTTATTTTTTTTATCATGTATACTTGCAAGTTCTAAAATGGTGAGTGAAGATGAACATTCTGAGCATGAGCATGAGCACCATGAGGATGGTAGTGGTGATGCTAAGAAAAGTAGAGGTCCCACACTGATGCGTAGGCTGCAGGAGCTCAGGGCTAAAGGGGACAAATTGCCAGTCTAGTTTGATATCACAGGAACACCTGTTGGGGAACATGCTAGTGCTTTCAAGCATTACGTAGGGGCGACCGCATGCAGTAAGGTGCCGATAGATATAGAAAATTGGCATGATGTTCCTAATGCCCAAAAAGACCTCATATGGAAAGATATATGTGTGAGTGGAAGTGATATTATTTTAATATATTTTTTATCTATTGATTCTAATTTAGTTTGCTTGGAATTAATTCCTTTTCAAAACAACATTATTAATTGCTTCTTTTGTATGCATAGTGTGTTTTTCATCTAAATGAAAAAGATCACAAGAAAAGAGTGCTACAACGTTGTGGTGTATGATGGAGGGGTTTTAAGACATATCTCGCAAGGGAATTTATAAATAATCCTAAACAAAAGAAGAAAGCAACAGATGTATATATTTTTATAGATCATAAGGTGTGGGAAAGATTTGTTGCATCTAGGAGATCGGAAGAGTTTTAGGTAATAAAGATTGTGATGTATTGTATGAATCTTTAATTTTATACAATTAAGGAGGTGAATATTTTTATACATGTTTGCCAAGTCTAAATTGCAATACCTCATTTTAAATGATCAGGCTATCCACCAGGCTCAAAAGGAAAGACAGGCCAAAAATGTGCATGGCCATCGCTTGGGGCCCGGTGGTTATGCCTTCCGCCGCCAACTATAAGAGAATCAATTCTCTTCTAGAGAAGAATCTAGTACAACTCAAGTTGAGCGTCCACCCCGACACTTGACATGGAGTGATGCTAGAAAGAATCGAGCAGGTGAAATTGTCAACCCTGCAACTAAGGAGGTGGCACAAAAGATGGTAGGTTTATCCCAACTAAGTAAAGAGTAACTCCCAAAAATTTAGACTTATTTATATCTAATTGATATTGTGATTTAATATTTTTATTAACTATGAATAGATTGATCTCCACGAGCAAAGGAAGGAAGGAAAGTTCATCCCAACTGGCCACATGGATGAACTATCAGTTGCTCTTGGTACGAAGGAGCATCCTGGTCATGTTAGGGGATTAGGAGCTGGCATAGGATTCAAGTCTTAATTTGGCCCTTCATAATCTAAAAGAGGTCATGCAGGAGGTCTTACACAAGAGGAGGTTGAAACATTATTAGCGCAGAAAGTAAAAGAAATAATGTCTTCATTTCAGCCTACTCAACCTTCTAAACCTATTCATACTGTGCGTCTCTCAAGTGATGAGGCACAAGCCCATACTCCAGTTGTAGAAGGTCATGGGAGCACTCCCAATGACCCACCACAACAATCTACAGTAAGTTTTTGTTCTATATGTTGTGTTATTAGTATGATATATATATGATAATATATATAGTTGTAACAAGTATCTGTTCTACTACTTCTTATATAACTTATATTATTTCAATCTAGGTTGGTATGAACTGTAAACTTACAGTGGAGGTTCCAGAATATAATGTTGTGGCAACGGGCAAGGTGTACAACCTTTGTGGTACATTGCATTGCCAACAAATTACTGATGACATTTGTCATGTGTCCATCCATCTTGTGTATGACGGAATGGGGAACAAACCACTACCCATACCTAATCCTGAATATAGTACAGTTGAAGAAGCTGAGGGTGCTACAGTGGGTTTGCCTAGACACTTGGTTATCAATGACAAGGTATATCTTATTTCTACCATATTTTTCATATTTGACTGCATATATGAACTCGTGTAATATAAGTATGTAATTTAATTAACACGTTTGTAAACCAAAAAGTAAAAATTGTACTAGTTGTCCTCCTATGCCCAAGCCATCTTTCATTCCTGAAGCTACATTCGACGAATTGGGAAGCAAATGTAGATGTTTGTGTCGATACTTAGCCAACCAAAGCTCAGGATCACATATGTTGGTCAATTTAACAGAAGATTCAGCTGGGAGGGACTTTGAGAATTTTATTTTTCTTGATGATATTATAGAGTTGTTCTGGTATGATTGGCTAAATACTTCGATAATATAAGTATGGATAAGGTAAGGATCTATCAATATATATATAATTCCAATACACATTTTTAGCTTAGTTCTATATATGGAAACAATTACAAATGTTTTATAGGCATTTATATACTGAGATCACAAACCTTTATATAAGGAATGTTGGATTCTTAGTTCCTTCAATCACTAGTCAAGTGGAGACAAATTTTGAGGATGTGAATGAATACTTCTCTACTGCATTCATATATTTTGCTAGTGAGGGGAAGGAAATTATCCTAATTCCTTTTAACGTCCAGTAAGTATTAGTATTAAATATAATTTTAATAATGAATAAAATTATTTATTTTAATGTTTGTTTTATTCTTACTCAGAGCTAGAAATTGGGAATTAGTGGTGATTGCCCCTAAATTGATGACTCTTTATTATCTTAACCCAATGGGTAAAACAATAAGGAGTCATAAACTGAAATTGTCAGCTATGGAGTAAGCATAAATTTAGTCAATGCTTCAACATGATATTTCTATTTAGAATTTCTATTTTACCAATTATCATTAAATTGATAGGGGTGTAAAGGCTTTTCGTGATGCTGGAGGGCAAATACCCACAAAACTAAAGACATTGACTTTGAAAAATGTCAAGTTAGCTACTTTGACAACTTCTTAGTCTTATATGTATTAATTTTCAATTCTAATATATGTCAACTCTTATAGTCTTATCTCAACTCCTATTTATAGTAGTTTACTAACATTAAGTATAATTCGTTATTTGTAGTGTCCTATGCAAAATAATGACTGGGCTTGTGGATACTATGTAATGAAATATATGCAAGCTATTATCAAACAAGCATCACATGACATTCAGACTATAAGTTAGGTAATAAAGAATAACATCATAAATTTACAAGTGATTGTAGTCATTTTATAAAATATTAGCAAGTGCATTTTCTGTTATAGATCTTTACAACTCAACCTTACACACTTGTGGACTTGAATGAATTCCGAGAAGAGTGGTCAGATTCTTTTCTAAATGAAGTCAATATAGCATTGTATTAAATATGTCAGCTCCATTTATGTATGTGGTTTGAGTACTCTTTCATATTTAATTTTAGTATCTGATTAATATCATCACAGACTTGCAATCTATCATTTTGTAAATTTTTATGTGATTATGAATCATTTTTATCAATAGTGTGTGGTTTTGAATGGTGACGGTTGAGCATCAATGCTCCCCTCTCCCAGAATATATGAATCTTCTTGTTCTTCTGTTCTATTTCATTTTCTGCAGAAATTAAAAAAATCGTAACTTCTAGCATCAGTTTTTTAAATAACTGACCCTAAAGATTGAATAACCACTTCAGTGTAATCCTCGGTCGAGAAAATTTTCGACCGAAATATTTTTGGTCGACAATTTTCTCGACCGAGAGAGTTTACAGGGTCGTTTTTTTGGAATAACCAACCCTAAACATTGAATAAACATTTTAGTGTACCCCTCAGTCGATAATTTTGTCGACCGAAATATTTTCGGTCAAAAATTTTCTCGACCGAGGATTACAATGAAGTGGTTATTCAATCTTTAGGGTCGGTTATTCCAAAAAAACGACCCTGTAAACTCTCTCAGTCAAGAAAATTGTCAACTGAAAATATTTCGGTCGAAAATTTTCTCAACCGAGGATTACATTGAAGTGGTTATTCAATCTTTAGGGTCGGTTATTCCAAAAAAACCGACCCTACAAACTCTCTCAGTCGAGAAAATTTTCTACCTAAAATATTTTCGGTCGACAATTTTCTCGACTGAGGGTGTTTACAGGGTCAGTTTTTTTGGAATAACCGACCTTACAAGCTCTTTTTTTCTCACCTGGGTCAGATTTTTGACAACCTATTGCGTCGGTGTTTACTTTGTAAGGTCGGTTTTGTTTGGTCAAATAAACCTATGCTATAGAGCAAATTCTATAGCGACGACCACTTAGGAGTCGATTATAAAGTGACGCTACAGGCTTAAAAAAACTGATGCTATAGACCATTCCTGTACTAGTGAAGATATAGTCTAGCTACCATGCTAGTTTTAAAAGGGTACAATAGTTCAAATGGTAACTAGAAGAAAAAAGATATTCTCAAAAATAGGATCAAGATTTGAAAATGAAATGAACTTTCTTAGTGTTGACTCAAGGTCAATTAGGTCAATGTTGACTCACGTCTAAATTGACTAAACCCGTGTTTTGATGATCACTAACCATTCCACATATTGGTGTCTAATGCCTCTACTTGAGTGATTTCAGATTAGGTATAGACACACTCCAAATGCCCTAACTTGTGCATATCAAATTGGAGAAAAGACAAGTTAAAGTCATACAAGTGCACGTTTTTGTAATATGATGTATATCTATTAGAATCATGTTGTAAATCACTTGTAATGATTGTATGACTTGTAATTAAGCTTATAAAAATATCAGGAGAACTTAGATCGAATATTAGAGAACTTTAGATACAACTTTGAAAATTAATTACAAGCACTTTGTCGGTCGAGTTTCCCATCCTGAAAACTCGACCGATCATCCTTGATCAATTTTCTGAAGATTGCATCGGTCGAGTTGTGTTTACACAGAACTCGACCGATGGAGTAACTGACCAAATCGATTTTCATTGGTCGGTCGAGTTTCCTCAGGACAAACTCGACCGATGGTCTGAATATCGGCTTTGTCTTTTACTCTATCGGTTGAGTTACCCTTATAGAAACTCGACCGATTGCACTATATGGAAAAGTGCAGAAAAGTGCTTCTAGCCGTTGTGGAGTTGCAACAAGTGAAAATAGATCCGTTGTAAGCCACAAAATGGCTAGTTTTCGTTCACAAGTGTTCCCAAAGGCTAAGAGGCATCCCCAACTATAAATAGGA
Source organism: Alisma plantago-aquatica (assembly GCA_963693085.1). Classification (NCBI taxonomy): domain Eukaryota; kingdom Viridiplantae; phylum Streptophyta; class Magnoliopsida; order Alismatales; family Alismataceae; genus Alisma; species Alisma plantago-aquatica. The sequence goes on along the minus strand of OY856409.1, from coordinate 1,618,993,094 downwards.
CCCTTTGGGCTTCATTCCATGGTTGAGCATTCATTGCAAACTCTATGTGAGGTTCCTATTCTATAGTCGAGTGCTTCCTACAGCCTCCTCTCTCTCTCTCTAAGCTTAATCACTTGCTACATCCATTAGAGTGAGTAGGAAATCTGTAAGAGAGCTAGTCCTACATGTATATCTTGTGAGGCTCTCACTTCCACCACCTCCTCATCTCTCATTTGCAATCATGAAGATGAAGGTTCTCTCTCCTATCCAAGAGAGGTGAAGAAGAACAAGGGAAGGAGTCCCTTGGTGAAGATCAAGGCTGAAGATTTGGAGCTGGAGTGGGTAAGCCCTTGGTGAAGGCAGAAGACTCCTTGCTCAAGTAGGTAAGTCCTTGGTGGAAGCTTCTATGAGTGACGGTGAAGTCAAAAGCTGAAGATCCAAGAAGAGTGGGTAATCCCTACAAGGCTGAAGACTTGTGCTAGAGTGGATAAGTCCTTGGAGAAGGCTGAAGACTCTTGCAAAGTTGGTAAGTCCTTGGTAAGGTTGAAGACTCTTTGTATTGGATAGGTAAGTCTTTTGTTTGGTCATGCATTGTATGTCTTATGAATGAATATAAGAGTGCAATAGTTTGGAAGTCCTAGAGGTTGACCTCTCTAGGAAAGTGGACTGACACACTTCTAGTTTAAAGTGTGGAACCACTCTAAATAGCTTGTCTAATTGGTGCATGTTCAATATCTCTCTCCCTTGCTATGTATGTTTTAGTTGCACTCAAATTACCTATTTATAAACCATATCTTGTCATATATCTTGAAGGTTTAATGAGTTTTGTTTAAGTTCTTTCAGCTCTATTCACCCCCCTCTAGAGCATCTAATCACCCATCTAGGATCCAACAATTGGTATCAGAGCGGGCCTTCTCCAAGCATACTTCAACAAGTAGGAGAAGATGGGTGACTACCTAGGAGGGAGATTCTCAACCAACCTTCCAATCTTTGATGGGAGAAATTTCCTCTATTGGAGAAGAAGACTTCAATTCTACATCCAAGGATCAAGTCTTGAGATGTGGCAAATGGTGAACAGCCCATACATGCAACCAAAGACAAAGATTGAAGAATGGGATGAAGATACCTTGAAGAAAGCAACCTTGAATGCTAGAGCCATGCACATCCTCTATGCCTCCATGACCCCCACCGAGTTCAACCAGATTTCTTCATGTGAAACAACCTATGAGGTATGGAGAAAGCTTTGCATCACTTATGAAGGGATAGATCAAGTGAAGGAAAGTAAAGTCTACATGCTCAAAGGGCTGCTTGAGAACTTCAAGATGGGAAAGGAGGAGAGCATAGCCAACATGTACTCAAGGCTCAACACCATTGTGAATGGTCTTGCTGTTCTAGGACATCCTATGTCTAGTGGAGAGATCAACTCAAAGATCCTTAGAACTCTCCCCAAGAGGTGGGAATCCAAGGTGACTTCTATTGAAGAAGAAAGGTCTCTTAAGGATATCCCTATTGAAGAGCTCATTGGAAATCTACAAGCACATGAAGCCACACTTGACAAAAGGGAGGAAGTAGAAAGACAAGAGGAGAAAGAACTCAAGAGAATGAAGAAGGCTGAAATCAAAGCTCAAATCAAGGCTATTGTTGGTCATGCTTCTCCATCCTCTCAAGTTGAAGAAGATGCCATGTACTCCAAGGGTAGATTCTACAAAGGAAAGTCCTCCTCCATCCGGTGCTTCACATGTGGAAAGAAGGGTCACTACAAGGAAGATTTCCCACAAGGCAAAAAGACCCATCTTCACAAGAAGAAGGAGAAATGGCACTCAAGCTCAAGTGGCTCCTCCAACTCAAGCTAAAGTGAAGATTCAAGTGAAGGATCAAGCTCAAGCTCTAGTGATGAAGGAGAATGCCATTTTGCTCTTATAGCATCAACAAGTGAAGACTCGAGTGAGGTAAATCTAAACTCTTTAGATAAATAATCTTTGATTGCTATTATTCATGATATTTGTGCCTCTCTTAAGTCTTCTAAAAGGAAAAGGAAAAAGCTTGCTAAAATTGTTGATAATTTGCATGTATAACTAGATGATCTCGAACATGCTAATTCTTTCTTGCTTGATGATAAAAATGATTGTCTTAGTCAAGTAGATTCTCTTAAACTTGAAAATACTAGTTTACTTGATAAGGTTAGATTTCTAGAAGCTCAACCTCTCATGCCTAGTTCTAATGAAGAGCATACTTTAATTGTTGATTCTCTCATGCATGATATTGATATTCTTAAATCTGAAAACAAGGACAAAAAATTTGTTTTGCAAGAATTAGAAACAGAAAATGCCTCCTTCCTTGCTAAAATCAATGTGCATGAATCTTGTTATAGTTCTACTAGTAAAGAGAATGATGTTGTTTCTCTTCATATTAATAGAGATTCTTATTTAACTAAAGCTCTTTTCTTAGAAAATGATCTTTTACATGCTAGAGATAATATCAATAATTTGTCTTCTACTATTGCTTCTCTTAAGCATGATAACGACAGTTTAAGATCCTCTATACAAAGATTCTTAGTTGGTAAAAAGAGTCTTAATGACATCCTACATCATACTACCAAACAAATTGGTAGAAATGGTTTAAGGTATGATAGTAGTCAAGGGAACAACAAAGATAAAGAACCTCCAATATTCCATGGAGAATCCTCTAGTTCCAACACTATGGGCACATGCAACTATTGCAATGAAATTGGTCATTATTCTACTTGTTGTCCTTTTAGGAAAGCACCCAAAAGAAATCGGATTTGGGTTGCTAAACTAACCCCTCCGGATCCAATAATATGATTGGGGACCATTTCATCTTTCTTCTTGTAGGTACTTGCAAATGGATTGACTTGAGCTATTGAATTGCAAATTGACTTCTCAATCCACATGAAAGAAGAAAGGTGAGATGTGTAGAGGGTGACAACAAGTGGAAAAGAAATGGTAAGAACAAAGGTAAAGGTTTTCTTGCTTATAACCATTTCTAACTTGTTTTTGTCAAGTTAGTGTGCACTATACATATGGTTTTTGAGTCAAAAGGGGTATTTTGTGTTTCTCTTCACACTCTTGCTCAAAAACTATTTCTAATACATCTATAGTGCATTACTAACTTGCTTAGACATGTTTAGATATGGTTTGTATATTTCACATGCCTTTAAATATGTTTTCATGAAATATATGTGCTTTTTGACAGCTGCTCTGTCGGTCGAGTTTTCCCTATTTGAAACTCGACCGATAGGCACCAATGGGTGTTGCCAGCAATTGTCATCGGTCGAGTTGTCAATGCACAGAACTCGACTGATAACACTGTGCAAAGAATACACAGTTGGCTTATTGAATGAGAATTTCCCTCTCAACTAGATTTTCTCAACCAATAGCCTTACTCTTTGGCACTCTCATTTGGTACATTTATATATGCATATTACCATGTTCTAAATTGCCTATCTTGCTTACAACTCTATCTCTCAAATTACTCTAAATTGATATATCTATATCTTGTAATTACTTGCTTTGAGTTGTTTTGCAGGTTTTGATGATGATCTCTTTGGATCTTTTGGTTGTGTCTTAAATTGCTTTCGTTGTGCTCTAACTTGCTACATATATCTAGGTGTATATCTTGTTGTGATACAACTTTGAGGTTCTTAGGGGTAATCATCTCATGGTAAGGATGCATATCTAGTGAGTTATATCCTCTCATGTTTCTAAAATTGCATATCTCTTTGTTTGGATATATCTCTACATCTACTCATAGCTTGCTTTATCTTGTGTATCTTTTGGTATCTCTTGCTATGATCTAGATCCTACTAGTAGTCATACCTTGTGATATCATCTACTAGTAGTTCATATACATGTAGTTCTATCCTTGTTTATAATTGGCATCTTTGCTCATCTATATGCTATGCTTGTATCTTGTCTCATACATGCTCAAGATTGTTCCTTGAAATTGCATATCTACTATCTTGAGTTGCTTTCATAACATTGTGATGCAGGGTACATAGATCTACATTGTATGTAGAAATTGGAGTATTTTTGGATTTTATGCAGACTTTGCTCCAGTTTCAGTTTTTGGTGCAAGACTAGTGTTTTTCATGCAGAAACAACCTTCTAAGAAAGACTCATTGATTTGCAATGAGCTCTGATGATTTTTGGTCAAATTCCGTCATCTTGAGGGTCAAAATTGTGATTTATTATTTTTCTGCAACACTTTATCTTGCTTTTTGGGTTGTTCAAGTATATGCTTTAACTTGCTTTTCTTTCTGTGCTTGGACAAGCCCCTATCTGTGCTCTTCTACTCTCCTTATATATATTTGTGTTATCTCCTTTTTTCTTTAACAAGTGATATTTCTTATTTCTTCATAACCCCACTTTTTGAAATGACAAAGGGGGAGAAAGGTATGTCTTTTTAAAAAAAGAGGAAGAAGACATGTCTTACATGAAGGGGAGAAGTATGTTCATGTAAAGGGAGAAGGTAAAGGGGAGAAGTCATATATGTATAGAACATATATGAGTAGAAGACATAGTATTCTATAAATGTTATGAAAGCTAACCATGCAGGAGAAATAGCATCAATTGAGGGGGAGTATGAGAACTCCATGCTCATCAATTGAGGGGGAGCATATGAACTCCATTCTATTGAAACCCCTAGGTTTCTCCGAAGGTATGATTTTACTTGAAAGCTTTCAATACATTTATGGAATGGTTTGTCATCTTCAAAAAGGGGGAGATTGTTGACTCAAGGTCAATTAGGTCAATGTTGACCCATGTCTAAATTGACTAAACCCGTGTTTTGATGATGACTAACCATTCCACATATTGGTGTCTAATGTCTCTACTTGAGTGATTTCAGATTAGGTATAGACACACTCTAAATGCCCTAACTTTCGTATATCAAATTGGAGAAAAGACAAGTCAAAGTCATACAAGTGCACGTTTTTGTAATATGATGTATATCCATTAGAATCATGTTGTAAATCACTTCTAATGATTGTATTACTTGTAATTAAGCTTAGAAAAATATCAGGAGCACTTAGATCGAATATTAGAACACTTTAGATGCAACTTTGAAAATTGATTACAGGCACTTTGTCGATCGAGTTTCCCAGCCTGAAAACTTGACCCATCATCCTTGATCAATTTTCTGAAGATTGCATCGGTCGAGTTGTGTTTACACAGAACTCGACCGATGGAGTAACTGACCAAATCGATTTTCATTGGTCGGTCGAGTTTCCTCAGGACAAACTCGACCGATGGTCTGAATATCAGCTTTGTCTTTTACTCTATCGGTCGAGTTACCCTTATAGAAACTCGACCGATTGCACTATACGAAAAAGTGCAGAAAAGTGCTTCTAGCCGTTGTGGATTTGCAACAAGTGAAAATAGATCCGTTGCAAGCCACAAAATGGCTAGTTTTCATTCACAAGTGTTCCCAAAGGCTAAGAGGAATCCCCAACTATAAATATGACCCCTTGGGCTTCATTCCAAGGTTGAGCATTCATTGCAAACTCTATGTGAGGTTCCTATTCTATAGTTGAGTGCTTCCTACAACCTCCTCTCTCTCTCTAAGCTTAATCACTTGCTACATCCATTAGAGTGAGTAGGAAATCTGTAAGAGAGCTAGTCCTACATGTATATCTTGTGAGGCTCTCACTTCCACCACCTCCCCATCTCTCATTTGCAATCATGAAGATGAAGGTTCTCTCCCCTGTCCAAGAGAAGTGAAGAAGAACAAGGGAAGGAGTCCCTTGGTGAAGATCAAGGCTGAAGACTTGGAGATAGAGTGGGTAAGCCCTTGGTGAAGGCAGAAGACTCCTTGCTCAAGTAGGTATGTCCTTGGTGGAAGCTTCTCCGTGTGAAGGTGAAGTCAAAAGTTGAAGATCCAAGAAGAGTGGGTAATCCCTGCAAGGCTGAAGACTTGTGCTAGAGTGGGTAAGTCCTTGGAGAAGGCCGAAGACTCTTGCAAAGTGGGTAAGTCCTTGGTAAGGTTGAAGACTCTTTGTATTGGATAGGTAAGTCTTTTGTTTGGTCAATCATTGTATGTCTTATGAATGAATATAAGAGTGCAATAGTTTGGAAGTCCTAGAGGTTGACCTCTCTAGGCATGTGGACTGACACACTTCTAGTTTGAAGTGTAGAACCACTCTAAATAGCTTGTCTAATTGGTGCATGTTCAATATCTCTCTCCCTTGCTATGTATGTTTTAGTTGCACTCAAATTACCTATTTAGCAACCACATCTGGTCATATATCTTAAAGGTTTAATGAGTTTTGTTTAAGTGCTTTCATCTCTATTCACCCCCCCCCCCTCTAGAGCATCTAATCACCCATCTAGGATCCAACACTTAGAACTAGTATCCAGATATCAAATTATCCAAAATGAGCTGATTTATCCATTGGAACAATCAATCTTATATTTTATCTTTGACAGTGGATAGGTGCCTAGTGTTCTCCCCTCTATGAGAGAACAACACTTTCACCTATTGGGCTAACCAATACTGGGGGACCTCTAATTGTTAATTATCTACTACGAAGGGTTGGGGGACATGACCTACTAAATCTAGTGAACAAATCTCTTAGCTAATATTTTGAGTTATTGTTCCAACAACAAAATCAACCAATATTTCAATTATTCAACAATGTGCAATATTCAATTTTAGTCATGCTGACCTTCAAAAATCGGAAAAGGAAAATAACAAAACCAGTTCGCCACTTTTGAGAAAATGATATATATGAATTCAAGATGGTGACAAATAGTTCAATAAAAGAATTGATAATCTAGTACTTGTTCTAACCATGAACTTCCAATCAAGTTTCACACAAGGATCCAAGAGATGCCAATTTTTGACAAATCTAGAAATATAGAATGTACCAGGGTTATTGGATTTTTTTTCTTGGAAATAACTTCCTAGATATGTATTAGGTGAAATTTCCATTTAACCCCTTATTGAGTGGATTAGTTAATGATCAATTTTGGTTGTTATAATTTATCATTATGAAGTCATTAACTTCATTCTATTAATGTAGTAGTATCTTTGTACACATATGATATAATCATTACTCATGTAATATGTATAGTTAATAAATGCATATATTACATAACATCATTAATATAATGCCATAGAGTAGACCATATTCATACATATAATGTAAGGGAAAGTATATTATGGGGCATTGCCCCTGTGTACCCCACATAGTCTGCGTGGAAGTCAAAAATTTATTTAATGGGGAATGCCCCACATTAAAGTACTGTAATTTTAATATGTATATATGCATATGTAGATATACCTATGATATCATACATGTCACCTTTAAAATATATTTTATGTGGTGATTGTATGCACGATTATGGCCTAGAATCCCCTTTTGTGGATGTTTTGATTGAATGTGGTTGTGAATCTTGTGGGCATGTTTTTCTGAGAATTCTATGGATGTATAAGGGTTGTACGTAGATCTTTTGTATAAAGTATTCAGCTTGCATGCCGAGCCTCGTCTCTTATTTCAAAGTGTAATTAATTCTTTCCCTTTATATTTGTAGTCATATGATGTAATAGAGATAGGATTAGTTTTAGTCTTTGTAAACTAGATGTAAGGAGGCCACTTGAAGATTCAAATCCAAGGGGCGTCCATGGGGAAGCACCATGAAGATCCAATTCCAAGAAGCAACCTAAAGATTCAACTCCAAGGAGCATTATGGAGGAGCAACATGAAGATCCAATTCCAAGAAGCAACCTGAAGATTCAACTCCAAGGAGCGTCCATGGAGAAGCAACATGAAGATCCAATTCCAAGAAGCAACTTGAAGTTCCAACCTCACGGAGCATCCATGAAGTTGTTCATTGTAATGTTAATCCTTACAGGTCAATTCACAAGTGTTGTTGCATGAGATGCATAAGACCATAGGTGGACCGTAATCCTTTATTACTCCTAAGGATTACAATAGTATGGCCATAACTGATGTATTTGTGTTTATGATTGCATGTCTATTGTTTGTGGTTGTGGATATAGTAGTATATGATACATACTATAAGTATGTGGTGTTTGGATATGTATATGTATTAATAAAACCCCTCAATTAATAATATTAAGTTTAGTTGCCTTCCATAAAGAAACACACATGAAAAGCTTGATCGACTATGTGCGGGCACGCCTCCGCGTTGTACACTATCTATCTCGTGGAAGTGTGATGGTGGGTGTGTGGGTCTTCCACCATAGGGTGCACACTCATCATGTTGGCTTATGGGTTGGACTTAACTAGGGAACCTTGATAGGATCAAGTACCTAGAGGTACACAGATGCATCATGGCAAGGAGTTGTGCATGATCATCTATCCAAGAGTTGCATATGATGCAATTGGCAAAAGTTGCCTACCTTAGTATTTGGTCTTTGACGTCGGCGTTGGTGGGGCATTGATCCAATTATTTTGGATCTTGGCTCACTAGAAGGTTGTATGCTACAATCTTTTGATTTGTAGTGAGAACTATCAATCTAAATAAAATAGCGGGAGCGTAATTAATTAAAGACCTAACTAATCTTGTTTATCAAATCTTTACAAATCAAAATGTTTTGGACAAAATGCAAACTTTTTCTTTTGTAGCAATGAAATGGCAAACAAAACTCACACTTTCTCGTTGCAATCGGTCCTTGAGAAGGACCACCTTACCGGAACCAACTTTCAAAACTGGTTTAGGACGCTAAGAATTGTTCTCACGCATGAGCATAAGCTCTATGTCCATGAAACACTAGAGCCAGGGGAACATGCCTCAAATGCGCCCAAGGCTAAAAAGGATGCTTACAAGAAGCACATTGTTGATGTCATGGATGTCAAGTGCCTGATGTTGTGCTCAATGAACTATGAGTTGCAAGAGAAACATGATAACATGAATGTCATGGAGATGGTAACACATCTCAAGAACATGTACCAGCATCAAGCAAGATAGGAGAGATACGATGTCTCCAAGGCTTTGTTCAGAAGCAAGATGAAAGAGGGAGACTTAGTTGGCATCCATATACTCACTTTGATTGGGTACGTGGAAACCCTATCCAAGATGGGATTTCCCCTAGGTCAAGAGTTGGCCACTGATGTGATTCTGCAATTGTTTCCTGAATCATATAATCATTTTGTCATGAACTACAACATGAATAATCTTGACAAGCCGTTGTCAGAATTGTTGGGTATGTTAAGGATAACAGAAGCACATATGAAGAAAGACAAGCCCAAGTATGTGATGATGATCAGCAAGACAAAGGGAAAGTCAAAAGGCAAAGGCAAGGTTAAGAAAGGTTCTAAAGCCAGGAAGAAGACAAAGTCATCCGCGCTCAAAGATAAAGGTGGGATCTCCAAAGATGGTATTTGTCACCATTGTCACTAGGCTGGACATTGGAAAAGAAATTGTCCTCTCTACCTGGAGGAACTGAGGAAGAAGAAGTAGGGGATAGAGATCTCCACTTCCGGTATATACGTTATTGAGATAAACTTAAATACTTCTTCATCATGGGTATTGGATACCGGATGCGGGTCTCACATATGTTCAAATATGCAGGATCTAATAAGAAGTAAGCCTTTACAAAAGGGCCAAGTCAAGTTGTGGGTCGCTAATGCAGTAAGAGTTGCTTCCACCATAGTTGGAGTTATTAGTTTATCTTTGCTTATGGGCCATGTATAGAATTAGATATTTGCTATTATGTACTTGCCATTAATAGAAATATTATTTCTGTATCTTGTATGGATAAGAGTGGATTTGAATTTCACATTAAGAATGGAATGATTTATATTTCTACAGATGAGATATTTTATGGCAACACCCCTATGTATTATGGTATCTACTTGTTAGAGCTTGAGACTAGAATATACAACGTAAATACTAAAAGGCTAAAATTTGACAACTCAAAAAATATATACTTATGGCATTGCCATCTTGGGCACATAAACGAGAAGTGCATATCTAGACTCCATAAGGATGGTTATCTAGACTCTTTTGATTTTGAATCATTAAAGGCATGTGAGGCATGTTTATTAAGGAAGATGACCAAGACTCCCTTCACTGGACATAGTGAGACAGCCAATGATCTACTAGGGCTAATACACACTGATGTATGTTGACCTTTTAGATCAAATGCTAGAGGAGGCTATCAATACTTCATTACCTTCACTGATGACCTTAGTAGGTATGGCTATGTATATCTTATGAAACCCAAGTCAGAATCTCTTGAAATGTTCAAGACTTTCATGAATGAAGTAGAGAAGCAGCTTGGTAAGAGTATTAAAGCAATCCATTCAGATCGAGGTGGTGAATGCTAAAGCCAAGAGTTTGAGTACCTTCTGAGAGACCGTGGTATTGTATTACAATGGACTCCACCTGGTACACCGCATCATAATGGTGTGTCAGAAAGTAGGAATCATACATTATTAGACATGGTACGATCAATGATGAGTTCATCCGAACTTCCAATATCATTTTGGGGATATGCTCTTGAAACCACATCATTTACACTTAACCACGTACCTTCCAAATTGGTTCAAAAGACACCATATGAGATATGGAATGGGAATCATCCCAATTTATCTATGTTAAAGATTTGTGGATGTGAAGCTTATGTTAGGAAACAATTTTCAGAAAAGCTTGGACCCAAATATGAAAAATTCTATTTTGCTGGATACCCCAAGGAAACTCAGGGATACTACTTCTACTCACCAACTCACAACAAAGTGTTTGCTGCTAGGACGACTGCATTTCTTAAAAAGGAATTTATTTCCAAAGGAATCAGTGGGAGGAATGTAGAGCTCAAAGAAGTTCGAGATCAACAAGAAAGCAGAGAACTTGAGGAGGTACATAAGGAACATGAAGACTCACAAACTATTGTGGAATTTCAAGTTTCAAATGTAACATAGGAACCTCGTAGGTCTAGTAGGACACGACTTGAGCCTGAGAGATTTGTATTTCTCATGACTCAAGACAGTGACGAATTGGGCATAGTAGATGAGCCAACTTCCTATCTAGAAGCTACTAAGGGGCCAAAATCTGAGAAATGGCTCGAAGCCATGAGATCTGAGATGGAATCCATGTACACAAACAAGGTATGGACCTTGGTGGATCCACCCAAAGGGGTAAAACCCATAAGGTGCAAGTGGGTCTTCAAGAAGAAGGCAGACATGGATGGGAATCTTCAAACCTATAAAGGTAGATTGATTGCGAAAGGATTCCGTCAAATTCAAGGTGTTGATTATGAAGAGACCTTCTCACCAGTTGCCATGGTTAAATCCATCAGGATCATGCTTGTCATTGCAGCTTATCATGACTATGAGATTCGGCAGATGGATGTTAAAACAACATTCCTTAATGGGAATTTACTCGAGGATGTGTACATGACACAACTTGAGGGTTTTATCGATCCGAAGGAAGCCAATAAAGTATTTAAGATACAAAGGTCAATCTATAGATTGAAGCAAGCATCTCAGAGCTGGAATCTATGTTTTAACGAAGTAGTCAAAATGTTTGGCTTTAGTCAAAATGAAGATGAACCTTGTGTTTACAAAAGGGTAAGTGCGAGCACAATTATATTTCTCATTGTATGTGGATGACATACTATTGGTGGGAAATGACATCCCACTCTTCAAATAGTAAAAGGTTGGCTCGGGAAGACCTTCTCTATGAAGGATTTAGGCAAATCATCCTATATACTAGGAATCAAGATCTATAGAGATAGATCTAGAAGGCTTCTAGGCCTAAGCCAGAGCACATAAATTGACAAGGTGCTAAAGTGGTTTAGCATGGAGGGTTCTAAGAGAGGTAACTTGCCCATGTCCCATGGGGTTACGATCTCTAAAGCCCAATGTCCTAGTTCATGTGACAAATGGGAACGCATGAGTAAGATTCCATATGCATCAGCAATCAGATCCCTCATGTATGTGATGTTATGTACTTGTCCTGATGTGTCGTATGCTTTGAGCATGACAAGCCAGTATCAGTCAGATCCAGGTGAATGTCACTGGACAGCTGTAAAGAACATTCTAAAGTACTTGAGAAGGACTAAAGATCCATTCAGTGTATATGGTGGTGAGTAAGAAATTGTGGTAAAGGGTTACACCGATGCTAGCTTTCAAACTGACAACGATGACTATAGATCGCAATCTGTATTTTTGTTTTGCCTGAACAACGAAGCTGTGAGCTGGAAGAGTTCCAAGTAAGAGACGGTTGTGGATTCTACAACAGAGGCCAAATATATTGCCTCATCTAATGCTATAAAGGAAGCTTTGTGGATCAAGAAGTTCATTTTTGGACTTGGAGTGGTTCCAAGCGCTAGTGATGCAATTGAGTTGTTTTGTGAAAACAATGGAGCAATTGCACAAGCTAAAGAACCAAGATCGTACCAACATTCCAAACATATTATACGAAGGTTCCATCTCATACGAGAGATTGTACAATGAGGAGATGTGAAGACTTGCAGAGTACCTACAGAAAGCAATGTGGTTGACCCACTCACAAAAGCACTTTCATAGAAGAAATAGGACGGTCATTTATGATCACTTGGATTGATATTCATGAGTTATTGTGTATAAGTGCAAGTGGGAATCTGTTGGTATGTATGCCCATAGGGACTATCATTTGATGATTGTAATAGGATACTATGTAAATGATTTGTAATGCTACACTAATCATATCAATAAAGGCAAGTTTTCAATCTATATGTTTGTGTTTTATATTGTGAGATGACCACAAAACTTATAGATGCCTATAAAATAATATACTCAATGACATATGTCTTCGAGTTGATGACCCGAATCATGAAATCATATGTATGCTAAAAATATGTATTCTTGTTTTGTCCCTAATCGGTTGTTATTGTGGAAATATCCATAGACATCAATAACACATAAGATTAGAATGTATATTGGTTGATGGAAAAATCTCATTATCCATGATATGGAGATATCAAACCAAATATGTAGATACATGTTAGAGAATAGTGTATCATACAAACCCACCTTGAGAGTGACACATGGATTCCATGATTGGTAGTTAGAGTCACATCTCATAGTGATGGTGGTGATTGTGGTTCTTAGACCTAAAGTCACTACACTTATCACATGTTGTTCGGTGTACTTTAACATCATCCACCATGGTCCTAAATAAGGATTTCCATAAAGATGGTTCTTGGGTGCACTGTGACACATGAGGATGACTGTGAGTGATGTAGATGGAATTTGTCCTTCTTACAGGAGTTTGATATTCTAGCCACTTGATAAGTGAGACTGAGAAATGCATGGCCATGCTGATGTGAGTCCATATGTGATATTGAGCTTACATATATCTCAGACAGTTTGTTCTAGTTCAAGGAACATGGATTCAATTTTGAAGAGGATAACAATTCCAAGACTCGAGTTCAATTAGGATATTAGTGAGAACTATACAATCACTGTAACACCAGTCATGAATGATAGGTTAAGTTGTTCCCCAACTTCTCCAATTACTTGGGTGGCAATGAAGTGCTTGTGAAATCATAATATGATTATGGATATCACTGCCAACGTAATTTGGAGCCTATCAGGTCACACACATAGGATGTGTTGGAATAAGAGTATAATTGTGGATTTGATTGGAATTGCTCCAAATCACATTGCTTACTAAAATGTTTATGTAATCGATTAGAATAATATTAGAGTGACTGGCTCTAAGTGCAAGTGGGAGTCTGTTGGTATATATGCCCATAGAGCCATCCTAAGTGATTGCATAGATTCGGATATTAATTAATCAATTAATGTGATCATTTGGTTAATTAATTAATTCCAAAATATTCTAATTAATCCACAAGAATTTTAATTCACATAGGTTTTATGTTTAGTGATGGGTTTAGGAAACCCTACTTCCTTTCGTCTCCTATTTAAAGGGGCTTGACGGCTGATTTTAATTCATGCTAGCACGTCGCCGCACAGAGATGAATCCTTCCCGCCAGCTTGGGAAGCTTGACATGGAGTTCCATTCCATCCATGTGGGTGAAGTAGAGACACAGACGCTGAGATGCCTACATTCAAAGGATGTCAACGACTATCCATACGCGCTACAAGTGGCGTACATCACCGCATGAAAGGAGCACCACCAGATCTTCCTACGACGCACTCAACGAATGGGAGAGAAGTTTTGTCCGTGTAGGCCAGCAATGTTGCACACCATCGAGCAGCAAGACATCACCGGACTTACTCCGCGATAAGATATATCCCACAAACACTCCTTACGAATACGTTGTTGTTGACGAGATCCTATTTCGGGTTGCATGGAAATTTTTTTTTGCTTCCGCCGCGCATGTTTTCTCCACAAAACCCAATAGAGGAGAGGTTGAGGTAGGCAATGTCAGGTCTGCAACCAAATAATGTTTCCAATCCATGGTTGTTGATGTGAGCTAGCTATCAGGTTGTAGATTTACTATTAGCACGTTGATTCGATGAGGAGGGGGAGTTTGTAACTTCTACTTTAGACAAGTATTGTAAAGCTACATCCTCGTAAAGTTTGAGTTTTATGATGGTGAGGTTGATGGAGTCTGAAGACTTCATGTCATGTCTTGGTGGCAAAGAAGAAGTTGTCTTAATCATTGGCTTGAGTTTGTGGCTATCCACTACCATCCATCTAGTGGGGAGCATGAGTTTATCAATGGTCATTTCCATTGATCTATTGGTCAACAAATTGAGGCTGAAAATATTAGGGAATCAGTGGTGATGATGGTGAGAGGTAGAGGTGGCAGCGATCATGTTTGATGATGATGCATCTAGGGGAAAAAGAACACCCCATAGGGATGATTGGGCAACACATTTTCATATATGCAGGTGTGGTACCTACAGTCCTTGGGGTAGGGTTGTACATATATATAAGAGGGAGATGATCCTAGGTCTTTTAAGAGATCTTTGAAGTGCCAGTAGAATCAGGGGAAGAGTTTGAGGGTTTCTGGGACCCTTGTAGGTTTTAGGGGAGCATAGGTGTTGGTAATGGATGCTTGAATGTTCCTACTTTAGATTGGCCTATCATCCCTCCTATAATGGAGGAAACATAGTTGGGATTATAGGGTAGTAGGGGTTAGGGATGGGTCAATGCCTGTTTGATCGGGTAATCGAATTGGCTATTAGTCCTCTTTCTTTTTTTCTCTTTAAATTTTTTAACTTTAAGAATTCATAACGCTTAAATTAACCCTATTGGCCCAAATATTTAATCACATGTTTACTTTTCATTCATCTAAATTCTAAAAATAATACTCCAATTTTTTTTTATTTTTAAATGTCCATTAAAGTTATTCTCTTAATTAATACAAATGTAAATATCTAATAACTGAATTTGTATTTTTTTGTGATTCTTATGCCAATAATTTATAATTAAGTTCAACTCTACAATTTTGGGTTCCAAATGGGATGAATAGATCAAATGAGGGAAAATTATATTTTGGTACTCATTAAAGATAATTCCATGAAATGAGATTATGAATGGAAAATTTAGCAAAAGATATTTTTTTTAACTTGAGAGGATTATAAATAAGATCTCAAAATTAAATTTTATACTAAAATCTAATATGTTACAACTCTCCACCCATTAAATAGGATTTCATCCTCGAAATAGGTACATGGTCTACTTAGGTACTATTCTCCACCCCTTAAAAGGACTCAACTTGAAATATGGATAGGCATGTCAACTACAATATAATATCTTTAACCCTCTTAAATCTTATTCTGCATCTAACTTGATCTTTTAAGGATTTCATGTGAATTTCCTCTAAGGCTTTCTCATATCTCCATGTTTGTGACCTAGCTCACGAACACATCGATAAAATTCCATAAAATTATTTTTTGTATATATAGTATTATAAAGAAAATAATTTCTCGATCAAAACTTTTTGATGCAACGCTAAAAATTTCCAAAATCAATGTGACAACTAAATCACAATCACTTCTTGTAAACATTCACTGTACTAACTACTAGACACAATTGTTCACTTATAGTATAGGGAGGAAGGATATTGTATTACAGCAAAGGGGGTTCAAAAATTCAAACTTGGGGTCTCTAGTTCCAACTTTAAACACTAGCTTGTTTGATAGTTGTAATATCATTCTGATTTGGGTTGATGATTATGTCTTGGGTTTATGGTTTTTTACTAGTAGTAAAACTCACCTTGGCCATGTCAGGATGCAAAGTGAGGAAACCCCACCACCATCAAAGTGGATTGGGAGTAATTATGCCAGAACCTTCACTAAACATCCTTTTTAGGCACCTCATCTCAATTCATTTACATTGTGATGTTATTAAGGGTGTATTAGACAACCAATTTCACTTAACTTTGTATTTCTATCTTAGGTGGATAGGGTTAGTAAGACTAAGGTTAGTTATAAACTACTTGCCAAAGTTCTAGCTGTGTTCATTATTTGACTGTAATTTCCATGAGACATGCATGAGTGTCGATTGTTCATAGCTCTGATACCATGTTGTAAAGACCTGATCTTTATGATCAAATACTTATAAGATTGTATCAAAAGTATAAAAAAATCTTTATTAGAAGCAAGATTTTACATCAGAGTTGTGTAATCTTTAAACATAAGATTACATTATTAAGCATACGCATTGATTCCTATCTACTCTTGAACATGGGGACAAATCCTACACGTCTGTTCTAGTCCTTCTTTTTATAACATTTCCATGAGTTCCCAAACCGAATGAAACAAAACATGAACCCCAAGAAGGGAAAATATAGGTCAGTGTGGTTGATACCAAATTTAGTTGTTGAGCTATTTGAAAAAATAGCAATTCATGAGATCAAATCTAGGTAAGTTTGCATAGTGGACTGTCGTATTAACAAGATATAGTCTAACTACCATTCTAGTTTTAAAAGGGTATAATAATTCAAATGGTAACTAGAACGACAAAGATATTCTCAAAAATAGGATCAAGATTGCAAAATGAAATGAACTTTCTTAGAACTAGTATCAAGATATCAAATTATCCAAAATGAGATGATTTATCCATTGGCACAATCAATCTTATATTTTATCTTTGATAGTGGATAGGTGCCTAGTGTTCTCCTCTATATGAGAGAACACCACTTTCACCTATGGGGCTAACCAATACTGGGGGACCTCTAATTGTTAATTATCTACTACAAAGGGCTGGGGGATATGACCTACTAAATCTAGTGAACAAATCTCTTAGCCAATATTTTGAGTTATTGTACCAATATCAAACTCAACAAATATTTCAATTATTCAACAATGTTCAATATTCAATTTTGGTTGTGGTGACCTTCAACAATAGGAAAAGGCTAATAACAAAACCGGTTCACCACTTTTGCGAAAACGATATGTATGAATTCAAGAGGGTGACAAATAGTTCAATAAAAGAATTGATAATTTAGTACTTGTTCCAACCAAGAACTTCCAATCAAGTTTCACACAAGGATCCAAGAGATGCCAATTTCTGACAAATCTAGAAATATAGAAAGTACCAGGGTTATTCGATTTTTCTTCTTCTTGGAAATAACTTCCTAGATATGTATTTGGTGAAATTACCGTTTAACCCCTTATTGAGTGGATTAGTTAATGATCACTTTTGGTTGTTATAATTTATCATTATGAAGTCATTAACTTCATTTTATTAGTGTAGTGGTATCTTTGTACACATATGATATAATCATTACTCATGTAATATGTATAGTTAATAAATGCATATATTACATAACATCGTTAATATAATGCCATAGAGTAGACCATATTCATTCATATAATGTAAGGGCAAGTATATTATGGGGATTGGTTTCCATACCTTCATGATTTCAAAAGTTCAGACTAAAATTTTCATCCATTTACTTTGATTTCTCCCAACATGTCCCTTAACATTCCTTTTTTTGTTCGTTATCTTCTTAATTAGATTTCCATCTACATTATGTACATCATAAAAGAGGATAATCAACTATAATACTAACTATGGTTTACATTATTTGAAAACTCTTCTGAAATGATGCATCGATCTATTTATATAATTGTCTTGGTTATAAACATGCACATGTGTGTCAAGTGACAATAACGTGTATCTATGTTTCAATGTGCATGCATGGCTATAGATTTCATATAGGTGTCCCTTTTATGTCATCATATCAGGGTCATACATATACATCTATGCAATAATTCACTTAATTGTGTGTCATAACTATTGGGATACGATGTGTATAATCCATTATGGTAAATACTAACCAAGGTACTAGGCAGACTAGGTTTCATCTTATCTAGGTTTGCTGGTTTGATGAATCTAAACAAAAGAGAAGAGGGGGTACCTTATGACATATAAGGAAAATGAGCAACTATAGTTTTGGTACGGATTGTTAGTTGTTTCTGCAATAGATTTGATAGAGTGAGTTTTAACATTAATTATTTTTCTCTCTCTATCAAATTAATGATATTGATAATCACTCAAATTTATTTGTCTAAATACCTGTCACCTCCCTGTAATAATTTTACCATATGGATACACAAATTTAAAAATAATGCAAACCCTAAATGAACAATAGGGCAAACCATGTGCATTAAAGTACCTAATCAATTATGATGATAAACATTTGAATTTTGATCCCAAATTTGTACCGTATTTAGATAACCATATCATAGAGCTCCACCTAAAATTTCATTTCAATTGGATGCATTGATTAAGAGTTATGAGCATTTGAAATTGTACACACTATTCCATTTATTTGTGACCTTGTACCTCAGTTGGTCATTTTAATTATTTAATGTGTAACATTTTTATGTCATGCAACCCTATATAAGATGGGGTGTGAGCCTTGGATCGTATTTGGTTTCGTCGCAGCTGACCAATACTGATCTAATGAACCAAGACTTGTCTCCTACCTCCCACAAGACTCAACCTCCTCTCCCAACGAACCAACCACCTAGTCTTGATCCCCCATAGATTATATATCGACCTCCTCACAATTCTAGAGGTATATTTCTCCTCCCCTCACAAAACTGAACTCAACGACCCCCTCCAAAACCTCCTTTACCCTCAGATCAGGGAGAACCAACTCCTGATCTCTTACGCCTCTCAACATACAGTGAGCCCACTTTAGGGATTCCTCGCACACACACCCTCATGGCTATTTAAAGCCACTAGAAGCTCTTCCCAACCTCCTTTAATCATTTCCTACCTACAATGGATTATTATCCATCCCGGCTCATTGCTGCCTTTCCCTGCCTCTATCCACAACTGCATGACCTCCACAACAACAAATGATCTCACACTGCTGTAATAGTCACCACCTTCACAACCAAGGGGCCCTGACGCACCACTAAAGCACCTTTCCCAGCCATCACCGCTCCTATTTCACCATAAGCTTCCCTTTCTAGTGACCTACTCCTCCTCGCCTTGGCGATACAAATCTTAGGCAAGAGTTGAGGGTCCGTTCAACATTGTCCAGGTGTGTGGCCTCTCCGTGAAGGTGCTTGCATGATCAATTCGTGGAGATAGTGACCATCACCTTCAACAACCCTCGCTAAAGTAGGAGCCTAGTGTGGTCATGAGCTTGAAGATGTTTGTGCAGAGAGGATGACATGGAGCCATGTTGATCATAGTTGGACTAGTCATAGAGTGTCGTTTCACTCAAGATCGTGAGTCAGAAAAGGCTTTAGCGAGGGGGAGAGAGAGCCACACAGACTCCACTCAAACCAACCCTAATCGGCCACATCAGCCACATAGCAGGGGCGCCTAAGATACATGGATCAATCTGAGCCCTTGATCCAATAGGATCGGGCCAATGATCCTAGTAAGCCGCTTACTTTTTATTTTCTTAATTACTAAAAATACTAGGAAATCCAGTATCTTAGAAAAATCATAATAAATGCTAGGAACATCATATAATAGCAAAATCATATACCATTTTCATAATAAAATGCAAGTTGTCTAAATAAAATACTATCATGACCTAAATCCGAGCCCTATTCCAAAAATCATTGCATAAAGCATATTTAATTATCTAGCCATCTTTCCTTATCTAGAAATAATAAAGAAATAATCTAATCTTAGTTAAGTTCGACTCCAAACCCTAGATCCATCTATGATAATGTTAGATCACATGATCCCTAAGGGGGTGTTAGTGATATAAGCCTTATGGAAACCTTAATATTAAATGCTCCTCTGTGAAATATAAAATGTATTTATGATTCAAGGGTGACCCTAACCCTATATATGATCTTATGACCCTAAAATGAGATGGACTTAACAAAAATCCTTGATCTAACGATAAAGAACCTATTTTAACTAAAACCCTAGTCTTAGGTCATATGGACAAATAATAATGATGTACCATTAAATTCCTTTCACGGTGATCCTTTCATTTTATTCTCTACACTCTTTGGAATCAAGATCTGATTAATCAAGAATGTGGAATTGTAAGTATATGATTAGTTTTCCTCTATGCATTAAGTAGGAAATATTGGATGTTTTATTTGGGTATAGTTCTTGGATGCATATTATTTGTATATGCCCTCACCATAACATTAAGAACATAAACGAATAAATGGGTTGTAGATATTGAGTGAGATATACATTATCTCCCTTTTCTAAAACTAAGGTCAGCACATATCTTAAGGGGTGGGGAGGGCCCATCATATACGTATTGTAGGTTCTGACACACTTAGTAGGGAAACCACATTAAAGATATATTTAAAAGAAATGGTTTACCTGATTCATGCTCTAAATAATGTTTTCTTTTTATTTATTTGTCCTTTTAAAAATCTTTCAAATAAGCAAGTTAATATGTATCTTTCACCCACGTACACAACATTTTATGTTGATTCGACTGTTTCACATATTTCCTAGGTACAAAGAACTAACAATTGCAGTCAAACTACCAGAAAGCATGCAATAAAGATCCTTACAGGATATTAAAGTATAAGGATGCTATTTTCCTTTCCTCATAGCTAGTTTACATTTCCTTTTTCCTAGATGTTGTGTAGGATGTAAAATCCTATGTACTGTATTTCCTTTGTAGTTAGGTTCTTCTTCTTACTTGCAATAAGTGTAAACATTACTATTTATATCTTTTTGGATGATGTTTTGTGTGGAAATATTATGATGTTGTAGACATGATCTGGCTTTTGTATTTTTTAGATGATAATCACAATTTCTTGTATTTTCCCTCTTGACATCTTATTGAGATGAGTGCACACATACCAATGGAATATCATCATGAAAAGTATATAAGAATTGATGTCATCACAGTTGGTATTAGAGCCTAAGTTCTCACATCAAGCCTTATTCACCCTATTTTGAGTATATGGTAGTCCTTGAGTTAGTCATATAAGGAATGAGGTGTCTAGGATAGCATTTCCCATGGGTATGGAGAAAGTCTATGACCTACTTTGCTTAGCACACAAGCATAAGTATACATGTCCAAAAATCCTAAGTGTCCCATACTTTTTGGGAATACCTTAATTAAGGACTCTTCTCATCTATAGATATTCCCTCTCATCTCTCTATATTTTATAGATATTCCCTCTCGACTCTCTCTATTCTATATCGGTCACTCTATTTATAGTTCTAAGGATGACTAGTTCTTGACTAAGGATTATTAGGGTATCCTCCAGAAATTGTAACACTAAGATTATGAATAATCAATAAAGAAAATTTATGAAATATATTTCAAAAAGAAGAAGAACAAAAACATCTAATCTACTTCACCTAATTTTTAGGATGCCTCCAAAAACACGTGGCTCTAAGGCCTCTGAAGAGTTGTCCTGCAAAAAGAGAAAAGAAACTGACACTTCTGGTGAACCTAATCCTAAGACTATGGCCAAGGATAGGTGGGAAGAACAGAAGAAAACACTCTTAGACTTTATGGAGACTATTTCCCTAAAGGGAACCTCTAATACTAGTTCTTATAAGAAGGAGGTATTGTGCTTGACTTTATCAAACTGAACTTTAACACCTTTTGGGGGGAATACCAACCTGAAGTGATGGGCAAAGTTGAAGTTTGGACCCTTTTGGTAGAAAATGCTTCTTGTCCTACATGTACCCCTTGAGAAGAAGGTGAAGTTTGCCACATACCTACATAATGGAGGAGCAAAAATTGGGTGGTAAAACTTCATTGGGAATGAGGAGGTAGAAGTTGATACCATGGAGTGGGAAGCCTTCAAAACCATATTTACCGATCGTTTCATGCCCATAGCTGAGAGAAAGAGGAAGGCAAGGTTCTACACTAGGCTCAAGCAAGGAAATCTCTCGGTGGTTGACTACACTCAAAAGTTTAGGCTTTTGGAGCATTATGCACCCATTAGAACCGAGTAACACCTTATGGAGCACTATATTGACTTCCTAGCTACCAACCCAAAAAACCTAGTCATCACCATCCTGTCCCAAGATATTTGATGAAGCCCTAGATATGGCCCTTAAGATGGAGAAGGATCAGGGTATGCAGAAACCATCGGGCATGGGATACTTAGGGTTAACCACCACTGATGAAGATAAGTCTAGGAAGTTTCACCCTGGCCATAACAAGGGGTCAGGAAAAGGAAGTTCAAGTAAAGGAGGTCAAAGAAATAATCAGAATCAACTGAAGACTTACGGAAGAAAATGTAAGACTTGTGGACAAGAACATAATAGACCTTGTCGCTATGCCAAGCCTATTTGCTACAACTACAAGAAGGAGGGCCATTTCATTTCCAAGTTCCCTACTTCGTCTTTTTTTGGAAACCCTCCAATGAATAATCCACCTCCCCAGGGACACCACAATACCAGAGTGTTTGCAATCACTATAGAAGAGGCTAAGGAAAACCCAAACCAGTTGATTGAAGGTAACCTTTAATTCCTTTTTCATTTATCTAACTATCCTGGCCAATTCCTTAAAATATTCATGACAAAATTATTTTTTGAAGGCATTATGTTTTCTAATTATCATCCTATTAAATCCTTATTTGATTATGGATCTAAAAATACCTTTATATCATAAAATTTGGCATCTACATTATATCTGCATATACAAGATTAGGGATATATTCTTGATGTGTCAACTCCTAGTGGCAAAATATTCACTACATTAGAGAAAGTTGATGTCCTGCCTATAAAATTCAAAAATCATGATATGCCCTTGTAATTAATCCTCTTGATTATGTAAGATTTTGATATCATAATTGGTATGGATTGGCTATACAAGTATTATGAACATATTGACTATAGGCAGAAGAGGGTAGTCCTCTCTCAACCTCATATTAATCATGTGGTAATCCCTAGGGGAAGAAAATTCTATAATAATGTTATAATCTCCTCTCTTATAGCTAAAAAGCTCATTTATAAAGGTTGTAAAGTCTTCCTTGCATTAGTCTTAGAGACTAGTCCTAGTACGGGAACCATAGAAATATTGGAGGTGGTATATGATTTCCTTGACATATTCTGGGAGGAGCTTCCTGGGATGACTCCAGACCGAGACATTGAGTTATCTATAGATCTTCTTCCGGGAACCACTCTGATTTCTAGGGCCCCATATAGGATGGCTCCTACTAAGATTTTGGATGAAGAAACAACTGCAAGATCTTCTTGATAGAGGCTTCATTCATCCTAGTTTTCCCCTTGGGATATGCTTGTTCTCTTCATAAAAAAGAAAGATAGTTCTATGCACATGTGTATTGACTACTTCATGTTTAACCAAGACACTATAAAAAATAAGTACCCTCTTCCCCGCATTGATGACATCTTCGATCAACTTCACACTGTTAAGGTTTTCTCCAAACTTGGCCTTCGTTCCAACTACCATTAGCTCAAACTCAAAGATAGTGATATTTCTAGAACTAGTTTATGAACTCATTATGGGCAATATAAATTTTTAATGATGCCATTCAGTTTAACCAACACACCTGGCATATTCATGAATTTGTTGAACAAGGCCATCCAACCCTATCTTGATCTATTTTGAATCTGTGGAGAAACATTGTGAGCACTTGAAGGTTTTTCTTGAGGTCCTTTGAGCTCAGAAGTTCTATGGGAAACTTTATAAATTTGAATTCTAGATTGATAAAGTCATGTTTCTTGCTCACATTATTTCTGGGGGTAGTATATTTGTTGATCTTGAAAAAGTTTTAGTTGTTCTTGACTGGAAACCTCCTCAGAGCTCTTCTGAAATCTGGAATTTCTTGGGTCTAGCAGGATAGTATCATCACATCATCCCTTATTCCTATAAAGTTGCACTTCCTCTTACTAAGCTTACTAGAAATGATGAGCGGTTTATATGGTTAGTTGCTTGTGAATCCAAAGACCAGGATCTAAAGCAGAAATTGACATCAACACATGTTCTGGTTTTACCTTCTGGCAATGAAGGGCTTGTGATTTTCACCGACACTTCAAGGAATGGTTTACGTTGTGTCCTATAGTAGAACATGAAGGTAGTCTCTTTTGCATCCAGATAGCTAAAACCATATGAACTTCATTATCCCACCCATGATTTGGAATTGGCTGCAATATTTCATGCTCTCAAAATTTGGAGGCACTACATGTATGTGGCAATTTTTGACATCTTCACTTATCACAAAAGCTTGAAGTATATCTTGACCCAGAAGGATCTAAGCTTGCGTCAATGTCGGTGGATCAAGTATCTAAAGCACTACAATTTCACCATTGCCTACCACCCAGGGAAGGAAAATGTAGTCACGGATGCCCTTAGCAGAAAAAGGGTCATATGTATATCTATGTCTATTCCCGAGTGGAGGAACATGGAGGATCTGATGGATTGGAAGCCACAGTTTTTGCATGATCATGTCTGTATCAAAAATATTTCTATCATTAATGGGCTACAATATAAACTTCTTAAGGCACAAAAGGCTAGTCTGGAACTTGAAGAGCTCTCTTCTCTCCTGTCTAAACTCAAACACACTTATTTGTTCATCTCGGGTTTTGTGAATCGTCTCACAAAATCAGATCACTTCCTTCCTGTGAAGACAACATGAAAAGTTTTTGAGCTTGTCTACCTCTATGTACAGGAGACAATGTGTTTTCATGGAGTTCCAAAGTCTATTGTTTTAGACAGGGATCCAAAGTTCACTTCCAAGCTATTAAAACAGGTTCAAGAAGAATTGGGTACAAAATTGAACTTTAGCACCGCATATTATCCTCATACCGATGCCTAGTCTGAGCGTACAATGTAGATTCTAGAGGATCTTGTGTGGCTTGTGTTCTTAATTGGGAAGGCTTGTGGGATCGTTACTTTCCCTTGGTTGAGTTTGCATATATAATATCTATCGGGAAAGTATTGGCATCCCTCCATACAAAGCTCTCTATGGTATACCATGCAGATCTCCACTACATTGGGATGACGTTGGAAAGCACACCTTCATGAACTCTAAGTAGATGCAGCTTTATACAAACAAGTTTGCACTGATAAGGTCAAGAGTGAAGAGGGCACAGGACAGGAAGAAGTCTTATGCAAATGCTCTCTGGCAGGAACGTCAGTTCAAAGAAGGTGATCATGTTTGTCGAAATATCATACCTATCTGAGTTTTAGGCAAGAACAAAGGAAAGCTCAGTCCTCGCTTTGTGGGACCCTTTGAGATCTTAGAAAGTGTTGGTGAATGTGCATATAGTTTTGCTCTTCCACCTCAATATAGTTCAATGCACAATGCCTTTCATGTATCTAATCTGAAGCCTTACATCAGAGACCCCAGTCACATTCTGAATCATAATCCTGTAGACGTAAAAGATGATTTATCTTATGTTGAATCCCTAGTCAAAATCCTTGATATGGTGAAAGTTCTCTAGAGCCACCATGATCGTACTAACGCCACGTGGGAGCTCAAGTTTGAGATCGAGCATAAGTACCCACATCTCTTTCAGGCTTCTTGAATGTTGAGGACAAAATTCTTAAAAGGAGGAGAGAACGTGATAAAGTGAGTTTTTATATTTTGTCTCTCTCTCTTGCTAATTAATGATATTGATAATCACTCAAATTTATTTGTCTAAATACCCCCAATCACCACCCTCTACTAATTTGACCATATGGATACACAAATTTCAAAATAATGCAAACCCTAAATGAACAATAGGGTAAATCATATGTATTTATGTTTCAGTCTAATCTGAACCCTATATTTGTTTTCCTTATTGGCTTGTAAGAGGAGGGGAAGATGAATAAATAGCCTCCTGGACCCCCCACCAAAAAAAAGTACCTCATAAATTACTATGATCAACATTTTAATTTTAATGGCAAATTTGTACCATAGTTACATAACCATATCACAGAGATCCACCTAAAATTTCATTTCAATTGGATGCACTGACTAAGAGTTATGAGCATTTGAAATTGTACACATTATTTCATTTATTTGTGACCTTGGAAATAAGTTGGTCGTTTTATTTCATTAATGTGCGACACTTATATGTCATGCAGACCTGAATAAGCTAGGGCACGAGCCTTGGATCCTTGTTGGTTTAATCACAACTGACCAATATTGATCTGACGAACCAAGACTTGTCTTCTTCCTCCCGCAAGACTCAACCTCCTCTCCCAATGAACCAACCATCTAGTCCCAATCTCCCATAGCTTATCTATCTACCTCCTCACGATTATAGAGGGATATTTCTCCTCCCCTCACAAAACAAAATTTAACGACCCCCTCCACAACCTCTTTTGCCCTTAGATCAGGGAGAACCAAATCTCGATCTCTTATGCCTCTCACCCGGCGGTGAGCCCACTTTAGGGCTTCCTCATACACACACAACCTCATGGCTACTTAAATACATCGGAAGCTCCACCCAACCTCCTTTAATTAGTTCCTACCCCTAATTGATTGATATTCATCTCTACTCATTGCTGCCTTTCCCCACCTCCGTCCACTACCACATGACCTCACTGATGGTAAAGGATCTCGTGCTGCTGTGATTGGTCACCACCTTTGCAACCAAGGAGCCCTGAAACACCGTTGCAGTAGCTTTCCCTTCCATCACCGCTACTCTTTCCTCATAAGCATCCCTTTTTGATGACCTACTCATCCTCAACTTAGCAGCACAGATCTTGGGCAAGAAATGAGAGTCCATTCAGTGTCGACCACATGTGTGGACTCTCCATGAAGGTGCTCACACGATCAATTCGTTGAGATAATGGCCATCACCCTCAACAACCCTCACCAAAGTAGGAGACTGGTGTGGTCAGAAGCTTA
Source organism: Alisma plantago-aquatica (assembly GCA_963693085.1). Taxonomy (NCBI): domain Eukaryota; kingdom Viridiplantae; phylum Streptophyta; class Magnoliopsida; order Alismatales; family Alismataceae; genus Alisma; species Alisma plantago-aquatica. The sequence continues at coordinate 1,618,965,949 of OY856409.1, read as the reverse complement.
AAGGTGGCTATGTCGAGAGGACGATGTGGAGCCACATAGATTACAACTGGACCAGTCACAGTGCACCATCTCACCTAGCTTTAGTAAAGAGAGAGAGCCACACAGACTCCACTCAGACCAACCCTGATCGGCCACATCAGCCACACATCAGGGGCACCTAATTTGTGTGGATCAATATGAGCCCTTGATCTAGTTGGATTGGGCCATGGATCCAAGTAAGCCACTTTCTCTTTATTTTCTTAATTACTAAAAATACTAGGAAATCCATTTTCTTATAAAAATCATAATAAATGCTTGGAATATCAGATAATAGCAAAATTATATACCATTTTCATCAAAAATTGCAAGCTATCATGACCTAAATCTGATCCATGTTCCAAAATCAGAACATAAAGCATATTTAACTATCTAACCATCTTCTCTTATCTAGAAATAATAAAGAAATGATCTAATCTTAGTTATGTTTGAAATAAAACCCTAGATCCATCTCTGATAATGTTAGATCATATGAACTCTAAAGGGGTAATTAATGATGATCTAAATGTTATTGAAACCCTTATCTTAAATGATCCTCTCTAAAATATAAAAGGTATTTATGATTCAAGGGTGACTCTAACTCAAGATCTGATCTTATGAACCTAAAATGTGATGGACTTAACAACAATCCCCGATCTAATTCTAAAGATCTTGTTTTAACCAAAACCCTAGTCTTGGGTCATATGAAATCATAGTTATGATGTACCCTTAATTTCCTTTCAATGTGACCCTTCACGTGATTCTCTAGACTCTTTGGAATCAAGGTCTGATTAATCAGGTACATGGGATTATAAGTATATGACTATTTTTCCTGTGTGAATGAAGTATGAAATATTGGATGGTTTATTCGTGTATAATTCTTTGATGAATATTATTAGTATATGCCATCACCATAACATTAAGAACATAAATGAAGAGATGGGTTGTAGCTATTGAGTCAGATATACATTTTCTCTTTTTTCTAAAACTAAGGTCAGCACATCCCATATCCTAAGGGGCGGGGAGGGACCAAAATATAAGTATTGTAGGTGCTGACACATTTATTAGTGCAACCACATCAAAGATATATTTAAAATAAATGGTTTAACTATTTCTCGTTGTAAATAATGTTTTCTTTTTATTTTCTTCCTCCTTTTCAAATCTTTCAAATATGCAAGTTAATATGTATGTATCTTTCACGCACGCACACAACATTTTATGTTGGTTTGACTATTTCACATATATTCTAGGTGCAAAGAACCAATAAATGCAGTCAAAGTATCGAAAACCATGTAATAAAGCTCCTTGGAGGATATTAGAGTAGATGAATATTCTTTTCTTTTCCTAATAGCTAGTTTACATTTCCTTTTTCCTAGATGGTGTATAGGATGTAAAATCCTATATACTATCTTTCCTTTATAGTTAGGTTCTTCTTCTTCCATCCTATAAGTGTAAGCAATACTATTTATCTCTTTTATGGGTGATGTTTTGTGTGTCAATATTATGATGTTGTGGATATGATCTGACTTTCATATTTTTTTAAATGATAACCACAATTCCTTGTATCTTCCCTCTTGATATCTTATTAATATGAGTGCACGCATATCAATGGAATGTCATCATGGAAAGTATATATTAATTGGGGTCGTCATAGTGATAGAGGAGCCTTAGAGCGTCAGACACCCATATGGTGCCCTAATTATAAGGGGCCTTCATTTTTCAATGAGATTGTAAGGCTATAAGAGTAGATGCAACAACCCCTTTGAGTCTTTACCAAGTCCATTTCAAATGGATTTGGAATATCGCTTTCCTACCAAAATATCCACCTTTAATTGGGAACTATGGGAGAAGGTTTACACATAATTCAAGATACAACACTATAAAATTATAATGGTTTCACATTGAGAATGTTGTATAGAAGAAAAAGAGGTAACCACATATCACCTTTATCTAAGTGGTGATATGGAAATCAAAGCATGGGATAGAGTTGAATATTATGTAGATTCTAATAGCTTCATGCCAAACAAATCAATAGGGATGACACTTAGACGTGTTTGGTACAGGTCCAATGAATAGTAGGATAGGGGTTTGGCTAGGTATATGTCCACTGATTATCCTTTGGATCATATAGAGTGAGGTTTGTGTGAGTACATACAAGGTAACTAGATGGACAACATGAAGATTTGGGAGAGATAAAAAATTCTCTCTAGAACTACCATGAAATTCTACTCTCCTAAAGTTTAAGGGATACAAATAGTTGGAAACTAGATGGAAAGATGGTTTTTCTAATGCAATTAGGATTGGAAAATCTTCATATAGGGTGGTTAATTTAGATAAACCTGCTCTAGGACTTCTCAAATTGAACATGGGGGTAACTAGCTAGAGAATGCACTAATAAGGTACAAGAGTGGAAATGATTGGGGGTATATTGAGGGACCACTAGGGTCTCAAAGTGAGTGGCTTTGTAGGTCTATATTTTGAGAATGACAATTTGACATGTCATATGACTTTAGAGGCTGCTATAGAGTTTCTAAGCATAAATAGGGGCAAAAGGCTCTTGATGGAGGCAAGTGGCCTAAGAATCACTAAAATTTAAGTGATAGGGCTCCCCCTAGAGATACAAAAGGCATTGTTTAGTAATCATGTCACTATTTTTTGACAAGGATAGTCCATGTAGGATCATCTAAAGATAATCAAACATGATAGAAGACATGGTTTCTGAGTATCATACAAGTGTCATTGATTAATGTACATTTTACATACTGGTTGCGATGCCATCTCCAGTCAAAGGGGTGTATAGACTAGAGACTTGGGTATTGAATAATTTAGGAGATCTAGACATACCATATAAAACATATAGTGGAAGAGATAAAGATATGCATAGATGTAGTAGGAGTTAGGAGGGGTTGTGTAAGATATCCAATCCCTTATAGAATGGATCCCACAACAAGTTAGGTGGGTAGGTTGTAGCATTCCCATTTTGTAGAGTCTGAAACCCACAACATTATATCCCTTGTTTCCTTTTCCTATTGGGGGAACATGAAGAATGGAATTCCCCACATTTAAAAATGTTTGCAAAATGCATGTCATAAATAATATGGCAATAACATTTTCGTCAATAAATAAGAGTTGTGGATAGAATTCCATGTTTTCATTATAGCACATCCCAAACCTCAAGAGTAAATACATGTTAAGAAGAATGGTTATGATTCCAAATTTTTCACAAAGAAGACACCAAGTAGAAACCCAACAAATAAAGCAATTAATCCTCCAATATGAAGAGCTTGACAGTGAAGATCCAACCATTCTAATCCAATTAATCCTCCAATAAGCTTCCTCAAATTTCACTAATGGTTTACCTTGTGTCCATTTATTGTGCCTTTCACCTATACAATGTACCCACAAACTCTAAATTCATGTTGGGAACTTTGACATCATACCTAATGTCATGGCTAATACCAATCCAAAAATATGATGCCCATCGCTTCTTCAAGACCCATAGATTAGATTTATGTCTTTAATTCATTTACTTTGATGTTAAATTAGCAGATCAATTTGGAGCATCTTCCCATATTTTTGGTGATCCTATTACTAGTTTTGGGATTAGAAGTATCCCTCTACACCCTATTTTTTTCTCTCATCATCACCAAATGTTCAGAAATCATTTCTAACCTTCAAGTTTTGATCTTATGTAGTAAATCATGCTTTGTTCCTTCTAAATCTATCAGCCATGGTGGAAGCATGGATATTGAGCTCCACAGCCCCATATAGCTCCAACAATGGCTTCTTGAGTTTGTGGTAGGTTGAGTAATCAGTTGAGCATTTTCCTCCTTGCAAATAGGATTTGACTTCTTCTTGTGGGTTAAAGGTTGATCCCATGTGATTATCAAATTGCTTAATGATGTCATAGTTGAAGGAGAAGGGAAATAGACACATTAGATATTATGTTACCTTGTTTCTCCTTCATCAACATGTTACCCTATAATTGGTATTATAGTCATTTTTTTGTTCATGTAAACACATCATGATGGTTTTGTGTTTTGGAATTATGAACATCATTTCCCTTTCATGCTGTCAAGATTCAGAGCATAATGTGAGGGCATATCAATAAATTGAGATTCTAATTAACTAGATTTCTAGAGTTTCCAAAAAATGTTTAAATCTTTTTTCTCATCCTCTAATTGGTCAGGAACTGAGAAATGCATGTATTTTTGGTATGATATCTGAAATATAAGTTTAAATACTCATTGATAATGTTTTCAAATAAGAAATCTCGCTAAAATTTGACCTTATACCCCAACCCAATTTTGTAGTTTTATTTGTACACCCCAATCATATGTCAATCAAGTGTAATTAATTTGTAATTATGTTATACATAGAAAATTAGAGGTGATCTAGATTCAAGCTACTATTTGTATATCTCAGGCTCATTTGAGTGATTCATGCACACTGAGTATTAATTGAGGGCGCATGATTTATATTATTTTCTTATGTATTCATAATCACTCATTTGAAGTACAAGTACATTATTAGTTAGTATATGCTTATGAAAAATGATGCACGTGCTTAGAATCGTGTTTTCTAGTTGTTTTGTTGTTTTTTATTTCAAATTGAACACTATAATATCATTTTCATGCTAATGAATTGTTGAATCATGGAAATAATTTTTAAGTTTAATAAAACATGTCATGTTCACATAATCCTCTCAATCATATTGTGTGAACCTTAAATGGTCTATGAGATCGGTGGGAGAAACTATGTGAGCCTTAAATGGCCTTATGTGAGTCGTAACTAGTTTTATGTGCATTGTGGGTAAAATTAGGAGAGGGCCATATTAATTTACGTTAAAATACACATTATTGAGGCTCCAAGTAATCATTTTAACCATGTTAATCAATTAATCCTTATGTATTTCATGTATCTGAAATTATATGATATTTTTAAGTCAAAGCTACTCAGTACCCCTTACATATTTTACCATGACTTTATATGGTCGTAGACGAGATGTCACAGATGTTGAGCACAAGGAGGCTTGATGCTGATGGACCATGATAAGGACTTAAAAGAAGAGTAGATAGTTCATTAATGGGGTGCCTTTATCCTTAATATTTGCTATCTTACAAGATTAGTTTCCTTTTTTATTCAGATAGACTTTTTTTGTAACGACAGTCACCAAACTGACAAACAAATCATTACTAATTAAGCAGAACAAGCATAAACAACAGATTGACAAAAATCACTAAAAATTAAAACCATTTTCTATGCAAAGAGATCCATTTCTAGGAAAACTCTTTCAGAAAGAACCAAAACTTGATATTCACATTGATCATATATTATACATGCACTGTACCATTTCTTCTCAAGGACAACATATAACAATTGCTTTCTCAAAACATATAATGAAGCTACATAAAACCTCGAGTCTTACAATCCAAAACCTCAGATCGTTCATGAAACCATAACGAATCAACTCCAAGGACCTGAGAGTACAGAGACGACACATAGGACTTCTATCTATAAGACATGACAGACAGTACACTCAACCTGAGCTGTCACTGTTGTCCCTGCTGATGTTGTTCTTTCTATGTAGAAAGGTCTTCACCTCCTCGTGCACGTCCACCTAAAAATTTGGATCCCACGGGGGTGAGACAATTGTAATTGTCCCAACGAGAGATATAACTCTCTGCCAACAATATTATTATCACAGATAAATAGTATTAAACTGAGCAGAGGATAAGCAGTTTAGAATATTGTCATCTTTTAAAGCAATGCAACTATCTATGATAGAGAAGTAAATCATCTATTCACTTTATAAGGAATATTAAGAACACGTATATCATTTACCCATCATACTATCTCAAGGTTATCCTGTGATGCTCATTATCATGGTATATCATCCATGAATCATTCTCATTTCTATCTGTTGTCCTCATCCCATCTGCTAACCAGATATTGAATTGTACCAGTCATGTGAGTATACATCATCATATTCTGTCCAGGCATTGGACTATGCCAATCATGTGCAACCATTCCAGGCATTGGACTATGCCAATCCTGTGACATTATTCCAGGCATTGGGTTATGACCAATCCTATGCAATTATTCTAGGTATTGGGTTATTTCCAATCCTGTGACATTATTCCAGGCATTGGGTTATTTCCAATCCTTTGCAATTATTCCAGGTATTGGGTTATGACCAATCCTGTGCAATTATTCCAGGTATTGGGTTATGACCAATCCTGTGCAATTATTCCAGGTATTGGGTTATGACCAATCCTGTGACATTATTCCAGACATTGGGTTATTTCCAATCCTATGCAATTATTCCAGGTATTGGGTTATGACCAATCCTGTGCAATTATTCCAGGTATTGGGTTATGACCAATCCTGTGCAATTATTCCAGGTATTGGGTTATGACCAATCCTGTGACATTATTCCAGACATTGGGTTATTTCCAATCCTATGCAATTATTCCAGGTATTGGGTTATGATCAATCATGTGCAATTATTCCAGGTATTGGGATATGACCAATCCTGTGACATTATTCCAGGCATTGGGTTATTACCAATCATGTGCAATTATTCCAGGTATTGGGTTATGACCAATCCTGTGACATTATTCCAGGCATTGGGTTATTACCAATCTTGTGCAATTATTCCAGGTATTGAACTATGTCAATCCTATGACATCGTTCCAGGCATTGGGTTATTACCAATCATGTGCAATTATTCTAGGTATTGGGTTATAACCAATCCTGTGACATTATTCTAGGCATTGGGTTATTACCAATCCTGTGCAATTATTCCAGGTATTGAACTATGTCAATGTTGTGACATCATTCTAGGCATTGGGTTATTACAAATCATGAGCAATTATTCGAGGTATTGAGTTATGACCAATCCTATGCAATTATTTCAGTTATTGGGTTATGACCAATCATGTGACATTATTCCAGGCATTGGGTTATTACCAATCATGTGCAATTATTCCAGGTATTGGGTTATGACCAATCCTGTGACATTATTCCAGTCATTGGCTTATTACCAATCATGTGCAATTATTCTAGGTATTGGGTTATGACCAATCCTGTGACATTATTCCAGGCATTGGGTTATTACCAATCCTGTGCAATTATTCCAGGTATTGGGTTACGACCAATCCTGTGACATTATTACAGGCATTGGGTTATTACCAATCCTGTGCAATTATTCTATGTATTGGGTTATGACCAGTCCTGTGACATTATTCCAGGCATTGAACTATGTCAATCCTGTGACATTATTCCAGGCATTGGGTTATTACCAATCCTGTGCAATTATTCCTGGTATTGGGTTATGACCAATCCTGTGACATTTTTCCAGGCATTGGGTTATTACCAATCATGTGCAATTATTCCAGGTATTGAACTATGTCAATCCTATGCAACCATTCCAGGCATTGGACTATGCCAATCCTGTGACATTTTTCCAAGCATTGGGTTATTACCAATCCTGTGCAATTATTCCAGGTATTGGGTTATGACCAATCTTGTGTAATTATTCCAGGTATTGGGTTATGACCAATCCTGTGACATTATTCCAGGCATTGGGTTATTAGCAATCATGTGCAATTATTCCAGGTATTGGGTTATGACCAATACTGTGACATTATTCCAGGCATTGGGTTATTACCAATCCTGTGCAATTATTCCAGGTATTGGGTTATGACCAATCATGTGACATTATTCCAGGCATTGAACTAGTAGGTGCCACGTGTCATGCATGGGTGACACGCGTACATGCATGCATTAAAATTTATCTTGTCATGCAAAATATTTGAGGATCATTTATGGATAATGATTCGTCCATTACATATCTCTTTATATAAGATATATCAACAAAATCACCACTTTATTCACAACTCATCACAACATTGCTAAGGAAGTTGTAACCCGACACACCTCACCTCCTTGAGGTGCTTTGCATGATATGGACTTTTCCAAGAGTCCACAAAATGATATGATGCTTGTCCCAAGGCTCCTTGGCCGATATGCACTCATATGTAAACTTTTCAACTTGATACAACTCAAGTTAAACTTTCATATTCAACCCTTTTCTTGGTCATTTCATCACCAAAATAACCATCATTCATAATGGAATCAAACATGGTGTATCCTTATTTCTATCCCCTCAACATGATACTAGGAGGGAGTAGGGACACTCTAAAGGTGGTAATTTTCATATCAACCCCACATTTTGGGTAAATTACAATTTGTACCAAAATTGGTGCACACTGCTTCAACATTGTTCAAACAAGTTCAAACTTGACAATTTAGGCTTTCCACAAGCCACCACTTAGCATCATTCTCTATATTATGATGCTAAAACATATAAGGCACGTTCAACATGTGACATTTTGCAATATAACCCCTCAACTTGGGTAATTTGCACTTTGGTCGAAAACAAAGGAACATTGCCCAAACAACATTCAATCGGGACCAAACTTGAAACATAAGTGTGTCACATGATAACAAAACACCTTAGAGGATTATATTATAATTCTAAGAAACTTACTTAGCCCAAACAAATAGGGTTACCTCATAACCCAGGTCAGGGTCATTACAAGTTATAAACCCCTAACAAGGATTTTGTCCCCGAAATACCAGGTAAAGGGAGACAAATATCATTCATTCATCATATCATCAAGTCTCCACATAACATCTTAATGTTATGGAGATACCATAGAACTTTGATAAACAAAAAGTTCTTCCATACAGGGTTATAATAGAACCTATCACACAGGACACATACACCACTATCCTTTTCATTATTGACTGTAGAGTCAACTGTGTGTCAGGTAACATTTTTCTTAGTCTGAGAATCATTATACGTACCTTATTTAACTCAGGTTAACTCATTGATTTGTCACATTTTCCACTTACATATTTGTTGATGTCATGTTTATGCGGGGCATAAACCCCTAACAAATGGTATTCATACTACATTATGTAACTGGACAAATTTCAGAGTTGGCCCTTCTAGGTAACCAAACATTACTTCTTATCAGGAGTCATGTTCCCATTTTCTCATATCATTGAAAGTTCTTCGATACTAGGATTCTTTACCTTGGTATCCATTATATGTTCCAAAAACACATCACATCATCTCCATGATTACTAGATTTGGGTATTCAAACCCTCAGTCCATCATTGAGAATTGTTACCTCTCATCAGGTCACTGTTACCTCTAGATCTGAGGACCAGGGTATACATTATACTAAACATCTTCTTTTATTTAAAAGTTGATTTGTGATTAACTCAGATTCACCCATATATCAATTAGGATGTGGTAGAAATATCCATGCCACATCTTCTACCTCATTAATCTCTTTAGATTGTCTCAAAATGACTCCTTGATCAGAGTAATTAGAAAGATAACAATCTAAGAGTGTCATACTTACCTTGTCTTCAATAGATGAATACCTGTACAGGGTATTCAAGAACTGAAATTAGGTAGTATGCATTTATTTTATATTATGTTTCATACTTTTAACATCTCTTTAAATTTTACTACTTAGTATCTCAGATTTTCTCTGGGTGTTTCTTTTACATCTCTTCCTTTTCCACATGAAGAGAGAAATTTCAAAACATATAAGAGAATATTAATCTAAATATAGGTTCTCATCCTTCTTATCTCTTCCTCATGTCCTCATAGGACTAATTACAAGAAGCTCAACAACAACTACCTTCTTATGATTATCAGATAAAATCAAGAGAAGACATATAAGAATGAGAAAGTTCTATCTGACTGTCACCCCTCACAGTCATCTACCACTCTAGGTTGACTCAAACATAGAGTCAAGCTTCTTTGTATTATTACTTTTTCCTCTTTACACTTTTTGGGTTGTAACTTTCGTAAGCCTTGTCGAGTCTGCCTCAGTTGTTGAGTCATCTTTTCCCTTCTTTTTAAATAAAAGGGTTTAGTATGCTCAACATGTTTATATCTATAACATGTCTTATCCTCGTACCATAGTCTTATCAGTCTCATCATCGATGTAGAAGCTAAGTCAGGAGTTCTTACAGGGGGGAAGTTAGGACTTTTGCTCTCACATAATGACTACTGCCCTGGTGCACTAGGCATTTATTGCATTGGTGGTACCAAAAGCTTTAGCTTTTTAGAACAACTAGGCATATGTCTCTAGAATTGTAGAGACCTTTCCTTTATTCTCAAGTTAGTGCCCCTCCTTGGGCATTGCCATTACAGATGTACAAAATGTCTATACTTATGGAAGAATCTACTTTCTTGCCATATGTCATTCCTTCCCACATTTTCCACTGTTCCAACATGACTATGTCATTCATGAACCTTTTCAAAATCCAAAGTTTCTATATTGAGGACTAGTAACCTCAGTTGTATTGCTAGTATCCAGTCTATTATATGCATCACTGTTGTCCTAACTTGCCTCACAATATCATAAAAAGTAGGATTCTCTATCCTGATTGGGTTAAGATGGGATTTCTTAGGCACTCATCCTTCTCTTGCCTAATCCCTTGCACCCTCTCCTAGTGCAACAACATTGTCCTCAGCAATGTGTTCCTCGTATTCTCCAGTCATTTATAAACTTTACCCTTTCTTCTGCATAAGCAGAAGTCACTATGGGGTATACTGGAGGACACTAACATAGACTCAACACCTTAGTCCTATGTCTTTGTAGACTCGACAAACCTTAAGCTCTAATACCAAACTTTGTAACGAAAGTCACCAAACTGACAAACAAATCGTTACTAATTAAGCGGAATAAGCATAAACATCAGATTAACAAAAATCACTAAAAATTAAAACCATTTTCTTTGCAAAGAGATCCATTTCTAGGAAAACTCTTTAAGAAAGAACCAAAACCTAATATTCACATTGATCATATATTGTACATGCACTGTACCATTTCTTCTCAAGGACAACATATAACAGTTGCGTTCTCAAAACATATAATGAAGCAACATAAAACCTCGAGCCTTACAATCCAAAACCTTAGATATTTCATGCAACCATAATGAACCAACTCCAAGGACCTGAGCATATAGAGACGACACATAGGACTTCTATCTACAAGACATGACAGACAGTACACTCAACCTGAGCTGTCACTGTTGTTCCTGCTACTGTTGTTCTTTCTCTATAGAAAAGTCTTCACCTCCTCGTGCACGTCCACCTAAAAATTTGAATCCCATGGGGTGAGACAATTGTAATTGTCCCATCGAGAGATATAACTCTCCGCCAACAATGTTATTATCACAGATAAATAGTATTGAACTGAGCAGAGGATAAGCAATTTAGAATATTCTCATCTTTTAAAGCATTACAACTATATATGATACAGCAATAAATCATCTATTCACTTTATAAGGAATATGAAGAACACATATATCATTTACCCATCATACTATCGCAAGCTTATCATGTGATGCTCATTATCATGGTATGTCATCCATGAATCATTCTCATTTCTATCTGTTGGCCTCAGCCAATTTGCTAACCAGATATTGAATTGTACCAGTCATGTGAGTATACATCATCATATTCTATCCATGCATTGGACTATTCCAATCATGTGCAACCATTCCAGGGATTGGACTATGCCAATCATGTGACATTATTCCAGGTATTGGGTCACTACCAATCATGTGCAATTATTCCAAGTATTTGGTTATGACCAATCCTGTGACATTATTCCAGGCATTGGGTTATTTCCAATCATGTACAATTATTCCAGGTATTGGGTTATGACCAATCTTGTGTAATTATTCCAGGTATTGGGTTATGACCGATCCTGTGACATTATTCCAGGCATTGGGTTATTTCCAATCCTCAGCAATTATTCCAGGTATTGGGTTATGGCCAATCCTGTGCAATTATTCCATGTATTGGGTTATGACCAATCATGTGACATTATTCCAGGCATTGGGTTATTACCAATCCTATGCAATTATTCCAGGTATTGGGTTATGACCAATCTTGTGACATTATTCCAGGCATTGGGTTATTACCAATCATGTGCAATTATTCCAAGTATTGAACTATGTCAATCCCATTACATCATTCCAGACATTGGGTTATTACCAATCCTGTACAATTATTCTAGGTATTGGATTATGACCAATCTTGTGACATTATTCCAGGCATTGGGTTATTACCAATCTTGCGCAATTATTCTAGGTATTGAACTATGTCAATCCTGTGAGATCATTCTAAGCATTGGGTTATTACCAATCTTGTGCAATTATTCCAGGTATTGGGTTATGACCAATCATGTGCAATTATTCTAGGTATTGGGTTATGACCAATCCTGTGACATTAATCCAGGCATTGGGTTATTACCAATCCTGTGCAATTATTCTAGGTATTGGGTTATGACCAATCATGTGACATTATTCCAGGCATTGGGTTATTACCAATCCTATGCAATTATTCTAAGTAGTGGGTTATGACCAATCCTGTGACATTATTCCAGGCATTGGGTTATTACAAATCATGTGCAATTATTCTAGGTATTGGGTTATGACCAATCCTGTGACATTATTCCAGGCATTGGGTTATTACCAATCCTGTGCAATTATTCCAGGTATTGGGTTATGACCAATCCTGTGACATTATTCCGGGTATTGAGTTATTACCAATCTTGTGCAATTATTCCAGGTATTGAACTATGCCAATCATGTACAACCATTCTAGGCATTGGACTATGATAATCTTGTGACATTATTCCAGGCATTGGGTTATTACCAATCTTGTGCATTTATTCTAGGTATTGGGGTATGACCAATCCTGTGCAATTATTCCACGTATTGGGATATAACCAATCATGTGACATTATTCCAGGCATTGGGTTATTACCAATCCTGTGCAATTATTCTAGGTATTGGGTTATGACCAATCCTATGACCTTATTCCATGCATTGGGTTATTATCAATCCTGTGCAATTATTCCAGGTATTGGGTTATGACCAATCCTGTGACATTATTCCAGGCATTGAACTAGTAGGTGCCACGTGTCATGCATGGGTGACATGTGTACATGCATGCATCAACATTTATCTTGTCATGAAAAATAGTTGAGGATCATTTATGGATAAAGATTCGTCCATTACATATCTGTTTGAATAAGATATATCAACAAAATCACCACTTCAATCACAACTCATCACAACTTTGCTAAGAAAGTTGTAACCCGACACACCTCACCTCCTTGAGGTGCTTTGCACAATATGGACTTTTCCAAGAGTCCAAAAAACGATATGAGGCTTGTCCCATGGCTCCTTGGCCGATATGCACTCATATGTAAACTTTTCAACTTGATACAACTCAAGTTAAACTTTCATATTCAACCCTTTTCTTGGTCATTTCATCACCAAGATAACCATCATTCATAATGGAATCAAACATGGTGTCTACTTATTTCTCTCCCCTCAAAATGATACTAAGAGGAAGTAGGGACACTCTAGAGGTGGTAATTTGCATATCAACCCCACATTTTGGGTAAATTACAATTTGTACCAAAATTGGTGCACAATGCTCCAACATTGTTCAAACAAGTTCAAACTTGAAAATTTAGGCTTTCCACAAGCCACCACTTAGCATCATTCTCTCTATTATGATGCTAAAACATATAAGGCACGTTCAACATGTGACATTTTGCAATATAACCCCTCAACATGGGTAAATTGCACTTTTGTCCAACAAAGGAACATTGCTGAAACAACATTCAATGGGGACCAAACTTGAAACATAAGTGTGTCACATGATAACAAAACACCTTAGAGGATTATATTATAGTTATAAGAAACTTACTTAGCCCAAACAAATAGGGTTACCTCATAACCCAGGTCAGGGTCGTTACATTTTTAATGTATGTAATAAGTTTCTTTTAGTTGAACTTTGAGGAAGAAAGCACAATTTATATACCTTGTTTGGTTAATCCAATTATTAATATGTATGCTATTTATTATGGGTAACACCCCTTAATATTATGAGTTTGGAATATTTTTTCACTCATGTGTATGTTTAAGATTTGGGTGTTACACATAATGCTACAAACAAACCATGTTACTTGGTATATGCTTATTTGTTTCATGAAATTCTAATTTCATTTAAAGTTACTCTCATCACTGCTTCTGTCATGTCGTCATTTTTGGTGTTGGATAATTTGGGTTACTAGTAGAAGTGTTGTAAATACTAAAAAATATATTCCATAAATGATAGATCAAGATGTATGTTGTGTTCAATTATCATGTTGCATATCTTCCATGCACTATTTTAGAACACAAATATACAAATTCTATGTATTCTCCCTTTTCTCAACTTGATAATGAGAGGTGTTTTTGTTTTCTTTCTTCATTTAAGTGAATAATCCTTATTAATAATCAACTCAACAAATCAATATAAAATTATAAGAATCATATTACAAGATCTATAATGCTAGTAGCAAACAATATTATTGTGCTAATGATACTTTAATTTAGAGAACTCCCATGCCTATGAAAGACATTCTAGTGCAAAGATATTCTAGTCTTTCCAATTGCTATCTAGTTATAGTTGGTGTTGGTCATTTCTATGTTACTACTACTAGTACGAATTAGTGCTATAAATACTCACGATAATTATCCACAAGTGAAAGAACAACCCTGGAGGGAGCTCACTTCTTCTGAATATATTATAAACTATTTTTCTAAATGGAATTTTTAGAGGCAACCTCATGGTTTATTTATCCTTGTTCTTTTAGTTTGAAGTAGCAATAAACACATGTTGCACACACACACACACACACACACATATATATATATTAGTGAATTTCTAATACAAGTTTAAATTAGAAAAAAATAATTTTTGAATGTAAGTATTGTTGATGTGAAACATAAACTTGTGGTGCACTACTTTATATATTTTCTTATTTAACCATTAATATAAATGTGTAATGTATGTTTCTACTAATCAAGATGTGCTAGTCTTACTATATGATGATATAAAGTCAGTGGCTTCCGATGCATTAATTATGTATTAGTGTTTGGTTCTTTACTAATATTGATATGTAGTAATTTCAAACTTGGAATTTTTGATATAATTATTTCTACACTTAACTATTTGATTTCTACTATTGTATTAAAATGGTCAATGCTTGCTACTTCTTAAGATGTCTAAATGCCATATTTTCTCATGTTGTGTACTTAAGATAGTCCTCTTGGTGGAAGCATTAGTGGAACTAGAGATAGCTCCCATGGTGAAAGTGTAGAAAGAAAAACTAGACAAAGTCTTCAAAGGAAAAAAAAACTTTGAAAAATTAAATACTAATAAATTTGGACATATTTTTTTCCTATGTAGAATAAAATAAAACACTCAGACAATGTGTTACAATCAAACATGAATGTATATCAAATGCCCTTCATCAAATATGAAGAATCATATGCTATTCGTCATGAATTATGAGATAAATACATTGTATGTTACAAAAAATGAGATAAAACGTTTTATATGTCTGAAAATGAAGGCAAATGTTAGTTGTTTTCTTAGTTTGTGTGCTCGCTAAAGTAATTTGATTAATTAGGTGTTCGTGTTGATGTGCATTATCTGTTGGAGGCCTTAGACTTGGTTAGACTCTTCGATGTAGGCAATACACATGTATATATGGGATTGGAATGATCAAAACTATATATATATATATATATATATATATATATATATATATATATATATATATATATATATATATATATATATATATATATATATATATATATATATATGTGTGTGTGTGTGTGTGTGTGTGTTCATGACCAACCATGGCTAGATTTTCTTCTCATTAAACCTTTATATATATATATATGTATATATATATATATATATATATATATATATATATATATATATTTATATATATATATTGAAGACATAACATTCATTACATTAAAGCCATACGGCATCTACATGTAAAGGGAGATACACCAACCAAACACAAAAAAGTAAAGAGCAGATACAATAACCAGAAACTCATATCGGAACGTGATAAGAACAATGATGTATTGATCTCTCTTCTATATCGCTGACCAAAATAGCTTTTTATGAGAGATTCCTTCAACCTGAGATTATATCTGATATAAGGTATATGCTCCAAACCAGTGACCGAAGAAGTGATCACCTTCGCACTTGCTGCCATATAACAAAGAAACAAAAAAAGACCTAACATGAAAGGAGGACACAACCCACATGACAACATAGAACCTATAACTTACTAAAGCAACAACACCTACCTAACAACACAACGTCCCACAAAAAGGACGAGAAACACTACTACCAACGACGAGCACTAAGGTTGCACCAATCAGGAGACCCATGAAGGAGGCCAAAATCTAGGGATGTAGATACAGAGGAAGGACGGCTCATGCTAGTACAAAGGCGGGGAGTAGAGGGTGCCGGTAACTCCACCACCACTCCCGACCACCACTATGAATAGGGGGCGGAAGACTCACACGAAGCCCAAAACCCAGCTTTCTCCTCCTCTGCCTGGAGCACCAGGGGCGTCCGAGCCCCCGTCCGCCCAAGAAGGAACCCAAGGCACGACACGACCAACCAACGACCACAAAAAACGCCTACAGGCAGAGACTAGAAAAACTAAAGACACCTGTCACTAACAAAACAAACTAACAGAACTGACCTAACCACAAGAACGAAACAAGAAAACTAGAAAAAACAACAACCCGCCACCGTTCCCCACCAGCGCCACCCCCATCACTGCCGAGGTCGAAAGGCCCTTGATCGGGATCCCAAACGACCAGCAAAGCAGTAATAGGAAAAGGAACGATGAGAAAGACGACTAACAAGGGTGAGAACCAACGACTAACCCAACAAAACAACCTAATACTACACTGAAAAAGCAAAGAAAAAGACCGAAAAGGGGAAGCGCAAGCCGTTGGAACTGCCAGAAAGAAGGGGGAGTGGTGAGGGCTCCTCTCGCGGGAGGACAGGTGTGTGCCTCCGAGACCCATCACAGCCGTCGGTCCGACACCACTGCCCAGAACGCCGCGACCCTGTCGCAGCACGGCGCCGCTCAAACGAGTCCGCCGAGAGCATCCACCTCCCGCCTCTTGTCATCAGATCCCGGACGTGCCTGAGCTAGAGAGGCCTGGGGGGAGTGGGGAGGCGTGCATCGACAGCCGGAACCCCCTCCCCCAAGCCCGCCACCGCCCTTCGAGAACCCTATCCGCGGTGCCCTGAATCGCCAGAGCACCCGCTGCTCGCGCTCTATCATGCGCCCTTTCTAAAATTTTATATATATATATATATATATATATATATATATATATATATATATATATATATATATATATATATATATATATATATATATATATATATATATATATATATGGGCCCATCTTTAATTGCCCGCGCGGGTAGCTACCCTCCCACCATTCCGATCACTTTTTTTTAAAAAAAATTCACAATTGTAGAGGACTATTTTTTCTAGCTCTCCAAAAACTTTTAGCCAAAAATAATATCATTTGCCCCTCTAAAATCAAAAAACCCGTCCTTATATATATATATCTGTTGTATATTTTGTACAGAGTTACTCTTTTATTCGTGTACTTACTTTCTGATCACCATAGTTACTTTTTTAACAACAGAATTACTTTTTTGGTTATCGGGTAGCAAAAATCCAGGCTACCCGCGCAGACAATGAATGAACGCCCTATATATATATACATATATATATATGTGTATATATATGTATATGTATATATATATATATAGATATTTATATATATATATGGGCCCATCTTTATTGCCCGCGTGGGTAGCTACTCGCCCACCCTACCGACCACTTTTTTTGAAAAAATATTCACAGTTGCACAGGAGCATTTTATCTAGCTCTCCAAAAAATTTCATTAAAAAATAATATCATTTGCCCCACCAAAAAAAAACCAGTCCTTATATATATGTTTTATATTTTCTACAGAGTTACTCTTTTGGTCATGTAGTTACTTTCTTATTACCATAGTTACTTTTTTGATAGCAGAGTTACCTTTGTGGCCAGAACAGTTACTTTTTTGGCTGTCGGGTAGCAAAATTTTAGACTACCCGCGCGGGAAATGAATGAACGCCATATATATATATATATATATATATATATATATATATATATATATATATATATATATATATATTTATATATATATATATATATAGAGAGAGAGAGAGAGAGAGAGTCAGGCTAGAATACACTCGAGTGTATCCGAAGTGGAATACACTCAAGTAGTTTTTCATGATGCAATATTTTTTTTGAAAATCTAATCCGTTGATCTTATTAAACATCTCATGAACAACTCATACGCAAAATTTGAGTACATTTGGATATGTATAGCTCATGTTATGAAGACCACAAAAATTATGCATTTCAAATTAGTTTCGCGTATTGATTTTTTTGCCCTTGGATGAGTGACTTACACTCATCCAAATGGGTTCAAAATTTGTATGTAGCCTGGTTATAGTATGACAGTGAAGATCAATGGTTTACATTTTGCAAAAAATAGTCTTGATATTCAAACACACTTGAGTGTATTCATGTGATCCGTACACTCAAGTGTATTCTAGCCTGACTCTCTTTCTCTCTCTCTCTCTTTCTCTCTCTCTCTCTTTCTCTCTCTCTCTCTCTCTCTCTCTATATATATATATATATATATATATATATATATATATAGAGAGAGAGAGAGAGAGAGAGAGAGAGAGTCAGGCTAGAATACACTCGAGTGTATCCAGAGCAGAATACACTCAAGTAGTTTTTCATGATGTAATATTTTTTTTTTGAAAATCAAATCCGTTGATCTTCTTAAATGTCTCGTGAACAACTCATACACAAAATTTGAGCACTATTGGATATCTATAGCTCATGTTATGAAGATCGAAAAAATTATGCATTTCAAATTAGTTTCACACGTCGATTTTGTTGCCCTTGGATGAGTGACTTACACTCATCCAAATGGGCTCAAAATTTGTATGTAGTCTAATTATAGTATGACGATGAAGATCAACGGTTTACATTGTGAAAAAATTAGTCTTGATATACAAACACACTTGAGTGTATCCGTGCGATCCGTACACTCGAGTGTATTCTAGTATATATATATATATATATATATATATATATATATATATATATATATATATATATATATATATATATATATATATATATATATATATATATATATATATATATATATATATATATATGCTCATGACTAACCATGGCTTGACTTTCTTCTCATCAAACCTTTACTCACAGAACAATTGTCACGGCCAAGTAGTCGCTAAGGACGTTAGTGGTAAAGTTTCAGCCTTGACATTTACCATATTTTGTTATAGTGAGATCCTAGGATGTAGGTGGATGTTAGATGTTACATATGCTCCAACTGCTCCTCTTGTGGGTATAATAGGCCTTAATTTTAGTTTAATAAGTAAAAGTAATTTATGTAATAATATCGGAACTCACTATCAAGGGAAACCTGAGAGTTACATGATTAATTACAATGGAATTGAAGGAGCATGAACGGCGTGCAGCCCATGTACATATGACCGAAATCACAACCACAAATCAATTAATCAATCATCATGCCACGATCAAGACCATAGCAAGAAATTGTACTACACAATCATTTTGTAGGCAGAGAAATTAACTTACAATTTAATATCATATATGATTATATGGTAATAGATTAGGATGTTTATGTTAATTGAATACACTAGCTAACAAATTTCAAACAGCAAAATCCATATGGGTCATTATAAGATTGTAAGAATCAAATACACTTTTTTTAATTCTTACACAACTCTAATACGAATGTTGCTTTTTAGGGAAAGAAAAACAGTGACAATCAAAACTTAGTGACCCTCGGATATGATATCTACGAAGCATCTAAAAATTAAATGAAGGATGTGGGGTTAAACTTGAATATGGAAGAGGTCCTTGTATGCATGTCAATGTTGACGATGCAATGTCATCATAGGGGTGTCAAAAATTCGGGTCAGTTCATGGTCAAAAAATTTTGTCTGGATTGTTTGACTGTCAAATCCAACCCCGAATCCGGACCCGAATTTTACTCATATCTCTCAATCCATAATAGACCTGGATCGAAAAATTTAAACTCAGAATCAAATCTAAACTCAGATTTGAATATTAATTTTTAGAAAAATAATTTTTTAGATAGAATTACCTACACAATTGTAAATTTTTATTATAAAAAACACTAACAACGATTTCAATTATCATACAATATCAAACAAATGCAATATTATTTTTCCTTTTCTTTTATCAGAGAAAATAATACCAATAGCAAAGCATTAATATCACCTAAACACAAGAAAATTTCAATACAGGTGTGACATCAGATATATTATACTAAAACAACACATACATCACATCAAAATTGTTGCAACATCATATATAGCATACCAAAACAACACACATTTACATCAAAATATAGTCCACCAAACCAATCTAGATGACTATATCATATATATTAAAGCAATTATACTATATCATAACAACATTTGTATAATAAAAGCCGTCATTGGTGTTACCTAACACAAAAGTAAATTCTACAACAACGGGAATATCAACACATATATCACATCAAATAACTAAAATATGTTGTAATATCACATATATTATACCAAAAAACACATATATCACTTCAAATCATAGCATGCATCTCATAAATATAGGTATATAAGTTTACCCGATTTTGTCTGATTTTTAAATCTGGAGCCGACCCGGTTTAGATTTGGACATGTAATCTTAAATCCGAAACTGACCTGAAACGTGACAATTGAAATCTGAATTTAATTTTTTCCGAGTCGGACACAATCAAATTCACAGGTTCAGATACATTTTGACAACCTCATCATGCAGATGTTTAATTTTTTTGTCTTAGATGTCTACAATGAACACACGAGGTTTATTACAAATGTCTCAATTGTCATTCGTTTTTTCATAAATTTTCTTCAAGAAAATGTCAAGTGAAGCCAATTGAACCGTAGATTGGTAGGACGAGAGTGGCGGTGGAGAATGCACAAGGATCTCCTTTCCTAACTGCCCCATACTGGCGGAGGGGAGAACAAGCCAGGAGCAGAAAAACAAACCACACTTTTGCTCCCGCCGGAAAGGATAACGAAAATGGAACCAGCATCTTCAAACCGCCCGGAGGAGAAGCTCTCCAGAGACGCGGAATCAGAGGTGGTCTACGATTTTCCGCCACTCCTGCGAGCCTACAAGGACGGCCGCGTGGAGCGGTTCATGGGGACATCCATAGTTCCCGCCGCCGCACCTGACCCGGACACGGGTGTGTTCTCGAAGGACGTCACCATCGTCCCGGACCTGGGCGTCTCCGCGCGGCTGTACCTCCCCAAAGACACCCAACCGGGGAAGAAGCTTCCTGTGCTGGTGTACTACCACGGCGGGGCGTTCTGCATCGAGTCACCGTTTTCGCCGATCTACCACGGGTACCTCAAGTCCGTGGTGTCCCGGTGCGGAGTCGTGGCCGTGTCGGTGAATTACCGCTTGGCACCCGAGCATCTGCTCCCCGCTGCGTACGAGGATTGCTGGGCTGCATTCAAGTGGGTTGCCGCTGCTGCGCGGGGCGAGGAAGGGGAGAAGGAGGAGCCTTGGCTGTTGGAGCACGCGGACATGGGGCGGGTTTTCATCGCCGGGGACAGTGCCGGTGGGAACATCTGCCACTGGTTGGCTGTGAAGGCTGGGGAAGAAGAAGGGAGCTCCGGAAGTCTGGGGATCGAGGGGATGGTGTTGGTCCAGGCCTATTTCTGGGGAAATCAGCCGCTGGGGTCGGAGTCGACGGATCCAAAAATCAGGGAGGGGATCGACAAGCTCTGGAAATTCGTGTGTTCGCCGGAGTCGAAGGCCGGCAAAGGGGCGGACCACCCGTGGCTGAACCCGTGGTGTGAAGGGGCGCCGTGTGCGTCCAGGCTTGGCTGCAGGCGCGTGCTGATCTTAACTAGTGGACTGGATTACTTCAAGGACCGGAGCTGGCAGTATTACGACAAGCTCAGGGAGAGCGCATGGCCGGGGAAGGTTGAGATAATGGAGATTCAAGAGGAGGAACATGTATTCCATCTTAAGAACCCATCGTGCGACAGAGCCAAGCAGATGATGGACCGCCTCGCTGTATTTTTCAACGGCGACGACGCTTGAAAGCACCTCGACAAATGTGGACCGTATTTATATTACCCTTATCTCGCAGGTCGCAGCTGCATACATGGATTGCTCGACTCAGTAATTATGTAACTTTACATCCTGCCGAATGGTAGGAAGAGTGTTTTTTTTTATAAAGGCCATTTTCATTACTCCCATGAAAAGTTTGCTGACAAAATGCAAGCTATCACCTGCAATGTTTGGTTTTACACTACTCATGTAAAAAGAAATTAAAATGTTGCTTGGTCGACATAAGTAAGATATCTATGGGGGAGGCACCCCTTAACAAGCCTCAACATACAAGATCTAATATATGGTTATGGTAAAATTCTTACAGTGGCATGAAGAAGTCCAGTTCCGATTTCTTCGTCAATTATCTCCTTGAGCTGGCATAGATATTCCGCATCCGATTGACCTGCATTAGTTTCCACTATTTCCTTTGTTGCTTGTTGACATGCAGTGATGGATAACATTTAGATCCGATTCTATTAAAATTATGATGATATTCTTGGGTTTCCTAGTATTATTGAATCTTCTGTTGTTCCTCTCTCGCCATAAATTCCAAAAGATGGTAACTAGAAAATCATCAGCAAGAAGCTGGTGATTGTTTCTAAGCGGCATGAAGACTGTTGGAATTTTTATGAGGTTATGATCGTGATGTTCAATTCTTAAGAAATGTTTAATAATGTTAATCGATAAAATACAGGTGGTTGAAGATGTGCTCCACAGTCTCCGCTTCCCTCATACAAAGAATGCTCCTAGATGGTCCAACGAAGCCTCTTTTGTTTAAATTTTGTTCTGTGAGGAGTTTGTTATTTAGTAGGAGCCAAAGAAAGATTTTGAGTTTTTGCGGCTATCTATGTTTCCAGACGTTTGAACTTGGTGGGGAGATACCTCTGTATAAAAGAAAGGAGTATGTCTCTTTGGGTGTATATTTCGCACCTCATGTCCGTGCAATTTCGTTTGAGGTGTTGTATTCTAACTCGTAGATGTTGTTGAGTTCGACTCGGTTGATATGTGAAAGTATCCACCATTTGAGAGCATTTGGTCTATTGCTGGTTAGGCGGCCAACAGCTTTGGCCGTGGTGATTTTTGCAAGATTTTTTGGGATAATCCAGTCGATGTGCATGTTTTTGATGGTGCCATTTTTGAACTATGGATCGTCCCAAAAGGATATTAAATTGTGTGTGTGTGGAGGAGTGCAGATGATTTGTTTGACGAGAGTGATGTGTTTGTTTATGTACTTCCAAAGTGGCGAAGTCTTTTTTTTTCTTAGTCTTATGCCATGGGGGGATATCTGATAGTATTTTCCCATGATCAGGTTTTGCCAGATTTTATTTTTATTGTTTGCTAGGATATTTATGATTTTTGCAATCAAACAGAAAGTGTGTTTTTCTAGATTGATGATCCCCGATCCACCTTGGTTGATGGGAGCAGTGATGGTTTCCCAGTTCACCAAGTGGATGTGCTTTCCTGCTATAGTGGTATTGTGGTGGTTGTTCCAGAGAAAATTTCTTCTAATTTTGTCAATGGTGTTTCTGGTCTTGGAGGGGAGTGGGATGCAGATGAGGTAGTGGGTAGTAATCGGAGTGATAGCACTGTTATGGAGAGTAAGTCAGCCAGCAAGGTTCAAGAAATTGTTTGACCAAGAAGAGAGTTTGTTTTGGATTTTTTCTATGATTGGGTTCCATGTCGTATGGGAGATACTGAGTGGAGTGATGGGCCCAAATAGCTGATAGGAAAGTTTTCAATCTTGCACCTAAGAAAGGCTTTGTATCTATTCATCATATGTTGGTCTATGTGTACACCGAAGATGGAGGATTTTTGAAGGTTAATTTTGAGCCCTAAGATGTAGGAGAAGATGCTGATGATTCGGATGGTGTTCATAATGGAGTTGTCTTCTGGTGTGACAAGAATTATAGTGTCATCAGCAAATTGTATGATGTTCTCCATACACTTAGATGGTGTGGCTATCAGGCCTCCATAGACCCCTAATTTAATCATTCTGGTGAGGATAGAGGTAACTATGATGAAGAGATAGGGGGAGAGCGGGTCCCCTTGTCTGAGGCCATTTGTATTTTTGAAGTATCCAAAAGGTGCTCCATTTCTGATGGTGGAGAAGTGATTTGTAGAAACACATGCATGTATCCAGTGTATCCATTTGTCAGGGAAGACAAAGCCTACCAGGGTTTTGATGAGGAAGTTCCAGTTTATGAAGTCGAAAGCTTTTTCAAAGTCCAGTTTGATGGCTATGATTGGGGTTTTGTTGGTGTGACAAAAATGGATAGTTTCATTGACCATTAGGTAGGTGTCTTGAGTGCTACGCCCTTTTAGGAAGGCGTTCTGATGTAGAGGGATGATGTGGTTGATATGGGGTTTTATTTGGTTAGCCAGGGTTTTTGTTATGATTTTGTATGAGGTATTGATGAGGCTTATAGGTTTGTATTGTGTTATGAGATCAGGTTGGTCAGTGTTCTTGATGAGAGCAATGAAGGTTTTGTTTAGGTTTTTAAGGATGCAATGAGCATTGTTTCTATGATAAAGCTCCTAAAGAATGGCGAGAAAGTCTTTTCTGTAATGATTCCAATTTGCAAGGTAGAACTCAACATTTAGGCCTTCTGGCCCAGGAGATTTGTTGAGTCCCATGGACTTGATAGCTAGGTCGAGTTCTTCAGTACAAAACATGTGAGTGAGAGATTGTGGCTGTAAAATTCTTGTAGGGTAGAGAGAATTCCAATCAAGAGCATTCAGACAGGTAGGTTGATGTTGAGTATTGAAGATGTTTGTGAAGTGTGTGACAATGTGTGTTGTAATCGTGTGTTTGTTCATAGTTATGATTCCATTAATGTTTAGGTAAGCTATAGTATTTTTCCTGTGGTTGTTGTTGCAAATTTTGTGGAAAAATTTAGTGTTTTTGTCCCCATCCTTGGCCCAGGAGATTTTTGCTCTCTGTCTCCACTTCATATCCAGGAAGTTTTTGATGTGGTCCATTTCAGCTTTGATGGTGAGAACAAGAGCATGATACGCAAAAGGGTCCTGGTCCACATAGAGGAATTGTTGTTCAAGGTCTCTAAGGGAGTTTGAGAGGTTGAGGGGGTGTTGGTGGGTCCAGATTTTTTATGAAATTTTTTATTTGTTTAGTGTTATGTAGGATGTGTAGGCCACGATTTGTGGAGTGAGGTTCAACAAGACTCTAGTGTTCTACAATAAAGAAGTGAAAACACCTCTCTACTAAAAATTTGAATAATAAAACCTCCAGTCCAAACACACTCAGAAGGTATGAAGGAGTGGGTGTAAAATTTTCAAATCTTTATATAATGGTAACAAAAGACCAAAGTATAGCAGCGGAATAAAAACATGACTATATTCAATTATAAAACAAGGGAACATCTTAAAATTACTTCATACGGATCCATGTAGAGGAAATCTAAACCACCTCAAGATTATCTCCAAGCTTTAACTTTACATTCTAAGTCTGGGTCCACATGTCAAGCCATCCATGTCCTCCACTTAGGGTTGGAAGCATACCCCAACAAAAGAGAAACAACAGGAGACATCAACAAAGGCTGGTATATGCATACTAAAAAGAAAGTTGAGCAATTTATAAAGGATAAGGGACGTCAAAATAAAAGGCTTCCCATGCAAGAGATAAGTACCACCCAAACGGGTATCAAGAGAAAAGTAACATAACAAAAGGGATACTTGCCATAAAGTAACAAATAATACGAATGTGCTATCAATATAAACATCCACTACCATGGTGGGAAACATAGCACATATCATCATCAACTTCCATGCATGTGAGATAAGCATAGCCCTAGAACAATATAAATAACAATGGCGGTCAAGAATCACACATCTTGAACCTAGTGGGACATGGGCCAAGAATCACACATCTTGCCCTAACGGTACATGGGCCAAGAATCACACATCCGACCCTGGCATGGGGAATCATACATCCACCATCCAATATATATAACATGGGCCAGGAATCACACATCCTGCCCGAGTATGGGGAATCACACATCCTCCATCCCAAAGATATCACAATGTTGTCATTTGCATAATGAGACAAAACCAATGTAATTACACTACTCTAGTGCTACTGAATCACATAGCATGTTAAATGTAGACGCAAGTAGAGAAGTATAGTCAGATTTATACCATTGTTTCCATCACATAATGGACAACACAAACATATAAACAAATCCACTTCAAAGTGGGAATATATCATTAAGTAATCTTCCACATCACAATGGGCATATAATATCAAAGGTCCAACATGCACCAAGTCATAAGGAACATAGTTAAGAGAATATCTATGATCACATGATCAATAACAAAATAAGATACTTCACATGAAGCATGATTTCAAAAGAACAAGACAATGTGTAGGCTAATGTCCAAAGGTCCAAAAGTAAGACAAAAATAGGCTAATTGCTCAAGAAGAATAATCGGGGATGCAAACATACCTCAACTTCAGAGTCAAACGTCCAAAGTCACTTCTAGGTCCAAGCTTAGGTTTCCAAAGTACCTATTAGCATATTAGTGGGATTAGGGTTAGATTTATATTGATTTCATAAACCCTAAAAACCACCTTTTTATTATGGGTGAATTAGGTTATCAAAACCATGCCATATTTTAGGTTATATTTTTATGAGTTCAAAACATATTTTATTATATTTTTCTGACTTATAAATTATTAGTTATGAATTATACAATTTATTATCTTATTTGAATAGATCCATTAAATCACCCCTTTAAAACATCATATTCAGGCGACAAAACTAATACCAAAAGAAATCTTACATTAATCTGAATCCAATGAGTATTTATTTGTAATTTTTGGTCAAACAGGTAAGTAGTTATCAATTTTACAAAAATGACCAATCATAAATCAAAGAAAAGCCATGTCATTAAAACTACAAAGAGAGGAAGGGAGAGAGGGAGTGGGCCGCGGCTCTGAGTTGGCCCAATCAGAGTTGGCCAACTCAGTCGGCCCCTCATCCAACTCAACCGAACAAGGCGCAAGGATAGAAGAAGCAAAACCCATGAAATTACTATTTTGCCCCTAAGAAGAAAAGCAAAAATGAGGTAAAAGCGAAGGGCAAATTAGGGTGTCAACCACAATGATTGTTGTTCCTACAACCATCCCTGACACGACTAGAGCACGGCCAGGAGGGAGGTGCCATCATGCGATACAAGCACGACCAACCTTGACTGAAGGTCACCGGAGCTTCGAGAACTCAAGCCAAAACCACCGACCCTTAGATCGCGACCCGAGGTGCCCAGAGTTACAGGTTAGACAACCTGCTCATCACACGGTGGCACTGCAAGACCAGGCCAGCCACAAGCTCAAAACCTTGGCTGAAAAGGACAAACGGAGGTGCACACCTAACATGGAGACAACCCATATGAACAAAACGAGCCTTGTGGCCAAAAGATGCGGCAGCAGTACTGAGAAAAACTCACAGCTCAATGGTGCATCAGATGCTCTACACGACTCACCAACCTAGGCCACAACGCAAGCAAAGAAGGATGGAAAAGGGTAAAGGGAGTTAGCAGGAGCGTTCAAGGGTGAGTAATTGAGTCCCAATTTTGCCAATCCATCACAACAACCGCCGGAGTTCGAAGAATCAAATGAGAATCTCGGGCGTAAAAGCAGAGCATTAGTGCAAATTGGCGGCAGTGGAGGGTTTCTAGAAGACTAGGGTCAACGCTAAAGTACCTGTGTGGGAACAAGGTGCCGTGGTCGAGCATTTGCAAAAAACTGCAAAGAGAGGGAAATTGGGGGTTTTATATTTATAGAGAATTAGGGCATGAATAAGGGATCAACCAGCTCAGAAACAAAAAAGGAAACCAACCGCGAAAGAATTTCGGGAAACCGATGTCTGTGGACGGAGAACAGTGGAAGAGAAAATCATCTTTACTGTACGCAGAAATAGGGAGTCCGATCCAAGGTAGGAGATAATCTCACTACCCTTGGATTCAGATTTGACGGTCATGGTTGAGTCCGAATAAAAGGAAACCAGTGTGACTAAATCGATTTTATATAATAAAGTGATGTTGCAATATTATTCCTTTTATCTTTCCTCTGTTGAGGGTGCAAACGAACCCCAAATTAGGTAAAATTTTGTACAAAGGCTAATTAAAGCATGTAGATTTCGAATATAAAATTAGATTTTCCTTTTGGGGACTTTTAATGTGTTAAATAAATTAATTTCTATTTTCTCTTTCCTCCTTCATTAGTGGCATTAAGATTATCCAAATTTGATGAAACTTGACCCACAAGTCATATTTAATGTGTTGGATATGAATTTGCCATCAATTTTACATTTTGGGGTTATTTGAGTATTTATTTAATATTTTGAAGGTTCTATACACTTTCTCTCTCCTAACTTACCATATTATTTCAAGGTTGTCCAAATTAGATAAAAATTGACATGTAAGCTTATTATGATGTGTAGATTACGAATTTGAAGTCTATTATTTAATTAGAGGCTTTCTTACATGGGTTATATCATCTAGCCCATTAGAGGCCCATTAACCATATTATGCATGAAATTAAGTTATTTATCATTTTATTATCACCAAATGAATTATATGACATATCATATCACATTATTCATGCATTAGATTATAAGGATCACTCCAACTTTAACCTTGTTTTGTTAAACTCAAAAGGTCAAACTTCCAGGGTAGGGTTCAAGATCTGGTATGTTACAACACTCCACCCCTTAAAAAGATTTCGTCCTCGAAATCTATTGACCCAAACATCAACCACTAAATACTCTTCACTCTTAAAGGGTTCAACCTAACAAGTCAAACTAAATAAATTTTTAGAGCTACCCACATCTCTCAGTTGTGAAAGTTCAGGATATTTTTATTATTTATGTATCCAACTATAGTGATGCCATCTAGGGTCTTATAGGTCCTTGTGTTTCTAACCTATCAACCCTACATGAACAACAAAAGTCAAGGGGTAGGTCAACTATACATTTATTTCAATCCTAGCCACAAAACTAGGGTTAGATTCTACTCAAACTAGAGCTTCTCTTCATTGTGACTTAGCTCAAGAAAACATCGACAAAGCAAAGAAAATTTTTGTACATATAGTAGTGTAATGAAAATAATTTTTTGTAGATGAAAACTCTGCGAGGTAAAACCAACATATGCCGACACAAAATTAATACGAAAACCAAGTCACAATGTTTCCATATGAATATCTCCTCATAACTTAATCTTGTCCTCAAACCAAACCTTATTGCACAATATATCATCATTGATCAAATCTAGGGTCACATCTCACTTAGAGGCAACTATCTAAGTCAAGGGTTCTATAGGGAGACAAAATTGAAATAGTCCATTCTGACTACGATGGGCTCTGATACCATGTTGTGAAGAAGTGAAAACACCTCTCTACTAAAAATTTGAACAATAAAACCTCCAGTCCAAACACACGCAGAAGGTATGAAGGAGTGGGTGTAAAATTTTCAAATCTTTATATAATGGTAACAAAAGACCAAAGTATAGCAGCGGAATAAAAACATGACTATATTCAATTATAAAACAAGGGAACATCTTAAACTTACTTCATACAGATCCATGTAGAGGAATTATAAACCACCTCAAGATTGTCTCCAAGCTTTAACTTTACATTCTAAGTCCGGGTCCACATGTCAAGCCATCAATGTCCTCCACCTAGGGTTGGAAGCATACCCCAGCAAAAGAGAAACAACAGGAGACATCAGCAAAGGTTAGTATGTGCATACTAAAAAGAAAATTGAGCAATTTATAAAGGATAAGGGATGTCAAAATAAAAGGCTTCCCATGCAAGAGATAAGTACCACCCAAAAGGGTATCAAGAGAAATGTAACATAACAAAAGGGATACTTGCCATAAAGTAACAAATAATAAGAATGTGCTATCAATATAAACATCCACTACCATGGTGGGAAACATAGCACATATCATCATCAACCTACATGCATGTGAGATAAGCATTTCCCTAGAACAATATAAATAACAATGGCGGTCAAGAATCACACATCTTGAACCTAGTGGGACATGGGCCAAGAATCACACATCTTGCCCTAACGGTACATGGGCCATGAATCACACATCCTGCCCTGGCATGGGAAATCACACATCCACCATCCAATATATATAACATGGGCCAGGAATCACACATCCTTCTCGGGTATGGGGAATCACACATCCTCCATCCCAAAGATATCACAATCTTGTCATGTTGCATAATGAGACAAAACTAATGTAATTACACTACTCTAGTGCTACTGATTCACATAGCATATTAAATGTAGAGGCAAATAGAGAAGTATAATCAGATTTATACCATTGTTTCCATCACATAATGGATAACACAAACATATAAATAAATCCACTTCAAAGTGGGCACATATCGTTAAGTAAACTTCCACATCACAGTGGGATATAATATCAAAGGTCCAACATGCACCAAGGCATAAGGAACATAGTCAAGAGAATATCTATGATCACATGATCAATAACAAAATAAGATACTTCACATGAAGCATGATTTCAAAAGAACAAGACAATGCGTATTCTAATGTCCAAACGATCAAAAGTAAGACAAAAATAGGCTAATTGCTCAAGAAGAATAATCGGGGATGCAAACATACCTCAACTTCAGATTCAAACGTCCAAAGTCACTACAAGGTCAAAGCTTAGGTTTCCAAAGCACCTATTAGCATATTAGTGGGATTAGGGTTAGATTTATATTGATTTCATAAACCCTAAAACCACCTTTTTATTATGAGTGAATTAGGTTATCAAAACCATGCCATATTTTAGGTTATATTTTTATGGGTTCAAAACATATTTATTTTATTTTTCTGACTTATAAATTATTAGTTATGAATTATACAATTTATTATCTTATTTAATTATATCCATTAAATCACCCCTTTAAAACATCATATTCAGGCGACAAAACCAATACCAAAATAAATCTTACAATTTTCTGAATCCAACGAGTATTTATTTGTAATTTTTGGTCAAACAGGTAATTAGTTATCAATTTTACAAAACTGACCAATCATAAATCAAAGAAAAGCCATGTCATCAAAACTACAAAGAGAGGAAGGGAGAGAGGGAGTGGGCCGTGGCTTCGAGTTGGCCGAATCAGAGTTGGCCAACTCGGCCGACCCCTCATCCAACTCAACCGAACAAGGCGCAAGGATAGAAGAAGAAAAACCCATGAAATTACTATTTTTCCCCTAAGAAGAAAAGCAGAAACGAGGTAAAAGCGAAGGGCAAATTAGGGTGTCAACCACAATAATTGTTGTACCTACAACCATCCCCGACACGGCTGGAGCACGGCCAGCAGGGAGGTGCCATCATGCGATACAAGTATGGCCAGCCTCACATGAAGGTCACCAGAGCTTCGAGAACTCAAGCTGAAACCACCGACCCTCAGATCGCGACCCGAGGTGTCCAGAGTTACAGGTTAGACAACCTGCTCATCACACGGTGGCACTGCAAGACCAGGCCAGCCACAGGCTCAAAACCACGGCCGAAAAGGACAAATGGTGGCACACAACTAACATGGAGACAACCCAGATAAACAATACGAGCCTTATGGCCAAAAGATGCGGCAGTGGTACTGAGAAAAACTCACAGCTCAATGGTGCATCAGATGCTCTACACGACTTGCCAACCTAGGCCACAGCGCAAGCAAAGAAGGATGGAAAAGGGTAAAGGGAGTTACCATGAGCGTTCAAGGGCAAGTAATTGAGTCACAGTTTTGCCAATCCATCACAACAACCGCCGGAGTTTGAAGAAGCAAATGAGAATCTCGGGCATAAAAGCAGAGCATCAGTGCAAATTGGCGACAGTGGAGGGTTTCTAGAAGACTAGGGTCAAAGCCAAAGTACCTATGTGGGAATAAGGTGCCGTGGTTGAGCATCTATGAAAGACTGTAGAGAGAGGGAAATTGGGGGTTTTATATTTATAGAGAATTAGGGCATGAATAAGGGATCAACCAGCTCAGAAACGAAAAAGGAAACGAACAGCGAAAGAATTTTGGGAAACCGATGTATGTGGACGGAGAACGGTGGAAGAGAAAATCATATTTACTATACGTAGAAATAGGGAGTCTGATCCAAGGAAGGAGATAATCTTGCTACCCTTGGATTCAGATCTGACGGTCATGGTTGAGTCTGAATAAAAGGAAACCAGTGTGACAAATTCGATTTTATTTAATAAAGTGATGTTGTAGAATTATTCCTTTTCTCTTTCCTCTGTTGAGGGTGCAAACGATCCCCAAATTAGGTAAAATTTTGTACAAAGGCTAATTAAAGCATGTAAATTTCAAATATAAAATTAGATTTGCCTTTTGGGGACTTTTAATGTGTTAAATAAATTAATTTCTATTTTCTCTTTCCTCCTTCATTAGTGGCATTAAGATTATCCAAATTTGATGAAACTTGACTCACAAATCATATTTAATGTGTTGGATACGAATTTGCCATCAATTTTACATGTTGGGGGTTATTTGAGTATTTATTTAATATTTTGAAGGTTCTATACACTTTCTCTCTCCTAACTTACCATATTATTTCAAGGTGGTCCAAATTATATGAAAATTGACATGTAAGCTTATTATGATGCATAGATTATAAATATGAAGTCTATTATTTAATTAGAGGCTTTCTTAAATGGGTTATATCATCTAGCCCATTAGAGGCCCATTAACCATATTATGCATGAAATTAAGTTATTTATCATTTTATTATCACCAAATGAATTATATGACATATCATATCACATTATTCATGCATTAGATTATAAGGATCACTCCAACCTTAACCATGTTTGGTCAAACTCAAAAGGTAAAACTTCTAGGGTAGGGTTCAAGATATGGTATGTTACATCTACACATGAGTTGCTGAAGTTTGGGAGGGTGAGCCAATAATTGTCAAAGCGGAAGGGTCGAAAACTCCAAAAATCGGAAGAGGTATCAATGATTATGGGAAAATGATCAGATATAGCTCTATGAGAAATGTGTACATTTGCAAGTGGGAAGTGGTCCTCCCAACTGGAAGAGTAGATTAAGTGGTCTAGTCTGGCAAAAATTTGGTTCCTGGACCAGGTGAAGGACGCATTGGAGGGTTGGATATCTATTATGTTGTGTGTAGAGAGAAGTTGAGTGAATGATCTGTCAACAAAAGAAAGGGTAGATGTGGGGTTTGAAGGGTTGTGTCTGTCTGTGGTTTGTGTTATGAGATTAAAGTCCCCTCTAAGGAGCCAGGGTTGTTGGTAGTGTGCAACCATGATGGATGAAAATTCTGTGAGAAAAGCTACTTTGTTGTACCCAGGTTCACCATACACTCCCGTGAAGATCCAGGTGAAGCCATCAAATATGTTTTTAAAGGTGAGAGATATAGAAAAGTTATAACTTTCCTTTTTTGAGAGAGTGAAAATCTTGTTGTTGTATCCAACTAGAAGGCCACCCTTGAAACCAGATGAAGGGATTTGTAACTATTCTAATATCTTATTTCCGCCAATAGTTTTGAGCACAAAAGGAGAGAGATTTGTTTTCATTTCTTGTATAGTTATTAGGGCGATGTTGTTTTTATACATGTAGTATCTTATTTCTTTGTGTCTATTTAGACCGGCTTCCCCGTAGACATTCCATGATGTGATTTTCATTTTAAGATGTGTGAATGTCTGAACACTTCAAGTGGTCTTATAGAAAACTCATTTGATTAATGTTTATATATGTTTGTTCTATTTTCCTTTGGTTGGACCACCCCAAGAATCTTTCAATGTTGTCGAGGGCTTTGTGGGCTTCTGGTTCTTTTTCAAATTTGATTCCTATTTTTTCAGCGAAGGAGGTGAAACTAGCTATATTGGACAAAGATGCTATATCTTCAATTTTGTCCAAGTCATGGTCTAACAAAGAAATAGTAGAAGGAAAATCACTATCATCTGATTTATTTGAGACATGTGAAGTTAATGAACTAGGTGTGAAAGTACCTGTCTCCAAGCCATTGAAAATGTGTCTTTTCTTCACTTCTTCTGGGTTGGGCAACATTGGTTGAATAGACTTGATGATGCTATCTCCTTTTCCTTTGCCTTTCTACTTCAGACTCTACGATGACCTAATCTCAACAATGATAATAGATTTAAGCTTATTCATAGTATCTGAGCTAATATTGATGGATGGGTTTCCTCCTTTTGTTTGAGGGGGAAAGGTGTGGCTAGGGCTGATCGGGGAGGAGGTGGAATGGTCTTTGGGTGGGGAAGAAGTTCTTGGTCTTTTAAGGTTTTGAGTTTTGTTTGAATTTCCCGAAGATGTAGTCGGGGTTGTTTTTCTTTCCCAAAACAAGTGTCTGTCACTAGTTTTGCAGTTTGTGTTCAGGGGTTTCTACCTTTTTGATGGACAATACCATCAAGGTGGATGAGCTGAGAGGTCCGAGAAGGCAGTCGTGGTTGTAGAGGGATGTTTAACTGAGAGTTTGATGTTATAGATGGTTTCACCAAGTCTGATGTTGATGGAGGTAGGGAGTGATATAGCTTGTTCAACAGAAAGGAGACAGAAGGATTTTTTGTATTGTGTAGGGTAGAGAGTCTTAGGACTGATGTATTGGAGGGTGGAACCTATAGTATGTACTATAGCTCAGAAAATTTCAACTTCCCAGAGACATGGGGGAAGGTTTCAGATGGTGACCCAGTCAGACCCCCCCTGTCGGAGCCTCAAAAGCACCCATCTCAGCAGACCATTTGGTAAGGTTGGCTTGGACAAAGCTGGAACCACATGGGATGGTTAGGGCTTGACCAAACAGATGGTCTATCTTTTTCCCTTCAGGGACGGAGTAGAGAAGCTGAGTTGGTGAAAGAATCTTAGGTTTGAGGACAATATGGCCCGATATCATAAGGGTGATAGCCCTTGTTACATCGAGAATGTTGACCTTGTTGTTGTCTATGTTGTTTTCAATGTTTGCCATGACACTTCGTAGGGAGAAAACCTTAAGGAGTCTCATGGTGTTTGCAGAGAGATCAAGGGGGATGGCATATTCGAGATGGGTACGAGCCTCCATTGAAGTGGAAAAATAGAGGGGACGAGTTTTTGTTGCACAGTAGTGGGTGGGAAGGGTGATGGTTTGTTTAGTAGTGGTGTTCAAAGGAGGGTTAAATAGCTGGGGCATGTTTTGGAGTGCAGGTTTTAAAAGGGTGTGACAAGAAGATTTTAGTTGTGGGTGGTTGCTGTGAGGGACGTGTGCATGGTCAGGAGGGAGAGGCAGATCTTCTGGCATGCAAAAGGGTTTTTTTGGAGAAAAGGGGAGAATGATTTGGTTTTCTCAGATGATTTGAGTTGTCCTTCCTTGGTAAGTGGTAAGATTGTCGAACAGTGGTGTTGTAATCGTGGTTTGCTCTGTGGAAATGTCTTCCCTTTCTCGGGAAAGTGATGGGGCGAGCAGAGTTGGGGTGAGCAGTGCAGTACCTTTTGGTGTGGCCTTTTTGTTGGCCCCTGAAGCATGTGATATGATTGGGGCATCTGGAACAAGAATGGGTTCTACTATTGGAGGTGGTATAGATCAAAGCCCGAAAGGGGCATTTTGGAGGGGCTGGAACCCATGCCTAAAAATGATGGTTTTTTTCGAAGCACTCGTTGATTGGAAAGAGCGATAGAAGATGTCCTAGAGGTAAAAAGTTGGAATTTAATTTTTCTTCATCACTAGGAATGATATCATCTTTGGGATCCTGAGTGGAACAGATGATATGGAAGGGAGTGGCTCCCTTTTAGGTAGGGGAATACTTGGTCGCGATTGAGTTCTGGTGGGTTGCATGGAAGGAAGTGGCTCCCTTTTGGGGAGGGGAATACCTGGCCGCGATTGAGTCCTGGTGAGTTGCTGATGTCGCCATGTCCTCTAAGTCTTCTTCCTCCAAGGTTGATGATATGGAGATTGGCCAGTTTTTCGTCCCTATCGGGAGTTGGTGTTCATCCCTAACAAAGAGTTGGTCTGCCGAGTCAGTGGTAGATGAGACGGAGCGCTCCCGCTGGCTGAAGAAGATGGGGTACAACTCTTGGGGAATTTCGTTGTTGCAATCACACACCTAGGCTGTGAGGGTTTTGTGAGAAGATGGTTTTATGAAGATAGTCCATTCCCTTAGGAGATTCAAGATATTCATGATCGTCCTGCCTGGACCATACAATGGTCACCAGAAAAGATCGGTTACCCATGCAGACAATATTTGGCCCCGAGGAGATGTCAAAATGGTGGTATTTACATGCCCTAGGTAGGGGGATACTAGAGAGGAAAGCTGGGTTGGAGAGCTGGTAGTCCATGAAGGTGGGGAATGAGATGTAATAGGTTTTGTTGGTGGTTTCTTATGGTGCAGCGCTTGCTTGAAGAGTGATGGCTTGCTCGAAAGCCCCCAAGTCCTTTTTTTGAAACTCAAAGCCATAGAAAAGGTGCCTCCAATTCTCATGATTTGACAGTTGAGATGGAGGATGATCGGAGTAGGGGTAAAATGAACTCTTTCCCTGGATAGGATAAAGTTGAAGAGTATCATGCTTACAATCTAGTATCACGTCAGGGAGTAAAGATGAGCCTGTTCTCCAGCGGGAGGGGTGTCCTTACATATTGGTGTGAGTAATAAATGGAACTCGGGTTGAAAGAAATCAAGTGAGTATCCCATTAGCCACGATTTGGGGAAGATCAGCAGGTGGTGGATTTTAAGTGCATGCAGTCACTAATTTAAGAGTGTGAACATATAATCGAGTATTGATGTCGTCCTAGTCTCCGATCAGCTATTGTTGCTATGATGTGGGAGATAATGGTGGAACCTGGATGGATGATGAGGCAGAGGAAAAATTCAAAATGGAATAAAGTCTATACCTTGGTTTGATAACTTGTATCTTGAAGCCGAGTTGGAGGGTAGCGAATTGTGATGGTGCGGGAGATCGTAGCTTGATCGCCAGAGCAGATGGGGCTTTGCTTTGAGTAGTTGGTTAGGGTTTTCAGGTGTTTCTAGAGAGAAGGTGGAGCTTTCTCTCATGGAAGGAAGAGTGTGATGAGCGCAAGAACAGATTTTTCTTTATTTCATCGAAAACTTAATTTTTATATTGCTACTGTTTGCCAAGGTTTGTCTCGTTCCCTTTTCCTCGCCACCAGAATGAATCCTGTCAATGTTTGGTTCAATTGAAACAATAAACTCATAT
This sequence comes from Alisma plantago-aquatica, assembly GCA_963693085.1. Taxonomy (NCBI): domain Eukaryota; kingdom Viridiplantae; phylum Streptophyta; class Magnoliopsida; order Alismatales; family Alismataceae; genus Alisma; species Alisma plantago-aquatica. The sequence continues at coordinate 1,618,928,491 of OY856409.1, read as the reverse complement.
AACTACCTTCTTGATACTGAAATATATGATCTTGAAGAAATAGAAGGCAAGCAATTCCTATAATTTATGAAAGACAAGGCTGATCTAAGTGCTATTACCGATTGTACTTGGCTTATTTGGTAAGGATAGAAACTCAGTTCTATCAAGATTTTGACTTGTCTTTTTGTCCCAACTAGACATACTCTTTTCTAAGTAGCAAAGTGGTATTATTTTTGTGTTTCGTGAAGCCAAGGTGACATAACTGATCACTCCAACTCTAATCATGTAATTCCAGGCAAAAACATCAATGTTCCTCTTGTATTATAATTTTACCCTGATTGGGTATTAATTTATGCAAAGAAGACTTATCTTTTGGTACAATAGTTTAGCTTGTCAATTCTAGTTTGGATTTAGATTTATTTGTTTCCAAATAGAATTTTATAAAAACTACCCTTGTTCAGAGATGTAGAGTATCCCTGGTAATCAAATCTTAATCTATAGCAAAAGAAAGGTACATGGCCTTCAAAAAGTAGAAGATAGCCAATGACACTTGAAAAATAGACAAAATAAGTATTGAGTCGCATAAGAAAATGAAATAGTTTGGAAAACATCAAGGAGATGTTAGAGGTTAACAAAGATTACCAAGAAAGCTATTAATTATCGGGATGAATACGATGGGTGCAGGATGAATACGATGAACCATATATTAATTAACCACAAAAGGCTAGAATCAATAGAAAAGGAGGGTCAACATCCAAAAAGGTATCTTGTTTGTGCATACTTTGATATAATAATTACAAAATCATTCTTGTCAAGGCATCAAATGCATTAGCAAGTGGCATACATCAATCATAATTGAAAAAAGAGTAAATCCTTATCAAGAGTGGGAACCAAAATGAGATCAACTCCTTAATTGTGTAGTAAACTCATTCCATCCAAATATACTATTATGTATGATGGAAAAGATGTATTTTAATTCATCATATGTGATACATAAATTATGATAATTATTTAGCAACAAAAACATTTAACTATTACTTCAGTATTCTCACTATAATCCATATATTGTTACTCACTACAAGGAAGGAACTACATAAGGATAAGTATACATCTACATTAATATAAAAGACTAGCACATAGGGAAATTTGGACATGTGAAGCCATCCTCAAGTACATCATTTTGGTGCTACCTCCTCCTAGGTCTTTATTCTATAAAATACCTAAGTATGACTAGTTTGGGAACAACACCAAGAAAATAAGGAATAAATGACTATGTGTCTACTAAGTATGTATAGAAATAAGATATTTAGGCCTTGCATGGTATGTAAGTACAAAATAGGGACTTCCCATAAAAGAGGAAGCTATCATTGTGTAGGTAAGTTCAACTAAAGTTAAACACAAAATGGGACGTTAATAGAAAGCATTAAGAGGTTATAATGAGTATCGTCATTAATCAGTCCACAATTTTATAAATAATCAATTGAATACAAATATGAGATAGATTACAAGTGACTATTATTTATAGCCTAAATAGGGTTGAATGAATAAAGTACACTCTGGATGGAACAACACATTCTAATATTAATATGAGTGGAACATCAAATCCTAGTTGGAGAATCTTGTCCCTAATATAAAATATCACATTTGGGGTTGAACAACATGTGATAAAAATCATAAGTGAAATAGATAAAAGTAGTCTAAATATCATACACACATAATGGAGAAGAAAGACATATTTCTAGAAAATAGTGACAATTAGATAACAAAATGGCATGGAAGGATGGGTTATAGATTCAACATTTATGATTCAACACAAGATGAAAAAAGAAGTTATATCAAGAGGATGCCTCATTATAGGGAAATTGGTATCATAGTAATATAAATGCTCAAATTTTAATACAAGTTACACATGTCCACTCCTGATAGCTAATGGTTAACTCAATTGATATACTTGGTCTACAAAGTGAAGTCATCCTAGGAATATAATAGGTATGGTCAAACCAAGTGAACCTATGTATATATTTCTAGTATAGCTATCTATATAGATCTTGCATGAATTCTGATCACCAATCAACGTATTAGGATTTTCAAACTTATTAAGTGAACATATGATCAATATTATTTTCAAAAGTTCACTTTGATTAACACAAACATAAATATGTCCAAGTTGAACCTTATATGCATAAATAAGATATATTTTTTAGCTTAGGTATTCTAAAATCATGTAGCCATGATTACTAATGTATCTTAGTGTCCATATCTCAAAGACCCAAATACCAAACTATATGGATTCTTGGATAAAATAAAGTCATATATAATTCAATTCAATATGACATCTACATTTTGAAATATTATACCATTGATTGTTATTTTTGCAAAAGAACTTTTCTTATGCATATTCTTTCTGTCATCTTACATTTCTCAAATGGACAACATGTAAATAGAACATACCATATACTATCATAGTAACTATTAAAAACTCTTATATACCAAGATATTTGTTGATATATATTAGTATGATCAATACCCATGAAATGATTAATCAGTCTACGTAGATATTGTGCCTATCTTTAGTTCCCTGCCATTATGTGATCAATTATATTTCATTCTTTGTAACACAACTTCATAGGAAATACAAGCTTTGTTATGCCAAAAACTAACACTTATCTACATGTGCAGTGACAATAGGGTTCTATACTAACAAACTATTAGGATGACCTATATATTTCTCATTAGTAAGCTACAATATCACTCTATAAGACTTAAACTACACTCGTGACTCTAAGTCTACTAGCTCCCCATCTCGTAATAGGGCTTACTGCATCTGGCCTCAATGGCTAAATAGTTCACTAAATAAACTAGAATGCTCCCCCAAACCTAGGAACTTAGGTAGATTGTCAAAACACTTCACCGAACTACCTGCATCAGCAGTTCCACAAGGAATGACTTACTGAGAAGCATTGAAAGTAACCAAATTATGTTGGGCACCACTATAATCTTTGATTCATGTTGCATACCTCAATATTTTAGGGAGACTATCCTTAGTGGGCTTAGTCTCTGATACCTCTCTTGTACACTCTAGCTATTACATCTTGGATTCTACCAGTCAGTATGCACATTTCCTCCTTCACAGTGTAGCTCTCCGTGATGGATTCTATAGTGTTCAGGGCATCAAATGTCTATTGTTATCTAATTTCACTGATAGTTTACTGTTACATTGTTCTTATATTAAATCTACACTTAAAACATCTAATTTTTACTTCGTTGAACACTAAACTTAATGTGAATCATTGACATCGACAAAGTAAACTACTTCAACTAATAAACTAAGCACACTGAATAATCATAGTATGAACTACTATATGGACTTTGTAAGTATTATCAGACATTAACTAGATCAAAGATTCATAATATGATATATTATAATAGAAATAAGGTGAAACATGGGGCTCTAATGCCTCTAATTCTAACATATATTTCACCACAATTTAGCTATTTTATTCTGGAGATGCATGCATGAATAAGATATCACAAATATATCTAAAAATCTATTGCTCAAATGATATCTCATGTTTCATATCAATAAATTGAAATGAATTATAAAAAAATATTATAATGCATGCTCTTTAGAGTTTTTTGCTTGATCTATAAAATTAGGGCCAAAGGATAATTTTCCACTCACCTCAAATCGATCCTAGATTATTAGTCTTGCTAGACTTGTCATGTCTGGATTTTAGCCTACTCAACTTGGATTGGATCTATATGCTTCAAAATGCACCTTCAAACAACCTGAAATTAGGTCTATTGCTTGGAAATGTGCCTATTGGAGGAAGAAAATGAAGAGGGGAGGGAAGAGAGAACCTCTCATGAGTCATACTGTTGACACCCTATTTTTTATCACTTGATAGAAATTCAAAATTCAATCAAATCTTTATATATAATGATGGAATTCATTCCACATTCCATCTCAATTTCCACATATACCTTTTTTCACCTTTTTTCCACATTTTCTACCTATTTAAATCATCATTTCTATCAACTTTCACCCCATTTGGGGCCTTCTACAAAGAAACCTTCTTTCAGACTGAGAGTGTTATTTGTCCTTCAATTCTACGTTACATAAGATATTTTTCACAGTTTGTCTAATTGAATTATCTAAAATAAAATATTTTTTTCAACTACCTTTCCCAGGAAAATCCCCCCGACTTATCTTTTTGTGGAAGTTTTCTCCATTTTTTTCTATAACATTCCTAAAATTACTGGGAAAATAAGAAACTACCTTTTTTCACCCTGGGACACTCAACATATCATGGCGATCCACCACATGCCACATGGGGGATTGCCTCAATATGTGCACCCTCCTACTTGTCACATTGCAGTGATCCTCCTCCGCCTCTTCCAGAAGATTCTACCCAAACTTCAAACCCTAAAACCACCTATAAATAAATCCCACACGTGCAACATATTCTAGGTCCCTTTTGTCTCTCCTGAAGTTAGAGAAATGAGTTTATTTTTCATATTTCCTGTGATCAGAGGATCCTTTCTCAAACGCCACCACTCTATTAGATATGTAGAATGGTAAAATGCTCTAACTATTCTGCCTAACTACTACATCTACTATCTGATTATATGTGATCTATAATTTTTGCATGTAACTTGATTTATTTCTACATTTAATCTACCATTTTCTATAACTATTTTACTCTCTTATAGTTGTTGTTTATTTACTACCTTTGGAAAATTAGATCTAGTTCTCTAAGCATACATCTACTAGTCATCCTCTTACATCCTAGGCATTGGGGTCCTAATCTCCAATTATAATTCCTCATCATGGGAGATCTTGAGGTGATTAGAATCACAACACACCTAAAACTTAGGAATTTCATGGCCATGACGGGAACGACATAGACATCTCCATCCTCAAAAGCCAACTCACAATAAAAATCACTTCTTTATCCTATTTTTTATGTTTTCTATAATTTAATCATACTGAATCACTCCACCTTTCTCATCATGATAGTGCTTGATATCGGTTTATTGGGCTAGATGGGGTGCAAATCCTTCCCTACTCATAACTAGATTGTGGAATTCAATCTCTGGTTTTATTTTTGATTTCATGCGTTTCATCCAACATGAATGATCACTCAGATTACACTAGAGCTTCAACAATTGATCCTTTTTCCTCATTTTTAATTAAAAAATATGCCACTCACAATAAAACTGCTTCTTTATCTTATTTTGTTATGTTTTGTATAGTTTAATCATCCTAAATCTCTCCATTTTTCACAACATGATGGTGCATGATATTGATTTACTAGCTGAGATGGGGTGCTAATTCTTCGCCACTCGTAACTAGATCGCAAAATCTGATCTCTGGTTTTTCTTTTTATTTCATGTGTTTCATCCAACATGGATGATTACTCAGATTACACTATGGCTTCAACGATTGATCTATTTTCCTTTTTTTTCATACCAAACTGGTGGCATTTTTTATTACATTTTTCTTGCAAAGTTTACCGACCAAAAAGGATATAGTTTTGTTCATCAAATGTCTCTTTTTTTCCTTTTTTGGGCAGAACACGACATGTTGGTGACTCTATTGAGGATTTTTGCCAAGATGGGTATGAAATTCCCACTGTTTAATTTTGAAGATTGAGCATCTTTAGGATCATTTGTTTTCTTTTATTAATGTATGCCATTTTTTCCTTTTTGGTCTATAGGCAAGGTAGTGCATCACCCTGATCTGCCTACTTTGGGCACACGGATCGAGCTGATCTTCCATCTCTACGCCCTTCCTATTTTTTTTCTATATTTCAGGGTATCACCATCTTGATTCCTTTTTTTATGTTTTGGGCATCTCTGACCATTGCTAATTAGGGTTCTGGCCATGCTTCATGTCGAGGGCTTCGTGTTTGCTTCCCTTGTTTTTTTTTAAATATACTTTTTGAGATAAAAAATAGAAACCACAAAAAACAAAAAAGCATAAAAATATAAAGGACGAATAGAAGTTGTAGGTTAGAAACAAAATATGATCTTTCTCAAAAACATGTTTTTGTTATTTATTTATACATGTGACTATCATGAATAATGGGCTTGATTTTCAACTGCTAAAATCTATCACATGCACTTCACACACCTATAAACCCATGTGTCATGGAACATGTGCTAACCTCACATTGGATCCTTGAAAATGGTGTGGGATTCCAGTAAAGGTATCGATGCAACATTAAGTTGGATGTCCAAATGCCTTTTGAAACATCCCACTCTCCTATCACTCATAACTGATTGTGGCCATCATAGACACGCGGCGTATTGGGAGCAACTCTCCATTCATTGAACTTGGGATGCCCCTCGATTGATTTCCATCTACCCATAAAGAAGATAAGGACCAGCCTCTCTTATGCAGATCACACTCGAGTGAGGATGTAATATGAATCTAAACTCATGGGCTAAAAAGGGGAGGGCTATCTACTTCATGTGCATATGTCTTGTTTTCGCTACTAAAATATTATTGAGATTATTTCTAGCCCTTTTCTATGTGCATATTCAAACAATCTTTATCAAAGATTAACAATTCAAGCAATCTTTTTCAAAAATTAACTAACTTGAAAAAGAACAAATGTGTAACCAAAAAAGGGTGTTTGTCCTCAAAACGTGGGAAAATAAAGGAATCATCCATGTTGTGTCAGACATCATGTGCAAATTCTATGTCCACCGCATGATGGTCCTAGATTATGACCTTAAACTAATCCCACTTCAACTTTCAAATCCTTTCAGGTCATGGACCATGACCCACAATTTTCCAATTATACACTTCATCTTCCTAAATTGGGACCTAGACTATGACCTAATACTAGACCACAACCTCTTGCTAAATGACATAATGAGGGAGAAACAAAGATTAGACTTTCTCTTTTCCAACTATTCCTCACAAAAACTCTTTGGAGAAACCTTACAATCTTGAAAGAAACCAAGGTGTCATGGATGTTGCTAAGGTTTCAGTTTGGAAACACCACTAGAAGAGGATGCCCCAGGGAAGAAAAGTGGTTGATTAAGCACAATGACTGGCCCAATGTATACATTAATCTCGATCAACCATTAAAACCACCACCTTCCATCCTACTTTGAATATTCATTTGGAGCACTTCCTAAAGGAACAAAACATCCACCATCTTTTTATTTCTTCCATGTCTTTGGCAAGCCCATCATACATAAAAGAGGATAAGTTCCCTCATATAGCCCGGGTTACGGGTAGGAACACCCACCAAAAACAATAATAGAAAAAACTGTAGGTGTCTTTCATCATAATAAGATCACAACAAATACATGATCATTCTGTCCATAGGGAGGGGGTCTTTCAATTTGTTGTCTGATATTATGTGTCTAAACGGACCCGACCCAATGTATGTAGCATTTATCCTAATGTTACACCCTACTTTTGGATCCCTCTAATGTTAATTTTAGGACATCACTAGAAAAGTAAGAAGCCCGAACCTCACTTGGGTTCACCAGCAATAAGTCCAGATTTCTTGAATAATAGTTTAATCATCAATCTAGTAATACTTCTAAGGGGGATGTCATCCACGACAAGCAAGACAAACCAGAAGCGGTAGATAAATGCAAAGAAGCCTCCACCGTGCCAAAAATAGTAGTTACTCAATGACACCCACAAGATAAGCCTTCCAACATGCATTTTCTACCTCCACCAAGCTCAACATATGCAGAAGGGTCGCACTATCTAGGATTCACTGGAAAAGGAGCTACACACATTGGTCATCCACATTATTTTTCTTGTAGGATGTGTGGGTTTCTTACCCGCCTCAGCCAAAAGTATTTTAATTTAGGATCAATCATCTTCCCTTTGAGAACACAGGGGCAATCCCAATACTGCAACAGGTAGCAACGCCTTCTAAGGTCTTGAAGGACAAGTTGAAGGAAAAAGAAAGAAGAAGGGGTTGCAACCGTAAAGGGAGACTCCCAAGGGTCTGAGAAGGTCAACACCATTATAGAGGTCTGAACAATATTCAAATGGCTGAGACCAGTCCCCAACCTACACTCTATGTATCCACCATCCTAGTCCTAGTATAATTCATACATAAGAGGAGGGCATGGATTCCCAACACTTGTATACATGGCACCACCAACAACAATCAAACTACTAGCGATACCTGTGTAACCACACATCAAGAAGTTGTCATGTAGGATCTCATTGTTGTATATCCCTTGTTTCTTGAGATCTTGCAAAAAATCAAACTACTATAAGGGAAGAAGGATGGTGGGAATATGTTAAGTGACTTCTACCACTTTTCAAATGTGAGGCTTCCTGACAACTTCAACATGTTGAATTTTCATGAGTAGTCTAGAAAGGGAGATCCCATGGCCCACGTCAAGGTGTATTGATCAGATGTGGTGGAAGTTCAGGATGACTATAGAGTGATGATACACTATTTTTCATGGACCTTGACTAGTCCTATGTTGGTATGGTACAACAAATAGGACATGACAACCATCTCCAGATTGGCCAAATGGGCAGAGACATTTATCAATCAATATACCTAGAATATAGACCAGGTCTTGACCAAGAAGGACTTGGTAGCCCTACAAAAAAAGATGGACAAAAGATATTATGAATTTGTTGGATGGTGGAGGGAGACTGCCTCTCACATGTATATGAAGACTACATATAAGAAAGCCTTGGAGATGGTAATTAGAGCCACTACTCCTTCCCTCACTACCCTACTATCTCTACAAGGATACAACACCTTTGTAAGGCTCAAACAAGAATGTATACATATCAAAAGTTCGATCAAAAGGGGAGGGGTCTATCAAATCATAGGACTCATTTTCAATCCATCACCTACCACCTCAACAACCAATCGGTAGCCCAAAGGGGCAAAAGCAAAGACTTCATATGCTATAGTGGGAGTAGTGCTCATCCCCGCTAGGATGGGTAACTGACAACCACCAGCCATACATGTCTTGTTGGTGGAGCCATCAATGACACATACTATCCATGCCCCGAAACCTAAAAAACAATAGGATCACAAATGCCACCCAATTACCTAACTCAATACATGCCCTAGAAGTATGTGTGGCCATCAAACAACTATTACGGGTGCACACCATCGTCTTTCCAGTCAACAATGCAATAGATAGTAGCAAGCACTCCTATAGTAGTGAGTAATCTGACGTCTCATGCCGATCTAGCAACTGCCCCTCCATCAACAAAGGATCCTTCCAAACTGAATAGGAAATTCACCATCTTGGGAAATTCCCTTAGTACTATCCTACCATATATTAAGCATCTACTCAAATTTTCATTCATAAGAGATCAACCAAATCCCTTGCCAAAGAGATACAATGCCAACACCTTTTGTGACTTATGTCGTCTAAAGGACCACAATACATACTCTGGTATTATGCTCAAACACACCTTACAAGACCTGATAGATGTTGGGGAGGTCCACACAGCCAGATTAGAAGAGGTACCTTGATCATCCAATAAGGTGGCAATGATCTCCTCATCAGAGGACTTGTCCTACGGTCTCATCCTTCCACTAGAGGAAGCAATCAGGAACTGGTCTCAAAGTAATTGGATCATTGCCTCGGTCTAGGAATAGAGGCCGATAATTTAGTAAGTGTCAAAAATCAAACTAGCTTACGGAGCACCCTCTAGGGGTAGAAAGTGGAGTCAGTAATCATACTAAGAGTTTGTTAGGGGAAGAATGTGCAACCAGTCAATGTACAAAAGGTAAGTCTAAAGCCAAAAGTGCATAAGGTTTGGGTCCCAAAGGCATCAACCCTTCAATTCCTTGCCCAACAATTGTGATATCATTCATGACAGCTTCACTGGTCACAAATAAGGGAGATCAATACTCTGCCTCGCCAGAGGTACTACTACACCTTGACTTGGGAAAAGAGATGGTGACTCTTGCATAGGAGTCTCAAAAAGTGCTATTGAATAGGGAGCTAACAAGTTCTCCATCACATCTATTGATACCACGAGGGTAAAACCAATGTCTAAGCTTTTTGAGGAGACAATTCATGAAGGCTCATACACAATCTAGTTCCTTAGTGAAGCAGAAGAGGAAGTATCACTAGTAGAAGTGATGCAAAGTTATCCACCACACTGAAATGCAGTCATGAAGGAATAAGAATGGGACTATTTTCTAAAGAGATACAACCAAAATCTCTCACATCCACTATCGGGTTGAACATGACCATGCATTTTATCTCATTCTCTGTGGATGAGACTCCAATAGGTGGGACTCACAACATGTCCTTATTGGTCACTGCAATATGCAAATGCCTCAAGATACCCTCCTGCTTTGTTGACAACAGTGCATGCCTCAATGTGTATCTATTGAAGACATTAATCAGCCATGTAAGGATCCCTTCGACCTCCATTCAATGACCAAGAAAGAAACCTCCTTTGATGGAGTAATCAAATATGCTTTGGGAGAAATCACTCTGGAGCTACAAATCCGGCCTCACACATTCATCATCCAATTTTTCATCATGGATTTGAGTACCTCCTTCAAACTCCTCTTGGCAGTCGATGGATTAATTAAAATTGGGTGGTTCTGTCACGGAACTATTTGTTACCCTAGGTCCACACTACTAATGGATACATAGCCAAAGGCGAGTGGACTTGGGCATCTGTCTGTAGAATTGCTCAAATATTTCACATAGGCAATATATATGTAAAAGCAATAACAATAAGATATAACAATCTACTAAAGGGGAAAAGAGATATGTATCCATTATATATTCAAGTATACTCATTTGTATTGCATTTCAGAGTTTAGAGTCTTGAGTACAACAAATCTTCACTTGGAAACTACAAATTCATTAAACAAAATATATTAATGCTAAATCATTAGGTACGCTATGAAAAGGCAACAAAACATTTTAAGAGTATAGTAAAAGTTTCTTGGCTAGAAACAACATATAGGAAATAAGTAGAAACAAGACATGAAACACTTCGTGGTATTCTTTTATACAAAGTGTGTTTTAAGTGTATTTCCATTATACTCAACAACATAATATGGCCATTGACCAGCTTCCCACTGGAAGGGTCCATAAGGGTGCTCAAGATTAGCCAACCGTTTTATCGACATGGACCGTCTTATCTTGACATCTCAAGTAAGGCGGCCAACCTAGTGCCCTTACCCTGAGAATACAGATAGGTACACTAGGTTTTTATAATGGACAAGTTCAATTATGTTCAAGGTTTGTTTAACATATTTCAAGAAAAATGAACATACTAATCATAGGGAACAAGTAGATTAAACAAGTAATTAACTAGCCAAGTATTTATATGAGCATACATACAAATAAGCCAATACCATAGTAGGGTTAAGGGAGTAAGCATACCTTTCAAGTAGATTACAATTTATGTTTCTTGAGAAATATTCCTAGAGACAACCCAAACCAAGGGGACCTCACAAAGAAAAGATATATCATAGTGTCTTAGATCACTAGGGTTGGATAGATATGCATCATCTGAGTTATGTGGATGTCTCCCTAGATCTGGGTTTCACTTAGTTCAAACATCACTTCCAAAGTTCTAAGCATGCATGTACCAATTTAACATAGTACAAGAATCCAATTTGTCCTAGGTCTAGGTAAACCATCCACATTAGATTAGATACAAGGGACATATCATATTTGATTTGGAGTTAGAGAAGCATGAATTTATCTTATCATCATCATTAACATTTAAGATCATAAGTAACAATACTAGATCAATTCATGCAATCAAGTCATGTTTCCAAGTCATAGATGCTTTAAGTATATGCCAAGATAGGATATAGAGATAAAACATGGTGATTCTATTGATTTGAAGAAATTAAGATAGTATGGATAACATTTGGACATCAATCTTGCAAGATTAGAGTCTAATAAACACATATGCATTTTAGATCACACTAGGTGTTACATGTAGTCAATAGGGGTACATGAGTAAGTTACATTGTATTTCAAGAAACAAAACAATTAAGGACTGACTTAGGAGTAAACATAGAGATTTGGTTAATAAGGATTCACTTTTACATAAGAATTACGAGTTCAATCGTGTAGATACATAAACATCACATTTAAGGCATAAAGGGGTAAGAAGTTAAGTCTTTGAGCTACTCATGGCAAAGAGGTAAAAGAAATAGATCATACAGGGCACAAGACATTCCTTTGATTACTAATTTTGAGATTAAATGATTTCATTTAGACAAGGTAAGCTAAAGAACCAAAATTGATGAAACCATATCATGTATGTACAAAAAAGGACCACTTTTTGGGTAAAGTTAGCCATTAGGATGTCAAGGTTGGCGTTAGAGTGTACTAGATGGCCCAAGACATCAAGAAGAATAGAATACAACTAAGGTTACTGATATAGGGGGTTGATGAAAAAAAGTTCATAATGATACATGAAGCTAGGGATTTAGGGGTGATTTACCCTTGTTGGGCCGAGAGAGCAGTAGCTGATGGCCGATCCACAAAGGCGGATGCGCAGCCTTCTGTCTGTGGGTCTACCCTAAGCATTTTGCAGTGGCTGCAGGAAACTTAGTGCAATACCAGGCAATGTGAGTGATGCTTGGGGCGAGAGACGGGCGCGGTAGGACACCCAGTCTGGTGATGGGCAGCGTGTGTGTGAGGAGGGTAGCGATCGTGTGCAGTTTAAGGGTGAGAGGATTGTGAGGGAAGGGATCATTGGTGACCAAGCCCGAGTCAAGGTGACCATGAGTGGTTTCACATCATCTTCCCTTCAATCGTCATCCATGATATGATGACATTGCGCTGCTCATTGTAGTAGCTCGAGCACCGTTGCCGAACCGACTCAAAGCCATCAAAGGCTCGTCTCACTCAAATAGAGAGAGACTAGAGGAAGAGATAGAGTGTGGTAGAGGTAATGAGGGTTGCACTGCCCTATGATCGTCTCCTTGGCAGAACTAGGGTTTTCAAAACCCTTCCTCCACTGGTGGCACGAAGAAGGTGAACCGCAAGGTAGGTGTTTCGAGATCCAAAGGGGTCGGACTAGTGGACTAAAGAGAATGAGAGGGAGAGAGAGAGAGTTCATGCAGTAGATGCCCAGTCGGCTCTTCATCAACTTGGATTATAGCTTTTACAACCATGGCGAGGGAAGTTATGAGGCAAGGGAGAGGCAACACTTCCACTTTGAAGGGGGGAGTGAACCCGTCATGTGGTTGGCATTGGAGGGTTTAAGTAGAAGGAGAGAAAGTGAGGGGTCAGTTTTAGGGTTTAGTTTGGCGAGCAAGGTGGTGGCGGAAACTAGTTGGGCTTATCCTCCCATCGGTGCTCCACTGGAAGCCACAACTAGTCAAGTGTCCAAAAGAAGAGTAGGTGGGGTGAGAAAGAGCAAAGAGGAGGGGGAGGAGTAGCAAGGAAGGCTCTGGGTCATTGTACGACCCTTTGCATGTTCGTGAGAGGAGAATACAAGGAAGGCAATGACAAGAAAGGTGGTTGGGGTGTAGGCCTGGTTCCCAACCAGCCCAAAGCTAAAAAAAAGGACCAAAAAGTTTAGGAGTTAGGTCTTAAATTCAAATGGATCCATTTTTCTCATGCAATCCCCAAATTGGGCAAGGAAGGATGTGTTGCAACCGTGATATCAAGCTCCACAATGTGAAATTGAATTTAGGATAGAATGGGACTCCTAGTGAGGACTAATAATGAATTTCATGTTTATGGTGTAACAAACCCTCAACATTAGTTGATTAAAGTACAATGTAACATTTTATCAGTTCCGATGTATTTACTTGAATACATTGTGACTCATTTTCATCAATCAAAGGTGAGTAAGGTTGTTGAGAAAAATTTAGTATCAAAAGTGTGAAGGTGTGAACTAATTGGAGGATAGGGAAAACTAGGTTATCATAGGTTCTCTCATCACTACATAAGAAATTAAAGTATCAGTCAGACTAAGCCATCATTACTATTCAAGCCAAACTTCTAGTATTGCCACATGCATTGAAGAAGATGATCTCCTACTTTCCTTTGAGATGTTCCACATTGCCAACACCAGTTGGGTATTGTCGTGCAGAAGGATATGTCATCTAACCTATGATCCAACATTATTTGCATGATGGATATAAGAGATAATTATCCATCTAGACAGAGGGTTGGGAGCCCAATGGAAAGGATGTACAAAGATCATCCTGATCCCTCCCTAGACACAAAGGGTTGGGACTAGGGTTCTATGGCCCATCCTGCACATGGACTAGGATCACCAGGTGGATGTCGTATCTGAAGCCCACAATCTTTTGGCCCGCTATGAGGCCTTTAACCCAAGGAGGTTACCTTAACAGCGTAATGATGATCAAAGACTAAGTCATGAAGCTAAACATGGTTGACTAAAAGAAGAACATCGACTAAGGTTGCAATATCTGTGTGAGCTTGGGACTGAACATAAGGGTCCCCACCCATACTTCCCTTGTATTGTGGCCATCGCTAAAGACTATTCAGATGCAAATAAGGCAATCATTCCTCATGATATTACCTTACTTCATGCAAGAAGTCAACAACAATAACCAAGTGAACTATCCCCAGATTTCTTCCAGCATGAGGGAGATCACCCTCATCACAGATGAAGACCAGGGTGTCTGGACTGCCCTGAATAATCAATCGTCCTTGAACAAGTCATCCCTCCAAACTAAGGTGCAATCAACAAAATGCCTCTTCCCATTGTCATATGTCATTCCCTGTGCATTCATACATCGATGAAAGCATAAAATGTTTTCAAGATTACCATGTTTTCCAGATAAATATTGCCAACACAACACTAGAAAGAGTGGAAGCGCCACCTAAAGCAGGTGACTACAATCCTTTCTAGATTTTCCATGGCTGGCCTATCCAAGAAGACATCAGGACTAATGACGTTGAGATTGTAGAAAAAGACTATGATGTCACATGAAATGACTATGATGACACCTATGACATGATCAAAGGATGGGGTGTCAATGCCATATTTTATTCCAAGACCATGGAAAACCCACTAACTCTCATTCATCCTATCTAGAAAGGATAGGAACTCTAGAATTTGTGTGTGGATGATCACAATATCCTAAGGGCTAGGTCTCCCCTCACACCCAAAAAAATCCTTTAAGAAGAATGACAACCAGATGTGGTAGAGATCCCATAGTGGAAATTTCGTCATGCTCTTCCACACACCCACTCATCCTCACAAAATTAAAAAAAATTGCAAAATACTCAAAATCCAAAACAATTACAAAATCTAAAAAACCCAAAAGAATTCAAAGACAACTAGGCTCTCCATGAGTTTTTCATCTACTTCATAGAGGTGGCACAAATATATAATGATGAAGATGTCAAATTCAAAGACGTCAATATCCTAGAGTATATGATAAAGAAGCATAAACCTTTTAATATGAGACAAAGACAGTTAATCCTAGCTCAAGAGTCGAGAAAGTGTGTAGTAAATATTGGGGCATGTATACCATAAAAAATCAAAGACCAAATGATAGAGATTCTATGCCACTACATTGATGTGTTTTCCTGGAGCTATGTCGACATGCCATGATTGAGTGAGATGATTATTGTCCATCAACTTCCTATCATCCCTGGTGTTTGCCCCATCAAACAAAATGTTAGATGGTTGTGACGAGAGTGGAACCTTAAGATCGTGGAAGAAGTTCAAATGAAATATAATGTTGGTTTCTTAGAGCCGATCAACAAGGCTTGCCAACATCATAACACTTCCAAGGAAATATAGAAAAGTATAGATGTGTGTAGACTATCACGACCTCAACAAGGAATCTTGAAAAGATGATTTTCTGCTTCGACACATAGATTTACTTATTAAGAACATGGTTGGCCATGCACTACTCAACTTCATGGATGGATTATGTAACTACAATCAGATCAAGATGATAAAGGAAGACAAAGAAAGACCACCTTCATCACATATTTGGGAATGTTCTTGTATCAAGTCAAGCCTTCTAGTCTTAAGAATGGAAGAGCTACATACCAAAGGGAAATGATTTCCCTCTTTCATGACATGATCTACAAAGATGTGGAGGTCTACATAATGACACGATTCCTAAATCTGAAAATACTAAGGACCACATCAAAAACCTCAAGAAGTTGTTTCAATGACTATGGCAGTTCTCCTTGTGTCTGCATCCCACCAAATACACCTTTAGGGTTACATTTGGTAAATTATTGGGAAATATTGTCATCCAAAGAATGACCGAAGTAGATTCTAGTAAATCTTGGGCCATCGAGAAATGCCTTCCCCCAAATAGAAAAGGCAATACGAGGTCTTCTCTGGCATCTCCAATACATCAACTGTTTCATCACAGAAATCACACCCATATGCGAGCCAATCTTCAAGATGTTAAAGAAGCACTCCAACTCTTGACAAAATGAACCATGTGAGGCTAATCTCTAGAAGATCAAGAATTTTCTCACCAATCCTCTAGTATTGAGGTCGGTCGTACTTGGTTTTCTTCTCATTTTACACTATCCATCTAATTGACATTGATGGTAGGAGACTTAAGTCAAGCAATGGCTAATGGAGAGCATGCTATCTACTACTCATTTAAGAAATTCAAAAACATAGAGGCTCACTGCACTATAATAAAAAAATATTGCCTGGATTTGATCCACATGATAAGGAAGATGCACTACTATCTAATGATGCATCCTCTATAGCTGATCACCAAACATTATCCAATATGTTTTTTATGCGATCGCCCAACTTTGACTTGGCGATGCACTAAATGGCAGATAATGTTGTCAGAATTCAGCATGACTTATCTCCCAATGAAGACAGTTAAAGCACAAGCCCTCATAGATCATGTAGTATATTATCCGCTATAATAAGAACCTACTCATTAGTAACAATTCCTAGACAAAAATATAGGGATGATCAACCCTCCAGATGTAGAGATCCCTCTAGATAATGACACATGGACAATATTTTTCAATGCAGCCATGAACTGAAAAGAGCCAGAATAGGTATATTCCCTCAGAGGCCCCATGAAGAACAACTACTAGAGGCAAGACAGATAGAATTTGACATCACTAACAATATGGTCAAATATGAAGCCTGCATGTTGGGACTCCAAATCTCCAGAATGCAAGTGGCAAATCGCCAACAAGTCTACATTAACTACCTTCTCATCATATCTCAAGTCTAGAACAACTAGAGAATGGGCCATCAGAACCTAGTTCCATATGAGGAGCATATGTGTTCCCTAGATCGAGGCTTTGAGAATGTCTCCTTCCACTTTATCAAAATTGAGCACGATATGCCCTTTTTGACACTATAGAAAACCTTTCTTCATGGATCAACATTTCAGAAGGTAATACCTTCTCTCTCAAAGTTGAGGCACGTAGTCGATCAGCTTATTGTATGGTCATTGACAATGCACTTGACGATGAAGAAAGGGCTTGGTGTCACAGAATCAAGATGTATATATCAATCTAAACCATTCCTGAGAACCTCTCATGGAGAGAGCAACTAGAACTCAAGTGACATGACACACATTATGTTCTAGGGGTAGAAAAACTATACCATATATTTTACAATCAGACTCTTCTT
Source organism: Alisma plantago-aquatica (assembly GCA_963693085.1). Taxonomy (NCBI): domain Eukaryota; kingdom Viridiplantae; phylum Streptophyta; class Magnoliopsida; order Alismatales; family Alismataceae; genus Alisma; species Alisma plantago-aquatica. The sequence goes on along the minus strand of OY856409.1, from coordinate 1,618,910,934 downwards.
CTATGCGTTGACAAGATAGAAACTGAAGCTCTAATGAAGGAGGTCCATTCAGGGTCATGCGGTAGACACATGAATGGAGTCATTCTAGCCAAGAAAATACAACTCTTGGGGTACTATTGTTATACCATGTAAATAGACTTCTACCAGTTGTTCTGCAAATTTTGAGCTTGGCAAACCCATTGGTACTACATCCATTCACCAACAAATAAACTTTATAGCATGACCATTATCATATTGGGGAATCAACATGATCAAAAAGGTCAATCCTAAAGCATAAAATAGAAATTTCTTAATCTTAGTCACAACTTATTACTTCACGAAGTGGGTAGAATCTCTGTTCATCACCTTGCATCAACCCATCAAGTCATCCAGTTCCTCAAGAATAACATCATAATCTAGTACGGGATACTACACACTAATACAAAAATTGTCTATAGCGTCAGTTAAAACAATCCTATAACATCGGTTACAGACTAACACTTAAGTGGGTGACACTACCATCACAAGTTAAGATGTCAGTTATTTGGGGACAAAAAAATTGACGACGGAGATCCAACCTCAGTTGTGATAATAAAAGAAACTGAAACAGATAGGAGTCTGAGTCATTGGTTATGTAAAAAAATGATGTTGCAAAAGCCATACCATGTCACATTTGTAACTGGTAAAGGATCCTACGTTGTCAATTTTGAAACAACAGACTCCTATTTAGAATTTAAGTTGTCATTTCCATCTCATAGAATTGACGATTAAAATGTACAATGACTGTAAATTCGGGTAAACCGACAACTATGACATGCTACCCAGCAAGACCATGTTGTCCAACATGGCCCTTTTTTGTCCTTTAATGTCAGTTATATTACTAAAATCGACGACTCAGGCCTATAATGTCGATTCTGTTTATCAACAGATGACTATGTTTTTTTAAATAGTAGGCCTACATACATGTTGTCCGACTAGTCAACGGGATGCATAACCTACAGTTCAGATTGAAGTTCTAAACTATAGGTTAACAACATCCTATGAGTACATCTTAACAATAGGCCAACAAACCTGTAATAACAAACATAATATGCACATAATTCTGTTCATTCTCCAATTTCATTTCATCACATGTGCAAACATAATTCTATTCATCTTCACGTTCATTCACATACATGATACTTCATTTAAATATACACCAATTCCATTCTCATGACATGTAGAAACACAATTCATTCTTTCATCTTCATATTCACACACGTGTATACAAATCATCATTCACATAAGCATCAATAATTTACTCGCATCAAATTTAAAGTTGCAAAGTCATAATAACCACATGTATATAGAAATAATGACATCATTTTAGAAAATTCATTATTTATTCCCAATAAAGATTAAAATTGGCATCCTTAATGAAGGCTTGTGCCTGCTGTTCTTGTGTCTAATCTAGTTGTTCAGTCGTATAGGGCATTTGTATGTCTTATATATTTTCTAGCGTATTGAAGTCTTTTTGTTTTTAACACCTATAATGAGAATGGAATATGTAATTAATAGGTTTGATATTTTCATATTATTTAATGAGTCTATATACTTATGATGATCAAGACTATATATATATATATATATATATATATATATATATATTATTTTGTATCTCGTCGATGTCTATTGCCCCATAATTGAAAATTATGTCCATATACCACATCACATAGTATCTTCATGCTCAACCGTTGTCTTGTACAAAACATAATAAATTTCAACATATAAAATGTTAATAAATAAAAGTAAAAATAGTTGGCATAAATATGCACTGGAGTCAGAAAACTAGCTCAACTTTAGCCAAACCATCGCTTTCTTTTTCTTCTCCACATTTCCTCTAACTTTTTTGAATTCTTTTATAGCCCTATATGTTAATCTAAAACATTGAATTGCATTAGTAAATAGTCATGTAATATATATGTTAACAAATATAAATATAAAAATTTACTCACGTGAATAATGCCCTTTTCAAATCGTGTCCCCCACTGTCTACTTGTCACCCTTAGGATCTAACCCTGAGTGATAAGAAGGCAAACAAAATGTAACTCAAAATCCACAATGAAATGTAATTTCTTAAGTCAAAATTATAAGAAAAGTAAGTAAAGTTACTCAATATTGTATGGAGCTAACATCTACTCTTTTTCTCTTTACCAAAATATTTAAATGCAGTAGAGAAGTATTGGGTAATAGATGTAGGGTCTTTAAATATAGGACTAATCAAGGAAGGAACTAGAAATGTCACATGCGGCAGTAAAAACTATGTACAAACCCTATGTAAGTGGTTGCAAAACATATATCATGTATACATTAACATATAAGAAAATAGATCAACATATATAAAACAAGGTATATAGCTATATAAGATATCACCATATCCAAATTTCTATCATAGATGTATTCAACCAAGCATAATCAAACAATTCCAAAATATCTTGTAGAAATATACTAGTATCATGAGGTTGACCTATATCATCCTCCTTAATAGAAACCATCATAGGCGACCCTTCTTCATGTTCGCACATCCATAGTGGCATACCCCTAGAGTACCTATCGAGTCGAATAGGTACTTTACAAGACAACTAGGTAATTGACGAGGAGGTGGAGGTGGAGGACAAGTTGTAAGGGGATTCTTAGGCACTATGTCCTATATATATAATCTCATATCAATTGACATGTATATACAGATACAAATGCAATGTAAATTTACCATACATTAGTATGGACAACTCCTGCTTTGGGCCACATGGCCACGCCACCTTCTACTTCACCTATCGTCTCGTGATCGGGGTGGTCATATTGTAGTGCAGTCTACTTCCAAGCGGCATAGACAAGCCTCTGATTCACACGAACCACATTGGCGGGCATTTGAGCACCATGGAATGTGCCACCTGCAAGGGGTGGGTAAGCCTCACCGCAACAATGACATATTCTAGTAATTTAAGATGACATGGCCACAACCCCTACAAATTTTCATAGAGTATTATATATATTATATAAATCATTATGAAAGACTACTATATTGTAAAAATACATACAATGTACATGCTAGGTGGAGGGTCCACATAATTACTCCCAACCACCTCTGCCACAGGGGGATCCACCTTGTATGAAGTGTTGGTAAGGTATGCCCAGAGAACCAATCATGTGATGATTGACATGCCATACACCATAAGGACTTGATTAGTACTCATAAAGGCAAGATTCCAATTCATTCTATTTCATTCAGTCATTAGATAATGAGAAAACATTATGAATGTATAAAGAATAACAATACTCAATGACGTATGTCTTCAAATTTATGACTTGGAGGATGAGATCATATGAATATTAAGAGTGCATACATTCTTATTATGTCCCTAGTCAGTTGATATTGTGGAAGGTATATAGACACTAGTAACACACAAGACTAGAGTGTTAGTTGGTTGATGACAAAATCTCAGTAGTCATGATATGGAAACATCAAAACAAGAATAGAGATACATGTTGGGGAAAAATGTGTTAGACACACCCACCTTGAGAGTGACATATGGAAACCATCATTGGTGGTCATAGTCAGCTCTCATAGTGAAGGTGGTGATTGTGATTCTTAGACCTAAAATTGTTACACTCATCACATGTCGTTGGGTATGCTTTGACATCATCAAATACAGTTCTGAAGCATGAGTTGTTATAATGGTGATGATTGGATGACGTTGACACATGGGGATAGACTATGAGTGATAGAGATGGGATTTGTCCCTCCTACTAGAGATTGATATCTTACCTGCTTGATAAGAGAGACTGAGAAACACATGTGAATCAATATATGATATTGAGGTCACATTATCTCACACACTCTACTCTTGGTTCAAGAGACATGGACTGAATGTTGAGAGGATTATGATTCCATGCTTCTACTTCATCCAAGATTTCAAAGACAAAGGAATTACAAAATCATTGCAACACCTTACACATATTGTAGGTTGAAGTTATTCTCCAACTTTCCATTCACTTAGGTAGCACCTCTCTCTACTTGTGATGTAATAAGCTAGTTATGAACATTCACTTCCAACATGATATGGGACATATTGGGTCACACACATAGGAACTCATCTAGAAGATGAGTTTCATCTTGAATGATGATTGGATTGATTACTAAAGTGTTTAGATATTCAAGTCCACATAACACATTAGCTGACTGAACTACCAAAGGTCTGTCTCAATTGTTGAGATAGCTGTTTAGACAAGCCATACAGGCATCTCAAGTGTTAACATGGTCCTTTGAGTTGTCAGGCTAATCAGTAATTCGAATTAGCTAAATTCAGTCCAAACTTTGGTGTAAACCGACCGGTTCATTCTGATGAACTAATCAGCTCGGCTCAACTCACCATACGTCCATCTGGGTGAGAGAGGCGGGCATCTTACATGTGTGAGATGGCTTGGTTGTGGTCGAACAAAGGTTATGGAAGTTTCCTGAACTCATTTGGATTGCACAATACTTGTGGAGGAAGAAATTAATGTCTAACATTAATGAAAATGAATTTGCCAATTTGATATACAATTGGGAAACTACTAGACAACCGTCTCCTAGTACCAAATGACTGTTTCGACTGCCAGCCAGCCATTTGGCGTCTCATGGGTTATAAAAATTCAAGATCTTCTGGTCCCTTCTACTCCTACACAATTCTCATACAAACTGGAAACCCTGACCCTAACCCCACTAATAAATATTGGGGTACTTCCGGCTTCCCAGAATACAACAACACAACTGAGAATCAGTTGCTCTGAAAATTGTTGTCCTCTCTGGTTGTGGTAACTGAGAGATCCCAAGAAAGTCCTACCCGATAAGGGAGCGATAGCAACAGGAGAGAACAATTGAAGATTGTTGCTGTGGAAGAGCACGTTGGTGATTGGAACACCAACGAGAGGGACAACTCATTCCTATCTGTTCTAGTTGAACAATAGGAGTTCTAGTTGATCCATGTGGACTACTCTAGAGGCAGGAATCCTTTTGCTACTTCTAGGAGAGAAAAGTCTATCTACAGTCTGTGGTGAGACCATAGGAGTTACTGCAGAAGTTGTCTTATTTTTTGAAGACCAGGAGCTATACAACCACCATCCAAGATAAACAAGGATACAATTGCATTGAAGCAAGTTGTTATCGCTGGACTTTCTCTAGGACCACATACAACTCATTAAACCATCCTTCATATTTCATAGTAGTTGACACAATCTTTCTGTTATGGGAATATTGATAAATAATTTTTTTTTTGTTTCTGATGCTATACTTTATGCTTGTATTTCCCAATAGTGGTACCAGAGTCACATCAGTTTACTATGTTTTAGGATAATTGATATGATTATATTTTGGTTTAATCATTTATTTATTGCATAGGGTGTATATATTTAAACTATCTCAAATGAGTAATCAAACACCACATAATTACAAACTAATACATATATATGTATATATATATATGTATGATATATATTCAATTTACATGTGTCTTTCTAAAAGAGGTTTTGATGGAGGATGTGTAGTATGGTTATGGCCAATAACCAATATTTGTGTGTGGTTGGATGGTTTGATTTTATTCTTATTTTTCTCAGTCTACGTACCGAACCTCTTTCTCCCTCTTTTAAATGTAAAGTTAACTCTTTCCTACCTTTTCTCCCCTCAAATATAAATCAAGGTTTATCCTTATAATGTAATAGTTTAATAGTAATAGGATAGTTTCTTTTCTACAACGACGAGGAAGACATTCATCGCCGAATGAGATGACCAATTTTTGAGAAAAATTGGTCATCTAGAGGACCATGGAGGATAGAACAATGGATCTAGATGATTGTCTGATGGATCCAATAGACTGTTTTGAAGGAGTCCAAACATTGGTTGGATAGGAGACCAAACGACCGTTTAGGAGGACCAACCAATCGTCCAAGAGGTGAGACAACCAGTTCAAGAGTTGAACTGATCTACCCAGATTGGAAAGAATAGATCTACACCAACAACAGGTTCATACATGTGATGTGATGATTGACCTAGGTGGTAGTAATCACTTGTGCCTCCAAGGAATTACAAGTAGACATGGCCATAACCACTATTTTTTTTGTTTTATATTGCATTTTACATTATGGGATATAGCATGTATATGATACAAACTATATATGTGGTGATTGGATACAATATATGTATATATAGATATATATACATATATATACATATATATAGGGTGTTCATTCATTGCCCGCGCGGGTAGCATGGCTTTTTGCTACCCTGCATCTAAAAAAGTAACTCTCCTAGCTAAGAAAGTAACTCTGCTGTAAAAAAAGTAACTATGGTGTCAAAAAAGTAACTCTGCTGGCCAAAAAAGTAACTATGTACAAAATATACAACAGATATATATAAGGACGGGTTTTTTGATTTTGGAGGGGCAAATGATATTATTTTTGGCTAAACTTTTTTGGAGAGCTAGACAAAATAGTCCTCTACAATAACGAAATTTTTTTTTTGAAAAAAAGTGGTCGGAAGGGTGGGCGGGTAGCTACCCGCGCGGGCAGCTACCCACACGGGCAATAAAGATGGGCCCATATATATATACATATATATACATATATATATGTATATATATGTATATATATGTATATGTATATATATGTATATATATGTATATATATGTATATGTATATATATGTATATATATATATAATGATACATAAAAATCCCTCAATCAAACATATTAAGGCTAAGATGCTTTCTAATAGCAATACACATGGAAAGCTTTTTTGACTAAGCGCAGGTTATGCCAAAGTGTGGTGAGTCGTCTACCTCCTAAAAGTGTGATGGTGGGGTGCATTATTATCTTATTGTCTATTGGGTCGGGATTAAGAAGTGATTCTCAAAGTTTCTGGGCCTAGAAGCATACATATTATTATGGCAAAGAGTTGCACATATTATCTATCAATAATTGCATATGATGCAATTGGAAAAAGGTGTCTACCTTGGTAATTAACTGTGCTTTGTGGCGTTGGTTGGGCCATAGTTGAATTATCGTGGATCTTTCTCATTACAAAATTGATTCGCTGCAAGTTTTTGAATAGATACTTGAGGGTTATAATTTGATCAAAATAATGAGAAGATAGTAAATTAAAGACCTAATTAGTATTGCCAAAATTTAATCATATTCAAATCAAATCAAAAATGTGGTTTTGACAAAATTGCAAATTCTTTTGTAGAATCAAATGGCAATGTACAATAATCATTTTTCTCTGTGATCTGTCCTTGAGAAGGACAAACTAATTACGAACAACTTCCATGAACGGTTCAGGACGTTGACAATTGTTCTCACATAGGAGCATAGACTCTATGTCATAGAGATGCCATAACCCAACCTCAAAATGCACCAAGGGCTGACAAGGATGCTTATAAGAAGCATACTAAAGATGTTGTGGATGTCAAGTGTCTGATGCTATGTTCCATGAATTATGAGTTGTAGAGGCAACATGAGAACATGGATGTGATTGAGATGGTAACACATCTCAAGAACATGTTCCAAAATCAAGAAATACAAAAGAGATACGATGTCTCCAAGGTGATGTTAAAATGTAACATGGTAGAAGGTGACCTAGTAGGTCCTCATATTCTCAAGCTCATTGGGTATGTGGAGAATCAAGCTAGACTAAGATTCCCTTTAGGTCAAGAGTTGTCCACTGACGTGATTTTGTAGTCTCTAGTAGAGTAATATAGTCAATTTGTCATGAACTACGACATGAACAACTTTAACAAGTCATAAATAGAGTTGTTGATCATGTTGAGAACAGTTGAGGGACAAATGAAGAAAGACAAGCCCAAGTTTGAGATGATGATCAACAAGACAAAGGGGAAGTCTAAAGGTAAATGCAAATCGAAGAAGAGTTCTAAAGCTAGCCAGAAGACCAAATATTCAGATATCAAAGCAAAGGGAGGTGTGAAGAAAATAAGAGATGATTTCCACCATTGTCACCAGTCTGGACCTTGGAAATGAAATTGCCCACTATGGCTAGAGGAACTAAAAAAGAAGAAGGAACGCACTAAGGCCTCCACTTCAGGTATAAACTTTATAAGATAAATTTGATTATTTCTTCATTTTGGTATGTGATACCAAATAGATATCTAATATACAAATGTGAAGGGTCTGACAAGAAGTAAAAGCCCTCATGGAGGACAAAGTTGGACAAGGCAGAGCAAAAGTTGTAGAATATTTAGTCTACATTTAAATTTATCTTAGCCCAATGTGAATGTAATAGAGTTATTTAAACTACTATTTCATTATGCCAAGAAAATAGAAACATTTACTTTAAACCATCTTGTATGACAAGGATGATTAATCAATAAAGTGAGATATTACTATTTCTATTTCTAAAGATATGATCTTGCATGGAAATGCGCAAACATCTACATGATCTTTGTACAAAAGATTCTGAGATGAATGTTTATAACATTAATACCAAAATATTGTAATTGATAACTCATGACTATCATTAGAAATAGTCATCTTGTACGTACATACAATAAATGCATGTCTAGAATACATATTGATGTTAATCTAGATTCCCTTGGTTATCAAACCTAAGTGAACATGCAAAGCCTTATTTACACACAATGTGACATGATATCCTTCACTAGATGCAATGGGAGGATAAGCCTTCCATTAGACCTCATACATGTGATGCATGAAAATCTTATGGAATGAATGCTAAAATAATTTGTACTTAATTTCTATTACTGGTAATATGATGATATGTACTCAGTAAAATGGAAATTTCTTGAAATGTTCAAGAAGATTATAATGAAGTATGACTTCGATGAAAGTATTAAGAAACTTTGATGAGATCAAATGTTGAAATAATTTGCATCAATATCTTAAGTACCTTCAGAGTAAGGACTATATTAATGTATCACGAGCCAAATCCATCTGAAGATGATGATGTGTTAGAATGAAGTAATTATACAATGACGAGTCATGATATAATTATCAATTAATCTAGTCTTCTTATCCACATTAATATATACCTATCACTAAATAATGTATCATCTAAATGGTTTATAAGACATCATATATGATATGATTTGGAAATGTCCCAATATGTCTATAAGATTGAAACCTACATTGAGAAAGTAATTTCTTGAAGAAGGTTTATCCACAAACCATAATTGTTGAATATTACTATCAATCCCAATCAAATAAAAAAAGTGTTTTGTAAGATAGGATAACTAAGTTCCTAAATAATTAGTGGGAGTAATAGTAGGATCAAAATGTTTGAGGTCAACAAAGAGGTACAATAAGAACTAAGAGAATCAAAAGATGTTGTGCAATCTCAAGTTCATCATGTAATACAAAAGAAATTAGTTCTAGTAGAATTGTCTAAAATTAAGGATTGTGAATCCAACGTCTCAGATAGGTTGGTCATAATAGGATCAGCCAACTAATCAAATAGAAGTTATTAAGTACCATAATCTGAGTGAAGGGTTAAGGACATTATGTAATCCATGTAAGCTAGAAAGTTATGACCTTGATATTATTACCTAAAGGGGTAAGACCCAAAAGGTTGGGGCTTAAATTTAAGAGGACCTACATGGATAACATAGAAGGACAAATTGGTTGAATAGTTTTTTTTTAAATCAATTCAAGTTGTTGAACATGGTAGAAATTCCTTTACCAATTTTCATGCTTGTTGTTGTAGTTAAAATTGACTAAGATATTTGGCATATGAAGATAAAACCAGATTATCAACGGATGTGTACGTGACACAACATAAAAAAGTTTTATAACTTCAAGAATGCAACTAAAGTCTATAAAGTACAAAGTTCAATCTGAGATTGAAGCAAGTATCTCATAAATGGGATCTTTTGATTTGACTAGATAGTCAAAGAGTTTGACTTGAATCAAGATAAAAGATGAAATTTGTGATTAGAAAAGATTTAGTGGGAGGACATATGAATATTCCACATATGATGAGGAATAACGTCTCAATATTGTGAATATTGAGATCTAGCATGGAAATCCCCTTTAGCAATGGAGAATTAGATAAACATATTATGAGATAAGGATCAAGACATATGAGATAGTTCTTGAATGTTTCACATTGGAAGTTTGAGAACATACAATAGCAGTGTGTTGAAAGAGTTCAACATGGAAAGGATTCAGTGGTAGAGAATCCAGATTAGTCTCTCATGAACCTAATCTTCCTATACTTGTGAAGCATGGAAATGTCATGATTAAGATGCCATAGGCTGTAGCAATGGATCTATCATGATTGTTATAAATGTACTTATCCCATATAATCTTGTATGTATTGGACATGAAAAGATGATAGTAAATTTCAATAAGGGTTATTGGAATGTCATTAAAGATATCCATTAGTACTTGAGAAGTACTTAAGGGTTGATTTCTAGTCAATAAGTATTTAGAAATAAAAGGAAGAGTTGGATGTTAAGGGTTTCTTTGATGCAAGCTTCCACAATGATAAAGTGATCGCAATAAAATATGTTTGATTTAAAAAGGAGAAATGGTGCTGGTTGGAAGGCTTCCGAACTAATAGCCTTTAATTCTATTCTACAATAGATGTCGAATATACTTTTTTTATGAACAAAGAGTGATATGATATGGATATAAAAGTTCATATGATGAACTTTTAGATGTTCCAACTATTGATGAAACAGTAGTGATATTGTGATAATAATGGAGCTACTTGTTAGGCAAAGAATATCAGATACCATATTACACTAATTTGGTCTCAGAGAGAAGACATAAGACACATGTAATATACCGACTAATAGAAAAATGTTGGTTACCCACTGGATTAAGAACTTGTACAACAGAAACATGATGGACATATTTGGATCACTAAGAATGAGATTCGTGGGTGATTTGCTCGAAGTGCAAGTGGGAGTCTGTTGGTAAGGTATACCCAGAGAGACAATCATGTGATGATTGACATGGCATATACCATAAGGATTTGATTAATACTCATAAAGGAAAGCTTCCAACTCATTCTATTTCATTCAGTTATGAGATAATGAGAAAACATTATGAATGTCTAAAGAAAGACAACACTCAATGACGTATGTCTTCAAGTATATGACTTGGAGGATAAGATAATATGAATGTTAAGAGTGTGTATGTAACAAACGCCATCAAACCGAAAGCCAAATCATTACTAATTATGTGGATTAACATAAATTACTTAAATTAAAAACCATTTTGCAAGGAGATACTCTACCAAAAAACTCTTACTAAAAGATCTAAATCTTATACATAACATGATTTACATTGTACAACACTGTTTTATCTCATCTTGAGGACAACATATAACAGTTTCTCTATCAACACATGTACTATAGAAACATAAAACCTCGAGGAATACAAGCCAAAATCTTAGATTGCTCATGAAACCATTACAAACTGACTCCAAGGACCTGAGAGTACAGACACGACACATATTACTTCTATCTACAAGACGCGACAGACAGTGCACTCAACTTATACTATTACTACAACCCTATTGTTTATTGTCCTTCCTCTATAGAAAGGTCTCTACCTCCTCTTACACGTCCTAAAAATTGTGGATCTCATGGGGTGAGACAATTGTCCCATTGAGAGATATAACTCTCCGCCAACAATATTATTATCACAGATAGACAATATAAATTCGAGCAGAGGATTCTTTTACATTAATAAGTAGGATTAATCACTATTATAAACATAACTGAATAATCTCTCTTCTTAAAGTAATGCAACTATAAATGATGGAGCAATAAATCATCTATTTGCTTTATAAGGAATATGAAGAACATGTATAACATCTATCTACTAAAATGTATAAAAGTAATAAAGTATCAACCAATGTTTTCCCATATTTGATCCTTAATCAAATACACTACATGACTGATTACATGTTTACATTCAAACTTATGCCCAGAGGAGATGAGATATACCGCTCGTACTCCAACTTACCACTAGTAAGTCAAAATCAGTACCATCCAAGGTCAATGGTAGAGCTGACTGTCAAGACCTCACCTTGTCTCGGTCTGTACAAGGCCACTTAGATTTAGCACGAAATATTGTGTCTGCTGTGATTATCTATGCCAGGGTATAGCGGCATGTTCAATATAGAGTTACAATCGTAGCATGTACCCTCTTCGGGAGAAGACAACTTAGCTTTCCCGGATTATTACGATGACCACTTAGCAATCCTAGTTTAGTTTAATCAGGAAGTCCACTAAGAAACATAGTGTATTTAGGGAGTCCACTGAGCACCCTTATTTAGTTTGGGAGTCCACTGAGCACCCTTATATAATTATCACATTTTAAAAAATATGCATTCCGAGTAAAACTCGTTCCACCATTCAGTAAATGTTGACACTGAATGGATCTATTGTATGGGAAACTATATGATAACATTTATTTTTCTTAATTAATTTCATTACTATATCTTTTAGCATCAATCTAGTTACAAACAATAATTATATCAAAGCTACAAAGAAAAGCATAAATGTATTTATCAGTTACTTTCATGTTCTCTGAAACACCTAGTTCACTTAGAATCTCAATCTCTTATCATCAACATACTTGGGTATTCAGACCCTTAATTCATCACTGAGTATGGTCACCACTTAGAAAGAAACAATTACCTCTAGACTAGAGTATTTATCCACATAGTTCGCATAGCTCATTGAATATCTAGTAACCTTTCACAAAGAAACAACTACCTTTCAAAATGTTAGATTATATAACCATTTATATTTGTTTTATAAATATTTCTCATAGCTCACAAAGCCATTAAACATCTTGTCATTTCTCACAAGGCAACAACTATTCACTTAGATCACACAACCTATGCAATAAGGAACACACAACCTTCCCATTATTAGGGTTCGAATTTTCCTTCATAGCCGAATAGGTGTTTCAAATTCATATTATCATTCCAAACCCTAATTCATTGCTCCACACATCTAGGAGCATACATTGATATCATAAGTATTCAATCATACTTATTTATTCTCATCATTTTATCATTAAATGATTGTCAACACAAAGCATGAGTTTCTCTCTCATCCTTACTAGGATATTGATTTTATCCTTGGCTTAACCCCTTTTCTCACGGTAGGTTAGCCTACACTGATCAAAGTTCTTAAACTTATTACATCTTAATGTAACAATTGACATGCCACACTTCATGTTTTACTTATCCAATTATATTGGATTTGAGGTACACCAAGGTGTATTAACCCTAAGGTGCTAGATATGATATTTGACATGCCTTGGTTTATCACTTCATTCATCACTTTTTAACTTACTTAAGTTCATAAACTTATCTTGTACTAGGGTATTTCACATCCTAATACTTTATGCACTAACTCATCACATTCTCCCTATAGTGTATTGGTCATAAGTCACAGAGTTGAATTACTCATCTATCATCAAGTGGTATGAACTCATCTCGGGTTAAGGCATTATTGATATAGAATTGAACATTATCAAATACTTCAGGTATTCCACGTAACCAAGTATTAGCCATATCACTACTTGGTATTACACTCATCACTCCTAAGAGTGTTTTTCCCTCACCTTTACAAGGTGTATTGGGTTGAATCATATATCTGAAGTTGAACACATGTATTGGATTAGGTGTATATCAAGATAGGCATCATCATATCTCTCATCATTTAATCATTAACATATTAAATCTTACCAGTCATATGGTGTATCACCTTATCCATATATGGGTGTACATCCTTACCTCTCTCAAGGGTATTGCCCACACCTTACTTTATTAAGTTTTAACTTAATCATCCTCTTAAAGGTACATTAACTCACAATTATCAAATTTCACTAATACTTATTACTTCCTAATATTGTATTTATCATATCCCACAACATATACTACTTAGTCAAATTGGATTGAAGCATACCTACCATATCAGGCATCATGGTATACATATGTACTATCATATTGTGTTTGAGACAAAATATTCATATCCTATTATGAATCCATATCAAACCTGTGGTATAATCACCTCATTATATCATGTGAGGTGTAGTTCCTAACACCATATCGTTTAGACATGTCGGGTTGGCTATCACCTAGCTCTTGTCATCTCAAGTCATCCTCATCTTGTATATGGGTGAGACTATTAACCTTATAACGAGTATAGAAGAATATTGTATTCTCATATAGTGTACAAGAGTACACCATATTGGGCATATCATTATGTCTTCACCATATATCATTTAAGATAACATTATATTGGTTTTTTACCTAAGTTTGTCATATCAGTTTTCATTCTAAACTTCCATATCGGTTTTCCATCATATCGGTTTACCTCATGGATTATGATATTGGATTTCAAATTGGGTTTACCATATCGTATCCCCATATTGGATTTTCCATATCGTGATCCCATGTTGGATATCATATCATGATCCCATGTTGGGTATCACATTGTAATCCCGTATTGGGTATCATATTTGTTTATCAATCTTAGGTATCATCCCGAGTTACATCTTGAAGGTCATATCGGTTTACATCATGGGTTTCACCATATCGTGTACCCACATTGGGTGGTATCATGTTGTCATATCATATTCCTATGATATCATATCATGTTCTTATGATATATAAGAACCTTGAACTCAAAACCTTTTTAAGGTTTAGTTCTTTTCTTAACAAGATGGGTACTAAGTTGCTCCAGCCCAATACAAAGTAATGGGGTATATCGGGTTTCAAAGGAAATAGGTTCCAAAACATATCAGGTTTCCATGTCTTCATTTAGGGTTTTGCCCTTATCGTGCAATGGTATTAATTTACCTTGCATCATGTATATAATACTGATAAGTATCTTCCATATCGTTCATAGGACTTGTCGTATAAAATATAACCTACCTTCATATCGGGTAAGCTTCTATATCGGATTCCACATCAGTTTTCAAGAGGCTTCAACCCATATCAGGTTGTTCAATGATGATTTCATCATCATCAACCCCAATATCATTATCTTACTATTCTAAAACATGGACAATGGTCCTAATTTCTTATTGGAACTCATGAATATATCATTTGATCAAAGAAAATATGAATTTGACAATTATCAACAAGTTGAACAATATTGAAGAAAAGATAATAATATAGATGGGTTCAAGTTATATAACCCACCTATCAAATAGATTCCAAGCTTCAAGATTCACTCCTCACATTATAAGGTTGAAGATGAACCTTCTCCAAGCTCCAAGACTTGAACTCCTGGCTTTGCACGATATCGCCAATTCCAATGGGCGATATCACCTTCTATGACCTATTTGGATGATATCTCTTATCCTTGGCCGATATCAAGGGGTATGCACGACACAAGAGGATAATCATGATACAAGAATGAAGGTTACTTAACAAGATTCGAAAATTTTTCCAACAAGTGAAGGGCAAGGTATTTATACTTGGGTTTTATGGAAAAGAGTGTAAGAGGTGTCATTAGCATAAGCTACTTGCCACCTAGCCATGGAAGGTCGACACATACACTTGCAGGCATTCCATCATTATCTTACCATGCAAAAATAAGAGCTTGAGGATAATGCAAAGGATAAGGGTCGGGCTCCTTTGGTTATCTTCTAGGACAAGTCTTCTTCCACTCACTTTATTATTATATCCAACTCCATCCTTTTCTAAGACAAGTTGCAAGCCGATACATATCACTTTATTGTAGTATCTTTCCCATCATGGCCAAAGATAAAGCTCAAAAAATGGATAGGAGACTTCCTCCATGGCCCCTTGGCCGATAGGGACTCCCAGTCTAAGTCTACAACTTGATATAGCTCAAGTAAGGGCTTCACCTTTAATTCTTTCTTAGTCTATTCATCACTAAGAGTACCATCCCTCAAAGATGGTTTAATCATGGCACCCCCTCCTTTATCTATCTCTTATAAATGATACATAGAGGGAGTAGGGACACTCCAGAGGTGATAATTTGCGTATCAATCCTATATTTTGGGTAATTTACAATTTGTACCAAAATTGGTGCACAAGGTACTAACATTATTCAAACAAGTTCTCACTAAGAATTTAGGCTTTCTACAAGCCACCACTTAGCATCATTATCTCTCTTTTATGATATTAAAAAACTTAGAACACATTCAACATGTGACATTTTGCACTGTAACCCCTCATCTTGGGTAAATTGCACATTTCACTCAGACTATCAATGAATGCACAAATAGTTTGCAATTGAGCTCATACTTGAAAATAAACTTCACAAGAAGCATTAATTACTTTTCAAAAGATTGGAATTAGTTTGTAAGTAACTTACTTAAGCAAAATTGCTAGGGTTAAGCCATAACCTAGGTCAGGGGTGTTATAATTATAAACCCCTAACAAGGATTTCGTCCCCAAAATCCCAAATGAAGGAAGACAATTGTTGTTCATGCATCATATCATCAAGTCTCCACATAACATCTTGATGTTATGGAGATGATCTCGATCAATCCCTCATTCTTCGAGAATCAGAAAGATCCTTTTCGAGTTTGATTTCTTCCCCGAGTGGTATGAGGATTTGAGGGATTGGAATAAAGAAATGCATATTAAATGTACTTTTAACGGTGTTCCATTATCAAGAAACAAATTTCCAAAAGATTGGTTAACAAATGGTATTCAGTTAAAAATTCTATTTCCTTTTCGTTTGAAACCTTGGCAAGGAGAATTTGTAACTTGCTATCCTCTTGCCTAGCAGACAAAGATTGACCTCTATGGAAACTGATTGCAAAAGAAAGTAAATCGGCCACATTAAGATATTTTATTCTACGTAATGAAGAACTTGTCATTCTTAATTCTTGGGGAACTTTGACCAGCACAAAAGTCCTTCCATTAAAGATCATCATAAGATCTGTCACATATGACACATACTCAACTGTCCTATTCGTTCTTGACTACGGAGTTAACTCTATGTTAGGTAACACTTTCTAAGTCAGAGAAGTACTATTCATACTTTGAATAATTCAGGTGTCAAACCTCATTGACTCACATCTTTTATGTGATAAGATTCTTAAATTCTAGGGACTCTTTCATACTCTTCACTTAGCTTAGCATTTCACTTACAAGGAAGGACCAAGATTACATTCTTGTCACATACTTGGGACTACAAGTCTTATCATACATCCTTAATACCACTCCAATCTGTTGACACGACGCAAAACTTTCTTATAACTTGTATCAACTGTCTTCCTAATTGTACATTCTCTTGTCATAAGGAAAGGTCACTTACTAAAGAATAATTTATCTCAGAGATATCTCTAGAGATTAGGAATAATTTGTATCAATAGATGTAGATAGGGATACTCTAAGGAATTATTTTTAGCTTGATAAGTTTCCTTTCAAAATGATTCTACAATTGTTCCTTCAATTAATACATCCTTATCAATGTTTATGTTTATGCAGAGAACAAAACCCTAACATATGATCTCCAGACTAGAGTTATCTCAAGGTTGGCCCTTCTATATAACGAAATATTATTCATTTTATCAGGAATCATATCCTCACTTTCCCATACCACTTGGCACATCTTGGATACTAGAATACCTTACCTTTGTATCCTTCACATGTGTTGAAAACACATCACATACTCGTCATTTCCATTTATCTATTGTTAATGCCAAAGTCAAACATACAAAACGATCTTTCTTTTTCATCTCGGGACATAATATATTACACATATATTTATCTTGGAACCAAAGTCCTAGACAAACTGATACCTTTCTAAGTATCCATCAATTGAACACTTCTAACTCATGCACATCAAGTGTCATAACACTCATTTGATTGCCATGTCCCTGAAAGGAAAGAACATAAAGGAACATATTCCTTTTATCACCCCGTCATTACCCAGGGTTGATCATCTGAGGAGACATGTATTTGGTCGGGGAAGTTCACTTAGAAACCCCTATTTAATTGGGAAAGTCCACTTAGCAATCACTATTTAGTTGGGAAAGTCCACTTAGCAATCCCTATTTAGTTGGGGAAGTCCACTTAGAAATCCCTATTTAGTTGGGGAAGTCCACTTAGCAATCCCTATTTAGTTGGGGAAGTCCACTTATAAACCCCTATTTAGTTGGGGAAGTCCACTTAGCAATCCCTATATAGTTGGGGAAGTCCACTTAGCAATCCCTATTTAGTTGGGGAAGTCCACTTAGCAAACCCTATTTAGTTGGGAAAGTCCACTTAGCAATCCCTATTTAGTTGGGGAAGTCCTCTTAGCAATCCCTATTTAGTTGGTGAAGTCCACTTAGAAATCCCTATTTAGCTGGGGAAGTCAACTTAACAATTCCTATTTAGTTGGGAAAGTCCACTTAGCAATCCCTATTTAGTTGGGGAAGTCCACTTAGCAACCCCTATTTAGTTGGGAAAGTCCACTTAGCAATCCCTATTTAGTTGGGGAAGTCCACTTAGCAACCCCTATTTAATTGGGAAAGTCCACTTTGCAATCCCTATTTAGTTGGGGAAGTCCACTTAGCAACCCCTCATATCATCATTGCTTTCTTTGTTATTGTCTAACATGTTTATGAACATTCTATAATTTTATCATATTTCCCATTTCCACATTATGGAAAAGATCCTTACTATTCACACATATAAGAACAATTATAAAGCATTTAAAAGGATACTGAACATAATATAAATTCTAATCCTCATCATTTCTTCCCTATGTTCTCATAGGGAAATCAATAGGGAAGTCAATAACATCAATCCTTCTTATTATTTTCAGTTAAATCAAGAGAAGGCATATAAAAATGAAAAAGCTTTATCTGACTGTTACTCCTCGCGGTCATTTACCGCTTTAGGTTGACTAAACACATAGAGTCTAGTTGTTTCATGTTGTTGCTTTTGCCTTTTTACACTATTGGGTTGTAACTTTTGTAAGCCCCGCCGAGTCTACCTCAGTTGTTGGGTCATTTCTTCCCTCCTTTTTAAACAAAATAGTTTAATATGATCAACATGTTCATATCTATAATATGTCTTGTCCTCATACCATGGTCTTATCGGTCTTATTACCGATGTACAAACTAGGTCAGAAGTTCTTACAGGTGGAAGGTTAGGACCTTTGCCTTTACATAGTGATTACTGCCCTGGTAAACTAGGCATTTATTGCACTAGTGGAACCAAGAACTTTGCCTTTTTAAAGAAAATAGGCAAATGTTTCTAGAATTGTAGTGACATTTCCTTAATTATCATCTTATAGCCCCTCCTTGGGCACTGCTATCACAGATGTATTATCTGTCTATACTTATGGCAGAGTCTATTTTCTTGCTATATGTTAATGTTTCCCACATCTCCACTACTTCAACACAACTATGTCATTCAGAACCCCTTTTAAAGCCCAAAGTTTCTGCATTTAAGGACTGGTAACCTAGGTTGTAATGCTAGTATCCAGTCTACTACATGCATCACTGTTGTCCTAACCTGCCCAACAAGAGCATAAAAACATGATTCTCTATCCTGATTGGGTCAAGATGGGAATTATCAGGGACTCATTCTTCTCTTTCATGATCCATTGCACCTTCTCCTGGTACAACAACATTGCTCTTAGCAACGTGTTCCTCATATTCTCTAGTCATTTTTAAAATTCACCCATTCGTCTGCATAAGCAGAAGTCACTATAGGGTATACTGGAGGACACTAAAACAGACTCAACACCTTAGTCCTATGTCTCTGTAGACTCAGCAAACCTTAAGCTCTGATACCAACCTTGTAATGACCACCATCAAACTGACAACCAAGTCGTTACTAATTATGTGGATTAAAAAAAATCACTTAAATTAAAAACCATTTTGCAAGGAGATCATCTACCAGAAAACTCTTACTGAAAGATCCAAATCTTATACATAACATGAGTTACATTATACAACACTATTTTATCTCATCTTGAGGACAACATATAACAGTTGCTCTATCAACACATGTACTGTAGCAACATAAAACCTCGAGGCATACAAGCCAAAATCTTAAATCGCTCATGAAACCATTACGAATCGACTCCAAGGACCTAAGAGTACAAAGACGACACATATGACTTCTATCTACAAGACGCGACAGACTGTACACTCAACTTATACTATTACTGTTGCCCTGCTATTTATTGTCCTTCCTCTATAGAGAAATCTCTACCTCCTCTTGCACATCCACCTAAAAATTGTGGATCCCACGGGGTGAGACAATTGTCCCGGCGAGAGATATAACTCTCTGCCAACAATATTATTATCACAGATAGATAGTATGAAGATGAGTAGAGGATTATTTTACATTAATAAGTAGGATTAATCACTATTATAAGCAAAACTGAATAATCTCTCTTCTTAAAGTAATGCAACTATAAATGATGGAGCAATAAATCATCTATTTTCTTTATAAGGAATATGAAGAACATGTATAACATCTATCTACGAAGATGTATAAAACTAATAAAGTATCAACCAATGTTTTCCCTTATTCGATCCTTAAACAAATACACTACATGATTGATTACATGTTTACATTCAAACTTATGCCCAGAGGAGATGAGATATACCGCTCATACTCCAACTGACCACTAGTAAGTCGAAATTGGTACCATATAAGGTCAATGGAAGAGCCGACTGTCAAGACCTCACCTTGTCTTGGTCAGTATGAGACCACTTAGATTTAGCATGACATCTTGTGTTTGTTGCGAGTAGCTATGTCGGGGTATAGAGGCATCTTCACTATAGAGTTACAGCCATAGCATGTACTGTCTTCGGGAGAAGACCACTTAGCTTTCACAAATTATCAGGATGACCACTTCGCGATCCTAGTTTAGTTTATTCAGGAAGTCCACTGAGCAACCTGGTGTATTTAGGGAGTCCACTGAGCACCCTTATTTAGTTTGGGAGTCCACTGAGCACCCTTATATAATTATCACATATTCAAAAATATGCATTCTGAGTAAAACTCGCTCCATCATTCAGCAAATGCTGACACTGAATGGATCTATTGTCTGGGCAACTATATGATAACATTTATTTTTCTTAATTAATTATTGTATCTTTTAGCATTAATAAAGTTAAAAACAAGAATTATATCAAAAGCTATAAAGAAAAACATAAATATATTTATCAGTAACTTTCATGTTCTTTGAAATGCATAGTTCACTTAGAATCTCAATCTCTTATCATCATCATACTTGGGTATTCAAACCCTTAATTCATCATTGAGTATGGTCACCACTTAGCAAGAAACAATTACCTCTAGACCAGGGTATTTATCCACATAGTTAACATAGCTCATTGAATATCTAGTAACCTTTCACTAAGCAACAACTACATTTCAAAATGTTAGATTATATAACCATTTATACTTGTTGTATAAAAAATTCTCATAGCTCACAAAGCCCATTAAACATCTTGTCATTTCTCACTAGGCAACAACTATCCACTTAGCTCACAGAACTTGTGCAATAAGAGACATACAACCTTCCCATTATTAGGGTTAGAGTTTTCCTTCATAGCCAAATAGGTGTTTCAAATTCATATTATCAATCCAAACCCTAATTCATTGCTCCATACATCTAGGAGCATACATTGATATCATAAGTATTCAATCATACTTATTTATTCTCATCATTTTATCATTAAATGATTATCAACACAAAGTATGAGTTTCTCTCTCATCCTTACTAGGATATTGATATCAAGATGTATTAACCCTAAGGTGTTGGATATGATATTTGACATGGCTTGGTTCATCACTTCCTTCATCACATTTTAACTTAAGATCATCAACTTATCTTGTACTAGGGTATTTCCCATCCTAATACTTTATGCACTAGCTCATCACATTCTCCCTATAGTGTATTGGTCATAAGTCACACAGTTGAATTACTCATCTATCATCAAGTGGTATGAACTCATCTCGGGTTAAGGCATTATTGATATAGAATTGAACATTATCAAATACTTTATATATTCCACCTAACCAAGTATTATCCATATCACTACTTGGTATTACACTCATCATTCCTAAGAGTGTTTTGCCCTCACCTTTACAAGGTGTATTGGGTTGAATCATATATCTGAAGTTGAACACATGTATTGGATTAGGTGTATATCAAGCTAGGCATCATCATATCTCCCATCACTTAATCATTATGGTATTAAATCTTACTAGTCATATGGTGTATCACCTTGTCCATATATGGGTGTACATCCTTACCTCTCTTAAGGGTATTGCCCACACCTTACTTTATTAAGTTTTAACTTAATCCTCCTCTTGGAGGTACATTAACTCACAATTATCAAATTGCACTAATACTTATTATTTCCTAATATAGTATTTATCAACTCCCACAACATATACCGCTTAGTCAATTTTGATTGAAGCATACCTACCATATCAGGCATCATGGTATACATATGTACTATCATATTGTGTTTGAGACAAAATATTCATATCCTATTATGGATCCATATCAAACCTATTGTATAACCACTTCATTATATCGTGTGAGGTGTAGTTCCTAACACCATACTGTGTATCCATGTCGGGTTGGCTATCACCTAGATCTTGTCATCTCAAGTCATCCTCAAATCGTGTATGGGTGAGACTATTAACCTTATATTGGGTATAGAAGAATATTGTATTCTCCTATCATGTACAAGAGTACACCATATCGGGCATATCATTATGGCTTTACCATATATCATTTAAGATAATATTATATTGGTTCTTTACCTTAGTTTGTCATATCAGTTTTCATTCTAAACTTCCATATCAGTTTTCCATCATACCAGTTTACTTCTAGGAATATCATATTGGATTTCATCTTGGGTTTACCATATCGTATCCCCATATTGGATTTTCCATATTGTGATCCCATGTTGTATATCATATTGTGATCCCATTTTGGGTATCATATCATGATCCCATATTGGGTATCATATCAGTTTATCTATCTTAGGTATCATCTTGGGTTACATCTTGAAGGTCGTATCGGTTTACATCATGGGTTTCACCATATCATGTACCCACATTGGGTGGTATCATGTTGCCATATCGTGTTCCTATATTGGATATCATATCCTATTCTTATGATAGATAAGAACCTTGAACTCAAAACCTTTTTAAGGTTCAGTTCTTTTCTTGAAAAGATGGATACTAAGTTGCTCTCCAACCCAATACAAAGTAATGGGGTATATCATGTTTCAAAGGAAATAGGTTCCAAAACATATCAGGTTTCCATGACTTCATTTAGGGTTTTGCCCTTATCGTGCAAAGGTATTACTTTACCTTGGATCATGTATAAAATATGGATAAGTATCTTCCATATCGTTCATAAGACTTGTCTAATAAAATATAACCTACCTTCATATCGTGTAAGCTTCTATATCAGATTCCACATCGATTTTCAAGAGACTTCAACCCATATCAGGTTGTTCAATGATGATGTCATCATCATCAACCTCGACATCATTATATTACTACTCTAAACCATGGACAACAATCCTAATTACTTATTGGAACTCATGAATATATCAATTGATCAAAGAAAATCCGAATTTGACAATAATCAACAAGTTGAACAATATTGAAGAAAAGATAATAATATAGATGGGTTCAAGTTATATAACCCACCTCTCAAATAGCTTCCAAGCTTCAAGCTTCACTCCTCACATTCTAAGGTTGAAGATGAACCTTCTCCAAGATCCAAGAATTGAGCTCCTAGCTTTTGCAAGATATCTCCAATTCCAATGGGTGATATCACCTTCTATGACCTATTTGGCCAACATCTCTTATGCTTGGCCGATATCAAGGGGTATGCACGATACAAGAGGGTATACACAATACAAGAAGGAAGGTTACTTAACAAGATTTGAAAATCTTACTAACAAGTGAAGGGCAAGGTATTTATACTTGGGTTTTATGGAAAAGTGTGTAACAGGTGTCATTAGCTAAAGCTACTTCTTGCCACCTAGCCATGCAAGGTCGACACATACACTTGCATGCATTCCATCATTATCTTACCATGAAAAAATAGGAGATTGAGGATAATGCAAAGGATAAGGGTCAGGCTCCTTTGGTTATCTTCTAGGACAAGTCTTCTGCCACTCACTTTATTATTATATTCAACTCCATCTTTTTCTAAGACAAGTTACAGGCTGATACATATCAATTTACTGAAGTATCTTTCTCATCCTAAGGAAAGATAAAGATCAACAAACCGATAGGATACTCCCTCCATGGCCCCTTGGCCGATAGGGATTCCCATTCTAAGACTACAACTTGATATAGCTCAAGTAAGGGCTTCACCTTTAATTCTTTCTTAGTCTATTCATCACTAAGAGTACCATCCCTCAAAGATGGTTTAATCATGGCGCCCCCTTCTTTCTCTCTCTATTCTAAATGATACTTAGAGGGATTAGGGACATTCTAGAGGGGATAATTTGCATATCAACCCTATATTTTGGGTAATTTACAATTTGTACCAAAATTGGTGCACAAGGTACTAACATTATTCAAACAAGTTCTCACTTAGAATTTAGGCTTTCCACAAGCCACCACTTAGCATCATTATCTCTCTTTTATGATATTAAAACACTTAGAACACATTCAACATGTGACATTTTGCAATGTAACCCCTCGTCTTGGGTAAATTGCACATTTCACTAAGACTATCAATTAATGCACAAATAGTTTACAATTAAGCTCAGACATGAAAAAAACTTCACAAGAATCCTTAATTACTATTCGAAATATTAGAATCAGTTTGTAAGTAACTTACTTAAGCAAAATTCCAAGGGTTAAGCCATAACCCAGGTCAGGGGTGTTATAGTGTAAATTTTCATCATGTCCTTATTTGGTTGTTACTATAGATTGTAGATAGACACTAGTAACACACAATACTAGACTGTGAGTTGGTTGATGAAAAAATCTCATTAGTCATGATATGGAAATATCAATCCAAGAACACAAATACATGCTAGGGAACAGTGTATCAGAAAGACCCACCTTGAGAGTGACACATGGAATCCATCCTTGGTGGTCACAGTCAGCTCTTATAATGAAGGTGGTGATTGTGATTCTTAGAACTGAAATCATTGCACTCATCACATGTTGTTAGGTATGATTTGACATCATCAAACACAGTCCTAAAACATTGGTTGTTATAACGGTGATGATTGGGTGACTTTGATACATGGTGTAGACTGTGAGTGATAGAGATGGGATTTGTCCCTCCTACTAGAGATTAATATCTTGGACACTTGATAAGAGATACTGAGAAATGCATCCACATGCACATGTGAATCAATATATTATATTGAGGTCTGGTTCAAGAAACATGGATTGAACATTGTGAGGATGAGGATTCCATGCCTTGAGTTCATCTTGGATATCAGAGATAAAGTAATTATACAAGAACTTCAACACCTTACACATATTATACGTTGAAGTTGTTCTCCAACTTTCCATTCACTTGGGTAGCATTAATGTGTGACTAGGCACCGCTCTCTACTTGTGATGTCATAAGCTAGTTATGGACATTCACTTCCAATGTGCTATGGGACCTATTGGGTCACACACATAGGAAATCATCTAGAAGAGAAGTTCAATCTTGAATGATGATTGGATTGATTACTAAAGTGTTTAGGTATTCAAGTCCACGCAACACATTGGCTAACTACACTGCCAGACGACCATCTCAAGTGTTGAGACGACCATTTGGACAAGCCCAAAGGGCATCTCAAGTGTTGAGATATCCATTTGGGTTGTCAGTTTAATAAGTAATTCGAATTGGCTAAATTTGGACCAAACTAAGGTCTAAACCGAATAGTTCATTTTGATGAACTAATCGATTTGACTCAACTCACCAGATGATCGTCTGGGAGAGTAATATGTCTCAGTTGGGGATAAACAAAGGTTTTGAAAGTTTCACAAACTCAATTCGATTGCAGAATACTTGTGGTGCAAGGAATAAATGTCTACCATTAATGGGAATCGGTTTGCCAATTTGATATACAATTTAGAAACTACTAGGTGACCATCTGTCTGTATGAGATGACCATATTGCATTACTAGATGAATGTTTGGTGTCTTGGAGGTTGCAAAAATTCAATATCTTCTGGTCCCTTCCACTTCCACACAAATCCCATACATACTAGGAACCCTAGCCCTAACCACATCTACAAATAGAGGGGTATTAGGGGCTTCCCAGAACACAACAACACAGCTGAGAATTAGCCAATTTGAAAATTGTTGTCCTCTTTAGTTGTGGTAACTGATAGAACCCAAACAAGTCCTACCCGAAAAGAAAGGGATATCTCCAAAAGAGAACGACTAAAGATCATTGTTGTGGGAGAGCATGTTGGTGACTAGTACGCCAACATGAGGGACAACTCCTTCCTATTTGTTCTAGTTGAACGAAAAGACTTCTAGTTGGTCTGTGTGACTACTCTAGAGGAATGAGTCCTTTGGCTACTATTAGGAGAGAAACGTTAGCCTACAATGGTGATGAGACCACATGAATCATTGCAAAAGTTGTCTTGGTTGTCGTGAAGACTAGGAGTTGCACAACCACCATCTAAGAGCAACTAGGAGACAGTTGAATTGAAGCGATTTGTTGTCATTGGACTTGCTCCAGGACTAGGTATAACTCGTTAAACCATCCTTCCTATTTCATAGTAGTTGACTCTATCTTGTTGTTATGCGAATAAAAATAGATAAAACTTTTGTTTCCTCTACTATACTCTGTGCCCATATTTCCCAACATGAAGAGTTGGGCAACACAAGTACTATCTGAGGATCTTAATGAGAAGCATGATACATACTCATTGCTTCATGAATTCTCTTTTCAATTAACTCTTATACCTCCACTTTTGAAAAAAAAAACCCTTTCAGATAGATTTGAGCTTATGCTCTGATGGCCCAAAGAATGCTTTTATATGGAAACTAGTTCCTGCAGCCCTAACACTCCCAAGATGCTTTGCATTATTTAGAGCAACTGTCAATTCACCCCTTGTGCCCTCAGGTGTGAACTTGCCTTGTTTCCTTTTCTTGTGGAGCTCTAGCCCATCATCATCAATAGTAATTGGTAAGTAAAACATAACAATAATCAATACTAATTACTCTAAGAGTTGACTTTACCATGTTTGTAGCCACCTCAGCAGTTCCATGGTTGGGTATATCTCTAGATTTATATTGTCTCCCAGCTATCCACCACATCATGGAAAGGTAGAGGTCTAGGAGTAGTAGAGGACTCAACAGTCTAAGGAGTAGGATGTTGCACATGTAGTAGATTTTGGTGAAGATTTGTGTAGACACATGGACCCATCATGTGGTTGTGCACATTCTTTGCACACCTTTCTCTTTGAGCATCACTTGCATGCTGGTTAGTATCAATCATCAATAGTAATTGGTAAATAAAACATAACAATCAAGGTCAAGGTAAAACAATGAATTCATAAGAATGTATTCAAAATGGGGGAGTGAGGTTTAATACCTTGAATTCATCATTTTTTTCATAGCAACAAACACCCCCATGTCTCCAGGTAAAGATAGCTTCATCAGTGGTTGACTTCTTCCTCTTCTCAACATCCTGTATCTATAGTCTTATCAGAGTTGTATTATAATTCCTTAGTACCCTCCCACAACATTGTATCACGTTTTTACGATGAAATTTTTCATCCAGGTCAAGTATACTCTACAAAAGTTCATATACTTAATGGAATATTCTTAAAAATAGAATTGTAAATAGCTTTAAAAAGAGAATTGCAAATGATAATATCTCACACATAGTTTTTTCCATATGAAGTCTTTCTTGCTTTTATCAACTTTATGCCAAGTTTCTACTACTACACTACAATGGCTATGAGTAAGAACCCCTATATATGCCAAAAAAGAGCTAAAATTATTCCCAATGAGATTTCCTACATCATCACAGTCAACAACCAACTTCACTCTATTGCCCTTTTGTTGTACTAACTTGTTCATCATGGTGATGCCCCCTATTTTTGCACACTGACGATGCTACTCATCAAGCTAAATAGGATCCTCAGGGCATACATCTTCAACCTAAAATTAACAAAAAAAACACATATAAGTCATAAAAAGATATAACTTATAAATGTGATAAAACAATACAACAATACAACAAGATACGTATAGTAAAATGCACATCTTTGTAATAAAACAATACAACTTACACCAGTGTCACGGTGCACATCGTGATGCTGCTAATCTTCACGGTAATCATCATCACGGTCATTATACTCACGGTGAAGTGCCATAAAAATATAGTAAAATAATGAAATATAAGTTTTCAAAATGCACATCTAATAATTAAATAAATAAAAGCATGCCTCTAATATTGAGATCTTTTATCAACATTCCCTTAGTGTGATCTCAATGCACATATAAGTCAGCATCAACTTCAATATTTGGTGTTGGTAAGTCAACTAAGAATGGACTGGAGTCGTCATACTTGTCATAGTACTCTTCTTCATCTACAAGATCTTTAATGAACTGCCTTTTACTATGAAGAACAAAAATGATAAATTTTTCATTTACATGATCATTGATATAAAAAACTTGCTTTTCCTGTGATGCAATTATGAATCGTTCAACCTTCTTGCCAATATTTTCAAAATTCACTAATGTGAAACCCAATTCACCCACTACAAATCCTTTGGCATTATCATTACAATTACACTTTAAGATCAGAATTATGAAATCTATGTAGTCAAACTCCTACATGTCTTCAGTGACATTGTAATATGACATTCAGCTTCACGTGGACTCTTATCCTTCACACTAGAAAAAAACAATGAAGATGCTTGAAGGGTGACCCCACTATTTTGGACGACACTCTTATCATCTTGATGCTTTGTGCAATATGAAAACACATTTATGTCAAACCCTTCATAAGACGTAACATTCATTTTTGGTTTAAGGGCGAGGCATATGATATTTTCAGCAACATATTTGGTGTTTGATATAGTTGACGTAAGACTTTATCTTAAAACCACCTAATAAATATTTTGTTATGCTCTCTAGAAAGCCACATTGATTTGACTTGAGGATATTTTGTCTTGATGAAATTGGTATATATGTTCAGTGATATGAACACTCACTTTGTTACAACCCCAACTTCTGGGTTCATTTGGTGAATGTAATTTCTCATTTTAAAGATATTGGAACAAATAATGATATAATTTGTTTTGAATAAATGAATTTCGTTACAATAGCCTTGTTGGTTGTTTTGTGGTCTTTATTGGCTATTGGGCCCAATAACAAGGAAAAGACAAAAGGAACTCCATTATTAATAAGAAATGGAGAAAAGAAAAATGTAGAAACTTCTAGAAGGCAAAAGAATTTAATCCAAAGGTGGATTTCATGCCTCTTGGGTTCCTTGGGTACCAAGGAGTCCAAAGTTGCAAAGATAATGCAACAAGAAAAGAAAAGATCAATTAAGTATTTCTTTATTAAGAAAGAAATTGAAAACAATGACAGAATGTGGAAAATAAGTGGAAAAAGGTATGATTGAGTTATCTTTGATGGATTTTCGTATCCATGAGGTTTCTTATGTTAAAAGGAATTCGAATATGGAAAATAAAAAGAGAGATAAAGAGAAATCCTTAAAAAGAGATATTTTAATAAAGAAATAAACAAGATAATGAGAAGTAATGGATATAGATGCATCTAGAAGGATAATGAGTATCCACTAAAAGGGATTTTGAAATCTTAGATTTTCTTGGGGTCCAAGGAGCCCCAATGGAGAAGAAAGAAAGAGAAAATACCAATAATGCAAAATAAGAGGATAAGGTGATACATTATTAATGAATTTTGTAGTATTGATAAAAAGGAAGTATTTTCTACTAAAAGAAAATAGAATTTGTGAGATAAAAGGCAAGCATAAAAGAGAATAAGTGAGTGGATGTTCGTATTTCTAGTTATCCATGAAATAAAGCGGCTCGGGGGAGGAGGCATTGGCGGCGGCCAGTGCCGCCCCGCTCCCCCAGGGCTTTCTTCCAAGTCCGATCCTCTGTGGATCCGTCTTCACCGGGTGGTCTCCCTTTGTCCTGACCTCCATCTCTCCCCATCTCGGCGGCGCTGGTGCTGCGCTCTAGGTCTCCAGGCGTCGGGTGGGTTGCTTCTACAACTCCGTTTTGGGCCTCTGGCCGTCGAGTGAAGGTAGGTGATGGAAGGCACCCTCACGACTTGATTGATTTACAAGATTGGGTTCAGCTACAGTTTCCGTTCGGGAGTAGGTTTTAGGATTTGTTGATTTTCAGGTCTCTCCGGGTATCGGCGCTGTTAGTACCTTTCTAATAAGGTCTTTCTCCTTCCTTTGTGAAGGCGGTGGAGTTCTCTGGGTTTCTCCCAGTGATTTCAACCTTGATCGGGGTTTGTCCCTTGTCCGTTTCTTGTATCTTAGTTGTCTGTTTGTGCTCGATGTGTTGGTGGAGGTCTGCTGGCTCCATGGGAGATGGTTATCTTGCTTATTCTGGTCATCTCGGTAGAGTTGGTGTTCTTTGCAGATGCTACCCGAGATTGTGGTTTGATTCCGTTTAAAAGCTGCTTTTACAAGCATGAAAGGGAGGAATCCATGCTGAAGAGTCTTACTTGCATCCAATCCTATCTGTTATATTTCACTCTCTATCTTGTGTGGTTACAAAATATGTTTGATATGCTTATCTCTGTAAATGTCATATGGCTTTTATCAATATAATGGCATGCAATTTACCATAAAAAAAGAATAATAAAGAGATAATTAGGAGAGAGAAGCTTGCTTCCTAATGAAGGAACTTGGGTTCCTATTTGGAAAAGAACTCTTTAACTCTTAGATGGTCATCTTAGGGCGAGGATATCCACCCCTATATAAAGGGTAGAACTCTGGTTCGATTTCAAGAGAGATCCCACATCTTCCTCTCTCTTCCTCGTCTTCTTCTTTACTTCTTTTCATTCAAAACCCTAGAAGAGAGGGTAGTTCATATCGTGGAGAAATGAAGGGTCATGGAGAAGGTGCGGAAAAGGTTTGCTACTCCCATGACCTCAAAGGAAACACTCGGTGGCCATCCCTTCTCCCTAGCCATGTGCAGCAGTAGCAGCACAGCTGCAAGAGCAGCCGCACTTTTCTGCCTTTGCGTGCGGGTAACTGGCCATCTTGGCCATGGCTTAAAGGTGCCTCGTGTGCACCAGCGTATGGGGGAGGCAACAAAATCCTCCCTGGTGACCGTCGAGGTCAGGAAGGAAGGAGGAGTTGCGCCCAACCGCGACTAGGGCAGCAGCAAACCGCTGACGCGAGTTTGAATAAGGGGGAGGCACTTTGGACGATTCTGCCACTCTGTGTGCTAAAGAGCCGATCTTTAAGTCAAGGGAAATATAGACATTGCATTATGTTTTCTAAGCAAGAGGGCCACGTTGCATGGCAAGGGTGACATGGCAGCCTATCATTGGCTCAAGTAAGTAAGTTCTTACAAAATTCATAACTAATTAACGGTAGTTCGATTGGATGCACATTATATATGAATTTTGATCAGGAGAACTCAAGGAATGTAATTAAAATATAGTTGAAGGCTAATTCCTCTTGTAATTCGAAAAGTTGTGTAATTTATCAAATTTAATGAATTAAAGATTAAGAAACCCTATTTGGAGAAGATAAATGTATTTAGTAGGGTTTAATGGATGATTCAAGTTGATATTAACCTGTTAATTGTAAAAATCTATATTGAGAACAAAAAGGATGAACTTTGCATGTAATTGGTTTAATTTAGAGTTTCATGTGCATAAATATTCTTTAATGGGCCTTGAAACCCTAATGATGGTAATTGTGAATGCGCATTATATATGAATTTTGATCAGGAGAACTCAAGGAATGTAATAAAAATATATTTGAACGCTAATTCCCCTTGTAATTTGAAAATTAGTGTAATTTATCAACTTTAATGAATTAAAGATTAAGAAACACTATTTGGAGATGAATAATGTATTTAGTAGGGTTTAATGGATGATTAATGTTGATATCAACCTATTAATTGTAAAAAGGTATATTGAGAACAAAAAGGATGAACTTTGCATGTAATTGGTTTATTTAGAGTTTCATGTGCATAAATATGCTTTAATGGGCCTTGAAACCCTAATGATGGTAATTGTGACTCTTAATAGCTTTAATTGTTCAAAATCATGATTAAAGTCGAGATATGGTAATTCTAAGCTATTTCAAGTACAAAAATTT
This sequence comes from Alisma plantago-aquatica, assembly GCA_963693085.1. NCBI lineage: Eukaryota > Viridiplantae > Streptophyta > Magnoliopsida > Alismatales > Alismataceae > Alisma > Alisma plantago-aquatica. The sequence goes on along the minus strand of OY856409.1, from coordinate 1,618,878,674 downwards.
CTAATTGTGAATAAATACCCTTAATATAGTAATTAGGGTTTTCTAATAGATAAAGGTGGAATTAATGAGTTCATATGTGAATTAGATTATAATGAACTATGAGTTGTTAATCCGGAAGGAACCGAAGATGATAAATGGGCATAATGATCTTGTCATGGATTAAAAGGATAAAAATGGTAGCTTTAATGTAAAAGATGCTTAATGTTCTTAACTGTGCCTGTAATATGAGATTAAGGTAAAATGTTGTTAAAGGATAACCTTAATATCTTTTGTGAAGAATAGATGAGATAATTAGGGTTTGAGAATAATTGTATAAAATTAGGGTTTAAAATAGTAAAAATGAAGTGAAACCCTAATTGCAATGGAAACCCTAAAAGTGGATTAGAAACCCTAGGAAGTGAGCTAAGTTTAATAGATCTTGATGGCATGAGTAATAATAGGAACTGTATGCATATTTCAGGATCTCATAATGTGCTTGCTTGCCTATTTGGAATTCTTGATTGATTGGATTATTCTGTCTCAAATCAGCCTGACAGGTATGTGATTACACTTATGGATAATCGCTTTAGTTTCACAGAAATTCTCGGTTGTTTTATCGGTGGCCTGAAAATAACTGCTTGGATGAATTTTATTTCATGCAACTATAATGTGACTATGACTATGTTGCGTTTTAGGGGAGACAGAGAAGGCAACAGAAACAATTTTTTTTCTTCTCCCAAACCCAGTCTAAAGGAATCGCATCAACGTCTATACAATAGGAATGATGGTTTGTAGAGACATACCTTGTCCCGAGGCTTGCTCGGTGACTTTACATCGTGGCTTGCGTGGTCTTCACTTCCAATCTTGGACGGTGTCTATGCAGCTCCTGGTCTCACCGGGATTGTCGGGATTGACACTTGTCCTCTAAGCGGCAGAAGTCTCCCGCCTCTATAGTAGTCCACACACACCACCTAGAACTTCGATCTCCTTGTCCCACAAGGAAACATAAGGAGTCAGACCCTCCTTTCGACGAACTAGCCACCGACACACTCTCCTGCAACCAGTCACTTTTCCGCAGTTGTCTTTTCCTTACTGTGCCTCCCTTATCGGGTAGCACTTGCTCGGGCTCTCCTGGTTACCACAACTAGAGAGAATGACAACTTTGCATAGCAACTAGTGTTCTGAGTTGCACTTCGAGAAGCCCCAATACCCCTATATATAGGAGGGTCATGGTACCAGGTTCTCTACCCCGAGCAATGCGGGATTAAAGCAGGAGTAGAAGGGTTCGAGATTTTCCAAAAAAATTGACAAACTGCGCCAGTTGAACCGATCAATTTAGCCATGAACTGATCGTCTGGGCCCTTGAGCCGATCAGTTCAAGCATGATCCGATCGGTTCGTGGTCCTAGTTCAACTCAAATTGACTTTTTATGTTCGTTTCCAACTAATCAAATATTAGTCCTTGTCCAAATCAAATTTGACAATTGAAACAAACTCGGTTGGTCATCCAATTAGTTCAAAACTGTGAACTGATCAGTTCATTGACCTGAGTCGGTCGGCTCACTAGCGTAAGCCGATCGGTTCATCTCTATGAGCCGATCGGTTGGGGCAGCAAATCAGTCAATTGTAGTTTTAATCAATCCGATATTCTAATCATCTGATCCAACACCTTGAATACTATGATTTTGATCTATCAATCGATTGGGTGTTTAATTAAACTACCAAACTCCTTTAGTAATCAATCTAAACATCATTTGTGGACAAACTCCTCTTCCATGTTAAATCCTTTGTGTGTGACCCTGCAGGTCTATTTCATGTTGGCACTGAAAGTCCATAGCACTTATGACTTCACAAGCAAAGAGCGGTGCCTAGTCACACATCAGTGCTACCCAAGTGAAATAGAAAGTTGGAGAACAAATTTAAATCCTACAATATGTGAATGGTGTTACAGAGAATGTATAATTCCTTTGTCACTAATGTCCTGAATGAACTCAAGGCATGGTGCAGTCATCCTTTAAACAATCATTCATTTCCTTGATCTCAGAGCAGACTGGGTGAGATGTGTGTGACATCCACATCATATATTGATTCACATATGCATGCACATGCCTTTATCAATCCTACTCATAAAGTGTCCATGGACATCAAACTCCCTTAGGAGGGAAAAATCCCATATCTATCACTCACCCCTCAAAAGTCACATGTGTCAAAGTCACCCAATCATCACCTTTATAACAACCCATGTTTTAGGACTGCGTTTGATGATGTCAAGGTGTACCCAACAACATGTGTTGAGTGTAGTGATTTCAGGTTGAAGAATCACACTCACCACCATCACTGTGAGAGCTGACTATGACTACCAAATCATGGTTCCATGTGTCACTCTCATGGTGGGTCTGTCTGGTACACTTGTTCTCTAACAAGTACCTATGTGATTGGTTTGATATCACTATATCATGACTAATGAGATTATGTCATCAACCAACACACAATCTAGTCTTTAGTGTTATTGATGTCTATGGTTATTTCCACAATAACAACCGACTAGGGACTAAATAAGAAAGTATACTCTTAACATCCGTATGATCTCATCGTTTTGGTCCTCAACCCAAAAGCATACCTCATCGAGTAAAACAATTCTTTAGACATCTATCATGTTACCCTATCATCTCAGAAATAGTTGAAACATATAGATCGGAAATTGCCTTTATTATTATTCAAATCATTTAAAAAGTATCCCATTACAATCATCACATGAATTGCTCTATGGGCATACATACCAACAGACTCCCACTTGCACTTAGTGCCAGTCATGTAGGAACCTCAGTCCTTGTGACCTAGCATGATCATCATGCTTCTACTGAGAAAGGGCCTTCGTTAGTGGATCAACTATGTTGTCTTCAGTTGGTACTTTGCAAATCTTCACATCTCCTCGCTATACGATCTCTCGTATGAGATGGAAGTGACACAGTATGTGCTTGGACCGTTGATGTGATCTGGGCTCCTTAGCTTGAGCAATAGATCCATTATTGTCACAATAAAGCTCAATTGCATCACAACTACTAGGAACTACACCAAGTTCAGAGATGAACTTCCTGATCCACACATCTTCCTTTGTTGCATGTGAAGTAGTGATATACTCAGCCTTTGTAGTAGAATCAACCACTATTTCTTACTTGGAACTCTTCCAACTCACAGCTCCATTGTTTAGGCAAAATACAAATCCTAATTGCGATCTGTAATCATCTTTGTCGGTTTGGAAGCTTGCATCAGTGTGACCTCTTACAACCAGTTCTTCCTCGCCGCCGTATATGCGGAACTGATCCTTAGTCCTTCGCAAGTACTTGAGGATGTTCTTTACAGATTTCCAGTGAGCATCCTTAGGATCTGACTGGTACCTACTCGTCATGCTGAGGGCATACGAGACATCTGAGCATGTGCACAACATAGAGTACATGATGGATCCGATGGATGATGCATATGGGATCCCATTCATACGCTACCTCTCTTCACAAGATTGGGGACATTGAGCTCTAGATATGGTGACTCCATGTAGCATGGGGATGTTGCCTCTCTGTGAGTTCTCCATGCTGAACTGCTTCAGCACTTTGTCAATGTACGTGCTTTGACTTAATCTGAGAAGCCTTTTAGATCTATCTCTATAGATCTTAATGCCTAGAATGTAGGATGCTTCTCCTAAGTCCTTCATTGAGAAAGTATTCCCAAGCCAAGTCTTTACCTTCTCTAAGGATGTGACATCATTCCCCATCAATAGTATGTCATCCACATACAATATGAGGAATGTGGTCGTGCTCCCACTAACCTTCTTCTACACACAAGGTTCATCTTCATTTTGAATAAAGCCAAACACTTTGACTTCCTCATCAAATCAAAGATTCCAACTTTGAGATGCTTGTTTCAATCCACAGATTGACATTTGCAGCTTATAGACTTTATTGGCATTCTTTGGATCTTCAAAACCTTCAGGTTGTGTCATGTACACATCCTCATTTATATTACCATTAAGGAATGCGGTTTTAACATCCATTTGCCAAATCTCATAGTGATAGTAAGCTGCAATAGCAAGCATGATCCTGATGGACTTAATCATGGCAACTGGAGAAAAAGTTTCGTCATAGTCAACACCTTGAACTAGTCAAAAACCCTTTGCAACCAATCTACCTTTATAAGTTTACACATTTCCATCCATGTCGGTCTTCTTCTTGAATACCCACTTGCACCCTATGGGTTTTACCCCTTCAGGTGGTTCCACCAAAGTCCATACTTTGTTGGAGTACATGGATCCCATCTCGAATTTCATGGCCTCAAGCCATTTCTCAAAATCTGGTCCCTCCATAGCCTCTAGATAGGTAGTTGGATCATCATCTATGATCAACTCACCGCCTTCCTGAGTCACAAGGTATCCAAACCTCTCATGTTCAAGGTGGGTCCTACTGGATCTACGAGGTCCTTGTATTACTTGAGGAAACTGAGATTCCACAACACCTTGTGAATCTCTATGTTTCTCTTATACATCTACTGGTTCAATGTTTTCTTCTGGGGCTTGAACCTCTTCAAGCTCTATTTTCCTCCCACTGCTTCCTTTGGAAATAAATTCCTATTCTAGGAACACAACTGTCCAAGCAACAAACACTTTGTTGTTAGTAGGGTGGTATAAATAATATCCCCACGTTTCCTTGGGGTATCCAACAAAATAACATTTATCAGATCTAGGGCCTAGCTTGTCAGGAAACATTTTCTCGACATATGCCTCACATCCCCAAATCCTCATATAAGACATATTGGGATGCTTCCCAGTCCATATCTCATATGGTGTCTTTTGAACCGATTTAGACGGTACTCGGTTAAGTGTAAATGCAGCATTTTCAAGAGCATAACCCCATAAGGAAATCAGAAGATCAGTAAAACTCATCATTGATCACACCATATCCAGTAAAGTGTGATTCCTTCTTTCAGACATATCGTTATTCTATGTTGTTCTAGGCAGAGTCCATTGTGATACAATACCACAGGATCGTAAAAGTTCCTCAAATTCCTGGCTTAAGTATTCTCCACCTCGATCGGATTGAAGTGCTTTAATACTTTTACCAAGTTGGTTCTATACTTCATTCATGAAATCCTTGAACCTTTCAAGGATTTATGACTTATGTTTCATCAGGTACACATAGGCATACCTACTGAAGTCATCAATGAAGGTAATGAAGTACTGATACCCACCTCTAGCATTAGTTCTAAAAAGGCCCACATACATTAGTATGTATGAGTCCTAATAGATCACTAACTCTCTCACCTTTACCTGAAAAGGGAGTCTTGGTCATCTTGCCCAACAAATAAGATTCACATGTCTCTATTGATTCATAATTAAAAGAGTCTAGATAACCATCTTTATGGAGTCTAGAGATGCGCTTCTCATTTATGTTCCCTAGACGACAGTGTTAAAGCTATGTTTTGTTTGAGTTGTTGAGTTTTTGCCTTTTGGTCTTTACGTTGTATACACTTGTCTCTAGATCTATCAAGTATAGACCATAAGATATTGGGGCATTGCCATAAAAGATCCCATCTTTTGAAATAGAACACTTTCCATTCTTAATAAGAAATTCAAAACCATCCTTGTCCAAACAAGAGACGGAAATGATATTCCTATTTATGGCAGGTACATAATAGCACTTCTTCAACTCTATTATTAGCCCTCTAGGTAGATTTAACTCGAAAAGAAAAGATCAATTAAGTATTTCTTTATTAAGAAAGAAATTGAAAACAATGATAAAATGTGGAAAATAAGTGGAAAAAGATATGATTGAGTTATCTTTGATGGATTTTCGTATCCATGAGATTTCTTATGTTAAAAGGAATTCCAATAAGGAAAATAAACAGAGAGATAAAGAGAAATCCTTAAAAAGTGATATTTTAATAAAGAAATAAACAAGATAATGAGAAATAATGGACATAGATGCATCTAGAAGGATAATGAGTATCCACTAAGAGGGATTTCAAAATCTTAGAGTTTCTTGAGGTCCAAGGAGCCCCAATGGAGAAGAAAGAAAGAGAAAATACCAATAATTCAAAATAAGAGGATAAGGTGATACATTATTAATGAATTTTGTAGTATTGATAAAAAGGAAGTATTTTCTACTAAAAGAAAATAGAATTTGTGCCAATGAGATAAAAGTCAAGCATAAAAGAGAATAAGTGAGAGGATTTTCGTATTTCTAATTATCCATGAAATAAAGAATAATAAAGAGATAATTAGGAGAGAGAAGCTTGCTTCCTAATGAAAGAACTTGGGTTCCTATTTGGAAAGAACTCTTTAACTCTTAGATGGTCATCTTAGGGCGAGGATATCCACCCTTATATAAAGGGTAGAACTCTGGTTTGAGTTCAATAGAGATCCCACATCTTCCTCTCTCTTCCTCATCTTCTTCTTGCTTCTTTTCATTCAAAACCCTAGAAGAGAGGGTAGTTCATATCCTGGAGCAACGAAGGGCCATGGAGGAGGTGCGACGAAGGTGTTCTACTTCCATGACCTCAAGGGAAATGCTCGGTAGCCATCCCTTCTCCCTAGCCATGTGCAGTAGTAGCAGCACGGCTGCAAGAGCAGCCACACTCTGCTGCCTTTGCGTGCGGGTAACTAGCCATCTTGGCCATGGCTTAGAGGCACCTCGTGTGTGCCAGGGTATGGCGGAGGCAACGACACCCTCCCTGGTGACCGTCGAGGTCAGGAAGGAAGGAGGAGCCATGCCCAACCGTGACTAGGGAAGCAACAAACCGCCGGTGTGAGGTTGAAGAAGGGGGAGGCATTTTGCACGATTCTTCCCCTCTGCCTGCTAAAGAGCTGATCATTAAGTCAAGGGAAAAATAGACATTTTGTTATGTTTTCCAAACCAGCGGGCCACGTTGTATGGCAAGGGTGATGTGGCAGCCTATCTTTAGCTCAAGTAAGTAAGTTCTTACAAAATTCATAACTAATTAATGGTAGCTCGGATGGATGAATATTATATATGAATTTTGATCAAGAGAACTCAAGGAATGGATAAAAATATATTTGAAGGATAATTCATCTTGTAATTCGAAAAGTAGTGTAATTTATCAACTTTAATGAATTAAAGATTAAGAAACCCTATTTGGAGATGATTAATGTATTTAGTAGGGTTTAATGGATGATTAAAGTTGATATTAACATGTTAATTGTAAATAGGTATATTGAGAACAAAAAGGATGAACTTTGCACATAATTGGTTTAATTTAGAGTTTCATGCGCATAAATATGCTTTAATTGGCTTTAAAACCCTAATGATGGTAATTGTGACTCTTAATAGGTTTAATTGTTCAAAATCATGATTAAAGTCGAGATATGGTAATTCTAAGCTATTTTGAGTATAAAAATTTCTAATTGTGAATAAATACCCTTAATATAGTAATTAGGGTTTTCTAATAGATAAAGGTGGAATTAATGAGTTCATATGTGAATTAGATTATAATGAACTATGAGTTGTTAATCTGGAAGGAACCAAAGATGATAAATGGGCATAATGATCTTGTCATGGATTAAAAGGTTAAAATTGTAGCTTTAATGTAAAAGAGGCTTAATGGACTTAATTGTGCCTGTAATATGAGATTAAGGTAAAATGTTGTTAAAGGATAACCTTAATATCTTTTGTGAAGAATAGATGAGATAATTAGGGTTTGAGAATAATTGTATAAAATTAGGGTTTAAAATAGTAAAAATGAAGTGAAACCCTAATTGCAATGGAAACCCTAAAAGTGGATTAGAAACCCTAGGAAGCGAGCTAAGTTTAATAGATCTTGATGGCATGATTAATAATAGGAAATTGTAAGCATATTTCAGGATCTCATAATGTCCTTGCTTGCTTATTTGGAATTCTTTATTGATTGGATTATTTTGTCTCAAATCAGCATGACAAGTATGTGGTTACTCTTATGGATAATGACTTTAGTTTCACGACAATTCCTAGTTGTTTTATCGGTTGCCTGAAAACAACTGCTTGGATGACTTTTATTTCATGCAACTATAAAGTGACTATGACTATCACCATAAGTATGCATACATAACTGGGTCAGATCCTGGTCCTCCTCTGTGGCTTTGCAAATGCTAAAAAGGGTAACCTAGAGCAAGGTCTAGGCTATCAAGAGTTTGGGATTGGGCTACCTACGTGTAGTGCCATACAACTCTTTAGCACACCATGAGTTAAGGAGTGGGCTACCTATGCGTAGTGCCATGTGACTCAACCCTAGAAACTGATTCACCTATTAGGTAGGATCATGAGGGGTTAAATGGGGATCTACCATAAGGAAGGTAGCATCTAGGTCCACTACAGGGAAAACTCAGAGGTTAGCGTATGTAAGGATTGAGTAGTTATGTTGAAAATGTAAAGTTGTTTGGTTAATCATATTTGACTGCAATATGTTGTTAGAGTTAACTGCACGATTATTATTTCCCCCACATACCAGCATAATTCATTTATGCTGACCGACATTTTGTTTGTTGGCATTTTAGGTACAAGTGAAAAGAACAAACAATAAAGTGGCATATGTGGGATTAAAAATGAATTAAAGTACAAAGGAGGATTAGTTAGAATAGACTCCAATTGTAGATAGAAATAGATATCCAAGTTTTTGAAAAAGGTATGCAAAGTTAATTTTTATTACAGCTTTTCAGTTTAGTTTAGTAGATTTGATAATTATTATTGATTATTTTTTGAACCTTTGATCCAGAAATTGGGATAACGGCTCTGACCTTTTGGTCTCCCTTAATTGGGGGTTACTGGGAAGCGGGGTAGTTACACACTTCAGCAATGTTGTATAAAATATACAAGTGAGCTTGTTCCCACAGCTCATGATTGATTACTTTCACTCGTGCTCCTAAAGTCCCCTTGCCAGAATAGTCCTCAATATTCTTGTCATTTATAGGAGCTTCATTACAACTCAAAATTCATTGCAAATGTCCATAATCTCCCTTGGCACATAAAACTCAATAATACTCCATTCAGGCCAACAATGGTTTCCAACATCACTCTTGAAAACACTCGTGTACCGTTCAAAAGGATACATCCAATGCAAGAACATGTCCCAAAATTTTCACTTCACTAGTCAAATGGACAACAAGATGTACCATAATGATATCAAACAATGACAGAGGTAAATACATCTCAAGATGGCACAGGGTAATGATCACTTCTCTTTGCAACTTCTCAAGATTATCATGATCAATAACATTCTTGCATAGAGTGTTGAAGAAGAAACAAAATTTGGTGGTTGCAAACCTTACATGCTTCAATAGTATAGATCAAATTGCCACGAGCAATATTTGTTGCACTAGAGCGTGACAATCCTGGGATTTAAGACCTATCATCTTCGATTCCTTCATTGAGACAAATATACGGATATTGGAAGAGTATACCTATGGTACCTTAAAATTAAGCAAGCATTCACAAAAAGTATTCTTCTCCTTTCTAGACAATTTTAACAAGAAAGAGGTAAAAATGTTTTTCGATCACTACTAACTACTTCTATTAATTTTTTCCTTATTAACATAGGTCCATTCTAAATTTGATGCCATGTTTAGTCTTACTTGGTATATTCAATAGAGTACCATTGATGCTATTACAAACATTTTTCTCAACATGCATAACATTGATACAATGCCTAACTACCAAACAACTCCAATAAGGAAGATCCCAAAATATTGACCTCTTCTTATATAAAGATTTGTCACTCTATGTGGGAATGGTAAATTGTGATCTCTTACTAAATGCATTGGCAAAGTCTTTTACTATTTCATAAATAACCTCCCCTGACATAGATTTAGGGGCACTCTATTCCTCACTCAATCCATTAAACCCTCTGTGCAACATTTGGTAAGGATGAACTTTTGGAAGAAACCTTATAAACAAGATATATAATCTTGCCACTATGTTTTAGTCGTATTGAATTAGTATTATCTTCACATATAGGGCATGCTTTGGATCCTTTCACTTTATCCAGACAAATTCCGATATACTGGAAAGTCAATAGTACAAAACAACATAACATGCAAACAAAATGTCTCTCTACGCGAAGCATCATAGGTCATTACACCTTCTCCCTAGAGTTTCTTTAAGTCATCAATTAGAGGTTCAATATAAATATTGATATCATTGCCAGGTTGTTTAGGGCCTGATCTCAACAAGTACATCATGCCATACTTTCTTTTCATACACAACTAGTCAGGAAGATTGTATATAACAATCATAACATGCCATGTGCTATGTTGGCCGCTCAATGTGTCGTATGGATTCATCCCACCAGTACAAAGGGTAAGTCTTAGATTCCTAACTTCTTCACCAAATTTAGGGTATAATAAATCAATCCTCTTCCACTATGAGGAAATAGACGCATATCATATGATCCCATAATTCCTTTTCTTTACCTCTGCATGCCACCTTAAATTGTATGCATCCATGGTATTGGCAAACAAGTGTTGAAACCACAGTGTTATAGGTAGATACCATAACACCTTGATAGGAGATCCAGTTTTAGACTTCCCCTAAATCGTCATTTTATACCTTTACGCCCCACATTTTGGATAATCTTTCATATTGACAATGTCCTTTTGAAATAACACACAGTCATGCGGGCATGCATGTCTCCTTTTAGCCTTCATTCACATTATGCACAACATTTTCTTTAATTCGTATGTTGACATTTAAAGCTCATTGCATTCGGGATGAATTTCTTTCAACAAAGACAACAATGATGTGAAGCTTTTGTCACTCCATTTATTATTAGCCTTCAGAGCATACAATCTCAAAACAATGCTAAGCTTTGTAAACTTAGTACAACCTAAGTATAACTGTCTCTCAACATCATGCTTTATGTTCCTAAATAAGGAAGGTGGATCAGTGTGCTCTATCCCACAACTATCTAGCATCACATCAACCATGTCTATCGGAATTGGTCCATTCACATCTACATCATCGACTAAAATTTCTTCTTCAGCACAAGTACTACTATCGACATCTACTGGTCTCATTGTTAGATTCTCTCCATGACAGTACCATTATGTATATCCCTGTACAATCTTGTTTCTCAATGAGATGACATTTGATTTTTTCAATAGTGTTGACTTTCAAGTTGTTACTGTAATTCCTACATGGACAATAGAACATGTCTCTAGGTTGTTTCCTATGTTCCTTACAATCTCATTGATCATGACATGACTTTTGATTTTGTCAACAATGTTGACTTTTAAGTTATTACTACTATTCCTACATGGACAATAGAACATGTCTCCAGGTTGTTTCCTATGTTCCTCTGCAAATCTAATAAATTGGTCAAGACCAATAATAAACTCCAGGGTGCAATGATTTGGAATAGATATCCATGATCTATCCATTCTACGATCAAAGAAAAAAAAATTAGGATTTAGGGTTTACATGATTAGGGTTTAGGGATTACAAATTAGGGTTTATAATTTAGGATTTAGCGATAAGGGTTTGGGGTTTAGGGTTTATGGTTCAGTAAATCATGTGTGTACTGCCTATCCCATTCTTTTACACCTAATCTTACTAGTAAGGTATAATGTGTACTCGATTTTCAAGAAAATTTTGGTAGTATTTCCCTGTAGTTCCCCAAGTACACTAATGTAGATTGGAAAATGTCCATCAACTATGTACTTAGAGAACAAATCGAGAAGTGCTGACAAAACATCGTGAAAATCAAATATACATTATAAACTTACTAAGTGAGATTAAGTGTTCAAGGATTGTCCCAAATCAGGTACTATCCAAGATTTACTCCTAATGAGTAAATTTTGGAGTGGTTTTTAGGCCAAAAAAATACATATATGTTGTCATTCCTATACCTATGGTCATAGTTTCATCGTTCATATCCTACATTTTATGTAACAATATTTGATTCAATTATTCTTCTATTTGGGTTAGTTCATTCATGCATCATTAACCCTACTTAATCAATATTAATCACCTACACAATCTTGAAGAGAAATTATTGAACTAAGTTAAATCAATCACTAACAAGAGAGAAAGAAATCAATATGAATTAATTAAGCTAACTAGTAAATCTTGGATGGGTTTCTAGGCTAGAATAAAAACCCGTAAAGGAATAAAAACCCTAATAAGAATAAATCACTGTTAAGTATTTAATTTGCTCTAATAGGCAAGTAAAAAAATAAGATTTAAGCAATTCATCAAGAAATTCATTCACAAAGTGGGCCATTAAGGGTTTAAGAAAAATGTACTTCTAATTAACCACTCACCACAATGGTGAATCAGGCTATTATGACAGCGGTTAGAGGTGGAGGTAGAGGTGGTTGGGCTAGAGTAGGCTAGAGGTGGGGCTATGGCGGTGACTGGAGGTGAAGTTGGCACGGCGACATATGGAGTAGGCTAGAGTGGCGATGGTTGGAGCAACAACGGCTGGAGAAAGGTGGCAAGAGTAAGCTGGAGGTGGGGCTGCAGTCCCTAGCGATCAGTAGGGCAACAATAGCTGTGATGCATGGTGAAAGAGAAGTGGAGGAGGTGGAAGAGAAATCACCACAACAAGGTGGAATAAAATAATCTACGATGAAACAGAAGAGTGAGGGAAAGAAACATTTTGCAGGTTTTATTATGTAAACTTAGTCATTGGGTGTTTTAGGAAACTGATGACTAAGTACTTAGTCGTCAGTTGAACTAATAAAACTGACACGGAACCTAGTGTTGACAAACACGGACATGCTAACCAACATGGATGTGTTGGAGACTCAGTCGTCGGTTTCTAAAGGCTAAAACCAATGATAGAAAAGCTAATCCCAAAAAAAGGTTGGCCTTTGTCAAGAGACCTAGTAGTCAGTTTTTATTGATAAAATGCATAATAAGTAAGCACATCGACGTCGGTTGTGTTGAGCAAAATGATAACAGAGACCCATCTCCAAACAAAAAAAGTCAGCCTTAGGAAGGTAACTTAGTCATTAGTTTAGCAAAGAAACTGACGATGTCAAACAATTTGGGGGGAAAATATTTTTGCGGGGACATGGTGCAAAAGTACTTAGAAGTCTGTTTCATAACTAAAACCAATGACATAGACCCTTCTCCAAACCAAAAAGTGGGCCTCAAAAAGGGGACTATGTCATTAGTTTTTTTCCATAACTGACGACTAAGAAACAATTTTGGGGGATAATTTTTCCAAAGGAACATGGTGTGAACTCTATCGTCGACCCGTACAGGAACTGACACTATAAATACAACTTTTAGAGGAAAATATTTTCCCCTAAAAAATTGTATTTCTTGGGTTATCTAAGGCATCATTTTCACTTAAACAAAACTGATGTTATAGTGAAAGAGGTACCCCATGTCTTTTCTAAATCGACAAGATTTGACCAATGGTAATTTGTCTTTTGAACCGATGTTATTGATGATATGGTGTCTGTTTTTTTGGAACTGACGTTATCAAAAGGGACATTAGACGTTAGAAATGTACTAGTGGCATGATATTGTTTTATATAATGGGATAAATTACATTACCAATATGAAAAAGGGTTGGAGTACCTCTTTGGGGATCAAACATCATCGAGCTCCACCTTATCGACCATAAGGGAATGAAGATTTAGAAGCCGCTAACAAAAATAATATCATAATTTTGAAGAAAAGTATCATCTTCCATGACAACTAACACAAAATTTCTTTCAATGGATTTGTGGGCCTACCACACTGTAAGGCCCCTTAACCCTTCTTAACCTACAAGTATAGCTATTGGCTTAACTAGATGTTTAGTTTCAAAATCAATCAGACCCTAATTGTTCTAAATATACAATCTCAATAGTATGTGGACCTCTATGTATATCACCCTTCTCTAGGGGTGTAAACATAATTTTAGCAGTTGATTGAGTTGCTTCATAATGTTCTTAAGAATCTTACAAATTTTCTACCTTGGTTGATTTTGAACTTTTCATATATAATATGTTCGATAGTAGTAATGTTTCTACTGATTGACAAATTTAGCCTAACATCAGGATGACGGATCCTTGGTGTCTAACAAGATAGCTGACTAATGACATTTTTTTAGTTCATTAGATAGAGGACTTTTCTCTCTTTCTCTCCTCACATCTATAAATACCCCTTTCACTCTCTCCTCCTCTCACCTTTTACAAGCTTGGTAGTGTGGTTCAAAGGTTGAGAAGAACCCATTCTGTTGATGAAAGTGGGATTTGTGGTTGCATTCTTGAGTTTGAGTTCTCCTTCGATTGATATGAAGTCGTTGATGGGGCTCCAAATGTCACCCAGAAAACCCCAAAAAGAATAACTTCTAGGTTTAACTAAAAACAGTGCACTAATTCCCTACTCCATATGAGCAGGAGACTTATTACGATATACTTTAGGATCGAACCCAAAGGATAACCTTTTTAAAAGTTATATAGATTTATAAGTATTAAGAGTAATATTTATCACCGAATAGTTGAGATATTGATTAAACTGAATTATTTTTAAAAGAAACAAAGATTAAGGAATTAAATAATAGATAATAAAGAGAACCAGGAATGGGGATTTGCTACCACCTCCTGCTTAATTATCCTAATGGGATCTAACTCTTCAATGGAAGTTACTAAATAGAGGTTTAGTTGTTGTACCCTCACGTGATATAGGTTTCCACTTGGCTTAAACTCCCTTGGAACTGACCATCCTCTACACTCAAGTTCCTAGTTCATTCCAACTAGACTCCCTCACTTACGACCAACCATCCTTAGCACGTAGAAGATTATATCCCAATCACCTCACTATCCCTTGCTGACACCTAAGGGGGATAATAAGATCATTCTGGCTAATCATGCTAACAACAACCTACATACCACTGATTATAATGTATATGTATAGCAAGTCGTCAATTTGCAAGGTAAGGAAATAAATAGAATGATACTTTATTAAGAAACTATATTCTAAAGTTCGGATACAAGCTAGACTAAAATATGGGTATATGGGGCTAGTACCCTACCCCAACGCAAACATATACTTGCTCATGGTGAGGGACAACAACATAAAGATAGAAGGAATGATAGAGAGGGCCATGATGCCTGGTGTAGCAAGGCCAATCTCTCTATTGTGGAAGTCGCCTCCTCACTCCTTGCTAGGGTTTGTTCCATGAAATGTGGCTTCTAATCACCTATCAGAGACCCTTTTGAATGGACAACACACACACACTTTTATAGATGCATTCCTCATTGTTGAAACCCTAAAGTTGAATGCTTGTAGTTGAAGGCATCTAATTTGCTTGGCCCGTACTCGGTCCAACAGGCGACTTCGTGGGTTACTCAATTTGGACCTCATGTCTAATTATCTAGTGGACTAGCATTGGGAGAACTAGAATGGACTAGATGCTTGGAGCATGCATCAAAATGGAAAAACCTGGAAGACTTCGGGTAGACAGCGGCTCGAGCCGGGCAATTGACAAAACTGATCGCTTGACTAGGCGGTTGGAAGGTGATTAAATGGAAAGCTTTTGGGCCTTTCTTCCCTTGAGTCATAGCATCATGAGGACTTGATCATCCATCTGGCCATTTTTGCATAATTTTGTCTGGTTCTGCATAAAATATATATAAAATGCATTAAAGTTTAGAAAAGGAAACATAACCGCATCTGAGTGAATATGGAGTTAAAAATAGGGTATAGAAACACAACAACCTGTAAAAAGTGAGTAAAAAAATATGTAAAAATGGGTATAAATACATTCACCACATTAACCTAGACTAAATCCTTTGCTCCTCCCAAATAAAGCAAAATAAAAAGGAAATCAACAATTAGTACTAGTGTTGATTGCAAAGGCAAGCAAGTTTTAAATAATTAACTTTCTCAACTCATCAATCACCCACAAGTATATGTGATAATTGTAGTTGATGTAACGACCCCGTCTCCCGGTAACCCCCAATTAAGGGAGACCCGAAGGTCAGAGCCGTTATTCAATTAACAGGATCAAAGGTTCGACAAATAATCAATAACAATTATGAAATTCTACTAACTAACTGGAATTGGGTATAAAAAAATAAAACTTTACTTACCTTTTAAAACTTTGGTAAGCTACTCTATCCACAGCCTCGATACACTCTATCTAATCCTCCTGCACTTTATTTCTTATTTCCATAATGTGTCACTTTACTGTTTGTTCTTTCAATTGTTGTACCTAAAACGCCGACAAACAAAATGTCGGTCAATATATCGAAATATACTGGTATGTGGGGACAAGCAAAAGTTCACACATATGGCTAACAATGTAATTATCACAATCAAGTTAATTAACAAGCCAATTTACACTTTTCAGTATGACATTCTCCACCGCTTTTACCCTAACCCTGGCATACCCACCTTAGGGTTTCTTTTGCCAATGGCTTAAGGCCACCTTCTCAATCCCAAGCTTGGTGCCTGGGGGTCACCCTTCATAGTGCCCATTAGTCATTCAATATCATAGGCCACCTTCTCATTCCCGAGCTTGGTGCCTGGGGTCACCACTCATGGTGCCCATTGGTCTACCCATATGGGCCTGACTCTCTTGGCATCATCCATCAGGGTGGCATGTAGGTGCGAGAATACATACTTCTATTATTAATGTGATAATCATAGTGGCTTTATGATTTGCAAGTATGAACATCCGAACTGATAATTTGCATTTAATGCGATTTAACCATCTGGAAAATCCTCGGGAAACTAAAGCGGTTATTCATAATTAACCACATACCTGATCCAGGGCAACTTGATTGTCCAAGCAATAAGGATAAAGAACAAGCAACAAGCAATCAACCATATCCTGAAATTAATTCATGACATCCAAGTGTTATAGTTTATCCAAAACATTCTAAAGCTATACTTGGATTCCACCTTAAGCTTTCTAGGTTACTTTAGGGTTTTATTAGGGTTTTAGCCTCCATAATACTTTTATCACATTTAATGCCCTCTTATTTCACAAACCCTAATTTCAACATCATCGGCATAGTTAAAGTCCATTATTTCTCTCTTAAGTGACTTCAAGACCATTAGACTCAATTACCACCTTTAGTTTCCTTCGAATTGACAACTCATACTTTATCAGGATTTAATTCATAATTATATTCCATTTACAATTAATTACTCATTTATCCATTAGAAAACCCTAATCACCAACTTGAGGGTATTATATCATGAAAATGCAGTTCTATTATATTTTCAGATTTAACCCATTAAAACCCATATTTTCTCAAATTAGGGTTTCTAAACATAGTTATGTGCATAAACCCTAAAACAAGCTTGAAACTACCTTTTTCAAAATTAACTCTTCCTTTTATTCTTAATAGGTTAGTATTTCTCATAATTAGGGTTCCAAACCAAATTAACCCAAAAGAGTCATTAATTCCGAGTTCCATATTAAATTAGGGTTTCACCATAATTTATACACCAAAGGTGATAACTTTGTGTACTTTTTAAATTGCAAGCAATATCAGGTTCCAATTATATTTTTATTGGATTATTCACGTTTTTCTGATCAACTTTCATGTATAGATTACTTTAATCTGATCATCCTAGCATTAGTTATGATATTATGAATAATTACCTTCTATTTGGGGGAAAAGATCACTCTGCCCCTTTTCTCCTGTTCGTCACTCGAGGGAAGAGGTGTAATATTCCTGTCTCTTGTCTCCCACCTCTGGTCTTTCACTCCCTCATGAAGCAGCGCCATGGCTGGTCAACCGATGGGGTTGACATCCTCCTTCATTACCCTGAGCGCCCAAAACTAAGCTCCCCTAGGTCTGTCTTCCTCCGGTGAACTCAACCAGACTCGACAGGCAACCTGCGGTAGCCGGAGTCCCCTACTCTACTAGCGGGCCCCATGGTCTGGAGTAGAGCAATTCGGTCTTGTACCGGTGAACGCCTCCATGATCTCCTCGGCAGATGTGGCGCGGTCTCGACGGGTCTCGACGGGTTGCTCACAGTGCTTGACGACCATGGCAAGGGCCATGGCCTTGAGGCCCTCCTTGCAAGAACTACTACAGAAACGGCCTTTGGCGTCAGTCGTTTAACCCCATTTGGCGTCGGTTTCCGACCGACACCTATGTGGGCGCCGCTAAAGGTCGAACACTTCGGCGTCGGTTTTTTAACCGACGCCTATTTGTTCTATAGGCGTCGGTTGTTTAGTAAATAACCGCCGCCAAAAGTGTTCACGCCACAGAAAATGGCGTCATCTAGGGCACTTTGTGCGTCGGTTATTTACTACACAACCGACGCCTATATAGAATATAGCGTCGGTGTTTTAGTAGATAACCGACACATAAAGTGCCCTAGATGACGCCATTTTCTGTGGTGCGAACACTTTTGGCGTCGGTTATATACTAAACCACCGACGCCTGTACTTCAAGACGACACGGCCGTGCTTCCCTGCACGGCCGTGTTTAGTACTATAGGCGTCGGTTTTATATGAATAACCGACGCCATTTACACCACGGCCGTGCTATCCTGCACGGTCGGGTTGTTTGTACTATTAGGCGGCGGTTTTTATCAAATAACCGACGTTGTATGTCTTTGCTGAAGGTTTTCTATAAATAACCGACGCCTATTTATATATATTTTTTTTCATATCAGTTTGTAGGCCTGCTGTGGCTGGTCAGCAGGATGAGAACCTGCAGTTCAATTTTCTGAACTGCACGTTTACGACATCCATTGATATCAGCCTACAAACAGGCCGCAAACCTGCAAAAGTCACAAGCAAAATTCTACACAAGTACATACATTCAGACATCAATTCAATTCTCACATTCACACATATAGAAACATTCAAATACATGTATTAACATTCAGAAATATTCATTTACAAAGTATCATTCATTATCACTATCAACATCCCAATTATATCTTACAGTTGTCACTGCTTGTATGGCTTTTGCCCATTCTTCTCTTACTTCATTTAATGCTTCCATCGTATATGGAGCATGTATATTTTTTAAGCGTTTACTTGTAGTGTTGTCAGTTTTAAACACCTGCAAAGAGAATGATGTATATATATAAGTAATAATATAAAAATAAGATAAGATTGATATATTTCATACTAACTAATGAGACTATATATAATACCTCATGTATGGTATCGATGTCCAATGCGGCATATTTGATAATCATCTGCATAAATCGCATCACATAGTATGTGCATGCCCAGCCATTGTCTTGTGTAGCACACTATAAATTGAAACATACAAAATAATACAACTAAGCACAATTCACATCAATAATATATATATTCGAGTCGGAAACTTACTTGTACGTTCTGCCAATTTATTGGCTGGTTCTTTTTCCTTGGGACCGTTCCTCCAGCCTTTTTGAATGCATCTAAACCCCTACATGTTAATATAACACAATAAATTGCATAAGTAAATAGTAATGTAATAAAAGATGTTAACGGATATAAAAATGAAATATTTCTCACCAGAATAATGGCATTCTCATTACGTGTCCAATTTTAGTGTTCAATGTACTCCCCGCAGGATCTAGATAATAAACAGTGAATGTCCCGGGGACAATAACTAGTAACTCCCAATGTCTACCGCTAGAAGTAAGAAGTTAACAATTAATAACTCAAAATGCAAAATAAAAATGGAATTTTCTTAAGTCCAAATTATAAATAAAGTAAACTTACTTGACATTGAATGGAGCTATTATTATCGTCTTCTTTTGCTGACCAAAAATTGTAAAAGCATCTATATAGTATTGTTGAACATTATCAGGGTCTTTAGCTACCAAACTAATCAATGATGGAATCAAAAATCCCACATGATCAAATGCAAATTGTTTGCAATGATCTTCGACTAAGTAGCTGCAAAACATATAGGCGTATGCATTAATATATAAGAAACCAGATCACCAGATCTTACACAAGGTATATGGATGTATAAACAAGATCTCACCTTATCCATGTCTCTATCATCGATGTATTCAGCCAATCATACATAAACAGCTCAATAATATCTTGTATAAATAAAGAGCTATCGTATGATCGACCTGCATAATCTACATCTAAAGAAACTATTATAGGGCAATGTATATTATGTGCCCGTAGCCAACATGCCATTCCCCTACAAGTAGGACCTAACGGGTATGTTAGGTCAGTTGGAACCCAAGTTGGTAATGCGGGAAGTGGAGGTGGAGGCCTAGGTGCTCCTGGTGTCTTCTTTTTAACCTGTATATATAATTTCAGATCAGTTGACATCATATATACACATCAACAGTCTAAATCAATGTAAATTTATCTTACAATTTCAGTCGTATAGACGACATCTACTTTGGGCCACAATATGACCCTGCCTTCTGCCTCACCAAGTGTATCAATATCTGGGTGGGCATATGGCAACACAACTTCCCTCCAATCGGGTAACACACGTAATGGGCCCACACGAACATAGCCCTGTGGCATTGGAGTCCCGTGAAACCTTTCCCCAGGAAGGGACGGGTAAGCTTGCGCC
Source organism: Alisma plantago-aquatica (assembly GCA_963693085.1). Lineage (NCBI taxonomy): Eukaryota > Viridiplantae > Streptophyta > Magnoliopsida > Alismatales > Alismataceae > Alisma > Alisma plantago-aquatica. The sequence continues at coordinate 1,618,858,211 of OY856409.1, read as the reverse complement.
TCTGCAACAACATAGTCTTCTATTCTTAAGCGGCATGGCTTCAATGCCTACAAATTTACGTAAAGAATGTTATACATATATACATATAATCTTGAAAACATATCATCTTGAAAAGACTAGCTACAATGTCATAAACAATACTTACAGCAGACGTGCTAGGCGATGGGTCTCCAGGATTACTCGCAGTCTGTGCATCAGGAGAAGAGTGGGTCGCCATAGGCTGATTGGAAGCCTGAGATGCCTGCCACCGCAGCAATTCTTCCTTGACCTTCTCAGCAACTACATCGTTGACCTTCTTAGCAACTAAATCCTCAACTCTCTTATTCTCCTATACATGGATAAAAGAAACATTAGCTTCTTATTAATGAATTTCGTTTTGCAGTAACATTCCAAAAAAAGAATAGGTTACCTCTTCTTGAGAAAGTCTCACTCTGGGTTTGCGCTGGGATGGCCCAAAGAATGCTTTGATGCCAACACCAGCGCTGACACCTCTAACACGTCCAGGATGCTCTGGGTTACCCAAAGCAACTGTCAATTCATCCCTTGTGCCCTGAGGGATGAACGTGCCTTGTTTCCTCTGCTCGTGAAGCTCCCGCTAATCACCATAAACATAAATTGGTAAGTTAACACCACAAATAATCAATATTCAAACGATTTCTCTAAGAGTGTTATTTTACCATTTTTGCATCCGCCTCAGCAGTTACAGGCTTCTTTATTTCACCCTTCTTGTTTTTCCTGCCAGCTATCCAGATATCATGGCGAGGCATGGGTGTGGCAGACTCCTGAGTAGGAGTAGACTCCTGAGTAGCCGCAGACTCCGCCTGTAGTCTTTGGCGAATGCTTGCATAGCCTTTTGGACCCATAGTGTGGTCATGCACATTCAGTGCACGCCTTGCTTTTTGTGCGTCACTGAGGGCCTAGTTAGTATGCACATTAATGATTTGGTTAGTAGCACTAAATGTTAATCTTGAATAGGTGAATACAATGTATATTAATTAAATTGGGAGTGACGCCTAATACCTTGAATTCTTCAGATTTTCTTGAAGCAACAAAATTGTCCCAATCTTCTTTGTCCAAGAAGTTCCATTGTTCAAGGGCTGACTTCTTCTTCTTATCACCCTATTTTATGTATTCTCTGTTCAGATTTGTCCTATAATTCCTAAGCATCTTTCTAGCGCGTTGCATCACATTTTTACGATGCAACTTCTCATCCAATGCAAACAGATTCTGTAAAATAGAAATGTTATTAACTAGTATCCAAAATAGAATTGCAAATAATAGAATTTGTAATCTACAAAATAGAATTGCAAATAATAATAACTCACGCATAAATCCTTCCATATCAAGTCTTTTTTCCCTTGAGGAACTTTATGCCAATTGTCATACTTAACACCACAATGGCTCCGAGTGGTACACCCAAGATAGTTTACAAAATTATTGCGGTTCACTCCAATTGGATTTCCTCCATTATCAAACTCCACCACCAATTTGGATCCACTACCACTTAGCGCTAATAACTTCTTCAACAGAGTGATGCCCCTTTTCTTGTTAAGTGTTTGGTGTTGCGCATCAAGTTGCTCCAGTGCTTCAGTGGGTACAGGTGCATCAACCTAAAATTTGACAAAAATAAAACACACTAAATTAGCCCAATATAGAAATATAGGATATATGACATAACTAGAAGATAATGAATTTTATAGAAATACAAGATATGTTTTTAGAACTTACATTAGTATCCTCGCCATGCTCGTCATGGACAGCATGCTCATCATGGACTTCATGCTCATCATGGACATCATGCTCATCATGGTCAGCCATCTGAAAATGTCATTTAAAATGCAAACATTTAGCATTTGTATTAACTAGAAAAAGGCAAACATTTAGCATTTGTATTAACTAGAAAAGGCAAACATTTAGCATTTGTATTAACTAGAAAAAGGCAAACATTTAGCATTTGTATTAACATACATGTCTCTAAAATTGTGATCTTTTATCAATTAACAATCCTTCATTGTGATCTCCGCGCACATATAAGTCATCATTAGCTTCAATATTTTGTGGAGTGGGCAACCCAACTGAGAATGGACTGGAGTCATCATACTTATCATAGTACTCTTCTTCATCTATAGGATCTTCAATGAACTGTCTTTTACCATGAAGAACAACTGACCATTTATCATTCGCAGGATCATCGATATAGAATATTTGTTTCGCCTGTGATGCCAATATGAATGGTTCACCCTTCTCGCCAATCTTTTCAAAGTTCACCAAAGTGAAACCCAATTCATCCACTATAACTCCTTTGGTGTTATCAACCCAATTACATTTAAAGAGCGGAATTTTGAAATCTATGTAGTCAAACTCCCAAATGTCCTCAATGACACCGTAATATGACATTTTAGCTTCACGTGGACTCTTATCCTTTGCACTTGCAAAGTACATAGTCGACGCTTGAAGAGTGACCCCACTATTTTGGACGACACTCTTATCATCTTGGCGCTTTGTGTAATATGTGAATCCATTAATGTCAAACCCTTCATAAGACATAACATTCGATTTTGGTTTAAAGGCGAGGCATTTGATAGTTTATGTAATATCATTTGGTGTTTGAGATAGTTGATGTAAGACTTTATCTTCAAACCACTTAGTAAAATTCTTATTATGCTCTCTAGCAAGCCACATTGAACTTGCTCGAGGATGTTGTCTCTTTATGAAATTGGTATGTTCCTCGATATAAACACTCACTTCGTCCATATTGTGTAAAATATACAAGTGAGCTTGTTCCAACTGCTCACAGCTGATTACTTTCACCCGTGATCCCAAAATTCCTTTGCCCTCCTCAATATTCTTGTCATTATCAGGAGTGTCATTACCACTGAAAAAGTCATTGCAAAAATCCATAACCTCTCTCGCCACATAACCTTCAATAATACTCCCTTCAGGCCGATAACAGTTTCGAACATCACCTTTAAAAACGCTCATGTATCGTTCAAAGGGATACATCCAATGCAAGAAAACTGGTCCCAACATTTTCACTTCCCTAGTCAAGTGGACAACAAGATGTACCATGATATCAAAGAACGAAGGAGGGAAATACATCTCAAGCTGACATAGGGTAACAACCACTTCTCTTTGCAAATTATCGAGAGTATCAGGGTCAATAACTTTGCTGCATAGACTGTTGAAAAAGAAACAAAGTCTGGTAATTGCAAACCTTACATGCTTCGGCAATATAGATCGAATTGCCACGGGCAATATTTGTTGCATTAGAGTGTGACAATCATGAAATTTAAGATCTATCAACTTCAGATCTTTCATTGATACCAATCTACGGATGTTGGATGAGTAACCATGTGGCACCTTAACATTTACTAAGCATTCACAAAAAGTTTTCTTCTCCTTTCTAGACAACGTGTAACAAGCGGGAGGTAAGTATGTTCTTTTATTACCCATTTCACGTAATTCTGTTAATTCTGACCTTATTCCCATTTCACGTAGGTCCAGTCTGGATTTTATCCCATCTTTAGTCTTACCTGGTATATTTAATAGAGTACCAATGATGCTATCACAGACATTTTTCTCAACGTGCATTACATCGATACAATGCCTGACTGTCAAAGAACTCCAATAAGGAAGATCCCAAAATATTGACTTCTTCTTGAATGAAGAATTGTCACTCCGTGTGGCCATACTACATTGTGATTTCTTACCAAATTCATTGACAATGTCTTTTACTCTTTCATAAACAACATCCCCTGGTATAGGTTTAGGTGCACTCCGTTCATCATTCCATCCATTGAATGCTTTGCGCTTCCTACGATACGGATGGAATTTTGAAAGAAAACTTCGATGACCAAGATATACAGTCTTGCCGCCATGTTTTAGTCTTATTGAATCAGTGTTTTCTTCACATATAGGACACGCTTTAGCTCCTTTGACACTATATCCAGACAAATTCCCATATGCTGGAAAGTCATTAATAGTGCAAAACAACATAGCGTGCAAACGAAATGTCTCTCTTGCTGAAGCATCATAGGTCATCACACCTTCAGCCCAAAGTTTCTTTAAGTCATCAATCAAAGGTTCAAGATAAACATCGATATCATTTCCGGGTTGTTTAGGGCCCGATATCAACAATGACAACATAACATACTTATTTTTCATACACATCCAGGGAGGAAGATTGTATATAACAAGCATGACTGGCCAAGTGCTATGTTGGCTGCTCAATGTCCCGTACGGATTCATCCCATCTGTACAAAGCCCAAGTCTTAGATTCCTATCTTCTTCACCAAATTTAGGGTACAATAGATCAATCTTCTTCCATTGTGGGGAATCAGACGCATGTCATAGGATCCCATCATTATTTTTCTTAACATCTGCATGCCACCTCAAATTCTTCGCATCTTTCGGATTTGCAAACAAGCGTTGAAACCGTGATATTATAGGTAGATACCACAACACCTTGGCAGGAGAACCAGTTTTGGACTCCCCCAAAGTCGTCAATTTATACCGTGACGCACCACATTTTGGACAATCTTTCAAATCTACATAGTCCTTTTGAAATAATAAACAATCATTCGGGCATGCGTGTATCTTCTTGGCCTCCATTCCCATTGGGCACAACATTTTCTTTACCTGGTATGTTGAGATTGGAAGCTCGTTTCCTTCAGGAATAATTTCTTTCAACAAAGTCAACAATGAAGTGAAGCTTTTGTCGCTCCATCTATTGTTAGCTTTCAACTTATACAATCTCAACACAGCGCTAAGCTTCGTAAACTTAGCACACCCTGTGTATAACGGTATCTCAGCATCATGCACAATGTTTGTAAAGATAGGAGGTGGATCGGTGTGCTCTACCCTACAACTATCCAGCATCGCATCAACGATGTCTGCTGGAACTGGTTCGTTCACATTTACGTCATCGGAGGCAATTTCTTCTTCCACCCAAGCACTGCTATCGACATCTACTGGTTTCGATTTTGAAATCTCTCCATGCCAGTGCCATTCTGTATATCCTTGTACGATCCCGTTGCACATGACATGACTTTTGATTTTCTCACCAGTGTTGACTTTCAAGTTGTTACCGCAATGCCTACATGGACAGTAGAACCTATCTGTAGGTTTTTTCCTATGTTCCTCGGCAAATCTAATAAACTGATCAAGACCAGATATAAACTCTGGGGTGCAACGATTACGAATGGACATCCATGATCTATCCATTCTATGATCAGAGAAAACAAGTATATATTAGGAAACAAGTATATATTAGGAAAAGATTAGGCAGCATTTCCCCGCTGTTCTCTAACTACATATATACTTAGAGAACAAATGGGGAAATGCCAACAAACACATGTGATGTCATTCTTATATATAATAAATGTGTACCACCTATCCCATCCTTGAACACCTAATCTCACTAGTAAGTGTATAATGTGTATTGGGTTTTCGAGAAAATTTCGGCAGCATTTCCCCGTTGTTCTCTAAGTACATATGTACTTAGAGAACAAACGGGGAAATGCTACCAAAATTTTCTCGAAACCTAATACACATTATACACTTACATCCTAAGTGAGATTAGGTGTTCAAGAACAGTCCCAAACCGGGGACTATCCAAGATTTACTCCTAATGAGTCAATCTTGGACGGGTTTCTAGGCCAACAAACACAATAATAGATATCTACAATGAAGCCAGACTCCATACAAACAGTATATAATTTAGTGATTGTTCATTCTAATTTATACCAATGTACAAGTAATATAAAAAACAATGATTGTTCACATTCTAGGCCAACAAACACATGTGATGTCATTCTTATATATAATAAATGTGTACCACCTATCCCATCCTTGAACACCTAATCTCACTAGTAAGTGTATAATGTGTATTGGGTTTTCGAGAAAATTTCGGCAGCATTTCCCCGCTGTTCTCTAAGTACATATGTACTTAGAGAACAAACGGGGAAATGCTACCAAAATTTTCTCGAAAACCCAATACACATTATAAACTTACATCCTAAGTGAGATTAGGTGTTCAAGAACAGTCCCAAACCGGGGACTATCCAAGATTTAATCCTAATGAGTCAATCTTGGACGGGTTTCTAGGCCAACAAACACAATAATAGATATGTACATGTTAGGGTTTCATCACAATTGATGTTAGGGTTTAAACAATGTTAGGGTTTAATCAAATCAAATTAGGATGCTAGAATGGACAAGTTTAAATCAAATTAGGATTTAAATTAGGGTTCCAATAGGATTCAATTTAATTAATTTTTATGTGAAAAATGTAATATTATAATACATACAATGGCAATGAAATGAAACCCTAATTGTATTGGAACTCATAAAAGGATGTCTCAAAGGTTGAATCTAATATATGCATCCTAAAAAAGGTATCACATCACAAATGTGCATTTCAATAATCATATTTTATTTCCTTCCAATTAGTGTGGGTGCCATGTTTGGAATTGTTTTCTAATCATGGGTCCCTTAATTTTATTTAGGATAGAAGATAAAATCAAGGATATCAAATAGTATAAGGCGCACCCCCAAATGTAGTAGGCACACCCACTACTACAGAAACCCTAACATTACACAGCTAGTTCACCTTATTTAACCCATGGATACTTCTAGTACTTATGTATTGGACTAACGATGCTTGATACTTAAACACTCAAACAGAGTTTGTATAGTGGCTTCAGATTCATGTACACATGTTTCACAACTCTTCCTCCTTTATATGTCTAACCTTAAGATTTTGATAGGTGAGGAGGTGGTATTAGTATATGTCTTGGTAGGTGGCATTAGGTTGTAGATGTTTATTATCATATTGTCATGTTCTTATTGTAATTAGCTAGAGAACTACACCTACCTATGTACAGAGTTGTATCCATTTAACTTCTCCATCTTTTTTTTTGTGAAAAACACTCAACTATTGATACCAAAAAAACTTTGGGCATTTACAGACAACACACCTGACCAAACGTAAAGAACAAAAGGAGAAAGTATCCCACACAGGGGATCAAAACATCTCCAAACAGCAAGACCATATATACACAACCAAGGAACAGGCTCATACACACAAAGAGAGCAGGAAAAAAAATACAGGGGATAGCTCATACATCAACCTAGATAGATAGCCCTGACACTAGCATTAAAACAGCAGCAGAGTTAGGGCGTCAACCTAGAAAGAATGGCAGAGGAAGGGTTTGATGCTAGTACCTTGTGAGCAGCAGAGTTAGAGTGTGAGCAAGGAGACGCAGAGCAGCAACAAGGAGGAAGGAGCGGGCGGCGGTGGTGGCGACACAGAGCAGCAGCAGGAGCAGGATTGTCGGTGAGCAGGAGCGGCGGCGAGCAGGCGGCGGCGGTGGCGGCGACGCAGAGCAACAACAGGCGTCGGTGAGCAGGAGCGGCGGCGAGAAGGTGTCCAACGGCGGCAGGAGCGGCGGCGAGCAGGACTGGTGGTGGAGAAGGGGGCGCCGGAGAAGGGGAGATGAAGAAGAAATCGCCGGAGAGAAATCGGCGGCAGCAGAGAAATAGGGAAATCGCAATGAAACAGAAGAAAGGGGAAGAGTCGGGCGATCAAGGGTAATGAAGTTCCCAAATAGCGTCGGTTGTTTAAAACAACTGACGCCTAAACATCTTTAGCGTCAGTTGTTTTAAAAAACCGACGTCCAATTGGACGATATTTTCATGAAATTATTTGGCGGGAACCACTTTCAGCGTCGGTTCTACAAGGATAACCGACGCTGAAAGTGACACTTTTCGCGCAAATTTTCATCGTACATAGGCGTCGGTTTCTACGTATATAACCGACGCTGAAAATGACACTATTTTTTTAATCGAAATATGAATTTCGCGGGCGACTTTACGCGTCGGTTTGTTATAAACAACCGACGCTTAATACAAAGCGGTACCCGTGTCTGACTGGTCTTCGAATATAGACGTCGGTTTGCTTAAACAATCGACGCCTTATATGTTAGGCGTCGGTTTTCCTTAATAACCGACGCCAAGAAAAGTGACACTGAATGCTATTTCTGTAGTAGTGAAGCCGACCCTTCCGCCCAGAACAGAGCATAGCTGCCTGTATATTGGCGGAGGGGAAATCCCCCAATCGCATCCCGTTCTGGCCTTCGGCCTAAAGGCGCGCCCATACTTATATAGGCATAGGCTTCAGCAGACATCGAGACTCTGGTCCCTCCTGAATCCCGATTCAACAGGGACTTGGGCAATTCCTTTTCTTTCCGAAAACGGTTGCTCCTCAGCCTTGATGAACTCGGTAAGCAGCTACCGTTGGATCATCATCCAACAGCTAGTAGGTCCCGTGTCAGAACAAAAGCATGTGATATGTAATACGACTCGCATCACTTTAGGAAACTTCCAAAATTCATATCTCCCAAACCGTCGATCCTTTTAATCCCAAATTTTGAGGGAAGGTCCATAACGACTTAATCTACGAGTGTAACAAATTAGAGACCCAAATTCCAAAGGAAAAGGGTGTTTTCTTCATAAGAAATCTATCATTATAAATTAAGTCAATTTAATTTGGTATTCCCTCTTTCTTTGCCATTAAGTTATTATTTTGAATTCCTTGAACCTCAAGGAACGCTAAAGACTTGGAATCCTATATTGGGAATATTCCTTTACTTATCTTTTATCTATTTTCTCTTTCTTTCTTTATTAAGATATTTATTTTCTTAATCTTTCATTTCCTTTTTACCTCTTCTCATATTTTTATTAGAAATCACATAGAAACGAAATTTATTTAATTGTGGTCATTACTTCCACTTTCTTGAGTTTTCTATGTATTTCTCATTATCACTTTTCTTAATACCCATTATCTTGTGTCTTTTATTTTTATTTGGACTTCTTTTCTTTTCTTCTCTTTTATATCCATTAATGGATTAATCTAATAATAGGGATCACGAATTTCCTATCCAAAGGAATATTTGCAAGGAAACCCATCCTCTGAAGCAAAGCTTACAACCTTTTTAATTAAGCCCAATTTCACAAAATCATTATATTTTTAATTACAAAACACATGCAAAATTGAGGTTGTAACAGTTGAGGTTGAACCATAGGGAGCTAGGATAGCTAGACACAAAATTACTAATATTCAACAATCTAAGTCGATTTCAATTAAAAGGGATTGGTTTGGATCAAATTAATTCTAAAAATAAATAAAATAAATGAAAAACACTAGTCACTTGGAGAAGGATTGAAATCAAATTATGAGAATCTTGGATATGGGATTTCACCTCCACATCATAACTCAAATAAAAACCATGAATTCACTTATACTAGTCAATCTTCACAGGGTGGATATATTTATTTAATGCATTTCCCAATGACAAAAGATACTTCTAATCCCCTATTGCATTCACATGCATACACATGATATTAGATTGTAACCCAGAACCCCAAGTACAATCCTAGTCATCCCTATGGTCAAGCATGTGTTGTCAAAATGATTATTCCTTACCCCCTAATATATCTTCCCATAAATAATAAGAGGCATAAAACATGTAAGCATGATGGCCATCCATGCATACAAGGAAATATACACCATAATTCGTATTGAAGTAGAAGATTATCTAATATTAGATATAAAATTTGAGTCACATTGAGTTATGACATGGGAGTTACTCTCCCATGTCCAAGAAAAGATTTTATGCACTGATGGTGAGTAAACACATGCACAAATGATTAATCATTGAAATAAACATGAGAAAAGAAAGAGGATTACCAAATGGATCGGTGGGAATGAAGAATATAAGAACACCTCTATCCAAGAGAAGGAGATCGGTCTCTAAAAATGCTCCTCCCTTCTCTTTCAGCTTTGAGAAGGAACAAAGAAGAGAAATGGGGCTAACAAATGGATTCTCTCCCGAGTAAAACTAGCATTCTCCCCTAGATCGCCTCTCTAGAGCTCTGGCCCCGTCTCCAGTCTCTAACCTCTCCAAATGATGTGTGGTCCTGTTCGCAAGGGGTTTTGTTGGTTATGTGTTTCAAAAAGGAGCATTTATTTCTAAAAATGTACAAAAAATATGCTTCACATGACGTGTGAGTAAGTCAAAACAGTGTGTGAGATCCAGGTTTCAGCATCAACCAGGTAAGACCGCAAGTGTTACAATGTGTGGAATGACCACACGACATAAGACAACTTTCTATCAAATTTTGATCTTTCTTCCTTAAGGTGTAAGAGAATTCCACATGACATAAAAGGACATTACTGACAAGTCTTCTATTTGAGAGTCACATACCGTAAGGGAGGGTCCTCATGCCGTGTGAAAGGTTGTCTGTTGAGCAATGAACTCCAAAATTTTGAGAAAGTTTGGAAATGCCAAATAGATCAAATTTTGGACATTTTTCTTTCATTATAAGTGGAATGTGGTGTACCTACAATTCAAACCATGACATGAGTAAGACCAACAAGAAACAAACATATTATCATGAAACAGAGTAGAAATATGTTTAAATTGAGTGATATGTGCAACTAAAATGGCATGAAAATATGATATAATTTGTGCACATCAAATCTCTATAAGCTTGAATCATTACTTGTCCTCAAGCAAAAAGAACTGGATAAATGGCTAGAATAAACAGATGGGAAAAAATTAGATCCTATTGAATGTGAATTGAGAGATCTTGGAATGGCAACTGTCATCATTTAGATATGTGACTGAACATGGAGTCAGTCTAACTCTCAAGATACGATTTTAAGTTCAAACCGGTATTTAGTTTCCTTTCAAAGAACCAACTAGAGAGAAATTAGCAAAAAGAAGATGACATAGCCAAAAATATAATTATTTTCCACAAAGATCATTGAAATGAAATTTTCTATCTTCCTACAATGACATTGATATTCAAGAAAAAAATTAGTCTAATTTTAGTGTACGGTACTCAACTGCTAATATAGACTTACAAACATGTGGAATACCATTTGGGGATCCATTTCCCTCTTTCATATGTTATACCCAACCTTCATTGATTTGGAGGAGATGTGGGTGACTTCATCATCTTTTGTGGGGTTTGGATTTTCAAATGAAGATCAAAATTTTCCCTTTTATGTGATTTGGGCTCCGCTTTGGAACCATGGAATCTTGTGATAATTCTCCCCCTTATTATTTCAAGTCATGCATGAAGATATTCATTTCTAAAAGTTGTCAAGTAGAGCAGTGAAAAATGAATTATAGGGAACATCACTGAGGGAGTAAATTACATTATAAAGAAGGGAGGACATAACACATCCACACCAAATATCACAAACCAAGAGACTACCTCATACCATCAAGAATTAACCATCGTATTTTCTAATGCTATATTTAAATGTGATGGTATGTTTGTAGGTATCAACTTACATGCCATAAATCCCACGGGTTGTTTCTTGGTGGGCGAAGGACACATTGCTTCTGAAGGGTGTTCCCTTGAAGGCAAGGTTCAAGCTATTCTCAAAGTAGTTGAACATGCCCAAAAGCTACAACAAACTCATGTTCTAATATTTTCAGAATGTGCCTTAGCGGTGGAGCTCTACAATAAGGAATCCAACCTTTTGTAGTTCAAGCCCTTCGTGGAGAAGTTCAAGGAGGTTATGACCCCACTAACACTTTATAGATTCACCATGATCCCCAGGACACTCAACATGGTAGAGAACATCATTGCTAGATCCGCTCTACAAACTCTAGAAAATGGACATAGTCATTGTCTGAGTACGTTTTCACCTTTTAATACTTTAGTTTTGTCATTTTCTTATGTTAAACTGAGTTGGTTAGATCATCTGATCAACTCTGATCTAAACAAGCTTTCACCTAGTAGAGAGAGTTGGATGAATACATAATCTCTTCTATTTCTAAAAAGATGAATTATAGGGTTGGCAAAATCATCTTATTTCTACTCAAAGCTATAAAGTTGAGAAATTGAAAGCATTTGAATCATTACATGGTTTAAGAGCATGAGTGAGAGAATTGCAAATCATGTTTATCTAAATACCTAAATATGGAGATGAATAGCCATAATTTCAAAAAAAAATCAATTAGGATGATTCTTCCCTAATCTGTCATCTTATAGCCATGTTTTCTTACAAAATTATAGTTCAAATGTATGGAAAATTGATAAAAACATTTAACTCAAAATTCTTGCAATGATGTGAGAAGAAATACAAAACATGAAAGCAACAACTAAATGACACAAGCAAATGAATGAAAGGAAATGTCATGAAGTAAAACTAAAATTCCGGTAGGCTACACCCCCCTAAACTTGAAATTTGCAATGTCCTCATTACTCATAACAAACGTAAGAGTTGAACAATCGGGTACCTCAGGTATGTCAGAAGGTGGGGTCAAGTCCCACAAGGTCTTCATTCTTATTTTTCAGTGTGCTCACTCAAGAGGGATGTCCACTACTTTTCTTCAAGGATGGAAATTATTTCGCTAAGTATCTAGGCCTCTTTGTCAATTTATTTTTGATTTGGAACAAAGAAGTATGCTTATGATTTACAATAGTCATATGTACATTATTTTTCTTTGTCCTGACATATTCTTCTTCAAGACAATAGGAATTTTATTTAGAAATTTTTTTTTTAATCACCAAACATTGTGTCAAAGATGTGTTGTAAGGGGTCATGCTTCTTGCTTGAAAAATCATCAAGTGGAGTAGTTTTTGCATATTACTCTCTTTGAACTTCTATTTCCATAAGGTCATTGATGTTAACAGCCTCATCTAAAAACTTCTTTAATGGAAAAAGTCATTCTCTTGACGTTGTTTTTTGGTTGGAGAGTGCTTGTTGAGAAATTTGATTTTCCAACATTCTTGCATGAATAGAATTCCCATCCACCCTAGAAGAGAGAGTGTGAATGGAATCCTATATGAGATGTGTTTGTTGAAGTTACTCATCATTTTTCTTCATTTTAGATGAAAAAAACTCCTCTAGGAGTGATTCCAAGTTGGACTTTGAATGTTGTTGTTGTTGGTGAACATGTTGTTGTTGAGGATTTTGCCTAAGATATTCATTTTCTTCACAAGAAAGGTAGGTCATTTGAGTTGGTTCGGTACTCAAATTCTCAAGCTTTAGAGGAAATGCATCTAGTTCTCCTGCAATTAAGTTTGTTTCATCAACTATATGTATGCTAACTTGCTTCCCAAAAGTAGTAGAAGGAAAATAAAGTTGATTATTCATTTCAGTGCTCCATTGGCAATAATTTACTTCCATGTCTTCTATGATTGCATAAGCTTCTTGAAGGATTTGTTCATTAACGCTCCATTTGTATCTACATCTATTAACATCATTGTGTTATGAAATAGAACATTATAAAATTTTTGAAGAAGTAACCAATTGTTGAGGCCATGGTGAGGACAAAGGTGTTGAAGGTCTTTGAATCTCTCCCATGTGTAATAGAGAATGTCCCTATCTATTTGAGAGAAATTATTGAGTTGTCTCCTCAACTATACGGTTCTTCTTGGCGAAATACTTGGCTAAGAATATTTTGAGAAGCTCCTCCCAATTCTTAATAGAATTACTTGGCAAAGATGAAAGCCATGCCTTGTCTCTATACTTCAAAATTAAGAAAAGAATAAGGTGAATCCCATCAGTAGGAATGCCATTTATCTTGAAGGTGCTCAAGTAATGCAAAAACTCAGTTATATGTAAATTGGGATCTTCCATAGGATTCCCTCCAGACGTGTTCTTTTGTAATATTTGTACAATGATAGGGCTGATAAAAAAATTATCTGCCTCGATTGGTGGGATATTAATAGCTCCATTTAAGTCCATAATAGAATGAACAATAAAGTCTTTGAGGGGACGGTCATCTTTCATTATTGTTTTATCTTGTTGAGCAAGACACTCAGGCGAAGGTGGTGATGATGAATGTTGTGATTTTTCGAAATTGATTGATGTTCACTCCTAGCTTTTTGAAGATCTACATACAATTCTACAAGTAAACAAGGCAAGTGAAGCACAAATGAAAATGGAACATACAAAAAAATGACAATGATGATGATAATAATGGAAGTGAAGTTGGATATGTGGGTGTGATCTAGTCTTGCTTACTAATTAACACTATTCCTATAACTACGAAAATTATAGGTCCCTAGCAATGACATATAAACTTTTTGATTTCCAAAGGTAAGTGAGTTTAAATAATTAATTTTCTCAACTCATCAATCACACAAAAGTATACGAGATCAATTGTAGTCAAGGTCGAACCATAGGGAGCTCGGCTAGCTAGGTGCTAAATTGCTAACTTTCAACAATCTAAGTCGGTTTCAATTAAAAGGGGTTCGTTTGGTTCAATTTAATTATAAAAATAAATAAAAGAAATGAAAAAATGAGTCACTTGGAGAAAGGTTGAAATCATATTATGAGGATCTTGGTTATGGGATTTCACCTCCACATCATAACTCAAATAAAAACCATTAATTCACTTATACTAGTGAATCTTCATAGGGTGGTTGATTTTATCTAATACATTTCCCATTGATAAAAGATAGTCCTAATCCCGTATAGCATTCTCATGCATATATATGGTTTTAAGCTGCAACCTAGAACCCTCAGCACAATCCTAGACATTCCTATGGTCAAGGATGTGTTGTCAAAATGATTATTCCTTACCCCCTAATATATCTTCCCAAAAATAATAAGAGGCATAAAATATGTAAAATGATGGCCAGCCATGCATACAAGGAAATAAACACCATAATTCATTTTGAAGCAGAAGATTAACTAATATTAGATATGAAATTCGAGTCACATTGAGTTATGACATAGGAGCTACTCTCCCATGTCTAAGAAATGGAGTTTACCCACTCATGGTGAGGAAATACAGACAAAAATGGTGAATCATTAAAATAAACATGAGAAAAGAGAGAGGGATAATAAATGGATCCATGGGAGTGATGAACAGAAGAAGATCTCTATTCAAGAGATGGAGATTGGTCTTTGAAAATGATCCTCGCTTCAACAACCTCATCTTTTCAACTTCGTGAAGGAATAAAGAAAAAAATGGTGCTAGAAATGGATTTTCTTCTGAGAAACCCTAGATTTCTCTCCAAGATCGCATCTCTAGAGCTCTACCTCGTCTCTTATCTCTAACTGCTCCAAATGATGTGTGTCCTTCTTCCAAAGGGGTATCATTGGTTATGTATTATGATAATATATGATCATTTATTTCTAAAATTGTATAAATAATATGCTTCACACGGTATGTGAGTAAGTCAACACAGCCCGTGAGATCCAATTTCAGCTTCTTCCAATCAAGATCACAAGTGTTACGATGTGTGGAATAGCCACACAGATTAAGGGAACTTTTTTGTCAATTCTGATCTTTCTGACTAATAGCGTAAGAGATTTCCGCATAAGGGGACTTTGCTGACAAGTTTGTTGTTTGAGAGTCACATGACGTAAGGGAGGGTCCTTATGCCATGTGAAAGGTTGCCTATTGAGCTATGAACTCTAGACTTTGGGGAAACTTTGGAAATGCCATATAGGCTAGATTTTGGGCATTTTTCTTTTATTATAAGTGGAATATGGTGTACCTTCAATTCAAACCATGACATGACTAACACCAACAAGAAACAAACATCTTAGCTTGAATCGAAGTAGAAATATGGTTAAATTGAGTGAAATTTGCAACTAAAATAGCATGAAAATATGATATGCGTTGTGCGCATCAAATCCCCCTAAGCTTGAACCATTGCTTGTCCTCAAGCAAAAAGAATTGGATAAATGGCTAGAATAAATAGATGGGAAAAAATCAGATCTTACTAGATGTGAATTGATAAATCTTGGAATGGCACTGTCATCATTTAGATATGTGACTGAACATGAAGTCAGTTCTAACTATCAGGATAAGATTTTAAGTTCAAATTGCTATTCAGTTTGCGTTGAAAGAACCAACTAAAGAGCAATTAGACAAACAAGATAACATAGCCAAAAATGTAATGATTTGCCACAAAGCTCACTGAAATGAAATTTTCTCTCTTTCGCAATGACATTTTATTAAAAAATCAATCTATTTTAGTGTACGATACTCGGCTGCTAATATTAGCTTACACACATGGAATACAATTTGGGGATCCATTTCCCTTTATCATATGTTATACCCAACCTTCATTGGGTTGGTGGAAACATGGGTGACTTAGCCATCTTTTTTGGGGTTTGGATTTTGAAATGAATATTAGAATTTCCCCTTTTTATGTGATGTGGGCTCCTCTTTGGAACCCTGTAGTTTTGTTCTAATTCACCCCCTAATTATTTCAAGTCATGAAGGAAGATATTCACTTGTAAAAATTGTCAAGTAGAGTAGTGAAAAATGCATTGCAAGTTTGGAAAAATCATCTTATTACCACTCAAAGCTATAAAGTTGAGAAATTTCATGCGTTTGAATCATTACATGGTTTAATAGAATGATTGAGAAAATCACAAATCATGTTTATCCAAATACCTAGATATGGAGATGAATAGACAAAATTTCAAAAAAATAAAAACCAATTAGGATGATTCATGCCCAATCTGTCATCTTATAGCCATGTTCTTTGCAAAATTATGATTCAAGTGGTAAGGTGGATTGATCAAAAATTTAAACTCACAATTCATGCAATGATGTGAGAAGAAATAAAAAAACATGAAAGCAACAACTAAATGACTAATAGCAAATGAAATGAAGTAAAACTAAAACTACTAGTTGGTTGTACCCCCTAAGCTTGAAATTTGCAGCATCCTCACTACTCATAACAAACCTATGAGTTGAATAATAGGGTACCTCAGGTACGTCAGAAGGTGGGGAAAACTCCCACAAGGTCTTCGTTCTTCTTTTTAAGTGTGATCACTCAAGAGGGAGGTCCAATGCTTTAATTCGAGGTTGGAAATTATTGTGCTAAGGATCTACGCCTCTTTGTCAATTTATTTTTGATTTGGAACAAAGATGTACACTTATGATTTAGAATAGTCATCTAGACGTCATTTTTTTGTCCCTACATATTCTACTTCAAGACAATAAGAATCTGATTTAGAAAGATTTTTATAATCACCAAGCATTGTGTCAAAGATGTGTTGCAAGGGGCCATGTGGATTGTTTGACAAATCATCAAGTGTAGTAGTTTTTGCATATTTCTCCCTTTGACCTTTAGTTTTCATAAGTTTATTGAGTTAACAACTTCATCTGATGTCTTCTTTGATGGCAACCTCCAGGTCTTGTTGTTTGGTTGGAGAGTGCTTATTGAGCAATTTGATTTTCCAACATTCTTGTGTGAATAGAAATCCCATCCACCCTAGAAGAGAGTGTGTGAATGGCATCCTTTATGAGATGTGTTTGCTGAAGGAACTCATCATTTTGCTTCATTTGAGAAGAAGCTATATCCTCTATGACTGATTCTAAGTTGGAATTTGAATTTAGTTGTTATTAGTGACCAAGATGTTGTTTTCCTAAGAGCTTCATTTGCTTCACAAGCTAGGTAGGCCAGTTGAGTTGGTTGGGTGCTCAACTTCTCGTGCTTTGGAGATTAGACATCAATTTTTCCTGCAATTAAGTTTGTTTCATCAACTGTATGTATGTTAACTTGCTTCTCGAAAGCAGTAGAAGTTAAATAAGGTTGACTTTTCATTTCAGTGCTCCACTGACAATGATTTACTGCCATGTCTTCTATGATTGCATAAGTTTCTTTGAAGGATTTTTACATTAAAGATCCATTTACAACTCTATCATTTAACGTCCTTGTTTTATGAAATAGACCATTATAAAAAATTTGAAGAAGAAACCAATTGTTGAGACCATGGTGAGGACAAATGTATTGGAGGTCTTTGAATCTCTCTCATGCTTCATAGAGAGTGTCCCCATCCATTTGAGAGAAAGTAATGAGCATTATCAATCTTCTTGGTGGAAAGTACTTGGCTAAGAAGACTTTTAGAAGCTCCTCCCAACTAGTAATATAATTCCTTTAGAAAATATGAGAGTGATGCCTTGGCTCTACCCTTGAAAGTGAATGGGAAAAGAATAAGGTGAATATCATCCATAGGAATGTCATTCATTTTGAAGGCGATCAAGTAATGTATAAATTCAACTATATGTAAATTGGGATCTTACATATTAGTCCTTCTAAATCTATTCTATTGTAACATATGTATAATGATGGGGTTGGTAGAAAAATTATCCAACTCAATTGGTGGGATATTTATTGGCCCCATTGATGTCCATAATAGAAGGAATAACAAAGTCTTTGAGGTGACGATCATCTTCCATCATTACTTATCTTGTTGAGAAAGATGTTGATGTGAAGGTGGTGATGATGAATGTTGAGACTTTTCCAAATAAATTAATGTTCACTCCTTGCTTTTTGAAGATCTGCATACAATTCTACAATTAAACTAGGCAAGTGAAGAATAAATGAAAATGAAAGATACAAAAAAATGACAATGATGATGATAAAAATGGAAGTGAAGGTGGAGATGTGGGTGTGATCTAGTCTTGCTTACTAATTAACACTTTTACTCTAACAAAGAACATTGTAGCTCCCCAACAAAAATGCCAAAAACTTGTTGATTACCAAAGGCAGGCGAGTTCTAAATAATTAATTTTCTCAACTCATCAATCACTCGAAAGTATATAGGATCGATTGTGGTCGAGGTCAAACCACAGGGAGCTAGGCTAGATAAGCACAAAATTGATAAATTTCAACAATCTAAGCACTAGTACATAACATGCCTTTAGTGTCAGTTATTTAAGGCCTTTAGTATCAGTTTTAATGCGACACCTATGTGGGCGCCACTAAAAGGCTAACCGTTAGGCGTTGGTTCTCAAACTGATGGCACAACCCTTCACGCACCACCAAAAATGTGCCAGCGGGGGGTATAGGCGTCGATTATTAGCTATGAAACCGACGTCGTAAACCTTCACGCCATAGAAAGGGTGCCATCTGGGGCACTATCAGCGTTGGTTTATTAGTGATAACCGACACCATCTCGGTATAGGCGGCAATTATTATCTTTGAAACCGATGCCATAAACCTTTGCCCCACAGAAAGGGCGCCATCTGGGGCAGTATCAGTGTCGGTTTATTAGTGATAACCGACGCCATTCACCCACTGCAACGGTCCCATCAACGTCAGTTATTATTGATAACTGACGCCAAATCACATGCATTAGGCGTCAGTTATAATTATTTATCTGACGATGTAAGCATTTGTCGTCGGTTTTAAACAAATAACCGACGCCTATTTCATCTTTTTTTTCTTATCAGTCTGCAGGCCTGCTGTGGCTGGTCACAGGATGAGAAACCTACAGTTCAGTTCTGAACTGCGGGTTTTACGACATCCATTGATATCAGCCAACAACAGGCCACAAACCTACAAAATTAACAACATTAATTGGAACACATTTAGCAACCTGCAGTTCCATTCGATTTTCACATATGTAGAAACATTCATGTAGTAATCTACAGTTCCATTCATTTTCACATTCACACATGTAGAAACATTCACATAGAAACCAATAGTTTCATTCATTTTCACATTCACACATGTATAAACATTCAGACACATGTAGAAACATTCACACATATTATAATTTAGAAATTCATTTACAAAATATAATTCTTTAGTCATTATTCGCTATCAACATCCCAATTATATGTTAAAATCCCCACTACTTGTATGGTTGTTGCCCGTTCTTCTCTTACATTATTTAATTTTCCCATCGTATAGGGAGCATGTACATCTTGAAAGGCCTTTCCTATAGTGTGGTTAGTTTTAAACACCTGCAAAGAGAATGATGTATATATATAATTAATAATATATAAATAAGATTGATATATTTCATATTATCTAATGAGACTATATATAATACCTCAGGAATGGTATCAATGTCCACTATGGCATATTGGATAATCATGTGCATAAATCGCATCACATAGTATGCACATGCCCATCCGTTGTCTTGTGTAGCACACTATAAATTGAAACATAAAAAATATTAAAAAATACAACTAATTAAGCATTGTTCACATAAATAATATATACATTGGAGTCGGGAACTGTAACGTCCGAGCCCACTGCCCGAGGCTCTAGTAGAGTTTCAGGAATGACGACTGGCCCCACAGACCACCACTAGCCTTAACTGCGTGCTTTATCCACGCTCATGTGCAAGCCGGGGTCAACTTCCCGACTGGTCACCCATCCTAGTACTACTCCAAGCTGAGCACGCTTAACTATGGAGTTCTTTAGAGATGGGCTCCCGGAAAAGGAGGTGCACCTTGGTGATATGGGTAGTCCATTCATTCCTTTTAATATCATGTTATCCGAGGCCTCAAATCCTGGGATGTTACAATCTCCCCCACTTAGACTCTTGACGTTCTCGTCAATGCTCAACTATAAGGCCTCATGATCTCTTCCCCATTTCAGTGCATACCCACAATGGCCCATGTACACCCAGCTCCCGATCACGGAATACCAGCATAAGGGTGGCTACGTCAACCATGGACAACCCTTTCCTACATGCCTGGACCGCACGGCTCAAGACTGGCATGCCATGCCCATGTGGGCCCACCTACTGGAGGGGAATTGGCTCTAATACCATTTGTAACGTCCGAGCCCACTGCCCGAGGCTCTAGTAGAGTTTCAGGAATGACGACTGGCCCCACAGACCACCACTAGACTTAACTGCGTGCTTTATCCACGCTCATGCGCAAGCCGGGGTCAACTTCCCGACTGGTCACCCATCCTATTACTACTCCAAGCTGAGCATGCTTAACTATGGAGTTCTTTAGAGATGGGCTCCTGGAAAAGGAGGTGCACCTTGGTGATATGGGTAGTCCATTCATTCCTTTTAATATCATGTTATCCGAGGCCTCAAATCCTGGGATGTTACAGGAACTTACTTCCACGTTCTTCCAAATTATTGGCTGGTTCTTTTTCCTGGGGACCTTTCCTCCAACCTTTTTGAACTCATCTAAACCCCTACATGTTAATGTAACACAGTACATTGCATAATTAAATAGTAATGTAATAACATATGTTAACGACTATGAAAATGAAATATTTCTCACTAGAATAATGACATTTTCATTTTGTGTCCATATTTTGAATTCAATTTAGTCCCCTTAGGATCTAGATAATAGACAGTGAATATCTCAGGGACAATAACTAGTAACTCCCAATGCGTACCACTAGAGGTAAAAAAGTTAAACATTAATAACTGAAAATCCACAATAAAAATGTAATTTTCTTAAGTCCAAATTATAAGCAAAGTAAACTTACTCCGCATTGAATGGAGCTATTATCACCATCTTCTTATTTTGAGAAAAATTTGTAAAAGCATCAAAATAGTATTGTTGAACTGACGTAGGGTCTTTAGCTACTAGACTAATCAAAGATGGAATCAAAAATCCTACATGTTCAAATGAAAAATCTGCACATATCTTGTCTTAGGAGCTGAAAAACATGTATTATGTATGCATTAATAAATAAGAAACCAGATCACCAGATCCTACACAAGGTATATGGATGTATAAAGAAGATCTCACCTTATCCATAGCTCTATCACAAATGTATTCAACCAATCATATCGAAACAACTCCAAAATATCTTGTATAAATAGTTTGGTTTTGTATGATTGACCTGCAGCATCTGCATCTATAGAAACAATTATAGGGCAATTTATATCATGTTCTCCTAACCATAATGCCATACCCCTACAATTAGGACCTAACAGGACAGGTAGGTCCTGTGGAACCCAACTTGGTAATGTAGGAGGCGGAGGTAGAGGCCTAGATGCTCTGGGTCTTCTTTTTAACCTGTATATATATATAATTTCAGATCAATTGACATCATATACACACACTAACAATTTAATGTAATGTAAAATTACCATACAGTTTCAGTATAGAGGACATCCACTTTTGGCCACAATATCACTCTACCTTCTGCCTCACCAAGCATTTCATAATCTGGGTGGGCATATGGTAATGGAAGATCCATCCAATTGACAAATATACGTACCAGGATCACACAAACCCAACCAGCTGGTAATAGAGTCCCGTAAAACATTTCCCCTGGTAGGGATGGGTAAGATGACGCCTCTGCAACAACAAATTCTTTACTTTTCAGATGGCATGGCTTCAACCCCTACAAATTTTTGTGTAAAGAATGTTATATACATATATACATATCATCTTGAAAACATATCATCTTGAAAAGACTAGTTACTATGTCATAAAAATACTTACAATGGATGTGCTAGGTGGTGGCTCTACAGGATTACTCTCAACCTATGCAGTATGAGTAGAGCGGGACGCCATATGTACTATCTGCTAAGTGGCAGTCAGAGATGCCTGCCACTTGGTCATTACTTCTTTGAGTTTCCTATCAACTATCTTATCTACCTATACATGGATAAAAGAAACGTTAACTTCTGATTATTGAATTCTCTTTTACAGTAACATTATAAAGAAAGAATAGGTTACCTCTTCTTGTGAAAGTCCCACTTTTGGGACATGTTTGCGATGGGATGGCCCAAATAACACTTTGATGCCCACACTAGTGCCTCCAGCCCTAACACGTCCAGGATGCTCTGGGTTACCTAGAGCAACTATCAATTCATCCCTTGTGCCCTCATGGACGAACTTGCCTTGTTTCCTCAGCTCGTGCAGCTCCCGCTAATCGCCAAAACAAAAATTTGTAACTAAGTAAACACTACAAATAATCAATATTCGAACGATTGCTCTAAGAGTTGTATTTTACCATTTTTGCAGCCGCCTCAGCAGTTGCGGGCTTCCTTATTTATCCCTTCTTATTTTGCCTCCCAGCTATCTAGACATCATGGCGAGGCAGAGGTGTGGTACCTATAGTAGAGGACTCCTGAGTAGCAACAGACTGAGCAGTAGACTCAGTATGTAGTCTTTGGCGAATGCTTGCATACCCCGTTGGACCCATTGTGTGGTCATGCACATTCAGTGCATGCCTTGCTTTTTGTGCCTCACTGAGGGCCTAGTTAGTATGCACACTATATGTTAATCTTGAATAGGTGAATACAATGTATATTAATTAAATTGGGAGTGACACCTAATACCTTGAATTCATCAGTTTGTCTTGAAGAAACAAAGGCGTCCCATTCTTCTTGGTCCAGGAAGTTCCACTGTTCAGTGGTTGTCTTCTTCCTCTTGTCACCTTCTTTTATGTATTCTCGGGTGAGATTTGTCCTATAGTTCCTTAGGACTCTCCCACAACATTGCATCACACATTTATGATGCAACTTTTCATCCAATTCAAATATACTCTACAAAATAGAATTGCTATTAACTAGTATCCAAAAAATTAGTAATCTACAAAATAGAATTGCAAATTAATAATAACTCACGCATAAATCCTTCCATATTACATCTTTCTTCCGCATAGGAACTTTATGCCAAGAATCTATCTTACAACTGCAATGGCTATGAGTAACATATCCAATATATGAAATAAATGAATTGCGATTCACTCCAATTGCATTTCCTGCATTATCAAAATCCTCAACAAGTTTGGATCCATTTCCCCTTTGCGCTATTAACTTCTTCATCATAGTGATGCCCCTTCTCTTGTGAACTTTTTGGTGCTGCTCATCAAGTGCCTCAAGTGCTTCAGAGGGTACATGTGCATCATCAACCTAAAATTTGATAAAATAAACACACTTAAAAGATATAACTATAAATGGACATATAGATATAAATATATGATATATTTTTAAAACTTACATTGTGAGGAGGCACATTGATGACCTCACCCTCACGGTAATCATCAACATGGTCATTAGGAGAATGCTTAGCCATCTGAAAGTTCACATTCACATTGTAAAGTAATTCACATTGTAAAGCTCACATTGTAAAGTTCACATTCACATTGTAAAGTAATTCACATTGTAAAGCAATTCACACTGTAAAATTCACATTATAAAGTTCACATTCACATTGTAAAGTTCACATTCAGAAAAATAAAACATATAAAAAATATAAACATGCCTCTAATATTCTAATTTTTTATCAATTAACAATCCTTCATTGTGATCTACGCGCACATACAAGTCATCATTAGCTTCAATATTTGCTGGTGTTGGCAACCCAACTGAGAATGAACTGGAGTCATCATACTTATCATAGTACTCTTCTTCATCTATAGGATCTCCAATGAACTATCTTTTACCATGAAGAACAATCGACCATTTATCATTTGCAGGATCATCGATATAAAATACTTGTTTTTCCTGTGATTCCAATATGAATGGTTCACCCTTCTCACCAATCTTTTCAAAGTTCACTAAAGTGAAACCCAATTCATCCACTATAACTCCTTTGGTGTTATCAACCCAATTACATTTGAAGAGAGGAATTCAGAAATCTATGCAGTCAAACTCCCATATGTCTTCAATGACACCGTAATATGACATTTTAGCTTCACGAGGACTCTTATCCTTTGCACTTGCAAAAAACATAGTCGACGCTTGAAGGGTGACCCCATTATTTTGGATAACACTCTTATCATCTTGGCGCTTTGTTTAATATGTCAATCCATTAATGTCATACCCTTCATAAGACATAACATTCAATTTTGGTTTAAAGGCGAGGCATTTGATAGTTTTAGTAATATCATTTGGTGTTTGAGATAGTTGATGTAAGACTTTATCTTCAAACCACTTAATAAATGTCTTGTTATGCTCTCTAGCAAGCCACATTGTATTGGCTCGAGGATATTGTCTCTTGATGAAATTGGTATGTTCCTCGATATAAACACTCACTTCCTCCATGTTGTGTAAAATATACAAGTGACCTTGTTCCAACTGCTCACGGCTGATTACTTTCACTCGTGATCCCAAAATTCCTTTTCCAAATTGCTCCTCAATATTCTTGTCATTACCAGGAGTGTCATTACCACTGAGAAAGTCATTGCAAAAATCCATAACCTCTCTCGCCACATAACCCTCGATAATACTCCCTTCAGGCCGATAACGGTTTCAAACATCACTTTTAAAAATGCTCATGTATCGTTCAAAGGGATACATCCAATGCAAGAAAACTGGTCCGAACATTTTCACTTCCCTAGTCAAGTGGACAACAAGATGTACCATGATATAAAAGAATGATAGAGGAAAATACATCTCAAGCTGGCATAGGGTAACAACCACTTCTCTTTGCAAATGATCGAGAGTATCAAAGTCAATAACTTTGCTACACAGACTGTTGAAAAAGAAACAAAGTCTGGTGATTGCAAACCTTACATGCTTCGACAATATAGATCGAATTTCCACAGGCAATATTTATTGCATTAGAGTGTGACAATCATGAGATTTAAGACCTATCAACTTCAGATCTTTCATTGATACCAGTCTATGGATGTTGGATGAGTAACCCTGTGGCACCTTAACATTAACCAAACATTCACAAAAAGATTTCTTCTCCTTTCTAGACAATGTGTAACAAGCGGGAGGTAAGTATGTTATCTGATTTCCCATTTCACATAATTCTGTTAATTCTGACCTTATTCCCATTTCACATAGGTCCAGTCTGGATTTTATCCCATCTTTAGTCTTACCTGGTATATTCAACAAAGTACCAATGACACTATCACAGACATTTTTCTCAACATGCATGACATCGATACAATGCCTGACTGTCAAAGAACTCCAATAAGGAAGATCCCAAAATATTGACTTCTTCTTGAATAAAGATTTGTCACTCTGTGTGGCCATAGTACATTGTGATCTCTTACCAAATTTATTGACAAAGTCTTTTACTCTTTCATAATCAACCTGCCTTGGTATAGGTTTAGGTGCACTCCGTTCCTCATTCAATCCATTGAATGCTTTGCGCTTCCTACGATACAAATGGAATTTTGTAACAAACCTTCAATGACCGAGATATACAGTCTTACCGCCATGTTTTAGTCTTGTTGAATCAGTGTTCTCTTCACATATAGGACACACTTTAGCTCCTTTGACACTATATCCAGACAAATTCTCATATGCTGGAAAGTCATTAATAGTGCAAAACAACATAGCATGCAAATGAAATTTTTCTCTTTGTGAAGCATCATAGGTCATCACACCTTCACCCCAGAGCTTCTTTAAGTCATCAATCAGAGGTTCAATATAAACATCAATATCATTTCCAGGTTGTTTAGGGCCCGATATCAACAACGACAACATTACATACTTATTTTTCATACACAGCCAGGGAGGAAGATTGTATATAACAAGCATGACTGACCAAGTACTATGTTGGTTGCTCAATGTCCCGTATGGATTCATCCCATTTGTACAAAGTCCAAGTCTTAGATTCCTGACTTCTTCACCAAATTCAGGGTACAATAGATCAATCTTCTACCACTGTGGGGAATCAGACGCATGTCGTAGGATCCCATCATTATTTTTCTTGACATCTGCATTCCACCTCAAATTCTTCACATCTATCAGATTGTCAAACAAGCATTGAAACTATGATATTATAGGTAGATACCACATCACCTTGGTAGGAGAACCAGTTTTGGACTTCCCCGAAGTCGTCAATTTATACCGTGACGCACCACATTTTGGACAATCTTTCAAATCCACATAGTCCTTTTGAAACAATACACAAACATTAGAGCATGTGTGTATCTTCTTGGCATCCATTCCCATTGGGCACAACAATTTCTTTACCTGGTATGTTGAGATTGGCAGCTCGTTTCCTTCAGGAAGCATTGCTTTCAACAAAGACAATAATGACGTGAAGCTTTTGTCGCTCCATCTATTGTTAGCTTTCAGCTTATACAATCTCAACACAGCGCTAAGCTTCGTAAACTTAGTACAACCTGTCTATAACGATATCTCAACATCATGCACAATGTTTCTAAAAATGGGAGGTGGATCAGTGTGCTCTACCCTACAACTATCCAGCATCGCATCAACGATGTCTACTGGAACTAGTTCATTCACAGCTACATCATCATAGGCAATGTTTTCTTCTGCACAAGCACTGCTATCGACATCCACTGGTTTCGGGTTTGAAATCTCTCCATGCCAGTGCCATTATGTATATCCTTGTACAATCCCATTGCACATGACATGGCTTTTGATTTCGTCACCAGTGTTGACTTCCAAGTTGTTAACGCAATGCCTACATGGACAATAGAACCTATCTCAAGGTTGTTTCCTATGTTCCTTGACAAATCTAATAAACTGGTCAAGACCAGATATAAACTCTAGAGTGCAGCGATTGTGAATGGACATCCATGATCTATCCATTCTATGATCAAAGAGAAAACAAGCTATATATTACAACAAAATTAGGGTCTAGGGTTAAAAGATTAGAGTTTATGCATGGTTAAAACTTTAGGCCAACAAATACATGTGTTGTCATTCTTATATATAATAAATGTGTACCACCTATCCCATTCTTGAACACCTAATCTCACTAGTTAGTGTATAATGTGTATTGGGTTTTCAAGAAAATTTCGACAGCATTTCCCCTTTTGTTCTCTAAGTACATATGTTACTTAGAGAACAAAAGGGGAAATGCTGCTTAAATTTTCTTGAAAACCCAATACACATTATACACTTACATCCTAAGTGAGATTAGTTGTTCAAGAACAGTCCCAAACCGGGGACTATCCAAGATTTACTCCTAATGAGTAAATCTTGGACGGGTTTCTAGGCCAACAAAATATAACACCAGTCCTTTGATCACAAACCCATTCAACACACAATTTTCTTATAAAAACACTTATGGACAGCCATAACAACATATCAATGCTTCTCTCCAAGTAACACATTAATAGCTCATGAATGTTTAGATGCATTTATACTATGAATTCCTAGGGTTTACTTTTTTACAGTAGCAAAATATAATAGGGGTTATTTTGATCATTTTGTTACTAAAAATTGCATGTCTCTATGTAACTTCCATAAATAACTATCATATATTAATATGATACTTTAATTGGATGATGTTCATAGAGTCCTCTTTAGGGTCTGGACAAAGATCTTCTATTTTAGAGGCAATACATATAGTATAAAGGTGAAAAAAATCAGATTGAAGATATAATTTTGGAACAATTTCAGAACATGAAAATTTAGAACTATGAGACAATACATCGCTAGGGCACAACTAAAAATAAACAATAATATATTTCATAGACATGGATGTGTATCCATTTGTTATTTTTAATCATATAGAACAGTAAAATGTCCTCTTGGGACGTATAAATAGAAACGGGGTTTTTAACCAAGATTCCACAAGAATACTAGAGAGTAAACTATCAAAAAAAGACTAGAGACAAACTAACGATGATAAAAGGGAAAGGGGAGGAAGGGCCTCCCATCCTCAAGGTCCTCGGTTGAGAAAAAACAAATGAAGTACCCAAAATCAGTGAG
The DNA here is from genome assembly GCA_963693085.1 of Alisma plantago-aquatica. NCBI lineage: Eukaryota > Viridiplantae > Streptophyta > Magnoliopsida > Alismatales > Alismataceae > Alisma > Alisma plantago-aquatica. The sequence goes on along the minus strand of OY856409.1, from coordinate 1,618,829,842 downwards.
CAGCCAACTATCAAATTAATTTTAAACCCAATTCACCAGACACATAGAAGCAGAAGTAGGTGAATAGTCACCTATACTAGAGTGGGACTCCAGTCGGTGGAAAAAGCAAAGCATGGTCATCCACCTCCTCATGCTTCTTCCAGGCAGAGGATCGGGTAGCAGAAATCCAAGGGTAGAATGGTGGGGCTATTCAGCAGCCAACCTTTTCCTGAGCAAGCAAAAGAGAGGGAGCAAGCGAAGAGGGTACCTCTTTCGAGTGGCGGTGGCGGCGAGAAGGTGTCGAGCGGCAGCGATGAGAAGTGAGGGCGATCAGTGGGTGTCAGGTAGTGACAGCGAGCAGCAGGTGTCCAACATAGGCGGCGGTGTGGCGGCAATGGAGGAGGCGACCTGAGTGCAGGAGAGTAGGCAGTAGGAGAGCAGGCGGCCGGAGCAGGAGAGAAGGCGGTCAGAGCTGGAGTAGGAGAGCGGCGCCAGAGCTGGAGCAGAGAGCAGGCCACTAGATCAGTGAGCTGGGGAACAGTGGCGGTGGAATGGTGGCAGCTGGGGGCCTATAGCAACGAACAACGGCGGTGGTGGCGATTAGAGGAGCAAGGAACGCCGACAGAGGTGACAACTGGAGGTGAAATTCACCAGACCAAACCCTGAGATTGAATGAAATAGAAAAAGGGGAAGAGTCGGGCTCGCACGGGTGCTATTAAGTTAACAATAGGTGTCGGTTCTTAAATAAAACCGTCACATAAAACTAAAGGTTTCAGTTCTACAAACACACCGACACCTATTATCAATGATAGTCGTTAGTTTTTACTACAAAAAAACGGACGTCTATCTACATATACCGATTAAAAAAAATGTTCTCAATTAATGACCATAGTCATTGGTTTCTTTCACAAACCGACGCTCAAAGGGTGTGCAAAAATTTCCTGGCAACAACACGGGAAAACCCATAAGCGTCGGTTATTGTAGTAAAACTGACGACCAAAATGTGCCCAATTTTTGTCTCACGAATAACCTTTCGTCGTTGATTTAATAGTTAATAACCGACATCGTATGTTAAATTTTGGAGGTAATTTTTTTCACTGGAAATTTTGGATTTGGCGGTTAATTTTAAGCGTCGGTTTATTATTAGGGAACCAACACTGAATAAAAGTGATACCTGTGTCTGGTCGCCCTTCACTGATAGATGTCAGTTTTTTATTAAACCGACACTTTAGGTTTTAGGTGTCGGTGTATTTATACAATCGAGACCTTTAAAAGTGACGTTATAAGCCATTTCTGTAGTAGTTAAGTTTGTTTCAATTAAAGGTGATGGTTTGGATCAATTTAATTATGAAAAAAAGAAATGAAAAACACGAGTCACTTGGAGCAAGATTGAAATCAGATTATGAGGATCTTGGATATGGGATTTCACCTCCACATCATAAATCAAATAGAAACCATAAATTCACTTATACTAGTAAATCTTCATATGGTGGTTGATTTTATCAAATACATTTCTTAATGAAAAAAGATAGTCCGAATCCCATATATCATTCCCATGCATATAAACGATTTTAGACTGCAACCTAGAACCCTTAGCACAATCCTAGCCATTCCCATGGTCAAGGAAGTGTTGTCAAAATGATTATTCCTTGCACCCTAATATATCTTCCTAGAAATAATAAGAGGCATAAAACATGTAAACATGATGGCCAACCATGCATACAAAGATATAAACAACATAATTCATTTTGAAGCAGATGATTAACTAATATTAGATATAAAATGAGTCACATTGAGTTTTTCCATAGGAGCTACTCTCCTATGTGCAAGGAATGGAGTTTTCTCACTCATGATGAGGAAATATAGACACTAATAATAAATCATTGAAATAAACATGAGAAAAGAGATAGGAATAACAAATGGATATGTGCAACTAAAAAACAAAAGAAGATCTTCGTCCAAGAGATGGAGATCAGTATTTGAAAATGCTCCTTGCTTCAGCAACCTTCTCTTTTCAGATGTGGGAAATAATGGAAAAGAGAAATGGGGCTAAGAATGGATTCTCTCCTAAGAAACCCTAGCTTTCTCTCCTTTATTGCCTCCCAAACGCTCTAGCCTGGTGTCCAGTCTCTAATCGATCCAAATGATGTATGGTCCACTTCCCATGGGATGTCATTGGTTATGTATTATGAAGATGAGTATTTATTTCAAAAACTGTATAGTAAATATGCTTCACATAGTGTGTGAGAAAGTCAACACAACGTTTGAGATCCAGTTTCAACTTCATCCACCCAAAATCGCAAGTTTTATGACTTGTGGAATGGCCTCATGGTGAAAGGAAACTTTTTCTCAAATTCTAATCTTTCCGCCTTACGTCGTAAGAGATTTGCACACGGCATAAGGGGGCATTGCTAACAAGTTTGTTGTTTGAGAGTCACACGATGATGGGAGGGTCCTTATGCCATGTGAAAGGTTGTCTGCTGAGCAATGAACTCTAGAATTTGTGAAAACTTTGAAAATGCAAAATGGACCAAATTTTGGGCATTTTTCTTTCATTATAAGTGGAATGTGGTGTACCTACAATTCAAATCATGACGTGAGTAAGACCAACAAGGAACAAATATCTTAGCATGAATCAGAGTATAAATATGGTTAAATTGAGTGAAATATGTAACTAATGGCATGAAAGTATGATATGATTTGTGCACATCAACTAGAATCCATGACTTCCTCTACCAACTAAGTAAACTTTGTGGTCCTCTTTCCACCAATCATGATCAAGAAAACCTCATCCTTAGGGGACTTATAGACACACTTGGATATCCCCCAACTGGGGCTTGTTCTTCCAATCTATAGACCTAGAACCTGTGACAAACTGATTTCATATCAATAATTCTCCTATTATCTTCATGCAAATAGAAGTAAGCATAAGTCAGGGCTTTTTGGCTATTTGGGAAATTTTTTAATTAGTCCCATGGGTATGAAAAATTCGGTAAAAGGGGGAGAAAGACATGGCACGTACCAGATTCCTTGGTGACTCCTCTATTTGACTTGAGACCTTATTTGGGATTCTGCTATTTTATTTGTCTCTCCTATATTCGACACAAGACTTTTTTTTATTGCAGTTACATTGACCACATGTTTTCTTTTAGGCTCATTGCCCTATTTCATTCATGCCATATCTATAGACGAAAGTTGAAAAGGGGGAATATTTATGTAAGGGAAGCCACCCCAGACTTAGGGTTTGGTATATGGTGAAAATTTCATTTATTTTGTGAGAATAGCAAAGAGGTAAGAGATGATGGAAGAGGAGTGAAAGCAAGATGCTGACTTATGCTTCTCTATTTTATTGTTGATAGGAGTCAGATCAACATATTATATTAGTTAATTCAGTTAATGTAGGGTAAATAAATGTTCGCTAAAATTGTTGCAAATCATGTTGGAGGCTCATGTGGCTTGACCTTTCAAACTCTATCTAATTATTGTCACTTCCAATGGGAAATAATGCTTAGTTGTTTTCATCAGCACCCAGAATTGTTCAAGGCATATTTATTCCTTAAAACTTCCATTTGTATGGGTCATCTTGAGAACAAGAAAAGGCCACAAGTCACACAAAAAAATGAAAAGAAAATCGAAAATAAGACAGATGCAAATAAAAGATGGAAAAAAAGAGAAAGAAGTGTTTGAGGATGAGAAAGAGAAATTGTAGACTCGAGATGGTGGAGATGACATACCACCCACCCTCCACCCCCAAATTCAAAAGTCTTCCTGTCCTTGAAGAGATACAAATTAGATGTTGAGGGAACTTGATATGGAGAGTGGTGTAAGTAGAGATGAAGGGGTTGGACAATGTTGTTCGTCCAAGAGCACACAATAGAACCTTAGGAGTGGGTTCTTCTCCCATTAGTGACGATGCGGTCCGAGCGTCGGCTTGGACACTAGTTGCCTTGTATTTCTTTAGTGGTGGTGAGGGTGCTTGGGGTCATGCTCCCCATTTCCCACAGCCTACATCTAACCAGCCCCTTATTGCTATGACAATGGCTTATTGATCGTAGAGCTAGCTGATCAGAAGATCTGGATATGCTACTGGCACACCCCGTCGATGTGCCGGGTGCACAAATTGAAATGTCCAAGGGACATAGTTGTCCTAGGAGTAGTAGATGAGTAGATCTTGATGTAATGGAGTCTTATCGGTCGATGAAGGGTCACTACTGAATCGCTAGAGTCTTCCATTGATGTTAGTATTTACTAATGCCATTAGTGGTGTTGAGGCAAAGAGGATATGGATGCTTGGCTTTGTGTCCAATCATCAGAAGAAGTTGGTGTTGCCAAGACATGCGCTTCACCCATTATATAGATGCATTGAAGAGATGTTATGAGTGTCCAAAACATTGGTTGTTACAAACCATAAACTGTTATCCCTAGTCCATAGGGACTTCACGTCAATCCTTTCCTCGAAAGCCCCAATCAAGATATTATGGGAGTGAATATTAATAATTGGAGTGAGACGAAAATGGCTACTATTTTCAAGAAATAATGCTTATCATAAAAGATAAAGACAAAATAATCATGAGAAGGAAATAAAGTCTTTTATGAAAAATAAAGAGAGCAATCCCATCGGACCACATTGCCCACATTCTGCATTACTTATCATTTAACAAGATTGTGATATCTGCTACTGCCAAATGAGAAACTAGCCAGTAGGAGTTGATGGACATATGAGAGATTTTCATCACTAAGCTTGTTGGTCATGCCATCTATCCATTTATGAGATAGGGCTATCGAGGATGTGGTACTCTTCCATCTCCTTCTCTACTCCTCTCTCCTCATTTTTTTCTTTTCAAAATAAATTTGTCAAAAGAAAAATAAAAATAATTGAAAAATAAAATGAAAAAAAAAGATAAGGGTTGGGTTGCCTCCCAGCAAATGTCCTAGTCAAACATTGTGGACCCGATCAATGATCACATTTTTCATGTCAAACAAGCGAACAAGGTATTCAAACCCTTGTCCTTGAAACATGTAGACCTTAGATTATGGTCAGATGATATGCACACCTTACCTGTGGGTTAGACCTTATTATCTTGATTGGTATCATGTGGGCATGTTTGTTTTATTCCCAGATTACCTCCCACTATAAAACATTTAATCAAATTATGCACCCTTTTCAAATCTTAAAGGAATTTTTATTCAATAATATTCTTCCCTGGTCATAAGACAAGTTTGCCAGCTTCAACGTCCACTAGAGCTCTCACAGTGGCTAGGGGTGGTCTTCCCAAAATGAGCAGGACACAACTATCTTTTTTGATATGCATGGCCACAAAATCACACGGGACATTGGTAACATGTCCTAGTTTCACTGGGATGTCTTCAATAATTTCTAGGGTTTAGTGATGGATGCATCGGATAACTGAATGGCCATTGTTTTAGGTAGGATATATGTGAACCCTAGATGCCAACATAGAGTATAAGGCATATTAGATATGCTATCAACTAAGTCGGCAAGTCCCTTATGGCATGTGTCATCTCCTAGAAAGAAGTCTATCCCAAATGAGTCGGGGTCCTTGTGCTTCTAGGGAACTTGATTTTGAAATATATCTTAGGTCTCTTGTGCGAGTTTCACCATCTCACAATCCTTGGTCATATATTTCATGGAGAGAAGGGTCTTAAGGTATTTACTCAAGGTTGGTATTTTGGCTAGTGCATCAAAGAATGGGATGTCGACGTGCAATTTCTTCCTGGTGTCTTTGAATTTCATGAATTGATCATCTAACTTTATTTGCTTAAGATGTCATGCATATGGTACACATGTCATGTACATAGGTGATGTGGGTGTTGTTGGTGGTTCAGAGTTGACTGTTGGATTTTCATCCATTGACCTTTCACTAATGCTGGGCAGTGGTGGCATCATGGGGTACCGCCATCTAATCCTCTAGATGGTTGACTACAGGACGGAAAGTCAGGAAATTTGGAGCTTCGATTGGGGTGCTTTCAGCTCTGTTCACAGGAGTGGATGTAGGAGGTGTGTGATGCATGGTTCCAGACCTGGTCATTATGGTGTTCAACTATTTTGGTTGTTTTAGATGCTTTGGTTATTTTCTGGTTGGCCAACGATTGTACCCGTTGGAGGCTGCTGACTAGCTACCAAATCAGTAATCTGAGATTCCAATGCCTTTTGATTTGTTATGGCATTGGAAAGTTGGGTCTAGTATGACATCATCATCTCCTAAAGTGTCTTCATTGCGTCTTCTGATGATCTAGCTTTGATTTACAATGGTGGGGCCTAATTTGGATTCTGATATTGTTGTTGCTGGTGGTAATTCTGGGTAGGAAAATTGAATTTGAAATTTCCCTGGTTGTGTGGTCCATTATAGCTCATTGATGCTCTACCCTAGATGGGTGGCATTGAGATCTAATTGGGATTCTTGGCTCCAGTAGGGTTCCCATATTAGAATTCAAGATAACTTTGAGCTTGGTTTGGATTATAGTACTCTTTCCCTGGTATATTGTGGATTTATTTCACGTCTTCAGTCTGAGTAACTATATAGTGTTGCTTAGGTTGGTGCTTGTGGAATGCAACATATAGCTACTGACAATGGATTGTGATGTGATCCATAGCATGGCAGAACACAAGAGGGTGCTGTGATTCATACTTGGGGCGTCTGACTTTTCCTTTCGTACGACTGAAGGAATTTATGAGATTATTCTACTGGAGAGAGAGGGCTTTCATCATTTAGGAGATAGATTTAAGTTTTGAGTGATCATCCACCATAGCTACTTTAAGCACGCCTTTTCCTGAGGATCTTGTCCAATGAGTCTGATTTTTTGCTATGAGGTTGATTATCTTAAGTGTGATGTCGAATGTTTGTCTCATGAAGTTTCCATTAGAGGAAGAATTGAGGAACTTGTTCATCTCGCCATCTACCATTCTATAGAAAACTTTAATGATATGGTTCTTAGAGATGTTATGGTGTGGAAACTTGCATAGAAGTTCATTGAATTACCCCCATGCTTCATACAAGGATTCTTTGGGTACTTGATTGAATCTTATAATCTATCCTCTGATGGAGTATGTCATCGAAGGAGGGTAGAATTTCTCTAAGAACTTATTTTCTAGGACTTCTCATGTAGTGACCGGATTCCCTCAAAGAGTGTTGTACCAGGTCCTAGATTTGTTGGTCAGAGAATATTTGAAAAGTTGCATATGCATAGAGTCGTCAATGGCTCCAGATGGCTTCATCATCAAGTAAAGGTTGATGAATTGAAGGAGATGCTTTTGACAGTCATCTCTAATCCTTCTTGTAAAGGCAGAGTTTTGCAATAGGCTGACCCATTGGGCTCTGATCTCAATCGAGTTTCCTGGAGGTTGAACTAAATGAGTTAAGTCACTATCTTTAGGGATGAAGAAATCCCATAGTTATTTCACGCATTCTACAGCTTGAGCAACTTCTAGACTAGCCTTGAATTCAGCTTCTGCCTTTTCTCTAGCTTTGATGGTGAGTAATTTTCATTGGGTCACAATATTTCCATCGATGCATGCTTGGATAGATACTTCTACAGCTGTCGCATCCACCATGGTCTTCTCCTTGCAAAGTTTTCTGAGTGTTTTCTCAATTTCAAGACAGAATAGCAATCTCGAATCGAGACTTTAAGATCTTCGCATATTCTAGAGAGTACCTGAAAAGAGGCATGATGATCATAAGTGATGTGTCTAATTATATTAAATTTTCAATATTATCAAGAAAAAATAATAAATAAAATAAAAACCCTAATTACATATATACTTATGAAAATATTCAACCGCCATTGTCCCTGACAACAATGTTAATTTTTTATGGGGCTCCAAATGTCACACCAACAAAAACCCTAAAAAATAACTTCTAGGTTTAACCAAAAGTGGTGCACTGATTCCCCACTCCACATGGGATTATTGTAGTATACTTTAGGATTGAACCCAAAGGACACCCTTTTTAAGTAGTTATTTCGATTCAGAAGTATTAGGAGTAAAATTTGTCACCGAGTAGTTGTGATATTGATTAAAATAAATTGTTTCCAAAAGCAACAGAGATTAAGGAAGTAAATAACAAATCATAAAGAGAACTAGGGAATGGGGTTTCCCTAGCACCGCATGTGTAATTATCCTATTGAGATCTAACTCTTTGATGGACATTACTAAATACAGTTTTAGCTGCATCACACTGACGAGATACAAGTCTTCACTTGTCTTAAACTCCCTTAGAACTAACCATCCTCGACACCCAAGTTCCTGGTTCATTCCAACATGACTCCCTCACTTACGAACGACCATCCTCAGCATGTAGCAGATCATACCCAATCACCTCATCGTCCCTTGATGACACCTTAGGGAGATAATAAGATCATTATAGTGTTGTAATCATTCTTACAAAAACCTACATATCCATGATTATAACATATATGCAAAGCAAGTCTTCAATTTTCTACCCAAGGAAATCATTAGAATGATACTTTATTTAGCAACTATATTGTAGAGTTTAGATACAAGCTAGAATAAAATACAGGCAGATGGGGCTAGTCCCCATGCCCCAACACAAATGTCTACTCACTCATGGTGAGGGACAATAGAATAAAGATAAAGACCAATCTCTTTGTTTCGGTCATCACCTCCTTGCTCCCCTCTAGGGTTTGTGTTGCACAATGTGGTTTCTAATCACCAATCAAAGACCCTTTTGAATGGACGATAAGGGTTCCTTTTTATAGATGCATTCCTTGCTATCAAAATCCTAAAATTGCATTCCTGTGGTTGAAGGCCTTTAAAATTGCATGGCCCATACTTAGTCCAATAGGTGACTCGCATGGGTTACTCAATTTGAACATCACATCTGGTTCTCTGGAGGAGAAGTATGGGAAAAATCAGAATGGATTGGATGCTGGGAGCACACGTCAGAACGGAAGAATATGGAACACTCCGGGTAGAGAGCAGGTTGAGTCAGGCAAATGGTGGAACTGATCACTTGACTAGGTTATTGGTAGGTGATCTACCAAAAAGCTTTCAGGCCTTCCTTCCCTTAAGTCATAGCAATGTGAGGGCCTGATTGTGCATCTAGGCATTGTCACATACTTTTGGTTGTTTGTGCATAAATTACATATATAAATGCATTAAAGCTTGTAAAAGAAAACATAACTGCATTTGAATGAATATGAAGCTAAAACTAGGGAATATAAATGCAACGAACCCTAAAAAGTGAGTAAAATAGCATGTAAAAATTTGTACAAATACACTCATCATTCGTCAATCTTGTTTATTGCTCCATTTGTGTAAGATTTATGTTTCTCAACCATTTTCCTTTCCATGGTGTTTCTTGCTGGAAACATGTGCCTAGAGCCTGAGAACACTTCTTTCTTCCTTCCTTTCTCTAGAATCACCCTATTCGTGATGGTAGGAGGCATTCTTGGAGCTTTGGAGAATAACACTTGGTACTTTTCTATTTATTTCTAAAATGGCATAAGTATCATTGTTGATAAGATGTTGAAGGATGCACTAGTATAGGAATGGTCTATAGCATCAATTTTCTTAAGCCCGTAGTGTCACTTTATAACCGACTCCTAAGTGGTCGTCTCTATAGAATTTTCTCTATAGCATCAATTTATTTGACTAAACAAAACTGACCTTATAGAGTAAACACCGACACAAAAGGTTGTAAAAAATCTGACCCAAATGAGAAAAGAGGAGCCTGTAAGGTCAGTTATTCCAAAAAAACTGACCCTATAAACTCTCTCAGTCGAGAAAATTGTCGACCGAAAATATTTTTGGTCGACAATTTTCTCGACCGAGAGAGTTTATAGGGTCGGTTTTTTTGGAATAACCGACCCTAAAGATTGAATAACCACTTCAGTGTAATCCTCGATCGAGAAAATTTTCGACCGAAATATTTTCGGTCGACAATTTTCTCGACCGAGAGAGTTTACAGGGTCAATTTTTTTGGAATAACCGATGCTAAAAATTGAATAAACATTTCAGTGTACCCCTCAGTCGAGAAAATTGTCGACCAAAAATATTTCGGTCGACAAAATTGTCGACCGAGGGGTACACTGAAATGTTTATTCAATCTCTAGGGTAAGTTATTCCAAAAAAAACGACCCTGTAAACTCTCTCGGTCGAGAAAATTGTCGATTGAAAATATTTCGGTCGAAAATTTTCTCGAATGAGGATTACACTAAAGTGGTTATTTCGTCTTTAGGGTCGGTTATTTAAAAAACCGATGCTAGAAGTTACGATTTTTTTTTAATTTCTATAGAAAATGAAATAGAACAGAAGAACAAGAAGATTCATATATTCTGGGAGAGGGGAGCATTGATGCTCAACCGTCACCATTCAAAACCACACATTCATGACAAAAATGATTCATAATCACATAAAAATTTACAAAATGATAGATTGCAAGTCTGAGATGATATTAATCAGATACAAAAGTAAATATGAAAGAGTACTCAAACCACAAACATAAATGGGGCTGACATATTTAATCCAATGCTATATTGACTTCATTTAGAAAAGAATCTGACCACTCTTCTGAGAATTCATTCGAGTCCACAAGTGTGTAAGGCTGAGTTGTAAAGATCTGTAACAGAAAATGCACATGCTAATATTTTATAAAATGACTACAATCACTTGTGAATTTATGATGTTATTCTTTATTACATGACTTATAGTCTGAATGTATTGTGATGCTTGTTTGACAATAGCTTGCATATATTTCATTACATAGTAGCCACAAGCCCAGTCATTATGTTGCATAGGACACTAAAAATAATGAATTATACTTAATGTTAGTAAACTACTATAAATAGGAGTTGAGATAAGACTATAAGAGTTGACATATATTAGAATTGAAAATTAATACATATAAGACTAAGCAGTTGTCAAAGTAGCTACCTTGACATTTTTCAAAGTCAATGTCTTTAATTTTGTGGGTATTTGTCCTCCAGCATCACGAAAAGCCTTTATACCCCTATCAATTAAATGATAGTTGGTAAAATAGAAATTCTAAATAGAAATATCATGTTGAAGCATTGACTAAATTTATGCTTACTCCATAGCTGACAATTTCAGTTTGTGACTCCTTGTTGTTTTACCCATTGGTTCAAGATAATAAAGAGTCATCAATTTAGGGGCAATCACCACTAATTCCCAATGTCTAGCTCTGAGTAAGAATAAAACAAACATTAAAATAAATATTTTTATTCATTGTTAAAATTATATTGAATACTAATACTTACTGGACGTTAAAAGGAATTAGGATAATTTCCTTCCCCTCACTAGCAAAATATTTGAATGTAGTAGAGAAGTACTCATTCACATCCTCAAAATTTGTCTCCACTTGACTAGTGATTGAAGGAACTAAGAATCCAACATTTCGTATATCAAGGTTTGTGATCTCAGTATATAAATGTATGTAAAACATTTTTAATTATTTCCATATATAGAACTAAGCTAAAAATGTGTATTGGAATTTTATATATATATTGATAGATCCTTACCTTATCCATACTTCTATTATCGAAGTATTTAGCCAATCATATCGGAAGAACTCTATAATATCATCAAGAAAAATAAAATTTCAAAGTCCCTCCCAGCTGCATCTTCTGTTAAATTGACCAACAAATGTGATCTCGAGCTTTGGTTGGCTAAGTATCGACACAAACATTTACATTTGCTTCACAATTCGTTGAACGTAGCTTAAGGAATGAAAGATAGCTTGGGCACAGGAGGACGACTAGTAGAATTTTTACTTTTTGGTTTACAAACCTATTAATTAAATTACATACTTATATTACACGAGTTCATATATGCAGTCAAATATGAAAAATATGGTAGAAATAAGGTATACCTTGTCATTGATAACCATGTGTCTAGGCCAATCACCATAGCACCCTCAACTTCTTCAACTGTGCAATATTCAGGATTAGGTATGGGTAGTGGTTTGTCCCCCATTCCGTCATACACAAGTTGGATGGACACACGACAAATGTCATCAGTAATTTGTTGGCAATTCAATGTACCACCAAGGTTGTACACCTTTCCCGCTGCCACAACATTATATTTTGGAACCTCCACTGCAAGTTTACAGTTCATACCAACCTAGTTTGAAATAATATAAGTTATATAAGAAGTAGTAGAACATATACATGTTAAAGCTATGTATATTATCATATATATATCACCTAATAACACAACATATAGAAAAAAAAATTTACTGTAGATTGTTGTAGTGGGTCATTGGGAGTGCTCCCATGACCATCTACAACTGGAGCATGGGCTTGTACCTCATCACTTGAGAGACGCACAATATTAATAGGTTGAGAAGGTTGAGTAGGCTGAAATGAAGACATTATTTCTTTTACTTTCTGTGCTACTAATGCTTCAACCTACTCTTTTGTAAGACCTCCTGCACGACCTCTTTTAGATTGCGAAGTGCCAAAATAACACTTGAATCCTATGCCAGCTCCTAATCCCCTAACATGGCCAGGATGCTCCTTCATACCAAGAGCAACTGAGAGTTCATCCATGTGGCCAGTTGGGATGAACTTTCCTTCCTTCCTTTGCTCGTGGAGATCAATCTATTCATAGTTAATAAAAATATTAAATCACAATATCAATTAGATATAAATATATCTAAGTTTGTGGGAGTTACTCTTTACTTAGTTGGGATAAACCTACCATCTTTTGTGCAACCTCTATAGTTGCAGGGTTGACAATTTCACCTACTCGATTCTTTCTAGCATCAATCCATGTCACGTGTCGGGGTGGACACTCAACTTGAGTTGTACTAGATTCTTCTCCAGAAGAGGATTGGTTCTCTTGTAGTTGGCGGCGGAAGGCATAACCACCAGGCCCCAAGTGATGGTCATGCACATTTTTGGCCCGTCTTTCCTTTTGAGCATGGTGGATAGCCTGATCATTTAAAATGAGGTATTGCAATTTAGACTTGGCAAACATGTATAAAAATATTCACCTCCTTAATTGTATAAAATTAAAGATTCATACAATACATCACAATCTTTATTACCTGAAACTCTTCCGATCTCCTAGCTGCAACAAATCTTTCCCACACCCCAGGATCTATAAAAATATATACATATGTTGCTTTCTTCTTTTGTTTAGTATTATCTATAAATTCCCTTGCGAGATATGTCTTAAAACCCCTCCATCGTACACCACAACATTGTAGCACTCTTTTCTTGTGATCTTTTTCACTTAGATAAAAAACACCCTATACATAAAAAAGAAGCAATTAATAATGTTGTTTTGAAAAGGAAATAATTCCAAGCCAACTAAATTAGAATCAATAGATAAAAACATATTAAAATAATATCCATTCCACTCATAGATTATCTTTCCATATGAGGTCTTTTTTGGCATTAGGAACATCATGCCAATTTTCTATATCTATTGGCACCATAGTGCGTGCGGTTACCCCTACGTAATGCTTGAAAGAACTAGCATGTTCCCCAACAGGTGCTCTAGTGATATCAAACTGGACTGGTAAGTTGTCCCCTTTAGCCCTGAGCTCCTGCAGCCTACGCATCAGTGTGGGACCTCTACTTTTCTTAGCATCACCACTACCATCCTCATGGTGCTCATGCTCATGCTCAGAATGTTCATCTTCACTCACCATTTTAGAACCTACAAGTATACATGGTATATGATGTATATTAAAAAGATTACTTTCTTGAATGATAATAAAATAAATAATTCAAAGAATACATTCCTTTAGTATTGGTTGAGTTGTTAGTCAAGTAAAACTCCTTCAGCATGGTCATGACGTTTATAATATTCATCATTGTTATCTTCAACATTTACACTTGGCAAACCAACTGAGAATGGACTGGAATCATCATACTTTTAGTAGTATTCTTCTTCATTTATAGGATCTACAGTAAACTGTCTTTTTCCATGAAGAATGACAGACCAATTTTTATTTGCAGGGTCATCAATATAGAATACTTATTTTGCTTGGTCTGCCATGATGAATGGCTCATCTTTCTCACCAATTTTTTCAAAATTTACCATTTTGAAACCCAACTCATCCACTAAAACTCCTTTGTTGTTGTCAACCCAATTACACCTAAAGATAGGAACTCTGAAATTTGTATAGTCCAATTCCCATATGTCCTCAATGGCGCCGTAATATGACATCTCAGCTTCGTGTGGTCTTTTATCTTTGGCACTAGCAAAATACAATGAACAAGCTTGAACAGTGACCCCACTATTTTGGACCACACTACTTTCATCTTAACGCTTTGTGTAGTATGAAAATTCATTTATGTCATAACCTTCATATGACATGACATCCATTTTTGGCTTAAAGGCGAGCCATTTTATGTTCTCAGCAATATTATTCGGTGATTCAGATAGTTGATTAAATACTTTCTCTTCAAACCACCTAATAAATGTTCGATTATTCTCTCTTGCAAGCCACATTGAACTGGATCGCAGATGATTTCTCTTGATAAGATCATTATGTTATGTGATGTAGCTACTAACTTCATCAATGTTGTGTAAAATATACAAATGCGCTTGTTCCCACAACTCACGACTGATTCCTTTCACTCATCCTCCCAGAGTTCCTTTGCCACAATAAGATCCAGTGTGATGGGAATTTTTTAGATCGCTAGAAATTTCATTGCAATTCAAAAAATCATTACAAAAGTCCATCACCTCCCTAGCCACATAACCCTCAACAATACTCCCTTCAGGACGATAACGATTCCGAACATCACCTTTAAAAACACTCATGTAGCGTTCAAATGGATACATCCAATGTAAGAAAATTGGACCCAACATCTTCACCTCCCTTGTAATATGTACTACAAGATGAACCATGATATCAAAAAATGAAGGAGGAAAGTACATTCAAGCTTACACATGGTAACAATTACATCTTTCTGTAATTTATCGAGAGTATCAAGATGTATCACTTTGTTGCATATTTCATTGAAGAAGAAATAGAGTCTTGTGATTGCAAACCTTACATGCTTCGGCAATATAGATCGAATAGCCACAAGTAAAATTTGTTGCATTAAGGTGTGACAATCGTGAGATTTGAGACCTATCAACTTCAGATCCTTCATTGTTACCAATCTATGAATATTAGAAGAGTATCTTTGTGGAACCTTAATATTATACAAGCACTCACAGAAAGTCTTTTCCTCCTTCTTTGACAAAGTGTAACAAGCTGGTGGTAAATATGTGCAGCGACCCCTGATCTCCACTGATAATTCTTTTCTTATACCCATTAATTCTAAATCTTTTCTACATTTGATGCCATCTTTAGTCTTTCCTGGTATGTTCAATAGTGTACCAATGATGCTATCACAAATATTTTTTTCAACATGCATGACGTCAATGCAATGTCTGTTGGGTTTTAGGGGAGACAGAGAAGGCAGCGGAAACAAAAATTTTCTCCCCAAACCCATACCGAGGAAACGCGTCAACGTCTATATAATAGGAAAGGATGGTTTGCAGAATCATACCTTGTCCCGAGGCTTGCTCGGCGACAATACCTCGCGCAATGTGCGGTCTTCAACTCCGGACTTCGACGGCGTCTGTGCAGCTCCTGGTCGCACCGGGACTGACAACTCCTACTCGAACCGGACTGTCGGATGACAGTTGTCCTCCTAAGCGGCAGTGTCCTCCCGCCTTTGTAGTAGTCCACACGGACCACCTGGAACTCCACTCTCCTTGTCCCACAAGGAAGTGGAAGGAGTCGCACCCTCCTATTGACGTACTAGTCGCCAACACGCTCTCCTGCCTCCTGTTGCACCCGCAGTTGTCCTTCCCTTGCTGCACCTCCCTTTTGCGGGAAGCACTTTCTCGGGCTCTCTCACAGTTACCAAAACTAGAGAGAACGACAACTTGCAGAGCAACTGGTTGCACTGAGCTGTACTTTGAGAAGCCCCCAATACCCCTATATATATAGGAGAGTCATGGGACATGGTTCTCCATCCCGGGCAATGCGGGACTAAAGCAGGAGTAGAAGGGTTCGGGATTTTCCACAAAACAACAACCGGTTCACAACTTGAAATGATCGGTTCAGAACTGAACCGATCGGTTCGGCCATTGAGCCGATCGGTTGGACCTGAGCCAATCGTTTGGGGCACTCCAACCGATCAGTTGGTGCCCTGAACCGATCGGTTCATGGTCCTGATCCGGCTCAAAAATACTTTCCTTGTTTTTTCCCAATTGGTATCAAATACCAATATTATTCCAATCCAATTGGGCAATTTGAAACCAAAGGAAAATTCTTTCCGACATGACTTTTCCCAACTGGTCGGTTGCACCAGTTGAGCCGATCGGTTCAACCCTTGAACCGGTCATTTCAACCTGGGCATGAGCCGATCGGCCTGGACACTCCAGTCGATCGGTTCAGCAACCTCAGCCGACCGGTTCATCACATGAACCGATAGGTTGGGAGCACAGGTTGGGCAAAATCAGTCAATTGCGATTTCAATCAATCCGATACTCCAATCAATGCGTCCAACACCTTGAACCATACGATATTGAGCCATCGACTGATTGAGTGTTTAATTGAACTACTAAACTCCTTTAGTAATCAATCTAAACATTGCTTTGTGGACAAAACTCCTCTTCCAGGTTAAATCCTATGTGTGTGACCCTGCATGTCCATTTCACGTTGGCAGTGAAAGTCCATAACACTTATGACTTCACAAGCAAAGAGCGGTGCCTAGTCACACATCAGTGCTACCCAAGTGAAAGTAGAAAGTTGGAGAACAACTTTCATCCTACAATCCGTGAATGGTGTTACAGCGAATGTATAATTCCTTTGTCACTGATATCCCGAATGAACTCGAGGCATGGAACAGTCATCCTGTCAACGTTCATTCACTTTCTTGATCTCAGAGTAGACTGGAAGAGATATGTATGACATCAGTATCATATACTGATTCACACATGCGTGCACGCCTTTCTCAATCCTACTCATCAAGTGTCCATGGATATCAAACTCCCTCAGGAGGGACAAATACCATATCTATCACTCGCCCCTCAAAAGCCCCATGTGTTAAAGCCACCCAATCATCACCTTTATAACAACCCATGTTTCAGGACTGCGTTTGATGATGTCAAAGTGTGCCCAACGACATGTGTTGAGTGCAGTGATTTCAGGTCTAAGAATCACACTCACCACCATCACTGTGAGTACTGACTGTGACTACCATCTCATGGTTCCATGTGTCAAACTCACGGTGGGTCTGTCCGGTACACTTGTTCTCTAACAAGTACCTATGTGTTTGGTTTGATATCTCTATATCATGACTAATGAGATTCTGTCATCAACCAACACCACAATCTAGTCTTGTGTGTCATTGCTGTCTATCTACCTTCCACAATGACATCCGACTAGGGACATAACAAGAATGTACAAATTCTTAGCATCCGTATGATCTCATCGTTCAGGTCCTCAACCTGAAAGCATACGTCATTGAGTTCTGTCATTCTCTAGACATTCAATCTGTTCTATCACTATCTCATATGACTGAACCAGAATGAATTGGAAGCTTGCCTTTGATGTTTATCAAATCAATCTTAATGTATCCCACCAATCATCACATGATTGGCTCTCAGGGCATACATACCAACAGACTCCCACTTGCATTGTGAGCCAATCACCCTTGAATCATATTCATAGTGATCTTCAAACATGTCCCACATGTTACTATGCTCTAGTGCCAACATAGTGAGAAATGGCAACACCTTGCCAAAGTCAGTATAAATTGCATGTCTCTCATCTCTTTGCTGTACGTCACACGTATGAGATGGAGTTGCCATCATATGCGATCTAGTATTCCTTTGCTAACCTTTAGCCACATTGCATGATCAAGGATTCTAGACTTGTCATCAATGAGCGGAATATAAGTTCATCTCATGAACCTCCAGATCCATATAGTATCTACTACTGTTCTCTAACATATAGATACTCGACATTCCCCTTTTTAAATGGCTTTATTGGAACATTTCCAATTATCAACAACCTTTCACTTTTATACATCTTATGTATATATATTGCGATTAATTTTCTGTCCTTTCGGAAGTTCGCATCAATGTAACTCTTTACATCGAACTCTTCCTTATCTTCATAGAACTAGTACTTCACAAGCACTTATCAAGTTCTCATGGTATTCCAGTAACCCTTACTGGAAACAGACATACATCCACTCGTCATGTCACACATGCGAGTTATCAGGATGAGCACATCATATTGCCATGTCTTACATACAAGATGATGAATGCATTTTATTCTTGCCATGTCATACATGCAAGATAATGGGATGATTACATACATGATAGATCCATATCTATTCTTAGTGTTCCCATTCTTCATAAGAATTGGACACTTGGCCTTGGGATACTAACTCCATGTAACATGGACAAGTTTTCTCCCACTGAATCTGTGCATACTGAACATTTCAGTACAGATTGCCAATGTATGCTCTCTCTTTCTAGGTCAAGAGATTTTCGAGAACTATCTCTATAGATCTCTATTCCTATCACATAGGAAACATCTCTATCTTCCTTAAAGATAATTTCCACTTTTGGATTTCCAATCTTGAACAATTCCATTTCACATCAATATGTGTAATGTGAATACGCTCCCACTAAATCACAGATCCCTTTCTTTATCTTTGACATATCAGTCAAACCCTTTGACTATATCATCAAAGTAAAGATCCAATTTTGAGTTGCTTGTACTCAATCAATCACATTGATTAGTCCATTGTAACTTATAGACTTCATTTGCATTAGTGGATTCACAAACCTTATAGGTTGTGTCACGTACACATCCTTGTTTTATTCCTCATAGGAATGTGGTTTTAGTATCCATATGCCAAATGTCGTAGTCATTAAGTTGCAATCAACAAGCATCATCCTTCTCAAAATGTTATCCATGTGTCTTAACACTTAAGACTCATTTGCACTTATGGATATGATCCAATGAGTGCTACCATCAAGGTCATACCTTATGGTTCACATGGATGTCATTTAGGATGTAATGGTCATAAACCATAACTCAAAATTCGGTTCCTCATATTCATCTTGATAGTTGACTCATCATATGAACAACTCATCACATAGATAATTGAGGTGTATCTGTTAAAGATATAAGAACTCACAACCCTTGTGATTCTTAATTTCTTTTATTAGTGTGGGGTATTCATTTAAGAAGAATTCAGTTATTTGATAATCATTCTCTAACTCCTTAGAGTATGATTCCTTCTTGATTCAGACATCACCATGCCTTAATCATGAGTTCACTATGATACACTATCATAATCACTCATAAGGATCTCAAACATTTGTTCCAAGTATTTTATTCATTGATCTCATCAAGAATTAATACTTTACCAAATTTGTACTTCATTTATGATAATCTTGAACACTTCAAGACATTCATATTGGTATTTCTCTAAACACCATTTGAAGTATTAGCATTTATTCCAATAGGTATGTAAATACATCACATGTATTATACCTAATAGGATAATCATTCTCCCACTACATTAGTGAAGATTGATTAATCATGTCCAAGATATTCATGTCTCTTACTGGTTCTATAACCAAAAGAGTCTAGATTTATCCATCACATGGAAACTAGAAATGAATTTCTCATGATTAATGCTAATTAAATTGTTTGAGTTATCTATAACTTTTAGGTATCGTCTTATCTTATGCATATCAAATATCATAAGATAAATAAGGCATTGCCACAAAGATCACATCTTTATAAATTGAAACATCTCTTTATTAATTGCCATCATTGTCATACAATATGCAAAAATAAAGTGTTTCTATCTATTGGCAAGTATGAAATAGAAGTTCATAACTGTATTACATGCCTTATTGGCTGAAAATAAACTAAAGTATTCCTATCTATAAAGGCAACACTTGCCCCAAGTAAGAATGATTTACACTTTACATCTTGATATCATATATCTCAAAAAGTGTTACAAGTTTATTTACATGACACCTTCAAGTAGAGGCTTCAGTCGCCTCCTTATTCTTTTGTTCTTCCAGCTAGAGAGGACAATTCCTTTTCCAATGTCCTGGCTTTTGACAATGGTGGCAATTTCCTTTCTTGGTCACGCCTCCCTTGGCCTTGAGAGCTGAAGATGGCTTGGACTCCTGGCTAGCTTCAGAACCTTTCTTAGCTTTGCCCTTGCCCTTGTGCTTGGACTTGCCTTTCTTGCTCGTGATCACCATCACGGACTTAGGCTTGTCCTTCTTCATCTGTAACTCGGCTGTCCTCAACATGCCCAACAACTCTGACAGTGGCCTATCAAAGTTGTTCATGTTGTAGTTCATCACAAACTGACTGTAAGATTCTGGCAATGATTGCAGTATCACGTCAGTAGCCAACTCTTGGCTAAGTGGAAATCCCAGTCTCTGCAAGTTCTCCACATACCCAATCATCTTGAGTGTGTGAAGACCAACTGGATCTCCTTCTGTCATGACGCACTTGAACAGCGCCCTAGAAACATTGTACCTCTCTTGCCGTGCCTGATCTTCATACATGTTCCTGAGATGCAGAATCATCTCTATGACACCCATGTTCTCATGTTGCCTCTGCAACTCATGGTTCATTGAACATAGCATCAAGCACTTTGCATCAATGGCATCATCAGAATGCTTCTTGTAAGCATCCCTTTCTGCCTTTGGTGCATTAGGAGCGGGTTCCTCTGGAATTGGAGTATCGAGGACATAGAGCTTACGCTCTTGAGTGAGAACAATTCTCAATGTCCGATACCAGTCGTGGAAGTTCGTCCCATTTAGCTTGTCCTTATCAAGGACCGATCGCAAAGTAAAGTTGTTGTTGTTTGTTGCCATTTGAACTACAAAAAGGAAAATATGCAATTTTAGTCCAAAAACTCATTTTTGACTTATTTGATTGATTTGAAAATTTGACGATATAATTAGGCCTTTAATTATTTATCGCTCCCACTATTTTACTTCAAATTGATAGCCCTCACCATCAATTCGGAAGATTGCAGCGTACAACCTTCTAGTGGGCAAGATCCTGAAATCCTCTAAGTCATGAGTCAGCTTTGGCTGATCGCCCACAACTTAGATCTCTCAGTTAGGCAACTTTTGCCAATTGCATCATATGCAACTCTTGATAAGATGTCATCTACAACTCCTTGCAATGATCATCTCTATGCCTCAAGGTACTAGATCCCATCTAGATCACCTTGTTAAGTCCGACCCAAAGCAAACACGATGAATATGCACCCTGCTTTGGCAGACCCACACATTCATCCTTCACTCTTCCA
Organism: Alisma plantago-aquatica; assembly: GCA_963693085.1. Classification (NCBI taxonomy): domain Eukaryota; kingdom Viridiplantae; phylum Streptophyta; class Magnoliopsida; order Alismatales; family Alismataceae; genus Alisma; species Alisma plantago-aquatica. Next base: position 1,618,808,539 of record OY856409.1, on the reverse strand, counting down.
CGAGATAGACAGTGCACCACGCTTTGGCGTGCCCACACTTGGTCGATTAAGCTTTTCACGTGTGTTGCATTTGGAAGGCATCTAAAACTTAATATTTGAATGAGGGATTTGGTTTTATATACATATACATATCCAATCACCACAATACATAGTACGTATCATATACATGCTATATCCCACAGAAAACATGCACAAACGATAAAAAGCAATGATTATGGCCATCCTAATGTGATTCCTCGAGCCAAGAGGAATCACGGTCATCTAGGTCTACATCACATGCAACCTGTACAAGATGAACTCTGTGCCTTGCCATCCGAGTTGATCAATTCATCACATGAATGATCTGTACTCTCCAGCCGGTCGTCTGGGTGCCACCAGCCGATCGGTTGGCTACTCCAACCGATCGGTTCGCCTGGACATCGTGCATCTCGTCATGTCCGCCACCCGCTCATCTCGCTCCTCAAACTGGTCATCAACCAATCGGTTCACTCCTTGAACTGACCGTCTGGAAGGTCAACCGATCGGTTCACTCCTTGAACCGACCGTCTGAGCAGTCGTCTTGATATCTGCCGGTCTTTGACATAACATGAAATAAAATCCTATTCTATTTATTACATTGCTTTAAAAGAGAAACCCCGATTTACATTCAGGGGGAGAAACGGTAGGAAGAATCTCAAATTATTTCGAGTTACATCAGGAATAAGAGAGGGAAGATCGGTGCGCAGACCGAGATGCAAGCAACCACACACAACCAATCACAGATAGGGGTTTATAGGCCATAATCATGCTACACACATCCACCACAAAACTCGTTTAAGGGCGACGCGTATTGAGTGCATTAATAATACATATCATATATGTAATTAGGGATTTGTGGATTTAGGATTGGACATGCATAAAGCCGATATTATTCGCATCGTATGCAATAAATAAAGGCGACAAACCAAAATCGATCATATCCATATTCCTAAAATATAGAGCAGTTGACGTGGCTCTGATACCACTGTTGGGTTTTAGGGGAGACAGAAAAGGCAGCGGAAACAAAAATTTTCTCCCCAAACCCATACCGAGGAAACGCGTCAACATCTATATAATAGGAAAGGATGGTTTGCGGAATCATACCTTGTCCCGAGGCTTGCTCGGCGACAATACCTCGCGCAATGCGCGATCTTCAACTCCGGACTTCGACGGCGTATGTGCAGCTCCTGGTCGCACCGGGACTGACAACTCCTACTCGAACCGGACTGTCAGATGACAGTTGTCCTCCTAAGCGGTAGTGTCCTCCCGCCTCTGTAGTAGTCCACACGGACCACCTGGAACTCCACTCTCCTTGTCCCACAAGGAAGTGGAAGGAGTCGCACCCTCCTGTTGACGTACTAGTCGCCAACACGCTCTCCTACCTCCTGTTGCAACCGCAGTTGTCCTTCCCTTGCTGCACCTCCCTTTTTCGGGAAGCACTTGCTCGGGCTCTCTCACGGTTACCAAAACCAGAGAGAACGACAACTTGCAGAGCAACTGGTTGCACTGAGCTGTACTTTGAGAAGCCCCCAATACCCCTATATATATAGGAGAGTCATGGGACAGGGTTCTCCATCCCGGGAAATGCGGGACTAAAGCAGGAGTAGAAGGGTTCGGGATTTTCCACAAAAAAACAACCGGTTCGCAACTTGAAATGATCGGTTCACAACTGAACCGATCGGTTCGGCCATTGAGCCGATCGGTTAGACCTGATCCGATCATTTGGGGCACTCCAACCGATCGGTTGGTGCCCTAAACCGATCGGTTCATGGTCCTAATCCGGATCAAAAAGACTTTACTTGTTTCTTTCCCAATTGGTATCGAATACCAATATTATTCCCAATCGAATTGGGCAATTTGAAACCAAAGGAAAATTCTTGCCGACATGACTTTTCCCAACTGGTCGGTTGCACCAGTTGAGCCGATCGGTTCAACCCTTGAACCGGTCGTTTCAACCTGGGCATGAGCCAAGCGGCCTGGACACTCCAGCCGACCGGTTCAGCAACCTCAGCCGACCGGTTCATCACATGAACCGATCGGTTGGGAGCACAGGTTGGGCAAAATCAGTCAATTGTGATTTCAATCAATCCGATACTCCAATCAATGCGTCCAACACCTTGAACCATACGATATTGAGCCATCGACCGATTGAGTGTTTAATTGAACTACTAAACTCCTTTAGTAATCAATCTAAACATTGCCTTGTGGACAAAACTCCTCTTCCAGGTTAAATCCTATGTGTGTGACCCTGCAGGTCCATTTCACGTTGGCAGTGAAAGTCCATAACACTTATGACTTCACAAGCAAAGAGCGGTGCCTAGTCACACATCAGTGCTACCCAAGTGAAAGTAGAAAGTTGGAGAACAACTTTCATCCTATAATCCGTGAATGGTGTTACAGCGAATGTATAATTCCTTTGTCACTGATATCCCAAATGAACTCGAGGCATGGAATAGTCATCCTGTCAACGTTCATTCACTTCCTTGATCTCAGAGTAGACTGGAAGAGATATGTATGACATCAGTATCATATACTGATTCACACATGCGTGCACACCTTTCTCAATCCTACTCATCAAGTGGCCATGGATATCAAACTCCCTCAGGAGGGACAAATCCCATATCTATCACTCGCCCCTCAAAAGCCCCATGTGTCAAAGCCACCCAATCATCACCTTTATAACAACCCATGTTTCAGGACTGCGTTTGATGATGTCAAAGTGTGCCCAATGACATGTGTTGAGTGCAGTGATTTCAGGTCTAAGAATCACACTCACCACCATCCCTGTGAGTACTGACTATGACTACCATCTCATGGTTCCATGTGTCAAACTCATGGTGGATCTGTCCGGTACACTTGTTCTCTAACAAGTACCTATGTGTTTGGTTTGATATCTCTATATCATGACTAATGAGATTCTGTCATCAACCAACACCACAATCTAGTCTTGTGTGTCATTGCTGTCTATCTACCTTCCACAATGACATCCGACTAGGGACATAACAAGAATGTACAAACTCTTAGCATCCGTATGATCTCATCGTTCAGGTCCTCAACCTGAAAGCACACGTCATTGAGTTCTGTCATTCTTTAGACATTCAATCTGTTCTATCACTATCTCATATGACTCAACCAGAATGAATTGGAAGCTTGCCTTTGATGTTTATCAAATCAATCTTAATGTATCCCACCAATCATCACATGATTGGCTCTCAGGGCATACATACCAACAATGTCTAATTGTAAGATCTCCAATAAGGAAGATCCCAAAATATTGACCTCTTCTTATATAGAGATTTGTCACATGCGAGTGGGCGACTACTTGAACTCTTTCCAAATTCATTAACAATATGTTTCACACTATCATATACAACATTTCCTGGTATAAGTTTAGGAGTACTTCGTTCCTCAGTTGACCCATTAAAGGTTTTGCGTTGCCTTCGATAACGATGCACTGGTGGGAGAAATCTCCGATGACCAAGATATACGATTTTGCCACCATGTTTCAGTCTGATTGATTTAGTATTTTCCTCATAAATAGGACATGCTTTGTATCCTTTTATGCTATATCCACACAAATTTCCATAAGATGAAAAGTCATTAATCATACAAAATAACATAGCATGCAAACTGAAGATCTCTTTATGTGAAGCATCATATGTCATAATACCTTCTTCCGATAGTTTCAATAGGTCATCAATTAGAGGTTAAAGGTAAACATCAATATCATTTCCAGGTTGCTTCGGCCCTGATATCAGTATTGACAACATCACATACCTATTTTTCATACACAACCAAGGAGGAAGATTGTATATAACAATCATAACAGGCCACATGCTATGTTGGCTACTTAATGTACCATAGGGATTCATTCCATCTGTACAGAGTCCAAGTCTTAAGTTTCTTGGTTCTTTACCAAATTGAGGGTATAATAAATCAATTTTCTTCCATTGTGGTGAATCAGATGCATGTTGTAGGACGCCATCATCATTGGCCTTTAACTCCCCATGCCAAGACAAATTTTGTGCATCTTCTATATTAGCAAATAAGCGTTGAAATCGTGGTATTATTGGTAGATACCACATCACCTTGGCAGGAGAGCCATTTTTAGCCTTAGCTAAATTTGTGGTCTTATACCTTGACGCGCCACATTGTGGACAATTTATCAAATTACTATAGTCCTTCTGAAATAGCACACAATCATTTGGACATGCTTGAATCTTCTTAGCCTCCATTCCCATTGGGCACATTATTTTCTTTGCTTGATATGCTGAAATTGGAAGCTTGTTGCCTTCAGGAAGAATTTCCTTTAACAAAGACAACAGTGAAGTGAAATTGTTATCCCTACATCGGTTTTGAGCTTTAAGAGTATATAATCGCATCACAACACTCAACCTAGTGAACTTAGTACAACCCTTATATAATGGTTTTTCAGCATCATGGACAATGTTTGTAAATAAAGAAGGTGGATCAATGACATTGTCCCAACAACTACGTAGCATCTCATCAACCATATCATCATGAATCTAGTCATCTTGAATCGGTTCATCGTTAACATTATCATCATTATCTATATCTTCTATGCCAAAACAATTAGTATTGACATTTTCTGATCCATAATTAAATTTCTCTCCATGCCAATACCATTCATTATAACCTTGTATGATCCCATTACATAGGACATTATTCTTAATTTCCTCACCAATATCAACTTTCAAATTGTTACAACAATTTCTACATGGACAATATAGCCTATATGTAGGTAGTTTCCTATGTTCCTTAGCAAATCTGATAAATTCATCAAGACCTTTGGCAAACTCTGGTCTTCAACGATTCTTGATAGACATCCAACTTCGATCCATTTTCTATATCACATTAAAATTAATTATAAAACTATCCTTTTAATATTGATACTATAATCTATAAGTTTTTATTGATAGTAAGTTAATTACTTATATACTAAAGTGTACCACCTATCCCATTTTTGAATATTTAATCTCACTAGTAACTGTATAATGTATGTTTAGTTTTGAAGAAAATTTCAGCAGCATTTCCCCTAAGTTCTCGAAGTACACCGATGTAAATGGCAAATAACCACTCACATATGTACCCAGAGAACAAATGAGGAAATCCTACTGAAATTTTCTACAAAAATAAACATACATTATATAGGTACATCCTAAGTGAGATTAAATATCCAAAAACAGTCCCAAACTTGGGACTATCCAAAGTTTACTCCTAATGAGTAAATTTTGAACGGGTTTCAAAGTTAATATATAAATGCATTATTTTCATACTTATATATTAAGTTAAAACATCATGCATCAACCCTAAAGTGTCAATCTAGGAGTACACATGTCTAATCTCGTATTAATTTCTAGAATTTATATAATGATTAAATATGAAAAAATACATGTTTTTATTATTGGTTGGGTTATCAAATCATATAAAATGGAAAAACAATATAACTGTGTAGTTAAAGGAGCGCAGGTCCACTCTCGGTCGACAATTAGTCGACCGAGAGCCCACCTGTGCGCGGGATCCAGGTCCACTCTCGGTCGGCAAATTCTCGACTGAGAGTGGACCTGGACGTTGTGTGCAGGTGGACTCTCGGTCGACAATATTACTGACCGAGAGTAGACCTGGACGCTACCATGGTGGCGGGAACGAACTCAGGAATGAGGGAAGCAGCGACCTTACTTGGAAACGTAGCGACCTTCGTGGAGGATGAGACGACCTTCACAGAGAGGTGGCGACCTTCGTGGAAGTGTGGAGAGGTGGTGACGACGAGCTCTCTTCACGGAGAGGAGGCAAGGGCTTTAGTGGCGCGGAGAGGTGGCAAGGGCTTCACGAACACCGCGATCCTCTTCAAACACGATGATGAGCTTCTTGGCAAAGGCTTTGGCGGTGCGGGAGACAAGTAGAGAAGGTATCCATGGCGGAATGACACAAGGAGATAAAGAAGAAAAGGTATCCGCACCGTAGGAGAGAAAGAGAACGAAATTTTTGTTTCATGAGAGAGATACTAGGTTTCGGCCATTTCACGGAGAGACACGACCTGTAGCGTTAGTTAACACAAACAAACTGACGCTAAAGATAAGCGGTGCCCGTGTCGGGTTATTTAAAAACACTCAAACTCATTCTCGATCGACAAATTTGTCGACCGAGAGGTTATTGGTCGACAAATTCATTAACCGAGGTGAGCTCTAGGGTCTGTTAAAAGTAAAAAAACTGATGCTAGAGGTGCTTATGCATGGATGAACTAAACTGGATCCAAAATTCATGTCGGTCGACAATATTATCGACCGAGGAGCCCTCTACGGTCGATTATAAGGAAAACACTGACCCTAGAGGTGCTTATACACGTGAAATCTGGCTCCTTCTCGGTCAACGAATTTGTCGACCGAGAGGTTATCGGTCGACAAATTTGTCGACCGAGAGGTTATCGGTCGACAAATTTGTCAACCGAGGTGAGCTCTAGGGTAAGTTAAAAGTAAAAAACCAACGCTAGAGGTGCTTATACATGCGTGAACTAAACTGTATCCAAAATTCATGTCAGTTGACAATATTGTCGACCGAGGAGCCCTCTAGGGTCAGTTATAAGGAAAAAACTGACCTTAGAGGTGCTTATACACGTGAAATCTGGCTCCTTCTCGGTCGAAAAATTTGTCGACCGAGAGATTATCGATCGACAAATTAGTCGACTGAGGTGAGCTCTAGGGTCGGTTAAAAGTAAAAAAATCGACGCTAGAGGTGCTTATACATGAGTGAACGAAATTGGATCCAAAATTCATGTTGGTCGATAATATTGTCGAACGAGGAGCCCTCTAGGGTCAGTTATAAGGAAAAAACCGACCCTAGAGGTGCTTATACACGTGAAATCTGGCTCTGTCTCGATCGACGCATTTGTCGACCGAGAGACTGTCAGTCGACAAATTCATCGACCGAGGTGAGCTCTAGGGTCAGTTAAAAGTAAAAAAACCGACGCTAGAGATGCTTATACATGCATGAACTAAATTGGATCCAAAATTCATGTCGGTCGACAATATTGTCGACTGAGGAGCCCTCTAGGGTCGGTTTTAAGGAAAAACTGACCCTAGAGGTGCTTATACATGCGTGAAGGCAAACTAGATTCAAGATGTCTCCCGTGCTTTTGTAGACATATAAGTTCGGTTATTTGGAAAAACTGATTGCATAGATCGAGGCGCGAAGCCAAAATCGAGCAAATTTTTGTCGCGGGAAACTGTAATTGGCTTTCTAATCCAATTGTCTATAAGGTCGCTTATTTTATGAAAACTGAGCCTATAGAGATACACTACAAGGTCAGCTATTTTAAGAAAAGCGACCCAAGTGGTCTTAAGTGGTGCCCGCCTTTTTTATAGACATATAAGGTCGCTTATTTACAAAATCGACCTATAGAGTTACACTACAAGGTCGGTTTTTTTAAGAAAACTGACCCAAGAGGTCTTAAGTGGTACCCACATTTTTTTTAGACATATAAGGTCGGTTATTTGGAAAAACTGACCCTACAGGTAATGATGTTATAACCCATTTCTGTACTAGTGATGTTTTTGTCAAGATTATAAGGATGGGTGATAGAAGCATAGATATCACTGTTGTTCTTGGGAATAATATTTTTAACATTATTGGTGCTTATGCCCCCCAAGTTAGCCTTAGCGAGGATACTTAGAAGGATTTTTTGGGATGACATAGATGAATTGATGGTGGGAGTACCAACAGAGGAGAAGATTATTATTGGGAGTGATTTAAATGGTCGTGTAAGGAGTAGAAATGCTAGATATGATAGAGTTCATCATGGTTTTGGTTATGGAAGTAGAAATAGAGAAGGAGAGAGGATATTAAATTTTCCAATTGCATTAGATATGATTTTGGCAAACACCCATATCTGGAAAATGGAATCTCATAAGATTACTTTCAAGAGTGGGCACAATTGTAGCCAAAGTGATTACCTCCTTATGACGTGGTTGTAATATATGCAAGGATTGTAAATTGATTCCTAGAGAAGAAGTCACGACCCAACATAGGTTGGTGGTTTTGGACATTAACATGAAGATCAATAAAGGCAAGCATAACAGTAATCAAGATAGTAGAATCAAGTGGTGGAATCTTAAAGGAGACAAGAAATTGAGTTTTCATGACAAAATCCTCATGGAGATAACTTGGAACTTGGAGTCTGATGTTAACACTATGTGGCATAACTTGATCTCCTACATAACAAAATTTCCAAAGAGGTCTTGGGGGAGTCCAAAGGTTTTGGGCCTCCACATAAAGAGACTTGGTGGTGGCATGAAGAAGTACAGAAGGATATTAAACTGAAAAGGGAGATATTAGGAGCTTGGCCAAATCTTGAGATGATGAAATGTTTCAAAGATACAAGCAAGCAAAGAAAGAATCTAAAAACATTGTTCGGGAGGCAAGGTCTATATACTTTGATGATATTTATCAGAATTTGGGCACTAGAGAGGGGGAAAAGATATATATAAAATGGGTTGTATAAGAGAAAGGAAAGGAAGAGACTTAAGTCAAGTGAAATACATTAAGAATAAGATGGAAGAGTGTTGGTGAAGGACGATGATATCAAGAATCAATGGAGAAATTACTTTCATAAGCTTTTCGATGGAGATACTACAAATAATGTTAGAGACTCATGTGGCATGAATACAAGAGATATCATTTACACACGATGAGTTTCACTGCTTGAGGTCAAGAATTCTTTGAAAAAGATGAAAATGAGAAAGGCATGTAGACCAGATAGTATTGCCATTGATGTATGGAAGAGTATGGGGGATGAAGGAGTGATGTGGTTAACAAAGTTCTTTAACAAGATCATGAAGACCAAGAAGATGCCAAATGAGTGGAGAAATAATACTATAGTCCCCATCTACAAGAACAAATGTGATGTTCATAGCTACACAAACTAAATAGGTATCAAGTTAATGAGTCACACAATGACGCTTTGGGAGAGGATTATTGAGTACATGCTCATATCTATAACGCGGATATCAAACAACCAATTTTGTTTCATGCCTAGAAGATCAACAAAAGATGCTATTTTTCTAATTAACAGGCTCATGGAGAAGTATAGAGAAAGCAAAAGAGATCTTCATATGGGGTTTATTGATTTGTAAAAGGCTTATTATCAAGTACCTATAAAAGTGTTGTGGATGGGTTTGAAGAAAAAAGGTGTGCCAATCCAACACATTGACTTGATCAAAGACATGTATAATAGCTCTACATCTAGTGTGAAGACTATTGGAGGAGAGACACACCAAGTTTTCCTATCACAGTTGGGGTACACCAAGGATCCACAGTTAGCCCATATCTATTCGTTCTTGTTATGGATGAGTTGGAAAAGAATGTTTAGGATGATATTCCTTTATGTAGGTTATTTGTTGATGATATTGTTTTGATCGATGAAACTAAATACATATTAAATGATAAACTTGAATATTGGAGAAATGCATTGAAATAAAATGGATTGATGATTAGCAGGAGAAAAAGTGAGTATATGCATTGCAATTTCAGTTAATCTTGTAGTGTAAATGATGGAGCCAAGTTGGATGGAGTAAATATACCAAAATGTGATAAATTCTATTACTTGGATTCTATTATTCAAATAGATGGGGATTTTCAAAATGGCATTTGTCACATGATCACTGTAGGATGGTTGCATTGGAAGAGTGCAAATGGAGTTTTATGTGATCTAAAGATCCCTCTCAGGTTAAAAAGTAAGTTTATAGAATAGCTATATGGCCATCCATGCTCTATGGGAGTGAATGTTGGACGGTGTAGAAATAAGGTCTCAACAAGATGAACGTTGTAGAAATGTGTATGGCGAGATGGATGTGTGGGAAGACAAGAAAATATTTCCTCAGAAATGATTATATTAGGAATAAAGAGGGGGTGGTGAGCATTGAGGACAAGTTGTGCGAGGGACGACTCAGATGGTTCGGACATGTGTTACATAGACTGACTAATGTTCTTATATAAAACAGTGTTATTGAGTCAAGAACAATTAATAGAAGAAGAGGAAGGCCTAAATTAACATGGGATAAGCTTATCAAGAGAGATTTTGAATCTCTACTTCATAACCAGAATATGGCTCATGATAGAGCTAAATGGAAACGAAGGATCCATATAGCTGACCCCAACATAGTTGGGACTGAGGCTTCAATGATGATATATATATATATATATATATATATATATATATATATATATATATATATATATATATATATATATATATATATATTATATTCAATTTTAACGCATTGCCCTAAAATCAGTTTTGATGGTGGATGGTTATCATGGTTATTGCCAATAACCCTAGATCACTGTGTACATGGTAGTGGTTATTTATTCTTGTTGTTACTCGCTTTGGGTACTGAGTCTCTCTCTTCCTTCCAAATGTAAATTAATTATCTTCTTCCTATTTCCCCTTGAATGTAACTCAAGCTTTCCCTTTTACAATGTAATAAGAAATAAGATAGTTTCAATTTATGATTCGGCATGAGATGGTGATCTACACAAAGGGGAACCAACTAGATCATGAGACAAATCGATCAACTAGAGAATCGAGGAGGCCAGATGATAGGAGGACAAACCGATTGACTGGTGGCCCAACTGATCGATAGGAAGTGTCCAAACATCATTTGAACCTAGAGACCAAAAGATCCTTTCAAGAGCCCAACCAAGCAACGAGGAGACGATCCGACCAGTTCAAGTGTTGAACCGATCAAACTAGATTGGTTTGAGCATAGATCCTCACCAAAAACATGTTACATATGATGTGGACCTTAGGTGGTAGTAATTCCTTGTGGATCTAAGGAATTACAATAGTATGGTCATAACTATCGCTAGTGTGTTTTAATTATAGCATGTTCTCATTTGTGGTTATAACATGTATATGATATGTACTATAAGAATGCGGTGATTTGATATGTACATGTATTTATATAGATTAATTCTTAGATGCTTTCCATAAGCGGCACACATGAAAAGGTTGATCAACCAAGCGTGGACATGCCCTAGTGTGGTATGTTGTCTATCTCATGGAAGTGTGATGGTAGATATGTGGGTCTATCCTAGCAGGGTGCACATTCTATCGTGTTGACTTCTGGGTCTGACTTAATTAGGTGACCTTAATAAGATTAAGTGCCTAGAACCTACACATGGATTCTGACAATGAGTTGTGCACACCATGTATCCAAGAGTTGCATGAGATGCAATAGGAAAATGTTACCTACCTTAATAATTGGTCATGAGCGCCAACATTGGTTAGGTATTGACTTAATTGTTTTGGTACTTGTCTTACTGGAAGGTTGTACGTTGCAATATTCCAAATTGATACATGAGGGTTATCAATTTGAACCAAATATTTGGATCAATAGTTAATTACAAGACTAATTAATATTGTCAAATTTATCAAATTAAATCAAATAAAAAATGTTTTGAAAAAGTTGTAATATTTTTTGTAGAGAATCAAAAACACGTTATAATTGAGATCACTCCTTAACAAGGATAAAATGGGATACTCTTCCACATTTAGTTTAGGACTTTGAGAAGTGTTTTGAATGAGTGAAAGCTCTATGTCCTTGAAAGACTAGATCTAGAGGAACCAGCTCGAAATGCACCTAAGGACTAAATTTGGATGCTTAATTGAAGCATGTCAATGATGTCATATACATGAAGCACCTTATGCTATGTTGTATGAACTTTGAGATACATGAAAAACATGATAACATGGAAATTCTCAATAAGGTAACACATATTAAGAATCATGTAGAGCAAGAAAGGTATAATGTCTTCAAACCATTGTTTGAGTGCAAACTGACATAGGGAGATCCAGTAGAGCCCCATTTGCTCAATATGATTGGGTATGTGGAACATTTAAAGTGACTAGGATTTCTTTTAGGTTAAGAGTTGACCATGGATATGATTCTACAATCATTGTTTGAGTCATATATAGCCATATTATAGAGTGCTTTCACTTGAGTGACATGGCTAAATTGATGTCATAACTACTTGGCATGTTGATTCAAAAGCAAGAATGAAGAAGGACAAATACGTGATGGTGATCAGTGGAAGTGAGTCCAAGGGAAAAGGCAAGGCCAAGAAGTTTTCTAAGGCTAAGTTGAAGTTCAAGTCTTGTACACTCAAGTTATGGAGAAGGATAAGTGCAAAGGAATTTTTCCTTTCAACATAAAGGAACAAAGGAAGAAGAAAGAGATAGAGATCTCTACTTCAGGACCCAATAAGAAATAATCTAGAACTATAAGGAGAAAGAATTGCTTCCACAATAGTTGGAATCTATCATAAAGGGCATATAATATAATTATTGAATTGCTATTTTAGAGTTTCCATTAAAAAAACATCATGTGTCTTGTATGAACAAGATTAAATTGATGTTTCATTTTAAAATATAAGATCTTATTTGGAAATTACCTATGTCTTATAAACTATACTTGATAGTTATAGAGACAAATGTGTATCACACATATATTGAATGACTTGATGAGTCAAACAATGAATACCTATAGCATTGTCATCTAGAGAACATAAATGAGAAATGAATTTCTAAAATTCATATGATGGTTAGCTAGACTCTTTTGGTTATTGAAACAATAGAGGCATGCATATCTTATTTGTTGTGCAATACGACAAAAGCGTCTTCACTAAATGTAGTGGGAGAGTGACTATTCTATTGCGGCTCATACATATGAATGTATACAAATATTTTAGAATAAATGCTAAAGGTAGTTACTAGTACCTCATTATATCTATTGATGCTACCAGTAGATATGTAAATTTGTATTTAATATAATACAAGTATGAATCTCTTGAAGTGTTCAAGGATATTGTGAATGAAGTACATTACTAACTTGGTAAAAGTATTAAGATACTTCAATGTGATCGATGTTGAAATATTTGAAACCAAGAATTTGAGTACCTTTTGGGATATCATGATAATGTATCATGATGAACTCCACCTAAGACACAATGATAATATATCATGAGAGTCTATCAGTAAGAAGGAATCACACCTTGCTAGTCATGGTAATATTATTAATAAAGTCTATCTGATCTTCCAATTAATTTTGGGCACATGCTTTACACTAAAAAAATGTACCGTCTAAAAGAGTTCAAAAGGCACCATATGAAATATGGCATGGGAAGAGTTCCGATGTGTCTTTTATAGTGATTAGCAATGAAAGCTTATGAAAGAAAATAGTTTCTTGAAAATCCTTGTCCACAAATCACATAAATGTTATTTTTTTGAAATACAACTCTTATCTGAATCTGAAAATAAAGTTTTTGTTAAATAGGATGGTTGTATTCCTGAAAGGGAACTTAGTTCCAAAGGAATTATTGGGAGTAAAAGTAGAAATTGAAATGTTCAAGACAAACAAAAAAACATTGAACCTAAAGTGGTATAGTAGTAACAATGAGAATCACAAGTTGTTGTGGAATCTCAAGTTCGTTATGTCACACAAAACCTTATAGTTCTAGTAGAACATGCTTTCAGTTTGAAAGATTATTGTGACAAGGTGGGTTTTCTGGCTTAATTCCGAGGATGAAATTTCTCTTAAGGTGTGTAGGATGTGATCAAGTGGACTTTTGGAATCCCTAATTTTATGCCTTCTTGAGGTATTTGATTGATGTATCAAATATTTAGTTGTTGGTGTCAAACTTTAATGGATGGTAGTTGTAATTATGATGAAGCAATGTCTCAAATTTCATGATCAAACGAGGTTCCTAGAAAAAGTTATTAGGTTTGAATAATATCAAATAATGTATATTTTGATGTATCCATGAATAAGGAAATAACCTCTAGCCAAGTTTGCTTTAGCCGTTGTATCACACATCTATTGATGTGGTAAGCCACGGATCAAAAACACGGTAGTTGACCCTATTCCTTGCTTATGAACGTGATGGTGATAATCCTATCACCTACTTTCAAATGTATTGGAGACCATGGGAAATGAAGTCACGCTCATGCATCCCCTCCTTGAGGTGGATCGTGGGTTGACAACAGAGCGTGGGTGAGCAGTTCACCTCAGACTAGTGCAAAAAAATAGTTAGGTGTGATCATGCAGTCCTCCACGATGACCCCTTATCTGAAGGGTGTGGTAGTGTGAAATGAGAAACATATCTCTCTCTCCACTGCATTTTGCAGTAGGTAGTCGTAAGAGGGGGAGAAGGAACAGAACCAGTGCCTAGTATCTAGAAGAAGTGTAGTACAAATATATATGGAGGCACTAGAAGAGACTGAGAAGGAAGAAGGGGCCTCAAATTCCCCACTGTCACAGTTGTACCCCGCAATGGCGACCTCCTCGAGCCGCAAGGAGGAGAGATGCCTCCGTTGCTCATCACCAAAGTTCTGGCTCATGGCGGAGGATTTTTAGGAGGCAAAATAAGGAGCCACTCGAGGCTTCACATGCGGATAAGGAGAGATCGGCCATCGATGCCTCGCCAGATCTAGACCAGGCAGTGGCGACGCACGCGAACTCACGTTGGTTGGAAACACAGAGAGGTATAGGAGAGCATGAACCAGCGTCAGATCTAGCCCCAATGACGGCAGGCTGGGGTGCATCCACCTCAACCTAGAGGGCTCCCTTGTGATAGCGGTGGGTTATTGGAGACAAGGAGGAACCGTGAGGAGCTAGAGGGGGCACAGACCAGACACTTCCTCTCACCGGAGATGAAGCCAGATGCGGCGGTGGCCTGAGTTGGTCATAAGGTGGAGATCAAGGGTTGCGATACTGCTGATGTGAAGTTGTTGGAGATGGCTTGGTGGTGTCGAGACTGGAGAGAGAGGTGTTGGACTGATGGTGCACCATAAACGATCTCTCGCCACTGTTGCGACCCGACGATAGCATTCACAGACGAACACGAGTGTCGGGCGCAGAACCGAGCCCCGCCGAAGCCTCACACAGAACTGGAAGACAGCATGACTCACGGATGTGAGAAGAGGAGAAGAAGTGAACTCGGTTTAGGCAGACAGACCAATCGGTTAAAGGAAAAAGAAGCACCCCTCCATGAGGCATTACCCGATTGGCCTTTCAAGGTAAATATCTCAGAAAATGCTCAGATTTTAGATAATTCATAGTAATTAGCTCGAGCATCATAAAAATAAGTATAATATACCAAAATTCTCAGAAAAATGTGTAGAACAATGTGAAATCATAATATTAGACTTTTGATGCACTAATGTCAGTGATATCACGTAATATGTGTAATGCTCATATGATGGATAATAAATATCAAACGATGTTCTAAAATTATGATAACATGTCAGTAAGTCTATAATCATGTTTATAATGCATATGATGTCAGATATGGTCATGTTGATGCACGAAAGTATGTAATTTTCTTTATAAGGCTATTTAGGGATAATAATCCTAAATAAAATGTAGTAAATACATACATGCTCAATAACTGATGAAATTTATAGTACAATCTTATATCAGTAACTAGAAGCTAATATGGAACGTTGATATCAGTTAGATGCATGAAATTAATGTCATATGAAGAGCACCCTTAATACATGAGATGTAACTCTAATATGGCTAATGAAAGTGACATAATGTTATGTTCACATAATAATGTGACACATGAGCATATCCAGTTGATGAACCATAATCTGGAAAATGACATCAGTAAGATAATTCTAAGATAAGAATGTAAATAATGATGCACACATACTAGTGGACTAAGCAAACCCTAATGAACATGATTAGGGTTAAGATGAGATGTATGATGATGAGAAACTGATAGTATATGTAATTTTGTATTAATCAGGGTTGACCAAGGATATAGTTGACATGAGGAATATGTGATTAGGATGTCTGTTTGGAAGGTACACCATTAACTCTTGCTTGGCTTATTATACATTCTGCTTGTGTTATATGGTAGTAAAGACTTGGCATATGGTATTGATTGAAATGATTGTTCTTGTATGATATCTTGCTTGAATTTCCATATGTATTGCTATGAACACATCAAACATAATATATCTGTTCCATTATATGAAAACACCAACTCTATGGCAGTGTGCTTGGAAGTGACCGAACTCTTTGGTAGTGGTCATGTTGTACATATGGAAGCACGAAATCTTTGGTAGTGTGCTTGGACCCAACTCTTTGGTAGTAGTCACATTGTACATATGATCCAACTCTTTGGTAGTGATCATAAAGGCCTTGATGCATTCAATTATCAGGTAGTAAATGCATGGATGATATAATGGAAATTATACTTAAAATATGTGTTCTCTTTTGTTAATGAATATCTTTGTGAAAGTATACACTTTTCTTATATTTCTTTATAACTGCCAAGTATTTGTTTTATCTTATTGCCAAGATATGATGAGAGGTATATAAAACACACGTAGGCGTACTCAGTACAATATTTTTGAATATTGTGTTGACATGTACCGCATGTAATCTTTTGTTTAGGTTGTGGTTTTTCTCTTGAAGATCCAGGAGAGTGAGAGTTGTGTAGCGAGTTGATGTACAAGTGGACCTATTGTTTAAGATCCTATAGTTTAGTGGTAGTACATGTATACGTATAGTTTGTTGTTCAATATGTAATATCAAATGTTGTAACAATTCATGTTGTAATTATATGTTGAATGGGGAACATGTGTGTATGGTTTTATTATTGTTCTTGTACATGTGCTACTGATTGTTTCTTTCTGACTCCCTTGATTTTCTTCTTCTTAGCCTAGTGAGTGGTGTTTCAATTGGGATTCTCGCTGAGGTGAGGGTTTCAATTTGGACATTACACATCAGATTAAGTTTTAGAAAATCCAGAGACATCACAGGTGGTATCAGAGCATGAAGATAGCAAAGTCTGACATTTGCTCATTATGCAACTCAAACTAAAGAAAACCTTGAACTTAATAATCGTTTAGGGTTAGATTAGTCATCTTTAGAGACTAGATTTGACCCAGCCTCTAGGTTAGCACCTAGATTTTTGAGAACTAGGTCTAGACTGGTGCTTGTTGAGTAGCAAGTCCTTAGATGTCGTTCTTTCCTTGTAGTACAGCGGTATGGGACGCTGTACTATTTGGAAATGACGTGCATCAAGGGAAGAGAATCACTAGACATATTGTGCACGTTGTCTAGAGTAGCTACACTAGTCTACCCCTTGTTCTCACCCTTTTCACTAGTTTTCATGACACTGTACTCTCTACTATGGGTGGGACACTCGTTTTCTAGATTTGGTTTTTGATTCCAAACTGATCGAACCTCAATAGTTTTCTCTGACGTTTGTTTTATCAGAGAAAAACTATATAATATTTTATTATGTATATGTATTAAAAAAATGTGTCCCCACACATGAATGAGTAGGAGGTGGTCATGAAACCTAAGTGAAAGTGAATGACATCAGTCTAGAAGAGAGTGTAGTTCTAGATTAGATGTCTAGAGCCTTGTTTGGTATATTATGATAGATGGAATAGATGAAATAAGTTTTGATTATATGATGTAAGTTTCATATAGACGATATAAGATGGTTTATGATGATTTATGTTTGTCTTTGAGGATGTAAATTCAATTTTGAGGATTTGAGATAAGTTTTGACGATGCAAGTAAATAGGCTTTTATGAGATAAGATAAGCTAAGTTGAGACAAGGTTGTGAGTCAGCAAGAGCCTCAAGCTCTTTTATAAAGGAGGACCTCTAGTGTTAGGACCAGTTTTGGGGTTAGCTCAAGAGAGAGTGAAACCCACAGGGAGAAGGTTAGAGAACCTAGACTCCATGATATGAGAAATATGAGATATGTGATATGATATGTCCTAAACTAGACTACTCCTGAGTGATTGAGATTAGTTGCTTTATGCATGACTCCTATAGTTTGTTGAACCCTAGATGTCCTTGGGAGGACCAAACCCTGGAGACAAAAAGAGAGGCAGGTTAAATGTGCATATGAGAACACGATTAGAAAAACCTACCATCTAGGTGAGGGAGAGAGTCCCAAGACCCTGGAGGAGGCAATTGTGTTAGTTTCTGTAAAGCCTCGAGCTTGCGTTTGTGGTTCCCCACATAGGACACTAGTGGCATGTGTAAATGATAGTGTTGAGTAAGAATAACTCATGGGTAGAGACCTATGAAGAGTATATCATAGTAATGTTTGGTGTGTGCTTACGTGGCTAGAGCTAATGAAGCTATTACTAGTGCCAATGAGGTAATCCAATAACCCTAGATCACAGAGGAAAGATAAAGTATATGCATATGAGATACTCATAGTGTTGAGTGAGCTCAGAGAGACTGGGAAAGACATTATCCTCATGATGAAGGCCAGGAGAACCTCAGTGGGACTATATAAAGTTTTGATATATGTTAAATAAGACACTTGTATAAGTTGTTTAACCATGGTAAAATATATGTAAGATCTTGAGATGTGATATATAGACATGATATGATCGAAATCTAGAAATGGTTTACTAAATATCAATTCATAAATGGTTAACCATGTACATGAATAGTGATGATAATGTTATATTGTTGGTTAACCTTTTGATGAAATGACATTGTATGAATGAAACGAATTACATGAGGTGTTAATCTTAGTGCTTAATAAAAGTGAAAATACAGTTTGACAGTTAGCACAACATAACGATTATGACACCTTTATATCATTTATATGGATAAAGTGGGTTAATTATTGTTAACTCCCTCCTAAAAGACATATGTTAATGATGAACATGTTCTAACAATTAGCTCAATAAAATATTTGTGACACCTTAATATAATCGGTTAACTTTAGTTAACTTCTATGGAACATGTTAGTATGATGTTGAATAATAATGCATGGCTAAAGATAAGGAAGCAAATCTAACATATGAGTTATATGATGACATAACCTAAGCTTCTAAACTCTTGTTTGAGCCTTCTATGAAGTGAGGTTTCACCCTTGTAGCTTGGATATAGTTCTGGGGCTTCTGGATATGTTGTACATAGAATGGTGCCTACATGTGGATGAAGGCAAGATAAGGTTATCCTTGGAAGTATGAGTATGGTTTACTTTCGAGGATGAAAGTTCTTTTAAGATGTATATGATGTGACAAGGTGGGTTTTCGGGCTTAATTCCGAGGACGTAATTTCTCTTAAGGTGTGTAGGATGTGATGAAGTGAACTTTTGGAATCCCTAATTTTATGCCTTCTTGAGGTATTTGATTAATGTATCAAATATTTAGTTGTTGGCATCAAACTTTAATGGAAGGTAGTTGTAATTATGATGAAGCAATATCTCAAATTTCATGAACAAACGAGTTTCCTAGAAAAAGTTATTAGGTTTGAATAATATCAAATAATGTATATTTTGATGTATCCATGAATAAGGAAATAACCTCTAGCCAAGTTTGCTTTAGCCGTTGTATCACACATCAATTGTTGTGGTAAGCCATGGATAAAAAACACGGTAGTTGACCCTATTCCTTGCTTATGAACATGATGGTGATAATCCTATCACCTGCTTTCAAATGTATTGGAGACCATGGGGAACGAAGCCACACTCATGCACCCCCTCCTTGAGGTGGATCGTGGGCTGACAATAGAACGTGGATGAGCAGTTCACCTCATATTAGTGTAAAAAAATAGTTAGGTGCGATTGTTCAGTCCTCCACGATGACCCCTTATCTGAAGGGTGTGGTAGTGTGAAATGAGAAACAAAACTCTCTCTCCACTGCATTTCATAGTAGGTAGTCATAAGAGGGGGAGAAGGAACATAACTGGCACCCAGTAGCTAGAAGAAGTGTAGAACAAATATATATGGAGGCACTAGAAGAGACTGAGAAGGAACAGAGGGCCTAAAATTCCTCACTGTCGCAGTTGTACCCCACAATGGTGACCTCCTCGAGCCGCAAGGAGGAGAGATGCCTTTGTTGCTCATCAACAAAGTTCTGGCTCAAGGCGGCGGATTTTCAGGAGGCAAAATAGGGAGCCACTCGAGGATTCACAGGCAGCTAAGGAGAGATCGGCCATCGATGCCTCACCGGAGCTAGACCAGGTGGTGGGGACGCACACAGACTCACTTTGGTTGGAAACACAGAGAGGAAGAGAAGAGTGTGAACCAACATCAGATCCAGCCCCAATAGCGGAAAGTTGTGGTGGATCCACCTCGACCTAGGGGGCTCCCTTGTGATGGCAGTGTGTTATTGGAGACAAGGAGGAACCGCGAGGAACTAGAGGGCGCACAGACCAGGCATTTCCGCTCACCAGAGATGAAGCTAGATGTGGCAGTGGTCTGAGTTGGTCACAAGGTGGAGATCAATGGTTGCGATACTGCTGATGTGAAGCTATTGGAGATGGCTTGGTGGCGTTGAGACTGGAGAAAGAGGTGTTGGACCGATTGTGCACCATGAACGATCTCTAGCCACCGTAGCGACCCGACGGCAGCGTTCACAGACGAACACGAGTGTCGGGCGGAGAATCGAGCCCCGCCGAAGCCTCACACAGAATTGGAAGACAACGTGACTCACATATGCGAGAAGAGGAGAAGAAGTGAACCCGGTTTAGGCAGACACACCAACCGGTTCAAGGACAAAGGAGCACCCTGCGACGTGGCATTACCTGATTGGCCTTTCAAGGTAAATATCTCAGAAAATGCTCAAATTATAGATAATTCATAGTAATTAGCTCGAGCATCATAAAAATAAGTATAATATACCGAAATTCTCAGAAAAATGTGTAGAACAATGTGAAAGCATAATATTAGACTTTTGATGCACTAATATCAGTTATATCACATAAGATGTGTAATGCTCATATGATGGATAATAAATATCAAACGATGTTCTAAAATTATGATAACATGTCAGTAAGTCTATAATCATGTTTATAATGCATATGATGTCAGATATAGTCATGTTGATGCATGAAAGTATGTAATTTGCTTAATAAGGCTATTTAGGGATAACTATCCTAAATAAAATGTAGTAAATACATACATGCTCAATAAATGATGAAATTTATAGTACAATCTTATATAAGTAACTGGAAGCTAATCTGGAACGTTGATATCAGTTAGATGCATGAAATTCATGTTATATGAAGAGCACCCTTAATACACGAGATGTGACTCTAATATGGTTAATGAAAGTGACATAATGTTATGTTCACATAATAATGCGACACATGAGCATATCCAGTTGATGAACCGTAATCTGGAAAATGACATCAGTAAGATAATTCTAAGATAAGAATGTAAATAATGATGCACACATACTAGTGGACTAAGCAAACCCTAATGAACACGATTAGGGTTAAGACGTGATGTATGAGGATGAGAACCTGATAGTATATGTAATCTTGTATTAATCAGGCTTGACCAAGGATATAGTTGACATGAGGAATATGTGATTAGGATGTCTCTTTGGAAGGTACACAATTAACTCTTGCTTGGCTTATTATACATTATGCTTGTATTATATGGTAGTAAAGACTTGGCATATGGTATTGATTGAAATGATTGTTCTTGTATGATATCTTGCTTGAATTTCCATACGTATTGCTATGAACACATCAAACATAATATATCTGTTCCATTATATGAAGCACCAACTCTATGGCAGTGTGCTTGGAAGTGACTGAACTCTTTGGTAGTGGTCATGTTGTACATATGGAAGCACCAACTCTTTGGTAGTGTGCTTGGACCCAACTCTTTAGTAGTGGTTACATTGTACATATGATCCAACTCTTTGGTAGTGATCATAAAGGTCTTAATCCATTCAACTCTCAGGTAGTAAATGCATGGATGATATAATGGAAATTATGCTTAAAATATGTGTTCTCTTTTGTTAATGAATATCTTTGTGCAAGTATAGACATTTCTTATATTTCTTTATAAATGCCAAGTATTAGTTTTATCTTATTGCCAAGATATGATGAGAGGTATATAAAATACACGTAGGCATACCCAGTACAATATTTTTGAATATTGTGTTGATGTGTACCGCATGTAATCTTTTGTTTAGGTTGTGGTTTTGCTATTGATGATCCAGGATAGTGAGAGTTGTGTAGCGAGCTGATGTACATGTGGACATGTTGTCTTAAGATCCTATAGTTTAGTGGTAGTACATGTATACGTATAGTTTGTTGTTCAATATGTAATATCAAATGTTGTAACAATTCATGTTGTAATTATATGTTGAATGGTGAACATGTGTGTATGGTTTTATTATTGTTCATGTACATGTGCTACTGATTGTTTCCTTCTGACTCCCTTGATTGTCTTCTTCTTAGCCTAGCGTGTGGTGTTTAAATTGGGATTCTCACTGAGGTGAGAGTTTCAATTTGGACATTACACATCAGATTAAGTTTTAGAAAATCCGGGGACGTCACAATTATGATATCTAATAACTCAGAAAGGCAGTCAGTTGGTCATATATTATGAGTCAATAATTAACTAGAAGTTATTGAGGAACCTGAATCTAAGAAATGGCTTGTAGCCATGAGATCCAAAATGGATTCCATGTACACCAACAAGTTATGGCCTTGGTGGATCCACCTGAAGGGGTAAAACCTATAAGGTGCATTTGGGTTTTTGAGAAAGTACCACCATGGAAGGGTATATTGTTTGCAAAGAGTTTCAACTAAGTTGAAGGTGTTGAACATAATGAAGTTTTTTGTTAGTTACCATGGTTAAATCGATCAGGATCATGCTTGTCATTATAGCTTGTTATGACTAGTGAGATTTGGCATATGGATGTTAAAATCTCATTCCTTAACTAGAATAATTATAAGGATGTGTACATGATGCAACCTAAAGTTTTATAAATCCAATAATGCAAATAAAATCTATTAGCAACAAAGGTCAATCTAGGGATTGAAGCAAGCATCTCAGATCTAGAATTTCCTATTTGAAAAGATAGTGAAAGAGTTTGACTTGAGTCAAAATGAATATTTAATATGTGATCACAAAGGATTTAGTGAGAGAATATATATATTCCACATGATAAAGGGAATAACATCCTTAATTTATAAATGTTAAAACATGGCTAGAAACACCTTCTCTATGAAGGGTTTAGGCAAGCCATCCTATGTGATAGGGATTGAGATCTATAGAGATAGATTTGGAAAGTTTCTTGACACAAGAAAGAGCACATACATTGGCAAGATGTTGAAGGGGTTCATCATTAACAACTCAATGAGAGAAAACTTATCCATGTTCCATGGAGTTAGTCTCTCAAGAGCCTATTGTCCCAGTTCTTTTGAAGAATAGGAACACACGGATGCATGCCATATGCTATGTATCCTATTATCTCGTATGTATTGGACATGATGAGAGGATATCCAATTATCACATCTGAATTGGACATGACGAGAGGATATATATACCTATCTAGCAATCTCGTATGTATTGGACATGACGAGAGGGTATATGTCAGATGCCTGTGAGAGTCATTGGACTACCATAAAGAACATACTTAGGTGATTTTGAAGCACTAAAAGGATTGGTTCCTTGATTATGGTAATAAGGAAGAGTTGGGTGTAAAGGGTTACATTGATGCAAGCTTCCAAAATGAAAAATACATGACTGCAATCTAAAATTATGTTCGACCTTAAACAAAAATTGTAAGTTGGAAAGAGTTCTGAGATAATAACAATTGTTTAATTCTACAAATAGAAGTTGACTATCCTGGTGTTACGAGAACATCAAAGGATATTATATGGATCAAGAAGTTCATATGGGTGAACTTGTGTGAGGTTCCAACCATTGATGACATAGTAGAAATACTGATGACAGTAATGGAGCTACTAGTTAGGCTGGGAATCTCAGATAGCATACTAAGGAACTTCCATCTCATACGATTAGTCATACAGTGACGCGATATGAAACTTCAAAACACTGACTTGAAGCAAACATTGATATACCCACTATAAAAGCACTTGTGTAGCAAAAACATGATGGGCATGTTAACATCACTTGGAATAAGATTGATGGGTGATTGGCACTAAGTGCAAGTGGGAGTCTATTGGTATGTATTCCTAGAGAGCCAATCATATGATGATTGGAGTGTTGCATCAGATACCTTATTTGATAATAACAACATTAATTTTGTCTATTATGTTTGTCTCAGTCATGAGATGATGACACATACATAATATTTGTCTAAAAAAGGATGTTACTTCATGACTTATGTCTTTAGGTTGAGGATCTGAATAATGAGATCGTATGTATGACATGAGTACACACATTCTTATTATGTCCCTATTTGGATATTACTTTGGAGGAAAAATAGATAGCAATAAAACATAAGATTACAATATGTGTTGAATGATGAAGGAATCTCATTAGTCATGATATGTGTATCAAGTCAAGCGCACAAGTACATGTTAGAGAATACTGTATCAGACACATCCACCATGAGAGTGATACATGGAGACCATGGAATGGTAGTCCGAATCATCTCTCACAATTATAGTGGTGATTGTGGCTCTTAGACCTGAAGTCAATACATTCATCACATGTTCTTCATGTACTTTGACATCATCTAATGTGATCATAAATAAGGGTTGTCAAAACAATGACGATTGGGTACATTGTGACACATGGGGATAGAGTATGAGTGACGTGGATGGGATTTGTCCATCCTATAGGAGAATGGTATCCAGGGCCTCTTGATAAGTGAAACTAATAAATGTATGACCATACTCATGTGACTCAATATGTGATATGTGAGCTCACGTGCATCTCAAACAGTGTGCTCTATTTCAAAGAACATGTATCAAACATTGAGAGTATGATGATTCCATGCCTTGAGTTCAATTCAGATGTTAGAGACAAAGGAATTATACGATCACAGTAACACTGATCATGTATTGCAGGTTGAAGTTGTTCCCTAATTTTTTGAGTTACTTGGCTAGCAATGATGTGTTGCTAAATGCCATTATTTGCTTGTGATGTCATAAGTTTGTTGTGGACATTCATTGCCAAGATAATTCTGGACCTATAGGGTCACACACATAGGAATGCACTTGGATTAAAGGAGTATATTCATGAATGATGATTAATTTAATTACTAAATACATTTAGGTATTCAGTTAAACAACTAAGGATCAAAATTGACTGACTAGACTCTGAATCGACCAGTTCAAGTGTTGAAGCAATCGGTTGGAGTGCCAGGTCAATTGGAATCAACATTGGTTGATCAATGGCTGAACAAGGGACTGAGACAGCTGGTTCAAACATCCCAAATGACTGGTTTATGGATGAACAACCCAATTCAGTCGTCGATTTGATTGGATTAAGGATTGGTGTTGACGTCAAGTTGTGCATTAATCGTACATTGATTACCAATATATTTCAAAATAGAAAACTACACAAATTGACTGGTTCACTGCACGAACCGACTGATTGGCCATGTGAATTGACCATTTCACAATGTGCATGTCCTAGAAAACTCATGAATCTATCTATTTTAACTCCTGCACAGCTTGTGAACTCTGACGCTAGCCTCTCCTATAAATAGAGGGGTACTGGAGGCTTCTCATAAAACAATAGTTTCTCTAATTATTGTTGTCCTCTCCGGTTGTGGTAACCATTAGAAGGCTCGATCAAGTCCTACCTATTAAAGGGAGATAAAGCAAGAGAGAAACATTTGTGGGAGAGCGAATCAGCCCTAACAAGTTGACATTAGAAAGGGATAACTCCTTCACATTGGCTCTGGTAGCACAAAGTGGAGTTCGTAGTGGTCCGTGTGGACTACTCTAGAGGCAGAAGGTCATAGTCTATTGTTAGGAGGGCATCGTCAATTGTTGTCTATGGTGTTGCATCAGGTGTCCGACGAAGACAACTGTTTGAGTGTTGTTGCTACTAAAGAAGTGTGACGTTGCCTGAAGAAGAAGCATCTATTGCAAGGGTAATGTCATTAGACTTGCTCCAAGACAAGGTATAACCTTGCAAACCTTCCTTCCTAGATACATTGTTGTTGACGTGATTTCTCTAAATTTCAACTTCACAGTGGTCAACTAGTAGTTTGAGTGGTATGCCTTAAACTACCCAGGGCTTAATAAAATATTCAATTCATTCATATAATATAATTGTTAGGGTTACTAGGTGAATCACATTGGATGATGATCTTTTATATGTTTTTCTTTAGTTGAATGTGTGATTTATAACACAGTAAGAGAAACCAATTGTATTTGTGACTCTAATCAAGCCTATTATTTTGTTTAATTTGCATAGTCTATGTAATTTTTAATACATTTTGCTTTAATTTCTTAAGTATGTAACCTTGGCAAGCAATAAATGTTATTAGAGATTAGATCATATAATTAAGATTGGGGTCTCACCTCTTGGGTTTCCACACCCTTTTAGGTGATCGACAATGCGGTCATACACTTTGCCGAAAGGAGGCATAGTTTTAAGATCAATGGATATAGATAGGTTGGTTGGGTTGTGTAGAGTCCTAGAATCATCCATGTACTCTCAAGTCCAGACAGAGAGTTTTATATATTGTGTATATTGAGTCAATTTTTTTATTGTATATAATGAACAATGAAGGTTGTAAATATGTAGATAACATTTTTTCTAATAGGTTGTGGCTGAGGCCAATGATATCATGTAAAATTACTTGGAATATATATATATATATATATATGTTTGTTTGTGTGATTGGACCTTTGTGTATATGTTTCTTGATATGTTTAGAATTTTATTTCAATTTATTTAAGTACCTTTTAGTTATTGTGTGTAATTAGTGATTGCCATTTTGGTTTTGAGTAATCCCATTTAGTGTTGTGAGTTTCCACATGTAGTCCATGGAAACTTCCATAGGAGCTATGCAATACGGGCCAGTATATAGGATGGAAGTAGACCCACAAGTTGAAATGTAGTTCACATCACTCTAGATATTACAAGAAGCAGACTCAGATTCCAAATAGATTCAAGACTAAGTCTACTTCCTCAACAATCTTGAACAAAGGTGGGTGAAATATCTACACCATGCATAATGTTATCAAGAAAGAATGGCTCAAGCATTCGACAAGAAGGTGTGATAACACTGAAATTTATGCATTTATGCTAAGTATTTATTTATTGTTTTGTGTCACTATAGCCTTAATATGCCCAAAATAACCCATGTTTCTTATCTTTTAGTAATTTATGTCTATTCTTAGATAAAGTTGCTCAACTAGCCAATTTTGGGACTTGCAGGCACCGAACCTGAAAAGACATCTATTCTTCATGATTTCTCCCCAACACACAGTTTTTGCAGCATCTAGACTTCCATCTATCACGACTGTGGTGGACTAAGCATTGCACTATGTACACCAGCTTAGGAGATAGTGGTCCCGCTAATCGACTAGCAGCCCCAAGAAACTTTTGATATCTTGGACCCTATTTTCGATGGCCAATACTTTATCAAGACGCATCCTCGTCAATAAAAAAGGCTCATCGACGCAGGCTCCTCGACCACCAATAATACCCCACCCAGGGTGGGTTCATTCCATAATGTCGTGACCGCGGCCAACAAGAAGTAACCTCAACCGCGATCGAGGTACATCCTTCTCGACCGTAACCACGGCCAAGAAGAAGTAACCTCGACCGTGATCGAGGTACATCCTCCTCGACCATGAGTGCGTCCAAGAAGAAGTAACGTCAACCGCGATCGAGGTACATCATCCTCGACCGCGACCGCAACCAAGAAGAAGTAACGTCAACCGTGATCGAGGTACATCATCCTTGACCGTGACCAAGAAGAAGTAACCTCGACCACGATCGAGGTACATCCTTCTCGATCGTGACCGGGGCCAAGAAGAAGTAACCTCGACTGTAATCGAGGTACATCCTCCTCGACCGTGACTACGGCCAAGAAGAAGTAACGTCAACCGCGATCGAGGTACATCCTCCTCGACCACGACCGCATCCAAGAAGAAGTAACCTCAACTATGACCGTGGCCAAGAAGAAATAACCTCAACCACGACCAAGGTACTTCTTCCTTGACCACAATCATGACCGTGATCTTGACCTTGACCGCGACTGAGTTACATCTTCCATGACCTCGACCAAGACTGCAGGGTGCACCTCGACTATGACCGAGTTAGATGGTGGTTTGGATCAGTACCTCAACCATTTTGCCTATAAATACACACCCCCAACAACTTGGAGAGGGGTTCCACACCTTGGGGAGTTCCATCTACCTATTTCGCATTTTGCGAGGTTCCAACTGTTGGTTTCGGCCTGATGTGGTTCCCAGAGCTCCGTAGGAGAGTCTGGAGGTCTAAGAATGCTGAAGTGCTTATTTTATGCCTGCCTCTTTAGCATGTCTCCATCCTCCACCATCTTCCATCATCATTCACTCACCAAGTTGTTGTTCAGGGGTGGGATCTAGAGAGAAAGGAGTTCGAGGAGACCAGGAGATCAAGGAGGACGACCCAAGGATGAGATTTGGCCTATACAGAGGCTAGGGAGCAAGAGCCACCTCTCCTCTATGGGCTAAATCTCTTCTTCTTCTATTTTCTTCTACTATTCTCCTTTGTTTCTATGAAACAATGTTCTTTCATCTTTTCTTGGTGCCAACTATGCTTGTACATGGCTAGTTGAGCTCCTTCTTGGCTATGTATCCCGTTTTGGGCATGCTTATGTAATTTTATCTTGAGCAAGTAGTTTTATTTCGGATCTGGCATGTTTTATGTTCTATATCCTATTTCTAGTTATGATTTCTAGTTTGTTTGATTTCTTTCTTGCGTGAACTGCTATTTTTACCTATATCGAGAGATTCATTATAGAAATAGATAAGAGAAGATAGTTTGGATAGGAGCATGAAAGGAGTACGATTCAAGGTCGTATGTTCCTAACATCCTAGAATATTCTAGACCTGAGAGGGTACCTAGAATATTCTAGGCTATTAGTTTGCCATCCTTGAGAGAGGTTTCACATCATTAATGGGTTTTAGTCACACTACGCGAGAGGGAGTGGGATGACCCCACATGAACAGATACCATGGTGTGTGCTATGTTTGAATGTAAGTTGCTTGTTGAGGTGTTCGAGGGTTGTCTACGCCCAAGAACGGGTGCATAGACTGCCCAACTTGTGGTTACATAGCCGGGAACTCCTTCTCTCTGATTTAGTAGAATCCTATGGACTCTATTTTATTTTATTTTCTTTGTTCTGTTTTAATTCGTGACAACCCTCTAGGCTAGTTCTATCCCCTTACATTCCCGATTATCGTCTTGGCTTATCTGACTTAAGAACAAAATCTCAAGCATCCTAAACGTCACCACATCCCTGTGTTCACCATGTATATCTACTTTGACCCCATGATAAAGTTGTGGGTGTCCTTAAAGGTTTCCGGTTATAAATTTAAAATTTCGATTCCTTTTGAATCTGCCTCCCTTTTAGATGTGCGATTCAGGCTAATCGACTTTTTGGCACCGTTGTCGGGGACGTGGTTTTCCATGTTTACATGCCTAAAATATTTTTGTTAAGTCACTCTTAAGCCCATATATATGTATAGTTTTTCATTTGCTTTAAACAAACTTGTCCATATATATTGAATATCTCTCCTTTTTCCTTAATACATTTTCATCCATGGATCTTACTTCAACAAGACAAGTTATATTGTGACGCCCCGATCCCCGTGCCATCTCTAATGACCTCGGAGGCCGGGAAGTCACCCTCTATAAACCACCCATAACCTTTTCTTTACTTAGTTACTTAGAATTAACTTAAAGGAACACCTAATAGCTTGAATAACATCGGATCGTAATAAAACTACAGAAGCAACTAATGTTTACATTACTAGATAGGTAAAGCTGGTTTACACATCATATTACATTTTTCATGCAGAATATAAAGCACAACAAATAACTTAAAACTAGTTTATATGTTACATTTCATTCTCTCTCTACCACACCACATGCCAAAAAACCGAGGGGAAAGGACTAAGAGACCTCGATCTAACTATGAACTACCTTCTAAGAACTTGGGTGATACGATCCTTCAGCTTCCTTGTGTTGACGTGGAACCTAAAAAATGTTTCAGTAGGTTGGTGAGCTACTGGTTCAGTGAATAGAATTTCACCCAACCATCGCAGATAACTCATTTTATGATTATTAATTGGAATAAAATATAAGATAATACTATACTGAGAAGATCTAAACAATATAATTTAAATGACGGGAGATGTCAACATTTCATTAAGATAACAACTGCTGCAAAACTGTAGATACGATTAAACAATAGAGAATACTAAAATTTCATTTAAAGGATAACTGCTATGAAACTAACTTAGATCTTTCTTAACTCTTTAACTTATAAGAAATTTTGTGAATCTATATGAACATATTTTATCTTAAGCCCTGATCATATGTGGTGTACTCTACATATGAAGACTCGTAGCAAACTACGATCCCACCGTACAAGACTTAGCTGACACCCTAGGATAGCTAAGTCTGACTACTCTCCTAGTTTGTAATAGGGAAAACTAGCTCTCTAGCATCGACATTCCTATTGTGTCGTAAACTGGACTCCTCATCTAACATGAACACACAAGTGGAGAGTCATGCCACCTATTTGCTTTTCAGTACTCTAGTGCCACCAGGACTTCTGGTTGATGTTGGACACTAAAAAATATAATTTAAGGAGACTTCCACTAGGGCTTCATCCCCATACCACCTGTTGGTACGTTCCGACCCCCGTATATTAGACGCACTGCCAGGGTAGGTCATTTCATCCCTAAGGCGCATACCTCTCATAGGGATTCTACAATGTTAGGGCCCTTAAATATATTATTTTATTATTCTTGGAAAACCCTTACTATATTGTACCTTTCTCTTACTTATACTTGACTCTGGTATCTCTAGGGGATCACGTCTATTTAATTAATGTTTATAATGCAACATGTACATCATTCTAAACTTGGCAGAGCAATATATTTTAAACATTGTAATTTACTGATAAAACAACACTATTATACTTGCAGGAAGACTGACATTCTTAAATAAATAGATAACATGTCGATTTGACATTTATATACTAAATTCATGCAATTGAACCTCTTAATACACTGATAAAAGTTAATTTCTTGACATATGAGCAATCGTCATTAACATATGTAAATTAATTGAACTTTCTTGGAAAACATGCACATCAACCCAAGTCCTGAGTTGTGCATCACATAACTCAAATAAGAGTTAACTACTTATCATGGCATGAATTATTAATAATAATTGGGAATTTCAATTGATATCTTTGAAGAACGTGTCAATTTGTATAAATATTAAATCATTCACCTTAAATAAAATAAAGAGCGTCCTATTAGGTTTTCTTTGAATATTTTTCATGTCATCATCATTTCTTTGAAATCGAGCATCTATTAACTTACTAAAAACGTGCCGTCTGGGTTTATACCCAAACTTTGTCCTTATTGGTCATGTGCTACTGAATTCAACATTTAATCGAGCAATTTAAGTTTCAAACATTTACACTAATCCAAATCACACATCAATTAACTAATTAGCATCGTGCAAATGTTAATAAATAAAATGTGAAAATTAGAAATCAAGTGGCGTCGACACTGCCCGACACCTGGGTAAACGTTGTTACCTGCAAATAACACCGATTCAACCAAAAACACCTGATTATTTGAGTTAAACATGCTTAGTGAGTGAAATTCTACTCACTATGGTTCAAAGTGGCTGAATTTCAACTGAAAATCCTTCGAGAGCCTAAATCCGGGCGTCAGTAGTTCTACCTTGGAATTGCTCTTGGAACAAACCTACTTCCCGTACAGGTTGAAGAAGAACCGAGTTGGGTGCTAAATCGGAGTTGTTGGCTGCAAATTTTGGTTTGGACCTCAAGGACAAGTTTGAGGCAACATTTTCGTGGTGCTGGCTATGCCCAAAGGCTTTGGTTCAAACCTGCTACAAGCAACAAGTGATTTTCTCATGCACAGGTGGAGGAAAGGCTCGTCTAGGTGCTAATTAGAGGCTAGATGACTGCAGATTCCTGATCTGGACCTCAAGCCAAGCTCGATGGCATCATTATGGAGTGTTGGCTATGCCTAAGAGGGCTCCTACCCGCTGGCCGCAGCTTTGCACAACATGTCAGCTGTAGGTGGGGTGCAACTAGGGCGAGGATGAGGAAGGAGAAAGGAAGCAGGATGGAGGAGAAAGGTGGATGAAGCTCGGTTGCTCATTTTATCTAAATCATGTGCCCTATTTCTCCCTCTACTATGGTCGATCGAGCTGTTGGGTGCCGTTTAGGCAGTTCTAGGGAAATGACAAGGGGAAGAAGATAACGGAAAAAAGAATTAATAGCCAATTAAATGGGTAAATTGTTATTTACGTCCAAGAAATTTAAAAGTGTCATAATATGGCCTCGGGGATCTGATTGAAATGATTTCTTTTGCAAAGTTTCAAGCGTGAAATTCACTACGACCTCAAGGTGAGAAAACAAGCTAATTAGACTGTAAAACTTGATCAAAGCACTAATTGCATCTATGAGTACTTACCTCAACTTAATCAACTTAATGATGTACTAAGCACTGTGCTTACTGGTTAATTATGGAGTGGGTCATAACAATCTCCCTCCCTTATAAGAATTTCATCTCAAAATTCCTAAAAGAGAAAAGGAAACTTATTACGCATCTCAGACTCAAGCTCCCACGTGGCTTCCTCTAGGTTGTGGTTCCTCCGCAAAACTTTCACTAATTGTATCTCGCGATTCTTGAGCTTCTTGATACTCTCATCAACTATTTTTACTGGTCCTTCAATATAGGACACATCTGATCGGAGCTGCATAGGTTATGGGTCCACTATCTTCTCTATACCAGGGTAAAACTTCTTCAGTATCGATACATGAAACACATCATGTAAATTAGCTAACTCGGATGGCAAATCCAACTTGTAGGCTACAGGTCCAATCCTCTCAATGATAGGATATGGGCACATAAACCAAGGAGTCAGTTTGCCTCTCTTTCCAAACCTCAACACTCCTTTCCATGGTGAAACTTTCAGATACACTTCATCATCAACCTCAAACTCAAGAGGTCTATGTCTCTTCTCAGTGTAACTCTTTTTCCTATCTTGTGCAGCTTTTAACTATTCTCTGATCACTATAATATTTTCTATAGTCAAATCCACTATCTCTGGTCCAAGAATCTCTTTTTCACCCACCTCATACCAACATACAGGTGATCTACACTTTCTGCCATATAGAGCTTCATACTGTGCCATACCAAGACTGGAATGGTGACTATTGTTGTATGCAAACTCTATCAGGCTCAAGTGTTCTTCCCAACTTCCACTGAAATGCAAGACACATGCTCTCAGCATGTCCTCAAGAGTCTGAATGGTCCTCTCTGGCTGACCATCCGTCTCTGGGTGAAAAGCTATATTGAACCTCAACTTTGTGCCCAAAGAACGATGCAACTAATTCCAAAACTTGGAGGTGAACTTAGGATCTCTATCTGATATAATTGAAACTGGGATACCATGCAGCCTGACTATCTCATCCATGTATATCTTAGCCAACTTTGGGACATCAAAGGTTAACTTAACAGGAAGAAAGTGAGCAGACTTAGTCAGTCTATCCACAATCACCCATATCGAGTCACAACCTCTAGGTGTCCTGGGTAACCCTACCACAAAATCCATTATAATATGTTCCCACTTCCACTCTAGTATAGGAAGAGATTGCAAGGTACCTATAGGTTTCTGATGCTCAGCCTTAACCTGCTGGAACACACTACATCTAGCCACATACTCAACTACATCCTTTTTCATACCTGACCACCAGTACAACTCGTTAAGATTCCTATACATCTTAGTGTTTCCTAGATGCATAGCGTACATTGATGCATGTGCTTCCTCAAGAATATGTCCTTTCAAACCACTTTCTCCAGGTACCACAACTTGTCATGCTGTTATAACAAACTGTCATCTGAAAACTAGAACTCTGGTCTCTTTTCCTTTGTCATATCTTGCATGATCTGCTGTAACTCAATGTCACTCTGATGAAGTTCCTTGATCTGATCATAAAAAGTAGGCTTGACTTGCATCTGTGCAATCAAACCACTCTTCTCTGTCACCCTTAAGTCTAAGTTCAACTTCCGCATCTCTACTAGAAGGTCTCTCCTGAAACATGCCATAGAGAATACATCAATTGTTGAACTTGACTTTCTACTCAGGGCATCTGCTACCACATTAGCTTTTCTAGGATGATAATCTATCATCACTTCATAATCTTTGATTAATTCTAACCATCTCCACTGTCTAAGATTCAGATCCTTATGGGTGAAGATATATTTCAAACTCTTATGACCTGTAAACACCTAGAATGCCTCACCATAAAGACACTGACGCCATGTCTTAAGAGCATGAACTACATCAGCTAACTCCAAATCATGTGTCGGGCAATTCTCCTCATTCTTCTTAAGTTGTCTAGATGTATAAGCTACTACTTTACCTTCCTACATCAACAAATAGCCTAAGCCTCTCCTGGAAGCATCACAAAACACTATGGAGCCTTTACCTATCTCGAGCAGGATCAACACTGGTGTTGTAGTTAACCTCTTCTTCAAGATTTGAAAACTCTTCTCACAATTATCTGACCAAACAAACGGTGCATTCTTTCTCGTTAAGCATGTCAGAGGTGATGTTATAACACAGAAGTTCTGGATGAACCTCGTGTAGTAACATACCAATCCTAAGAAGCTTATGATATCAGTAGGAGTCCTATGATACTCCCACTATAAGACAGAATCGACTTTCTTAGGGTCAACACTTACTCCATCTCCTGAGATGACATGTCCAAGAAAAGACACCTCAGCTAACCAGAACTCACACTTACTGAATTTATCATAAAACTGGTGTTGTCTCAAAAACTATAATGTTATCCTCAGATGCTACTCATGCTACTCATCATCTCTGGAATAGATGAAAATGTCATCTATGAAAACTACTATGAACTGGTCCAAGAACAACTTGAAAATATGGTTCATCATATCCATGAAAGTTGTTGGGGCATTAGTCAGTCCAAATGACATGACCAGAAATTCATAATGCCCATATCTTGTCCTGAAAGCTGACTTAAGAATATCTGAAGCCTTTATCCTCAATTGATGATATCCAGATCTCAGGTCTATCTTAGTGTGGCGACCGTCTTGCGAAAACATGATTAACTAATGTAGAAGCAAATTATTTAAAACTTTTTCAAGAGATCCATTCACAGGAAAACTCTTTAACCAAAAACCAAAGTATTTCAAATTCATCCCGGTTCACAAGTATACAACCTGTACCATTTCTTCTCAAAGATTGCAACATCAACTACTTATAAACATTATATACAGACATTATATGAATCTTGAGGCATCAAGCCAAAACCTCAGATTGATTCATAAGACACTGACTAAAAACTCCGAGGACCTGAGCGTGCAGAGACGACACGTAGGACTACTATCTGTATGACTATACAGGCAATATCTCCACCTGAGATCTTATTGTTGTCCCTACTATTGCTATTGTTTTTGCTCTTTCCTTGTTCTAAGATTTCTGCTTTGCCTCCCATGCTTACCTAAAAATGTTTCCCATGGGGGTGAGACAATTGAAAATTGCCCCAGCGAGAGATATAACTCTCTGCCAAAAACATTGTTATTATAGTTTATTAAATTAAAACTCAGTAGGGGTTATTTTTACATTATCAGGCACAATTATTCATCATAGAACAAAATAAGATAATCTCCATTCTCAAGGAGGTCATTGCATCTACCCATGGTAGATATGTAATTCATCTGTCTACCTTCCAAAGAATATAAAAAAACTTAATTAACATTTAACTACTAAGGAATGCACAAAGAAATGCAACATCAACCAATGAATCTCCGTATTCAATCCTTAAGCAAACATGTTATACAGCTGATTACATTTTACAATCACACTTATGCTCTGAGGAGATGAGATATATCACTCATACTCCAACCGACCATTACGAAATCACCTCGGTACCATACATAGGTCATCAAAAGAGCCAGATTCTTATGACCTCATCTATCTCGGTCAGTACGAGACCATATACAGGACATCTCATGTCTCTGCTAACTAGCTAGCCAGGGTATTCTGGCACCTTCGGTACAGAGTTACAGCGTCAACTGCACTCTCATCGCCAATGGAGCAATTTCTTATTTATCTCCTCGATCTGACATTAAGTATCTTTGGGAGATTCGTGATACATCCATACTGACATATTCATGAAGGATTGAGAGGTTTCTTGTTTACCTTCCAACAATCTCTTCAAGAGTACGTAAGGATATTTTCGCCCATTTACCCCCACATATTCAAAATATGTGCTCCAGGTTTTTCCGCGGGTACCCGTTTCACCATTACCTATTCCTGACGATGATGGATCTATAGTCAGAGCACTACATGAATAGATTTCACTTGATTTATTAAGTACATTCTCATATTCTTTTAGCATCAGCCAAGTTCTCAAACATAACTTATTACAACAATGCTATAAAGAGACATGTACTACTTTTATCAGATATTTATCAGTCTTTCAAAGACCCTGGGAACTCAGTCCCTCATTTCAATACTGGGAATTCTCATCCCTTCACATTCTCATCACCATAATCATATGGTTCTGGGTATTCAAACCCTTAACTCATCATTGAGAATTATTATACCTTTTTCAGGTAACTATCGCCTTCAGGTCATCTGACCAAGGCATTCATGATACTTGTTACACAAGCATCACACCTGGCTCACAAGGCCATGAAATATCTTGTCACCTCTCACTAGGTAACAACTTACTCATGTGACTCATAAAAGTCCATGCATATTTCTTCTTTTACTAAGCAACAACAACATTAAGGCACATATTGCCAATCAACATTTATTATATAAATGTCACAGCTCAAACTAGCTATATACATCACATCATAATATTTGTATGGTTATTAGGCATGATAACAATCATATAAGATATTCATCACATCATGTGATGCAATAGTAACACCATTATTCCTGTACCAGAAATTAGGGTTTACTATCAAATAGGGCTTTTCATTCCCTTTACCCAAATTAGGGTTAGGGTTCCCCATTTCTCATTAATAAATATTTCATGATCTCATTATATGTCCAAACCTTAATACATTATTTCATACCTTTGGGGCATTCATGGATATCATATTTGATTATTCTAGAACATTACTTTCATCATATAGCATTAATGATCATCAATTCAAGGTATGAGTTCATTTCTCATCCTCATCATGGTATGATTATATCATACACATCATTTGGGCTTAACTCCATTCTCAAGGTACATTAATTAACACTCATCAAGGTGTAACAACTCATTACATTTCATTGTAATAGTTGCATAACACACTTCATATGTTTCTTACCCAATTATATTGAATTTGAAGTACATCAAGGCATATAAACCCTGAAGTGTTGAATGTGATAACTATCATATTTTGATGTATCACTTTCTCATCACTTCAGACTCTCCTGAATTAGCCATCTTATCTTGTATTAAGGTATTTCCCTTCTTAGTACATTCCATCACTAATCACTTACC
The DNA here is from genome assembly GCA_963693085.1 of Alisma plantago-aquatica. Classification (NCBI taxonomy): domain Eukaryota; kingdom Viridiplantae; phylum Streptophyta; class Magnoliopsida; order Alismatales; family Alismataceae; genus Alisma; species Alisma plantago-aquatica. The sequence continues at coordinate 1,618,770,970 of OY856409.1, read as the reverse complement.
TATAGCATATAATGCATAGGCCACACATTAGAGTTGTCCAACTATATTTAATGATATGGACTTGTCTAATGGTAAAGACATTGCTTACAATTAGGTTGCATATATTCAACCACATGAAATGTTTCACCTTTCTAAGGCCATTACTTCTATCTCATCATTTGGGTTTCTTTATACCCTTACTTAAGATTAGAATTATGATTCATTATCATATTATCCAAGATTAGGGTTTTATGTATTATGACTCCTCATTAGAGTCTCTCATGCCTTCATCCTTCTTAGGGCCTCTTATCACAACATAACATTAGTACGTCATGTGGTGTTAATATTTAGTTAAGGTTTCTCATGGAATCACCCTCAACTAGGGTTTCCACCATAGTTTCCCACAATTTGGGTCTACTATTCATCTCTATTAGAATTTCATTCAATTATCCATAATTGGAGATTCACTATTCATCCCAATTAGGGATTTACATCTCTTTTCCCTAAATTAGAGTTTCACTTATCATTACCCTAGATTAGGGCTACATCCTTACCCTGGATTATGGTTTCATTTAGAATTTCCCTCAATTAGGGTTAGAATTCAATAACCCTGTCAATTAGGGTTTATGTTCATGATTAGGGTTTCATGATCTCTTTACGTAAGGATCATACCCTTAATCTCCACATGAATCATATTCATGTTATGAATTCATGCTAACATCATCTCAACTTGATAAGGTCATATCATCCTTTCAATAAACTACATACAAGATACAACTATGAATGACATAGTGTACCAAGTCATTGATCCTATAAGCAATTAAGGTTCATCCCTTAATTGGCACTAATCACTTAGGTACTAATAAGGTTTCAATCCTTGTACCTTCATTGATTATCATTACTAATCATCATTGGATCAATGAGTCATTCATCATCTCTATTCTCGAGAGATTCAATCACCTTGGACCTCCATTACATAAGGTATCCGATTGAATTGATCAATTAAATCTACAATTGCAATAGGTACTCAATTAGGTTAATCAATTGGACCTTCAGTTGCATTAGGTTCTCCATTGTACTAACCAATTGAACCTTCTATTGCATAACATAACTTGACCTTGAAACCACCTAGGTCTCCAAACGGTTTGAGACCGTTTTCCCAAGTAGGTGAAGACCGTTTGGCCAAGTAGGTGAAGACCATTTGGCCAAGTAGGTGAAGACCGTTTGGCCAAGAAGGTGAAGACCGTTTGGCCAAGTAGGTGAAGACCGTTTGCCCATCCAACCCTTGGATTCTAGTGAAATTTCATCAAGGTTTGGTCTATTGAGTTGATCAACACATCAACACTTGGTTGTAATATGATTTGGTACCTTTGGACCTTCAATTGGTCAACCATACTTAACCCCAGACCTCCAAACGGTCTTGGGTGATCCCCAAACTGTTTTGAAACCGTTTGGGCTATCCAACCCAAAATCTCAAATCAAGTCATTGGAAATTCAGCATTGATTTCAATTAGGGTCTGCCCAATTGATTAGCCTTCAACTCATGATTCCTTGGGAATTAATCCATCAAATTTGGTGAGTTAATAATCAAAATCATTAGGAACAGTAATATCAAATGGTAAACGCTTGGTCAACCATCTCAAACGGTTTTGAAACCGTTTTCCCAAAAAGGCAAATTAATCAAGTTGAAAATCAGCACTTAATCCAATTAGGATTTTCCTAATGGATTAGCCTTCAACTCATGATTCCCTTGGAATTAATCCATAAAATTTGGTGAGGTATTAAAGAACATTATTAGTAACAGTAATATCAAACGGTAAACACTTGGTCAACCATCTCAAATGGTTTTGAAACCGTTTTCCCAAAAATTCCAATTAATCAGGTTAAAGATCAGCACTTAATCCAATTACGGGTTACCTAATTGATTAGCCTTCAACTCACGATTCCTTTGGAATTAACCCCTCAAATTTGGTGAGTAATTAACCAACATAATTAGGAAGATCAATATCAAACGGTCAACCCTTGGTCAACTCACTCAAACGGTTTTGAAACCGTTTGCCCAAAAAAGTCAATTTAAATCAGATTGAAATCCAGCACTTAATTCAATTAGGTTACCTAATTGATTTGCCTTCAACTCACGATTACTTTGGAGTTAATCCCTAAAATTTGGAGGGTTAACAAAAAACATAATTATAAACAGGAATCTAAAACGATAAAGCCTTGTTCAACCATTTCAAACGGTTTTGAAACCGTTTTCTCCCAAACGGTTTGGAAACCGTTTGATCACCAAACGGTTTGGTGAAACCGTTTGGTCCCAACTTCCAAACCATTTGCCCAAGATATTTGGGGAGGTGTGTGCTTATGATGATGTCATAATCATCAAGCTTAGTCCCTGAAGTTATAACAACGTCTGATTTCATGAATTAATCAATTTAAACCAGCAATTAATCAAGATAATGAAGGAATCATTGAAATTACAAGATTATTGGTCGAATGACAATGTAAAAGGGTTCAAGTTATAAAACCCGCCTCAAATCTGATCTCCAAGCTCCAAGATAACGTATCTAATGTTGGATGAAGCTTATCCAACTATTCCAAGGCTCAACTTCAAGATTTGGAGTGAAATGATCAGCTAGAATTGAAGATTGAGTGAAGAAATGAAGGAATTACACATTGTTTTATGATTTTCACCTTGAAATCAAGAAGAATGAAGATCAAAGGCTTACCAACAGGTTGGGGACGTGACCCCTGCTGTCAATATCCTTCTTGGTCGGTTTTTCAAGCAAGGAGAAGAAGTGGAGTCGTAAAAGGCTTTCATTTGGCTTGGAAAAGGTACTTTTATAAGAAAATTGAGGAGAGAAAAGATACTTTATAAAAGTCTTTTAATTCCAAAATTGTTGCCACCACTTCCCCCTTGGTTTCTTGCATGCAAGGGCATCTCTATCCCCAAAGAACTCCCTTCCATTATCCATGAATTAAGGGAAAAGAAATTAAGCACCTTAACCCTTATAATAAGAATATCCTTATTTGAGTGGAAATTCTTTTTCTTATAATAATGGTGAGTGGAATTTCACCTCCTTAGGATATGATCGTGCCTTTGCAAGGCTTTAGGCTTATCCACACACATCTGAATCCAACCATTTTAATTTTGTTTGAAGGCCCTTTAATTAATACATTCATTTTTGCCCTAAATTGGATTAGGGTTTCACTTAGGATTAAATCCTTATTATTTTAATATCAAGATTCTCTCTCCTCCATCTTAATTCAAATGAGAAGTCCCTCTCATTTTCTTTGCTCTACATGATGCCAAGAAACATTAGGGACTTTATTGAAGTGGTAAATTGCATATTGAACCCTTGGTTTTTGGTAAATTGCACATTACTCCAAAACTAGGTTTTTATGCACAAATATTGCTTTATCAGCTCTTTCATAGTGTTCAGGCATCCATAAGCCATACCTCAGCATCATTTTTACTCTCATGATGCTTCAACACATGAGGAACATATTATCATGCACAATTGCACTTCAACCCCTCAACTTGGGTAATTTGCACTTTAGTCCAATACAAACAAAACATTGATTTCCACAATGTTCAAAAAGGACTAGAATTACAACATAAGTTCCTCTTGAGGCCTAATTACTTTTCATAAGATGAGATTAAGCATTTAATCACATTTCTTAATCAAAACACCTAGGGTTAAAGTATAACCCAGGTCAGGGTTGTTACAAATTATAAACCCCTAACAAGGATTTCGTCCTCGAAATCCAAATAAAGGAAGACAGATGTATTTAATTCTTCATACTATCTAGTCTTCACAAAACATCTCCTTATTATGGAGACACCATAAAACTTTTATTAGCACAAAGTGTTTCCATACAAGATTCTCATAGAATCAACACACAAGGCACATGCTCCATTGTTCCTCATCATTGACTATAAAGTCAACTTTGTGTCAAATAACACTTTTCTTGCTCAGAGAAACATCGTGCATTCATTATTAATATCATGTTTATGCAGAGCATAAACCCCTAACATATGATGTTCATATTGATTTATACATCCAGACTAATTTCACAGTTGACCACCCCAGGTAACCAACCTAACCCATATGATAACTCTCAAAAACTAGAATCTTTCACCTTGGTATCTATCACATGTGTTGGAAACACATCATATATATCTCTTCCTTTCATCTTGGAACATTAATTGTTTCATATGTCCTCATCTTGGGACTAAAGTCCAAGATAACTAATACTTTTCTAAGTATCCAATACATGAACTCCTTTATCTTATGCACATCAAGTGTCCTAAGACCCACTTGATTGCCATGTCCCTGAAAGGAAAGAAAACAAGGATTCATATTCCTCTTATTAATTCATGTATTTTCAACTATTCTTGAACCATTTACTCTTTATCTCATCCTAGGTTCCTTGCCTTTAGTATTGGAATTTGTAAGGATGATTGCATGTCATTATCTCTTTCTTTATTGTTATATAGCATGTTTATGATCATCTCATGATCTCATCACATCTCCCATTTCCTCATTATGGGAAAGATCTGTATTATGCGGGCAGCATTATTGAACATGGTTCATCTCCCTTATTCTTATTCTTATCTTATGAGGAGTACATTTGTAGTTCCTCATACAACATGCTCATCTGGGATTATCTCAGACTTATCTTTCTCATGCATGGGATATGACACATTTATTCATTCAAAATTTCTGATTTCATGATACTCATTAGATTGTCTCAGAATGACTACTTGATTAGAGCAATCAAAAAGACAACAATCTAAGAGTTTCCATACCCACTTTATCATCAATACTTGTATACCTGGCCAGGGTATATAACTACTGAGATCAAGTGGTATGCACTTTGTATGCTATCATATTCCTTCTTTTCATATTATCATAAGCATAAGGCTTAATATCTATGGATTTTATCCAGGCATCCCTTCTATACCTCATCTTTTCTCAAGGAGGTAAAAACAACATAAAACATTTGTAATGTTTTATTATGCTAAACATAAGTCCTCATAGGACTAATCAAGGAAAGTTCAATCATTTCCTTTTGCTTCAACCTACTGATGCTAATTACAAATCCTGTTGATATCTATAACATCATCATTGGAACTGGTAATCTAGGTTACACTGCCAAAACCTGATCCACTATATACATTACTGTTGTCCTAAGTTCCCCAATAGTAATACTTAAAGAAGGATTTTCTTATTATAGTTGGATCAGCTTGGGGATTCTCAAGCAATTGTCTCTTTCTTTCCTGTTCCCATGCACCTCTTCTTGGTGCAACATTGCTGCTTTCAGCAACAATCTCCTCATGTGACCCAGTCATCTTTAAGTTCTTCTTCTCTTATACGAGCAGAAGACACTATCAGATACAGTGGATGACACCAGAACAGACTCTACTACCTTAGTCTTATGTCTCTGTAGACTCAACGAACCTAGAGCTCTGATACCACTAATTGTGGTGACCGTCTTGTGAAAAAATGATTAACTAATGTGGAAGCAAATTATTTGCTACAGATTACTGAAAATCACTGAAAATTTAAAACTTTTATAAGAGATCCATTCACAGGAAAACTCTTTAACCAAAAACCAAAGTATTTAAAATTCATCCTGGTTCACAAGTATACAACCTGTACCATTATACGAATCTCGAGGCATCAAGCCAAAACCTCATATTGATTCATAAGACACTAACTAAAAACTCTGAGGACCTGAGAGTACAGAGACGACACATAGGACTACTATCTGTATGACTATACAGGCAATATCTCCACCTGAGATCTTATTGTTGTCCCTACTGTTGCTATTGTTGTTGCTCTTTCCTTGTTCTAGGATTTCTGCTTTGCCTCCCATGCATACCTAAAAATGTTTCCCACGGGGGTGAGACAATTGAAAATTGCCCCAGCGAGAGATATAACTCTCCGCCAAAAACATTGTTATTGAAGTTTATTAAATTAAAACTGAGTAGGGGTTATTTTTACATTATCAAGCACAATTATTCATCATAGAACAGAATAAGATAATCTCCATTCTCAAGGAGGTCATTGCATCTACCCATGGTAGATAAGTAATTCATCTGTCTACCTTGCAGAGAATATAAAGAAACATAATTAACATTTAACTACTAAGGAATGCACAAAGAAATGCAACATCAATCAATGAATCTCCGTATTCAATCCTTAAGCAAACATGTTATATGGCTGATTACATTTTACAATCACACTTATACTCTGAGGAGATGAGATATACCGCTCATACTCCAACCGACCATTATGAAATCGCCTCGATACCATACATAGGTCATCAAAAGAGTTGGATTCTTATAACCTCATCTGTCTCGGTTAGCATGAGACCATATGGAGGACATTTCATGTCTCTACTAACTAGCTAGCTAGGGTATTCTGGCACCTTCGCTACAGAGTTACAGCGTCAACTGCACTCTCATTGCCAATCGAGAGATTTCTTGTTTATCTCCTCGATCCGACATTAAGTATCATTGGGAGATTTGTGATACATCCATCCCGACATATTCATGAAGGATTGAGAGGTTTCTTGTTTACCTTCCAACAATCTCTTCAAGAGGACGTAAGGATATTTTCGCCCATTTACCCCCACATATTCAAAATATGTGTTGTGGGTTTTGCCACGGGCACCCGTTTCACCATCACCTATTCCTGGCGATGATGGATCTATGGTCAGAGCACTACATGAATAGATTTCACTTGATTTATTAAGTACATTCTCATATTCTTTTAGCATCAGCCAAGTTCTCAAACATAACTTATTACAACAATGCTATAAACAGACATGTACTACTTTTATCAGATATTTATCAGTCTTTCAAAGACCCTGGGAACTCAGTCCCTCATTTCAATACTGGGAATTCTCATCCCTTCACATTCTCATCACCATAATCATATGGTTCTGGGTATTAAAACCCTTAACTCATCATTGAGCATTATTATACCTTTTTTAGGTAACTATCGCCTTCAGGTCATCTGACCAAGGCATTCATGATACTTGTTACACAAGCATCACACCTGGCTCACAAGGCCATGAAATATCTTGTCACCTCTCACTAGGTAACAACTTACTCATGTGACTCATAAAAGTCCATGCATATTGCTTCTTTTACTAAGCAACAACAACATTAAGGCACATAATGCCAATCAACATTTATTATATAAATGTCACAACTCAAACTAGCTATATACATCACCTTATAATATATGTATGGTTATTAGGCATGATAACAATCATACAAGATATTCATCACATCATGTGATGCAATAGTAACACCATTATTCCTCTACCAGGAATTAGGGTTTACTATCAAATAGGACTTTTCATTCCCTTTACCCAAAGTAGGGTTAGGGTTCCCCATTTCTCATTAATGAAGATTTCATGATCTCATTATCTGTCCAACCCTTAATACATTATTCCATACCTCTGGGGAATTCAAGGATATCATATTTGATCATTCTAGAACATTACTTTCATCATATAGCATTAATGATCATCAATTCAAGGTATGAGTTCATTTCTCATCCTCATCATGGTATGATTATATCATATGCATCATTTGGGCTTAACTCCATTCTCAAGGTACATTAATTAACACTCATCAAGGTGTAACAACTCATTAAATTTCATTGTAATAGTTGCATAACACACTTCATATGTTTCTTACCCAATTATATTGGATTTGAAGTACATCAAGGCATATAAACCCTGAAGTGTTGAATGTGATAACTATCATATTTTGATGTATCACTTTCTCATCACTTCAGACTCTCCTGAATTATCCATCTTATCTTGTATTAAGGTATTTCCCTTCTTAATACATTCCATCACTAATCACTTACCTATAGCATATAATGCATAGACCACACATTAGAGTTGTCCAACTATCTTTAATGATATGTACTTGTCTAATGGTAAAGACACTGCTTACAATTAGGTTGCATATATTCAACCACATGAAATGTTTCACCTTTATAAGGCCATTACTTCTATCTCATCATTAGGGTTTCTTTATACCCTTACTTAAGATTAGAATAATGATTCATTGTCATATTATCCAAGATTAGGGCTTTATGTATTATGACTCCTCATTAGAGTCTCTCATGCCTTCATCCTTCTTAGGGCCTCTTATCATAACATAACATTAGTACGTCATGTGGTGTTAATATTTAGTTAAGGTTTCTCATGGAATCACCCTCAACTAGGGTTTCTCATGGAATCACCCTCAACTAGGGTTTCTCATGGAATCACCCTCAACTAGGGTTTCTCATGGAATCACCCTCAACTAGGGTTTCTCATGGAATCACCCTCAATTAGGGTTTCTCATGGAATCACCCTCAACTAGGGTTTCTCATGGAATCACCCTCAACTAGGGTTTCCACCATAGTTTCCCACAATTTGGTTCTACTATTCATCTCTATTAGGGTTTCATTCAATTATCCATAATTGGAGATTCACTATTCATCCCAATTAGGGATTTACATCTCTTTTCCCTAAATTAGAGTTTCACTTATGATTACCCTAGATTAGAGCTACATCCTTACCCTGGATTATGGTTTCATTTAGAATTGCCCTCAATTAGGGTTAGAATTCAATAACCCTGTCAAATAGGGTTTATGTTCATGATTAGGGTTTCATGATCTCTTTACTTAAGGATCATACCCTTAATCTCCACATGAATCATATTCATGTTATGAATTCATGCTAACATCATCTCAACTTGATAAGGTCATATCATCCCTTCAATCAAGTACATACAACTATGAATGACATAGTGTACCAAGTCATTGATCCTATAAGCAATTAGGGTCCATCCCTTAATTAGCACAAATCACTTAGGTACTAATAAGGTTTCAATCTTTGTACCTTCATTGATTATCATTACTAATCATCATTGGATCAATGAGTCATTCATCATCTCTATTCTCGAGAGATTCAATCACCTTGGACCTCCATTACATAAGGTATCCAATTGAATTGATCAATTGAATCTACAGTTGTAATAGGTACTCAATTAGGTTAATCAATTGGACCTTCAGTTGCATTAGGTTCTCCATTGGACTAACCAATTGAACCTTCTATTGCATAACATAACTTGACCTTGAAACCACCTAGGTCTCCAAACGGTTTGAGACCGTTTACCCAAGTAGGTCAAGACCATTTGGCCAAGTAGGTGAAGACCGTTTGGCCAAGTAGGTGAAGACCGTTTGGCCAAGCAGGTGACGACCATTTGTCCAAGTAGGTGAAGACCGTTTGCCCATCCAACCCTTGGATTCTAGTGAAATTTCATCACGGTTTGGTCTATTGAGTTGATAAACACATCAGCACTTGGTTGTAATATGATTTGGTACCTTTGGACCTTCAATTGGTCAACTATACTTAACCCCAGACCTCCAAACGGTCTTGGGTGATCCCCAAACGGTTTGTAGACCATTTGGGTGATCCCCAAACAGTTTTGAAACCGTTTGGGCTATCCAACCCAAAATCTCAAATCAACTCATTGGAAATTCAGCACTGATTTCAATTAGGGTTTGCCCAATTCATTAGCCTTCAACTCATGATTCCTTGGGAATTAATCCATCAAATTTGGTGAGTTAATAATAAACATCATTAAGAACAGTAATATCAAACGGTCAACGCTTGGTCAACCATCTCAAATGGTTTTGAAACCGTTTGCCCAAAAAGGCAAATTAATCAAGTTGAAAATCAGCACTTAATCCAATTAGGATTTGCCTAATGGATTAGCCTTCAACTCATGATTCCCTTGGAATGAATCCATCAAATTTGGTGAGTTATTAACCAACATTATTAGGAACAGTAATCTCAAACGGTCAACGCTTTTTCAACCATATCAAACGGTTTTGAAACCGTTTTCCAAAAAATTCCAATTAATCAGGTTGAAGATCAGCACTTAATCCAATTAGGGGTTACCTAATTGATTAGCCTTCAACTCACGATTCCTTTGGAATTAACCCCTAAAATTTGGTGAGTCTTTAACCAACATAATTAGGAACAGTAATATCAAACGGTCAACCCATGGTAAACTCACTCAAACGGGTTTGAAACCGTTTGCCCAAAAAGTCAAGTTAAATCAGATTGAAATTCAGCACTTAATTCAATTAGGTTACCTAATTGATTTGCCTTCAACTCACGATTCCTTTTGAGTTAATCCCTAAAATTTGTGGGGTTAACAACCAACATGATTATAAACAGGAATCTCAAACGGTCAACCCTTGTTCAACCATCGCAAACGGTTTTGTAACCGTTTTATCCCAAACGGTTTGCAAACCGTTTGATCACCAAACGGTTTGGTGAAACCGTTTGGTCCCAACTTCCAAACCGTTTGCCCAATATATGTGGGTAGGTGTGTGCTTATGATGATTTCATCATCATAAAGATTCGTCCCTGAAGTTCTAACAACTTCTGCTTTCATGCATTAATCAATTTCAACCAGCAATTAATCAAGATAATGAAGGAATCATTGAAATTACAAGATTAATGGTCGAATAACAATGTAAAAGGGTTCAAGTTATAAAACCCGCCTCAAATCTGATCTCCAAGCTCCAAGATACACGGATCTAATGGTGGATGAAGCTTATCCAACTATTCCAAGGCTCAACTTCAAGATTTGGAGTGAAATGATCGGCTAGAATTGAAGATTGAGTGAAGAAATGAAGGAATTACACATTGTTTTATGATTTTCACCATGAAATCATGAGGAATGAAGATCAAAGGCTTACCAACAGGTTGGGGACGTGATCCCTGCTGTCATTAGCCTTCTTGGTTGGTTTTGCAAGCAAGGAGAAGAAGTGGGGTCGTAAAAGCCTTTCATTTGGCTTGGAAAAGGTACTTTTATAAGAAAATTGAGGAGAGAGAAGATACTTTATAAAAGTCTTTTAATTCCAAAATTGTTGCCACCACTTCCCCCTTGGTTTCTTGCATGCAAGGGAATCTCTATCCCCACCGAACTCCCTTCCATTATCCATGAATTAAGGGAAAAGAAATTAAGCACCTTAACCCTTATAATAAGAATATCCTTATTTGAGTGGAAATTCTTTTTCTTATAATAATAATGAGTGGAATTTCACCTCCTTAGGATATGATCGTGCCTTTGCAAGGCTTTAGGCTTATCCACACACATATGAATCCAACCATTTTAATTTTGTTTGAAGGCCCTTTAATTAATACATTCATTTTTGCCCTAAATTTGATCAGGGTTTCACTTAGGATTAAATCTTGATTATTTTAATATCAAGATTCTCTCTCCTCCATCTTAATTCAAATGAGAAGTCCCTCTCATTTTCTTTGCTCTAAATGATTCCAAGAAACATTAGGGACTTTATTGAAGTGGTAAATTGCATATTGAACCCTTGGTTTTGGGTAAATTGCACATTACTCCAAAACTAGGTTTTTATGCACAAACATTGCTTTATCAGCTCTTTCTTAGTGTTTAGGCTTCCATAAGCCATAACTCAGCATCATTTTCACTCTCATGATGCTTCAACACATGAGGAACATATTATCATGCACAATTGCACTTAAACCCCTCAACTTGGGTAATTTGCACTTTAGTCCAATACAAACAAAACATTGATTTTCACAATGTTCAAAAAGGACTAGAATTGCAACATAAGTTCCTCTTGAGGCCTAATTACTTTTCATAAGATGAGATTAAGCATTTAATCACATTTCTTAATCAAAACACCTAGGGTTAAAGTATAACCCAGGTCAGGATTGTTACACTTAGAAAAGATTGTCACACCACGCAATTGATCCAACAAATCATCTATCCTTGGCAATGCATACTTATTCTTGATGGTGATCTTATTCAACTGTCTATAGTCTATACATAACCTCATTTACCATCTTTCTTTTTCACAAAAAAGACTGGAGCTCCCCACGGAAAAGAACTAGGTCGAACGAAACCCTTATCCAATAACTCCTGTAACTGCATCTCCAGTTCCTTCAACTCTGTAGGTGCCATTCTATAGGCTGGTAGAGCTATAGTTTGACTACCTGGAAACACCTGGATCTCAAAGTCTATCTCTCTCTTTTAGGAGGTAGATATGGCAACTCATCTGGAAAAACATCTGGGAACTAATAGACCACTGGCACATCCCTTAGACTGATTGTGCTCTTCTCTGCTCTAGTATCCACTACATGTGCCAAGAACACCTCATAACCTTTCTGCAACATCTTATCAGCTACAACGACTGATATGATACACATAGGCAAAACTTTCATGTCTCCAGTAAAAGCACAAGAAAATCCACCCGGTTGAAAGATAGCCTCCTTCTTCCAACAGTCGAGCTGAACTCCATACATCTCTAGGAAATACATACCCAAGATAACTTGAAAAGAGTTAATATTTAGGGGTATAAGATTAAATGTGATGGTTTAACCACCAAAAGTCAACAAACATTTGGGGCAAAACTCTATCAACACTTTCGGTTCACCTAACGGAACCCTCAACAACAACTCAACTGGTAACTCATGGGTTAATAAATTAAGCTCAAAAGATAAAGAACTATATATAAAATAGTAAGTAGAACCCATATCTATCAAAATTGTAACTGAAATGCTTTTAAAGAAAAGCATTTCTCCTGTAATTACTCGAGAAGAAACAATACCTTCTTGTGGTGTCAAAAAGAAGAAGCGTCCTGAAGCTCTTCCTCTCCCACGATGTCCTCGTTGTCCTTCCCTAGCACTGGGTGTTGCACCACCTTGAGAACCTGAAGCTATAGAGGAACTGGGTCCTCCAACTGGAGCCTATCTCAGGACATTCTGATACTGTGATTGGGAACCCTGTGATGCTGACTACTGTAATTGGGGGCAATTCCTCTTGAAATGTCCCATCTATCCACACTAATGACATCCTTGAAACTCTATTCCCCAACACTATCCTGAGTGTGGTCTTCCACAGATATGACACATGGATTCTTTCGGGACCCACTCTTTTGATCAGTATAAATACCAATCATTAGAGATAATCCCAAAACCTAAACCTAGATTATGAAATGAACAATGAATTCTCGACAAAGGCGATTAAACAATATATGAAAAATACATATAAATTTTTCCTTTTTCTTTCTTCACAAATTCATAAATCAATGTCCCAACAAGGACATCACATTTAGATATCACAAATCTTATTGAACTACATTTAAACCAAAATCAATCTTGTTCTCATATATTGTTCAGTTTACATCAGATACATGTACATTGATGAACAAACATAGTCTACAACCCATCCTGAGAAAGAGAGAGTACAGGGACATTCTAATCTATCTAGATTATGCTATTTATATCTTCTTTGTCATGACCTATCCGCTAGATAGCATTATACCTAAAAACATTTGAAACAACCTCATGAGACTCATATAGAGCCCCAATGGGTGGATACCTCCCACTCAAGCTAGGTACATGCATCAACATCAGATTAAGTACATAAAACTTAACAGAAACATGCATATATTGAAAAGTCTAGCAGATAGATCTATCATAAGCCATTTCTAACTTGCAATGATAATATGATCCAACAGATAAGGTAATCACTTAAACCAATTATAACTTTGAAACATCTTTTAAAGCATGTCTATGAATATGATTGTTTCATCAATCTCAATAGATGCAAATAACAGACTTAGTTCTCTTCTTTAATTTCACATTCTTCATATGGGGTTACTAGTCAACACTTGTTGATTAATATTTGAATTCCATAAAAATAGTTCATTCTCATAATACAAGTATTCTATCAAACAATCACAATACAAAAACACATTCTTGTAAGTCAATTCAAATACTTGAGTTTCATCATTTAGTTAAATTCAACTACGGTTATGTACATCTCTTAATCACCCATTTGAGATTTTTATTCATTAGCATCATCAAACTCATTATTTTAGGGTAAGAGTTACATGTTGGGTTTTAGGGGAGGCAGAAAAGGCAGCGGAAACAAAACATTTCCTCCCCAAACCCATAACAAAGAAACGCGTCAACGTCTATACAATAAGAAAGGATGGTTTGTGGAATCATACCTTGTCACGAGGCTTGCTCGGAGACAATACCTTGCGCCTTGCATGGTCTTCACCTCCGATCTTGGACGGTGTCTGTGCAACTCCTGATCACACAGGGACTGACGACTCCTGGTCTTACCAGGACTGTCGGGATTGACAGCTGTCCTCCGAGCGGCAGAAACCTCCCGCCTCTGAAGTAGTCCACACAGACCACCTGGAACTCCAATCTCCTTGTCCCATAAGGAGTTGGAAAGAGTCGCACCCTCCTGTCAGCGTACTAGTCACCGACACACTCTCCTACCTCCAATTGCTTTCTGCAGTTGTCTTTCCCTTGCTATGCCTCCCTTATCGGGTAGCACTTGCTCGGGCTCTCTCTCGGTTACCAAAACCAGATAGAACAACAACTTCACAGAGCAACTGGTTGCACAGAGTTGTCCTTTGAGAAGCCCCCAATACCCCTATATATATAGGAGGGTCATGGGATAGGGTTCTCCATCCCGGGCAATGCGGGACTAAAAGCAGGAGTAGAAGGGTTCACGATTTTCCACAAAACAACCAACTCACAACCTGAACCGATCGTTTCACAACTGAAACGGTCAGTTGGGGACCTGAACCGGTCGGTTGAGACCTCAACCGATCGGTTGGGACACCTCAACCGGTCGGTTCACTTCTGAACCGGTCGGTTGGTGGCCCTGGTCAGTTCCAGATTGACTTTTTCTCTTTTGTTTCTAATTGGTATCAAATACCAATCCTTGTTCCAATCAAATTGGGCAAGTGAAACAAAAGGAAAATTCTCACCAATCCTACTTTCCCAACTTGCTCAGTTGCAACAGTTGAACCGATCGTTTCAACACTTGAAGCGATTGTTTCACCCTGTCCATGAGCCGATCGACTCATTACCTGAGCCGATCGGTTCACCAAGCTCAGTCGATCGGTTGGGAGTGCAGATTGTGCAGAAATAGTTAATTGTAGTTTCAATCAATCTGATACTGTAATCAATCTATCCAACACCTTGAACACTATGATTTTGATCTATCAATCAATTGAGTGTTTAATTGAACTACTAAACTCTTTTAGTAATCAATCTAAACATTGTTTGTGGACAAAACTCCTCTTCCAGGTTAAATCCTTTGTGTGTGACCTAGTAGGTCCTTTTTCATGTTGGCAGTTAAAGTCCATAACACTTATGACTTCACAAGCAAAGAGTGGTGCCTAGTCACACATCAGTGCTACCCAAGTGAAATAGAAAGTTGGAGAACAACTTTCAATCCTACAATCTGTGAATGGTGTTATAGTGAATGCATAATTCCTTTGTCACTAATATCCCGAATGAACTCAAGGCATGGAATAGTCATCTTGTCAACGTTCACTCACTTTCTTGATCTCAGAGTAGATTGGAAGAGATATGTATGACATCAATATCGCATATTGATACACATGTGTGTGCATGCCTATTTCAATCCTACTCATCAAGTGGCCTTGGATATCAAACTCCCTCAGGAGGGACAAATCCCATATCTATCACTCACCCCTCAAAAGCCCCATGTGTCAAAGCCACCCAAACATCACCTTTATAACAACCCATGTTGCAGGACTGTGTTTGATGATGTCAAAGTGTACCCAACGACATGTGTTGAGTGTAGTGATTTCAGGTCAAAGAATCACATTCACCACCATCACTGTGAGTACTGACTGTGACTACCATGTCATGGTTCCATGTGTCAAACTCACGGTGGGTCTGTCCGGTACACTTGTTCTCTAACAAGTACCTATGTGTTTGGTTTGATATCTCTATATCATGACTAATGAGATTCTATCATCAACCAACACCACAATCTAGTCTTGTGTGTCATTGTTGTCTATCTACCTTCCACAATAACATCTGACTAGGGACATAACAAGAATGTACAAACTTTTAGCATCTATATGATCTCATCGTTCATGTCCTGAACCTGAAGGCATACGTCATTGATTACTGTCATTCTCTAGACATTCAATCTGTTCTATCACTATCTCATATGACTGAACCAGAAAGAATTGCAAGCTTGCCTTTGATGTTTATCAAATCAATCTAAATGTATCCCACCAATCATCCCATGATTGGCTCTCAGGGCATACATACCAACATACTCCCACTTGCACTGCGAGCCAATCACCCTTGAATCATATTCATAGTGATCTTCAAACATGTCCCACATGTTACTCTGCTCTAGTGTGATCATAGTGAGTAATGGCAACACCTTGCCAAAGTCAGTATAAATTGCATGTCTCTCATCTCTTCGTTGAACGTCACACGTATGAGATGGAGTTGCCGTAATATGTGATCCAGTATTCCTTTGCTAACCTTTAGCCACATTGCATGATCAAGGATTCCATACTTGTCATCAATGAGCAGAATATCTATAAGTTCATCTCATGAACTTCCAGATCCATATAGTATCCACTACTGTTATCTAACGCATAGATACTCGACATTTCCTTTTAAATGGTTTTATTGAAACACTTCCAATTATCAACAAACTTTCACTTGTATATATCCTATATATATTTTGCAATTAATTTTTTGTCCTTCTGGAAGTTCGCATCAATGTAACTCTTTACATTGAACTCTTCCTTATCTCCATAGAACTAGTACTTCTCAAGTACTTATCAAGTTCTCATGGTATTCTAGTAACCCTTACTGGAATTAGATAGACATCCACTCGTCATGTCCCACATACGAGTTATCAGGATGAGCACATCATATTGCCATGTCCTACATACAAGATGATGAATGCATTTTGTTCTTTCCATGTCAATACATGCAAGATAATGGGATGATTACATACATGATAGATCCATATCTATTCTTAGTGTTCCCATTCTTCATAAGAATTGGACACTTGGCCTTGGGATACTAACTCCATATAACCTGGACAAGTTATTCTCCCACTGAATCTGTGCATACTGAACCCTTCAGTACAGATTTCGAATGTATGCTTTCTCTTTTCAGGTCAAGAGGTTTTTGAGAACTATCTCTATAGATCTCTATTCCTATCACATAGGAAACATCTCTATCTTCCTTAAAGATAATTTCCACTTTTGGATTTTTATTCTAGAACATCTCCATTTCACATCAACATGTGGAATGTGAACACACTCCCACTAAATCACAGATCCCTTCTTTATCTTTGACATATCAGTCAAACCCTTTGACTATATCATCAAAGTAAAAATCCAATTCTGAGTTGCTTGTACTCAATCAATCACATTGATTAGTGCATTGCAACTTATAGACTTCATTTGCATTAGTGGATTCATAAACCTTATAGGTTTTTTTCACGTACACATCCTTGTTTTATTCCTCATAGGAATGCAGTTTTAGTATCCATATGCCAAATGTCTTAGTCATTAAGTTGCAATCAACAAGCATCATCCTTCTCAAAATGTTATCCATGTGTCTTAACACTTAAGACTTATTCACACTTATGGATTTTATTCCAATGGGTGCTACCATCAAGGTCATACCTTATGGTTCACATGGATGTCATTTGGGATGTAATGGTCATAAACCATAACTCAAAATTCGGTTCCTAATATTCATCTAGATAGTTGACTCATCATATGAACAACTCATCACATAGATAATTGAGGTGTATCGGTCAAGGATATAAGAACTCACAACTCCTTGTGATTCTCAATGTCCTTTATTAGTGTGGGGTATTCTTTTATTAAGAAGAATTCAGCAATTTGATCATCATTCTGTAACTCCTTAGCGTATGATTCCTTCTTGATTTAGACATCACCATGCCTTAATCATGAGTTCACTATGATACACTATCATAATCACTCATAAGGATCTCAAACATTTGGTCCAAGTATTTCACTCATTGATCTCATCAAGAATTAACACTCTACCAAATTTGCGCTTCATCTATGATAATCTTGAACACTTCAAGATATTCATATTGGTATTTCTCTAAACACCAATTGAAGTATTAGCATTTGTTCCAATAGGTATGTAAATACATCACATGTATCATACCTAATAGGATAATCATTCTCCCAGTACCATTAGTGATGATTGATTAATCATGTCCAAGATATTCATGTCTCTTATTGGTTCTCTAACCAAAAGAGTCTAGATTTATCCATCACATGGACACTAGAAATGAATTTCTCATGATTGATGCTAATTTGATTGTTTGAGTTATCTATAACTTTTAGGTATCATTTTATCTTATGCATATCAAATACCACAAGATAAACAAGGCATTGCCACAAAGTTCATATTGAAACATCTCTTTATTGATTTCCATCATTGTCATACAATATGCAAAAATAAACTGTTTATTTCTATTGGCAAATATGAAATAGCAGTTCATAACTGTATTACATGCATTATAGGCTGAAAATAAACTAAAGTACTCCTATCTATGGTGGCAACACTTGCCCCATTTATTGAGTGCTTTACACTTTACATCTTGGTATCATATACCTCAAAAAGTGTTACAAGTTTACTTTCATGACACCTTTAAGTAGATACGTCTGTTGCCTCCTTCTTCTTTTGTTCTTCGAGATAGAGAGGACAATTCCTTTTCCAATGTCCTAGGTTTTCGAGATAGAGAGGCCTCCTTTGGCCTTGAGATCTGAACACGACTTGGGCTCCTGGCCAGCATCAGAACCATTCTTTGCTTTGCCCTTGCCCTTGTGCTTGGACTTGCCTTTCTTGCTCGTGATCACCATCACAGACTTAGGCTTGTCCTTCTTCATCTGTATCTCAATTGTCCTCAACATGCCCAACAACTCTGATAGTGGCCTATCAAAGTTGTTCATGTTGTAGTTCATCACAAACTGACTGTAGGATTCTGGCCACGATTGCAGTATCACGTCAGTAGCCAACTCTTGGCTCACTGGAAATCCTAGTCTTGTCAGGTTCTCCACATACCCAATCATCTTGAGTGTGTAAGGACCAACTGGATCTCCTTCTGTCATGACACACTTGAACAGTGCCCTTGATACATTGTATCTCTCTTGCCATGCTTGATCTTCATACATGTTTCTAAGATGATGAATCATCTCAATGACACCCATGTTCTCATGTTGTCTCTGCAACTCGTGGTTCATAGAGCACAATATCAAGCACTTTGCATCAATGGCATCATCAGAATGCTTCTTGTAAGCATCCCTTTCTTCCTTTGGTGCATTAGGAGCAGGTTCCTCTGGAATTGGAGTATCCAGGACATAGAGCTTTCGCTCTTGAGTGAGAACAATTCTCAATGTCCTATACCAGTCTTGGAAGTTTGTCCCATTTAGCTTGTCCTTTTCAAGGACTGATCGCAAAGAAAAGTGATTGTTGTATGTTGCCATTTGTACTACAAAAGGAAATATGCAATTTTAGTCCAAAAACTCATTTTTGACTTATTTGATTGATTTGAAAAGTTGATGATATAATTAAGCCTTTAATTAAATATTGCTCCCACTATTTTAGTTCAAATTGATAGCCCTCACCATCAATTCGGAAGATTGCAGCGTACAACATTCTAGTGGGCAAGATCTTGAACTCCTCTAAGTCATGGACCAGCTTGGACTGTCACCCACAACTTAGATCTCTCAGGTAGGCAACTCTTTCCAATTGCATCATATGCAACTCCTGATAAGATGTCATATGCAACTCCTTGCCATGATCATCTCCATGCCTCAAGGTGCTAGATCCTATCTAGGTCACCTTGTCAAGTCTAACCCAAAGCCAACACGATGAATATGCACCCTGCTTGGGCAGACCCACATATCCATCCTTCACGCTTCCACGAGATAGATGGTGCACCATGCTTGGGCATGCCCACACTTGGTCGATCAAGCTTTTCATGTGTGTCACATTTGGAAGGCATCTAAAACTTAATATTTAATGAGGGATTTGGTTTTTATATACATATACATATCCAATCACCACAATACATAGTACTTATCATATACATGATATATCCCACAGAAAACATGCAAAATGATAAAAGCAATGATTATGGCCATCCTAATGTGATTCCTCGAGCCAAGAGGAATCACATTCATCTAGGTTTACATCACATGCAACCTGTACAAGATGAACTATGTGCTTTGCCTTTCTGGGTTTGATCAACTCATCACATGAGTGATTAGCTTGCCATTAGACTGGTCGGCTGGGTGCCACCAGTCGATCGGTTGGCTCCTCCAACTGATCGGTTTTCCTGGTCGTCGTGCATCTCATCTAGGCCGCCACCCGCTCGTCTCGCTCCTCGAACCGGTCATCAACCGATCATCTCACTCCTTGAACCGATCATCTAGAACATCAACCGATCGGTTCACGCCTTGAACCGATCGTCTCAGCTGTCGTCTGGATGCCCGCCGTTCTTCGACATAACAAGAAATAAAATTCTATCCTATTTTACATTGTAAAAAAATAGAAACCTCGAGTTACATTTGAGGGGAGCAAAGGTAGGAAAGAAATCTCGAATTATTTCGAGTTACATCTGGAATAGGAGAAGGAAGATCGATGCGCAGACTGAGATGCAAGCAACCACATACAACCATACAAAGATAGGGTTTATTGGCCATAACCACGCTATACATCCACCACAAAACTCGTTTAAGGACGACGCGTATCGTGTGCATTCATAATACATATCATATATGTAAATTGGGATTTGTGGATTTAGGATTGGACATGCATAAAGACAATTTTATTCGCATCGTATGCAATCAATAAAGGCGACAAACCAAAATTGATCATATCGATAATCCTAAAGTATAGAGTAGTTGACGTGGCTCTGATACCACTGTTGGGTTTTAGGGGAGGCAGAAAAGGCAGCGGAAACAAAAATTTTCCTCCCCAAACCCAGAACAAGGAAACGTCTCAACGTCTATACAATAAGAAAGGATGGTTTGTGGAATCATACCTTATCCCGAGGCTTGCTCGGCGACAATACCCCACGCCTTGCGCAGTCTTCACCTCCGGTCTTGGACGCTGTCTGTGCAACTCCTGATCACACCAGGACTAATGACTCCTGGTCATACCGGGACTGTTGGGATTGACAGTTATCCTCCGAGCGGCAGAAACCTCCCTGAAGTAGTCCACACGGACCACCTGGAACTCCAATCTCCTTGTCCCACAAGGAATTGGAAGGAGTCGCACCCTCCTGTCAGTGTACTAGTCGCCGACACACTCTCCTGCCTCCAGTTGCTTTCTGCAGTTTTCTTTCCCTTGTTGTGCCTCCCTTATCGGGTAGCACTTGATCGGGCTCTCTCTCGATTACCAAAACCAGAGAGAATGACAACTTCATAGAGCAACTGGTTGCACTGAGTTGTCCTTTGAGAAGCCCCCAATACCCCTATATATATAGGAGGGTCATGGGATAGGGTTCTCCATCCCGGGCAATGCGGGACTATAAGCAGGAGTAGAAGGGTTCGAGATTTTCAACAAAACAACCAACTCACAACCAGAACCGATCGTTTCACAACTGAAACAGTCAGTTGGGGATCTGAACCGGTCGGTTGACACATCAACTGATCGGTTGGGACACCTCAACCGATCAGTTGGGACACCTCAACCGGTCGGTTCACTACTGAACCGGTCGGTTCATGGCCCTGGTCAGTTCCCGATTGACTTTTTCTCTTTTGTTTCTAATTGGTATCAAATACCAATCCTTGTTCCAATCAAATTGGGCAAGTGAAATCAAAGGAAAATTCTCACCAATCCTACTTTCCCAACTTGCTCAGTTGCAACAGTTGAACCGATCGTTTCACCACTTGAAGCAATTGTTTCACCCTATCCATGAGTCGATCGACTCATAACCTGAGCCGATCGGTTCACCAAGATCAGCCGATCGGTTCATCACATGAGTCGATAGGTTGGGAGTGCAGATTGTGCAGAAACAATCAATTGTAGTTTCAATTAATCCAATACAGTAATCAATCTGTCTAACACCTTGAACACTATGATTTTGATCTATCAATCAATTGAGTGTTTAATTGAACTACTAAACTCCTTTAGTAATCAATCTAAACATTGTTTGTGGACAAAACTCCTCTTCCAGGTTAAATCCTTTATGTGTGACCCTGTAGGTCCTTTTTCACGTTGGCAGTGAAAGTCCATAACACTTATGACTTCACAAGCAAAGAGTGGTGCCTAGTCACACATTAGTGCTACCCAAGTGAAATAGAAAGTTGGAGAACAACTTTCAATCCTACAATCCGTGAATCGTGTTACAATGAATGTATAATTCCTTTGTCACTGATATCCCGAATGAACTCAAGGAATGGAACAGTCATCCTGTCAACGTTCATTCACTTTCTTGATCTCAGAGCAGATTGGAAGAGATATGTATGACATCAATATCACATACTGATTCACACATGCGTGTGCATGCCTATTTCAATCCTACTCAGCAAGTGGCCTTAGATATCAAACTCCCTCAGGAGGGACAAATCCCATATCTATCACTCACCCCTCAAAAGCCACACGTGTCAAAGCCACCCAATCATCACCTTTATAACAACCCATGTTGCAGGACTGCGTTTGATGATGTCAAAGTGTACCCAACGACATGTATTGAGTGTAGTGATTTCAGGTCAAAGAATCACATTCACCACCATCACTGTGAGTACTGACTGTGACTACCATGTCATGGTTCCATGTGTCAAACTCATGGTGGGTCTGTCCGGTCCACTTGTTCTCTAACAAGTACCTATGTGTTTGGTTTGATATCTCTATATCATGACTAATGAGATTTTGTCATCAACCAACACCACAATCTAGTCTTGTGTGTCATTGTTGTCTATCTACCTTCCACAATGACATCCGACTAGGGACATAACAAGAATGTACAAACTTTTAGCATCTGTATGATCTCATCATTCAGTTCCTGAACCTGAAGGCATACGTCATTGAGTACTGTCATTCTCTAGACATTCAATCTGTTATGTCACTATCTCATATGACTGAACCAGAAAGAATTGGAAGCTTGCCTTTGATGTTTATCAAATCAATCTTAATGTATCCCACCAATCATCCCATGATTGGGTCTCAGGGCATACATACCAACATTACATTCTTAGAATCATCTACTAATTCCTATCGTTTTCCATCATTTTATACTCAGTAGTCTCATCTTCTTTCATATCATGTTCATTACATTATATGGACCAATATTTCTTGATTCACTTTACATACAATGCTTCTCTTCTACATAACATTTATCAAAGTACAATTCTTATTATATTTTATTTAAATTGGGTTAATCCATATGTAATTAAATAAAAGATAAAATACTTCATCATACTATCTTCATTAGTTTCATCTTTATCTTGCAATCACCATTATGTACATCTTGTTCATATTGTCTCTTATATTTAGATAAGTGTACCTTGTCATTGACTAGTAATGTCATTTCCATAATCCACAATGATCATTCTTTATTATACTAAAACAAATACATTGGACTTAGGTGATATTAGTAAGACTCGTCATATTCAAGTGAAGTATTAATACCTTCAACTTTAGCATTTGATCACCTTTACAACATCATATACAAGTTCTAGGTTTATCACTCATAACTATCTTAGTAATAAATTTTTAGGGTTTTCAAGAAGTCATTCCTTAGTTCAACATATCATAAGAATCATATCATTTAATAATCCAATCATGACTCAAGGGATCATTTGGGTTATTCACAAACATGGAAACCCTAGTTTCCATTCTCACACATTTCACTCATCAATCATAAGTATACATTGATTAATTCACTCATGTGATTCACTTCCTCAACACAAATCCTAATCATTATATGTGGTCATTCAATTCCATTAACATTCCACAATACACTTGTATAATACAATCTAGTACAATTCAAATATCATTGTATACATGTTAATTTAATTTCAAGCATATCGGCAATTCAGCTGATTTTTAGGCAAAAATTCAAATGAAATACCATAGTCATCTACCAATAAGAATACCCATGCATCATCAATCAATATAATAGGAACTAATCAAGTTTCAATCAATGAGAAATAATAAATAATCAGTAAAATTGGATTCCCCAATATCTTTCCCAAATCAAATCCAATCACATACATATACAAACAAGGTTTTTGATTGTTTTAGCCAGATTGAATTAGGCTTTATACATTAAAAAAAAGCTTAGGAGGGAGAAAAACACCCACCTCAGGTGCCAAAAACCTTAAATTCGTAGGTCAACCTCTGAATTTTTGGAAACCCAATCAAACTCTCGCAAAAGAATCCAATTCTTTCTCCTCTCAACTCGGAAACCCTAGAAATGGGGATTAGAAGAGAAAGAGTGATAAAAGGGGGATATTTGATGTGATTTCGAATCAAATCATAGGAGGGATGGAATATTGACATGTGAGAGAAGATTCACCATGAAATTCTATGCAAAGAAGCTAAACTTACTTGATTTCATCATATCTTGGATAGAGAAGCCCTAGGTCATCATCTCCTTCACTTTCTCTACTCAAAACCCTAGCTCTCTTCTCTCTCAAGAATTTCATTTATTTGACAGGAAGTATGCATTATGAGAGCTTCTTGTGTGTTAGGTTAGTTATATAGATGAATTGAGGTGCTTGGAACATTTGCAAACAAGCCCCTGAATGTATTTTTATTTTGCTGAGACAGGTTGGTCGGCTGAGTTATAAACTCGTCCAAAACCACACTTTTCAGAGCAAAACTCAGCGAAACATTATGAAACTTTAACCCAATGTCTAAAATTGAGTTTCTAAGATGAAGTAAAAAATTTTAGATCATTTAATGTTACCAATAAATAAATAAAAATCAAATACTACACTGCTATATTGCAGTCAGCAGCATGGTCAGTCGAGTTTGTCATTCACAGAACTCGACAAAAACCCTCTTTGTAGAGATCAAAAGTTATCCCAAAATTACTAAAATTTAACAAGGTTTCTATGATTGTGTTTTTCAGGTACAGTAAAAATTTGAGATCAATTGGATATACCAATAAAAAGATATATTTTAGTTACCTTACTGCTATACCAATCTGAAAATATGATCGGTCGAGTTTGAAACTCGACCGATAAATAGGTCAGAACATTCTTCAAAAATTCTAATATTTTTGAAGAGTGTTCACATTTTATAAGTACAAATCATATCAAAATTTGAATCAAATCAGAGTTACACATAAAATAATAATAAAAATTTAGTGAGACACTGTACTTATCAAATTTTGTATTCATATATCACCAAAACCCTAATTTGGGCCGATTAGGGTTTCTGAAATGTTAACCCTAATTAGGTGAATCAAAGTATGATTAAACCTTCTCATTATATTTAACACATCAAAACTTAACTACCATCATTAATCAATCTTTAAACCATGATCAACTTAGTTAAGCATACCATCATCCAAGTAAACCCTAATTATGATGACTAATTTGAAAACGGGTCATTACATATGCATTATGTCTCTACGGTCCTGTCACTGACAGTGAAGATACTGAAGACCTAGTTGGAGGTGTCTATGTAGATTGTGTACTCCATCTTCCGGAATTGGGTCTTCCTCCACTTGATGAAAAACTAGATCCTTGTCTACCAAAAAAGCCAAGTCCTCATCCTATATTTGAAAAGAAACCACCACCTCCTCTATATCCACCACTACTTTGTCCCCTTCTAATAAAGTCTCCAGATCTTTTCTTACTCTCAGACTGCTTTTCAGCATTAATTGACTCTTCTACACGTCTGGCTGCTTCCACAAATTCCCCAAAGTTTTCTCTATCTCTTCGACCAATGGTTGAAACAGTGTGTCTAATCTTTGATCTTAATCCTTCTTGAAATCTTCTGCACTTTTCTACATCATTAGGAACAAGTTGCTGATAGAAATTTGCCAACCTTGTGAAATGTGCCTCGTATTCACCAATTGTCATACTTCCTTGTCTGATATTTTGCAGTTGTCTTATCTTCTCACTCAGGAAGGTAGGTGGGTAGTACTTCATCAATGAAATCCTTCTAAGTCAATACTGTGTTCCTCCTTTTATCTTCCACTCCATGCCACCAGAGCTCTGCATCACCTTTAAGCAAATAAATTGCGTGATTGATTTGTCTTTCCTTAGACAACTCCATCAGAAAAAACACTTTCTCTAACTGTCTCAGCCATTCATCTGCCACTGCAGGGTCCATAGTTCCATTGAACTTAGTACCTCCAAGCTTCTTAACCAGCTCATAGGATCTCATCAGGTCCTTGCTGCTCGAGGTAGAAGCTCACCTCTCCATCGATCTTATACTTTTCCCTGGTCTCAAGAAACATCATGTACATCATTGATGCCTCATCCACATCATCTCCACCACCTGGACCCATCACCTGAGGATCAGGTCCAATGTGGCTCTTAGCTTGGTCCTCATGACCACGTCCTCTTCCTGCCATCTGTAATAGTATAACAAAACACTGACTATTAGAAAAATGTAGTTAGAAGGAAAACACCTAAGTCCTAATCATATTGGTATCTTATCGTCCCCTGACCTTGACTTAGAGTAACTATGTACTCAACCTATGCTCTGATACCAAAAAGCTTCTGACACCCCCATCCCCGTGCCATCTCTAATGACCCCGGAGGCTGGGAAGTCACCCTCAATAAACCACCCTTAACCTTTTCTTTACTTATTTACTTGGAATTAACTTAAAGGAAAAACCTAATAGCTTGAATAACATCAGATCGTAATAAAACTACGGAAGCAACTACTATTGACATTACTAGATAGGTAAAGCAGATTTACATATCATATTACATTTTTCATGCGGAATATAAAGCACAACAGATAACTTAAAACTAGTTTATATGTTACATTACATTCTCTCTCTACCACACCACATTCCCAAAGACCAAGGGGAAAGGACTAAGAGACCACTATCTTACTACGAACTACCTTTTAAGAACTTTGGTGATACGATCCTTCAGCTTCCTTGTGCTGACGATGACCTAAAAATGTTTTAGTAGGTTGGTGAGCTACTGGCTCAATGAATAGAATTTCACCCATCCATCACGGATATCTCATTTTATGCTTATTAATTGGAATAAAATACAAGATAATACTATAGTGAGAAAATCTAAAAAATATAATTTAAATGATAGGAGATGTCAACATTTCATTAAGATAACAACTACTGCAAAATTGTAGATACGATTAAACAATAGAGAATAATAAAATTTCATTTAAAGGAAAATTGATTTGAAACTAACTCAGATCTTTCTTAACTCTTTAACTTATAAGAAACTCTATGAACCTATATGAACATATTTTATCTTATGCCCTAATGATATGTAGTGTACTCTACATATGAAGACTCTTAGAGAACTACGATCCCACCGTACTAGACTTAGCTGACACCCCATGATAGCTAAGTATGACTACTCTTCTGGTCTGCAACAGGGAAAACTGGCTCTCTGGCCTTAGCACTCCTATTGTGTCGTAAACTAGACTCCTCTTCTAACTTGAGCACACAAGCGGAGAGTCAAGCCACCTATTGGCTTTTCAGTACTCTAGTACCACCAGGACTTCTGGTTGATGTTGGACACTACAAACTATAATTTAAGGAGACTTCCAC
This sequence comes from Alisma plantago-aquatica, assembly GCA_963693085.1. Lineage (NCBI taxonomy): Eukaryota > Viridiplantae > Streptophyta > Magnoliopsida > Alismatales > Alismataceae > Alisma > Alisma plantago-aquatica. The sequence goes on along the minus strand of OY856409.1, from coordinate 1,618,743,342 downwards.
TAGGGCTTTGTCACCCGTACCACCTGTTGGTACGTTTTGACCCCCGTAAACCAGACACATGACTAGGGTAGGTCATTTCATCCCTAAGGCGCAGACCTCTCATAGGGATTCTACGGTGTGAGGGCCCTTAAATCTATTATTTTATTATTCTTGGAAAGCTCTTACTATATTGTACCTTTCTCTTACTTATATTTGACTCTAGTATCTCTAGGGTACCGCTTCCATTTAATTAAAGTTTATAATGCAACATGTACATCATTCTAAACATGGCGTAGAAGTATATTTTAAACATTGTAATTTACTGATAAAACATCATTATTATACTTGTAGGAAGTCTGACATTCTTAAATAAATAGATTACATGTCTACTTGACATTTCTATACCAAATTCATGTAGTTGAACCTCTTAATACACTGATAAAAGTTAATTGCCTGACATATGAGAAATCATCATTAACATATGTAAATTAATTGTACTTACTTGGAAAATGTGCACATCAACCCAAATCCTGAGTAGTGCATCACGTAACTCAAATAAGAGTTAATTACTTATCATGGCATGAATTATTAATAATAATTGGGAATTTCAATTGATATCTTTGAAGAACGTGTCAATTTGTATAAATATTAAATCATTCACCTTAAATAAAACAAAGAGCGTACTATTAGGTTTTCTTTGAATATTTTTCATGTCATCATCATTTCTTTGAAATCGAGCATCTATTAACTTACTAAAAACATGCAGTCTAGGTTTATACCCAAACTGTGTCGGTACTGGTCATGTGCTACTGAGTTCAACATTTAATTCAGTAATTTAAGTTTTGATCCATCGTGTATTTACACTAATCCAAATCACACATCAATTAACCAATCAACATCGTGCAAATTAGAAATCGAGCAGCGTCGGCACTACCCGACACCTGGGTAAATGTTGTTACCCGCAAATTACACTGATTCAACCAAAAACACCCGATTATTTGAGTTAAACGTGCTTAGTGAGTGAAATTCTACTCACTATGTTTCGAAGTGGCCGAATTTCAACCAAAAATCCATCCACAGCCAAAATTCGGGCGTCAACAGGTCTTCTTCTACATTGGAATTTCTCTTGGAACAAACCTGTTTCACGTACAAGTTGAAGAAGAACCGAGCTGGATGCTAAATCAGAGTTGCTGGCTGCAGATTTCGGTTTGGACCTCAAGGACGAAGTCGAGGCAATGTTTTTGTGGTGCTGGTTGTGCCCAAAGGCTCTGGTTTGGACCTGCTACAAGTAGTAGGTTCTTTTCTCACACACAGGTGGAGGAAAGGTTCACCTAGGTGCTAATTCGAGGCTAGATGGTTGCATATTCCGGATCTGGATCTGATGTCAAGCTTGATGGTGTCATTTTGGAGTGTTGGCTGCACCCAAGAGGGCTCCTGGCCGTTGGCCACTGCTACTCAGCCGTAGCTCTATGCAACAGGTTGGATGCAGGTGGAGCGCCACTAGGGCAAGGATGAGGAAGGAGAAAGGAAGAAGAAGGATGGAGGAGAAAGGCGGGTGGAGCTCGGCTGCTCGTTTGCCCTAAATCACAGGCCCTATTTCTCCTTCTTCTGCGGTCGATCGAGTTGTTGGGCACCGCTTAGGCAGTTCCTGGGAAATGATCGGGGGAAGAAGATAAGGGAGAAATGGATTAATAGCCAATTAAATGGGTAAGTTGTTGTTTAGGTCCAAGAAATTTAAAAGTGCCATAACTATGGCCTCGGGGATTCGATTGAAATGATTTCTTTTGCAAAGTTTCAAGTGTGAAATTCACTACGACCTCAAGGTGAGAAAACAAGATAATTAGATTGCAACACTAGATCAAAGAACTAATTGTATCTGTGAGTACTAAACTCAACTTAATCAACTTAATGATGTACTAAGTGTTGTGCTTACTGGTTAATTATGGAGTGGGTCATAACATATATTGTCCACCTGTCCTCTTGAATTTTTCCACAGTTCCAAGTGTTGGAAAATACTTTAAGGTCATGCTCTACATCTAGTCAAGCTATAATCACCCCCACCGTCATCATATGTTGAAATTCCAACAAAAGAGATGACTGATCATCCCTCGACTTCCTTATTATCATGGGATCAAGAATTGATTAGAGCAGTGGAGCTAGCTGGAGAAAGTGTCAATGCACTAATCTCCTCCTTAGCTTCTCATCTCCAAGAACACGTCAATCCGCTCCAGCAACTATTAGAAAAGCAAGAGCGTCAACTCCAAATAGCAACGGAGATTACAGACCGTAGTAGAAGTATACTTCAAACTATTGAACAAGGATTTATCCAGAAACATCAGTTTGATACAGTGGATTCCCATCATATGTGTATGGTAGAATTGATGGGTCTCAAAAGCATTGCTTCTCAAGTACAACAACTTCATGATAAAGATGTTGAACAAGGCAGGAGGATCCAAGAGCTCATTGATTTGGTTACAATTCAGTTACAAATGCCATTACAAGATCATGAAGATTACAATCATCAAAACCATTCCATTGGACCTGAAGTGGAGCTTGTCCTACAATCCTGTTCAGACCATCAACTGGAATCAATGAGATTTTTCTGTGAAGAACCGCCAACCTGGGGGAACTCTTCATTTTATCTAGATGATTCAGCTGATCAACCAATGGAAGATACTAGTAGCACGCATGAATGGTTAAATGATGAAGATGAAGACTCTTTTCCTCACTATAATAGCCAGACAACCTCGCAGCCAGAAGGTTTGTTTAAGGAACCTAAGTCAGACATTGATCCAGACTAGAGTGATAGCTCTCACATTGAGACTTGTCACTTAGACTTGAGCAGTATGCCAATCATGGTTTGGAACAATTTGTTCGATGACGATGACAACTGCTCAAATTAGAGCAGTGAGTATACCGATGATGACGAGTTGGAGAAGCAAGAGTTGACATTTACCACCATTCCCTAAAAAGGCTTGGTCGATATCGATGGAGCAGGATGGACAATCCACTACAACATGGCTGCTGAGCATGAAGACACCATGGACCCCACAAAAGGTGACAAGCATGGGGTGGTAGAACCACAAACAGATTCTTCTGGGGGTACTTCATGTTTAGAAGATGATTAGATGACTCAGACCGTAAATGAAAATTTATCTAAGCATACAACCTCAAGCTTAGAGATGGGGAGAGAAGAGATGAGTCATCTAGAAGACATTCAACCACTCCCCTCCATCCCATCCAGTGTCAACATCCTAGGGCCTTCATGTTCAGATTCATATCTTGGAAGGTACCCCGAAGATGATTTGCCAAAGAATTCATCCTAGTGCAGTTCAAGTAAACCCCAACACAGAGATGATGTCAACGAGTCGCCAAATTTTATTCCTCTTCTTCAGACTCGGAAGGGCCCACACCTCTGCCTATTCTACTCTTATTATGTGGTGGATCCCTTCAGCAAGACATAGGTGACACTGGTCCCAAAACTTAGGATTTGGGATCCCAGTGTCGGTATTGTGGGGTAGCCACCTCCTTTCTCTTATCCCTTTCTTTTCTCCTTTTTATTAAAATAAATTTTGTTTTTCATGTTCTTGCTTAAATAGTTTCTTTCCTCTAACTACTTTTATATATCCTTACATACATGCATCATTTTAGGACTTTAATAAGATTTCCCACCCTAACTTCCATACATTCCCACCCTACTATACTAAACTTAGGTCTTGCTCGAGGATGAGAAAAATTTTAAGCTTGGGGTGGTAGGTTATTTGCCATTCTATCTCTTCATTCTTCATTCATGCATGTTTACCCCCTACATTTAGCATAAAGTTTTAGCTTTGTAAGACTTTGTTTCATAATTTGTAGCTTTGTAATTAAGGTTGTGCAATACAAATCTTAGAACTAAATGCTTATCTTTATGTATGAATGCACATTTTTCATCTTAAATTGCTTGATCTTTTGCTTGACTTGCTCATTGACTCTTAAGTTTGGTAATAAATCTAAGGTTATGTGCCTTTTTCATAGCTTAAAACATTATTCCATTAATCTATATGTGAATGACAAAACCAAGGTATAGGATCGTTGGAATGAGATAAAGCACAATCAAAGACTCATAGTGGAAGTTTCACAAGCTTGCCTCTATTATAAGGATCCTTGAATCATAATTGCTACTTTACACACATATGTCAAATGGAGCATGATGAGTTTTGAGCCATAATCAAGTTGAAATGTTTTTCTTGATGGACTGTGTGCCTTCTCACCTTAGATTGAGTCAAAAAGATGAAACAATAAAAATTTGCAAAAGAGGATTTGCCGCCCACAAAATCCCAAAAATATCAATAGAGTTCTCACCCAGGTCTATAAATTAGAATACAGATAATAAAAGCCTGAGTGTGAATAAATGAGCGCTTGTTTTCTCTTTCAGGAGAGTTGAGGATGATGACCAACCAGTGTATGACTGCGATCATGAACACGAGTATTTTGTGCCTGGTAGTATCACTATTAAAGTTCATTAGAGAGTCAGTAGGAACCCCTAGGAGACCTATGAGATCATCCCAGTAGCAGGGTTGGTTCGAGCGCAGTACGAGGAGTTTGTCTCACTGCTCTGAGCCAACTGGCTCAAACTATAGGGACTGTTGCTCGTTACATGGACCAGCCTGATATAGATCGGGATCCTCAGAAGTCATTAGAGTCTTTTCACTTTACTTCTTAGGACTTTAATAAGTGAGAGGCGTGTTGTCCCTGATTGGTCTACATGGGTAGATGATGATTGCTCATTACTCATGACCCACGCTATCATCTATCTGACAATGCCTTTATGCTATATAATTATGATTCAAACCCTCATGAGTATCGACAGGTTACAGTGGACTAGCTTAATCTTGCCTGGTTGCTCTTTGATCTTACTTTGGTAGGATTATGCTCGACTGGTGGGTTTTTTTTTCTGAAATGTCATGAATCGGGAGAATTGATGTTTTAAACTATTTTCCTTAACCTTAGCATTTATTGCCAAGATTAATTTGGATGTTATCTTTTTGTTCTTTGAGCACATTCTTGCTTGAGGACAAGTAAAGGTTTAAGCTTGGGGTAGTTGATAACAACCAAATTTATGCACTTATGCTAAGCATTCATTTATGGTTTTGTGTCACTATAGCCTTAATATGACCAAAATAAACCATGTTTCTTATCTTTTAGTAATTTATGTCTTTTCTTAGATAAAGTTGCTCAACTAGAAAATTTTTGGACTTGTAGGCACCGAACCTGAAAAGAAATCTATTCTCCATGATTTCTCCCAAAACATGGTTTTTACAGCAGTTAGACTTCCATCTGTCACGACTGCGGTGGACTAAGCATTGCACTATGTGCACCAACTTACGAGACTGTGGTCCCGCTAACCGACAAGCGGGCCCAAGAAACTTTTGATATCTTGGACCCTATTTTTGATGGCAAATCCTTTATCTGGATGCATCCTCACCAATAAAAAAGGCTCATTGACGTGGGCCCCTCGACCACCAGTAATACCCCGCCCCCCCTCAGGGTGGGTTCATTCCATAATGTTGTGACCGCAGCCAAGAAGAAGTAACCTTGACCGCGATCGAGGTACATCCTCCTCGACCATGATCGAGGTACATCCTCCTCAACTGTGACGGTGGCGAAGAAGAAGTAACCTCGACCATGATCGAGGTACATCCTCCTCGACCACGACCGCAACTAAGAAGAAATTGTTGGGTTTTGTGGAGAAAACATGCATGGAGGAAGCAACAGAAATCCACACAACCCGAAAGAGGATCTCGTTGACAACAACGTATTTGTAAGGAGTATTTGCAGGATATACCTTATCGCGGAGCAAGTCTGGCGATGTCCTGTTGCACAAAGGTGTGCAACGACGCTTGTCTATAGGAATGACACTTCTCTCCCGTTTGTTGTCGTAGGAAGATCCGGCGGTGGTCCTTTTGTGCGATGATGTATGCTGCTCGTAACACGCACATATGGTCGTTGATGTCCTATGAAAGTAGGCGTCTTAGCATCTGTGTCTCTACTTCATCCACACGGATGGACTGGAACTCGACTTCGTGCTTCCTAAGTCGGCAAGAAGGAGTCATGTCTGTGCGGTGGCGTGCTAGCAAAGTGTTGCTCTTCTTTCTCTCCTAAGGACGGTGATGGCTAGGGTTTGTATACGTGAGCGTAAACCGAAAAGCCTCTCTCAATATCTTATATAGATATCGGTCGTCAACCTCCTTTAAATAGGAGACGAAGGGAAGTAGGGTTTCCTAAACCCATTGGTAAATAGAAACACTGCATTAATTAAAATGCTCATGGATTAATTAGAATATTCTAGAATTCATTAATTAACCAAATAATCATATTAATTGATTAATTAATATCCGACTCCATACAATTGCTTGGGATGGCTCTATGGGCATATATACCAACAGAACTAACCTCGACCACGATCAAGGTACATCCTCCTCGACCGTGACCGCAGTTAAAAAGAAATAACCTCGACCGTGACCAAGGTACTTCTTCATCGACCGTAACCACGACCGTGATCTCGACCTCGACCACGACCATGATTGTGACCTCGACCTCGACCATGACCAAGGTACATCTTTCACGACCGTGACCTCGACTACAACCGCAGGGTGCACCTCGACCGCGACCGAGCAAGACCATGGTCTAGATCAGTACCTCAACCATTTCACCTATAAATACACACCCCCTACAACCTAGAGAGGGGTTCTACACCTTGGGGAGTTCCATCTGTCTATTCTGCATTTTGGGAGGTTCCAGCTGTTGGTTATGACCCGGTGTGGTTCGCAGAGTCCTGTAGGAGAGTCTCGAGTTCCGAGAAGGCCGAAGTGCTTGTTCTATGTCTGCCTCTTCAGTGTGTCTCCATCCTCCACCATCTTCCACCATCATTCACTCACCAAGCTGATGTTCAGGGGCATGATCTAGAGAGAAAGGAGGTCAAGGAGTCCAGAAGATCAAGGAGGAAGACCCAAGTATAAGATTCATCCTATACGGAGGCTAGGGAGTGAGAGCCACCTCTCCTCTATAGGATAAATCTCTTCTTATTCTCCTTTCTTCTACTGTTCTCCTGTGTTTCTATGAAAAATGTTCTTTCATCTTTGTTTGGTGCCAACTATGCTTGTCCATGGCTAGTTGAGTTCCTTCTTGGCTATGTAGCCCATTTTGGGCATGTTTGTGTACTTTTACCTTGAGCAAGTAGTTTTATTTTAGATCAAGCACATTTTATGTTCTATCTCCTCTTTCTGGTTATGATTGCTAGTTTGGTAGATCTCTTTCTTGTGTGAACTGCTATTTCTACCTATATCGAAAGATTCATTGTATAAATATATAAGAGAAGATAGTTTGGATCGGAGCCTGAAAGGAGGATGGTTGAAGGTTGTTTGTTCCTAACATCCCAGAATGTTCTACACCTGAGAGGGTACCTAGAATATTCTAGGTTGTTGGTTTGCCATCCTTGAGAGAGGTTTCACATCATTGATGGGTTTTATTCACACTATGCGAGAGCGAGTGGGGTGACCCCACAAGAATAGATACCATGGTGTGTGCTATGTTTGAATGTAAGTTGTTTGTTGATTTGTTCGAGGGTTGTCTACGCCCGAAAATTGGTGCATAGACTGCCCAACTTGTGGCTACATAGTCAGGAACTCCTTCTCTCTAATTTAGTAGAGTCCTATGGACTTTGTTTTATTTTCTTTTCTTTGTTTTGTTTTAATTCGTGACAACCCACTAGACTAGTTCTAGCCCCTTACTTTCTCGACTATTGTCTTGGCTTACCGGACTTAAGAATGAAATCTCAAGCATCCTAAATGTCACCACGTCCCTGTGTTCGACCCCATATATCTACTTTGACCCCAAGATAATGTTGCGGGGGTCCTTGAAGGTTTCGAGTTATAAATTTAAAAGTTTGATTCCTTATGAATCTGCCTCCCTTTCGGACACGTGATTCGGGCTGATCAAGGTGCAACCACAAATCTTCCAAAGGGGAACCTGGTATTGGGAGTCATCTAGAATGCTTATTCTATGGGCAAGTTCAACCCCAAATGGGAAGGACCCTACATCATCCCTGACATCTATTAATGGGGTTGCATATGCCTGAAGAACATGAATGGTGATATTCATATTCATCACACAAATGTCAGTCTTGTCAAATGCTACTACTAATGATCAGACAACTACAACTAGCAAACCTATGCAGAGAGCCATGTAATAGAGTTAAAATATCCCATTCTTCTGGAAAGCACTTAAAATATACTTAAACACCAAATTGTGTACCCCTATGCACCCTAAAGAGGAAAGGTCAAAACAGAACCTACAGCCTGAGAAGGAAGAAGCGTGGTTGTAATCTTGAGGACCCAACGGTTCACAAACCTACAAAAACTCCTTAAAATTGTCCCATCCTAACAAAATATACTTAAAAATGTTAACGAATTCAACTAAATCTAGGTAAAGCCTTATGATCAGACAAAAGGATGGCATATGTTGTGAGTCCCTAGACGCAAGTCACATCCAAGCCTCACAATCAACATCCTAACATCTACACCCAGGGAGATGTCATAACCTTTTCATCAGTCTGGGTTAACCTAAAAAGGAAGGAACATTGAAAGAAGGATAGAGGTTCAAACTCCTTGCAACTACCCTCCTCTATTCACAAAAAGAGGTGTGACCAAGCTTTATATGAACTAACTTGGGAATCATGAGGTGGGAAACCCTTACTAGGAAAAACCCATTCAACACCCATAGAACCCTTGGCTCTCATACTAAGACCCTAAGCATCAATGTCGAACCAAAAGCTTAAAGAATTCAAAAATCCCTTTAAAAAGGTAGACACATGCTCGTGGTTGATTAATACTCTAAGGTATGTTGGGTGTAAAGCCTATCGGGGTGTCTTCGACATATGCCCCATTCACTCAACTGGGTAGGGAATTGTCTCTAACACACCCATTACATGACATGGTTTTAGTTCTTAACATGACACCTAGGTTCAGTAGAGATTCTTCCTTCTTCCCCCAATAAGGAGGCTCCCCCCTCCTCATAACAAAATAGGACACAAGTGTTCAAAGAAAGGAAACATATATCGTCAAATCAAGGTTAAGGGTAGCTTAAAGCGCTTTTGGTTTCAACCTTTTGACTTCATGCAAAGAGGTAAACAAGAAGGAGGTGATATTGACATATGAAAACCTATAGCTATCCCTAGAGTCCTAAAATGCATATACATGAGCTCAGCAGTGTCCCCAATTTGATGATTTGTCGAAAAGGAGTTCATAGCCATATGTGCCATGAGGACTCAAGTCCAATGCACATCTATAGACATCATGGAGGGGGTACCCCTAGCCAATGTCGCATTTCATGAACCAAATATTTTTATTCCAGAAATAAAATCATTACAGAACTCTGGCTTCTTATGGCAACAAACAAATAAAAACTAAAAAACATGATTAAGTCTCTTCAGAAGAATCACAAATCACTATCACTAAAGATGAACCACGAGGAAGGAATCTTGGGTTAACTATTTTGGTTCAACCGCAACTCTACCAACTTCTCATGAACCTTTCAAGAATCTAGCATTAGTTCTTGAAGAATAAGAATAGAACTTCGACTTGATACATACACTGCCATTGATTGAACTACCACAACACTGACATAAGGAAGTACGAATGCAACCCTCTAGACCTGGCAAGATGATCAACCACTGAAAATAAGTCATGGCCACACCATACGCTGAGTTGTCAAGAGGAACCCCATCCATCCCCAACGAAGACATGTAGCCTTTATACCGGCAAGCCAAATTTTGATGTAGCTGAAGAGGCTCATCTACCTGAATGTGCTTTGACATACACTCCTTTACCACACTATAATGAGGATTCAAAGACTCCGTCAGCCTAGCAAGACTGTAACATCCCTGACCTGGGTTATGAACTAACCCTAGGTGTTTTTCCTAAATACGTAATTAAATCCTTGTGATTAACTTTGGGCATGTAATTAAGTCCCTCAGAAACATATATTTCAATTTTGCTCCTTTATATATATAGTTGTAGCATTGTTTTGTAATACAGGGATCTATGTGAAAATTACCCAGTTAAGGGATTAACATGTGAATTGCACATGTTGAGATGTTCCTATGATGTTGAGACATCATGAGGATGTTTATGATGAAGTTTGAGGGATTTCCCAAGCTTCAGCACCACGGTGCAGCTGTGGAAGCAACCCCTGTACTTGAAAACCCTAAATTGGTGTAGAGTGCAATTTACCCAATTTGAGGGGTGCAACTTGTAAAATACATCATCTAAAATATCTTTTATAACTTTTGTCATCATTTAGAGTAGAAATGATGAAGAGGGCACTTCATTTGAATAATCATATAATAAAGAACACCTTTGTGATTGAATAATCAAGGTGTATGTATAATAGCCCTTTTATGTGTATGCTTTAGTGATGGGTTGATCCTCTTTGCCTTCAATTCTTGACCTTAGAAGGAGTTTGTCTTTAGAAATAAGGGGTAGGGATGAGCAAAGAAGAAAGGAAGGACTTAGATGAGAAATGGGATAAAGTAGAAGCTTTATGGAGAAATTTCACCCAAAATATATATATCACTTCCTTTGCAAGCAAAGGAACGTTTCTTTCATTCCCTCACTTATCCCCCTTGCTCAAACCGACTACGGCAGAGCTCTGGAGCATAGGAGAACGACCAGGGAGATCAAGGTAAGTTTGGATCATCCCTTTTGCTTGAGTTCATGGAGGAAACTCGATTTCAAGGTTGAATTCATGGCTAGCTCACCTAGCTTTATCTTTCTAGCCATTCCTTTCCAACTTTTCCTTGGAGAATTCACCTTGGCCGACCTGTGGAGCTCAAAGATGCCATTAAAGACCTGAAGCTTGGAAGCTTGGAGCTCAAGGGGCAACCTTTAGGCCGGTTTTATAACTCTAAATCTTATGCTTTGATTATACATCTTTTTCTATGCATATAGTTGCTAGTTCTTCTTCTTCCCTATCTCCCCTTGCATCCTTGCAAGCAAAATCGTGAAGAAATGCTACTGTTCTTGAGGTAGAAGATAAGGGCGTTAATTCCTATGCTTATCTACAGATTTCCACTTTACTAAACGGTCCTAACCAATTGCCCATGCGGTTTGCACAACCGTTTGGTGGGCAAACGGTTTCAGGGTCGCATGGAGGCAAACAGTCTTCAAGACCGTTTGGTCCAGTTGACCAAGTGACGACTGAATGAGAATCCTGTTCCTAATTATGTAGGTTGATCACCCACAAAAAGTGAGGGGTTAACTCCAAAGGAATCGTTAGATATAAGCAAATCAATTAGCAAATCCAATTGAGTTAAGTTCTGATTTTCAATCTATTTAATTTGCCATTTTTGGGCAAACGGTCTCAAGACCGTTTAAGATGGTTGACCAAGCATTGACCGTTTGGGATTACTGTTCATAATGATGTTGATTAATGACTCACCAAATTTGATGGATTAATTCCAAACGAGTTATGAGTTGAAGGTTGATTAATAGGGAAAATCCTAATTGAAATCAGTGCTGAAATTCCAATGAGTTAATTAGTGATTTTGGGTTGATTAGCCCAAACGGTCTCAAGACCATTTGGGGAATCATCCAAACAGTCTCAAGACCGTTTGGGGATCACCGAAGACCATTTATAGGTCTGGGTTCAAGTATAGTTGACCAATTGAAGGTCCAAAGGTACCAAATCATATTGCAATTAAGTATTGATGTGATGATTAACTCAATAGATCAAACCTTAATGAATTTTCACTAGAGTCCAAAGGATGGATGGGCAAACGGTCTGAAGACCCTTTGGAACTCATCCAAACGGTCTCAAGACCGTTTGGTGTCAACCCAAGACCGTTTGGAGGTCTAGGGTTAAGGTAATTTGATCAATTGAGGGCCCAATTATAGTGGATTATTGAAATAATCAAATTGCTGATTTGTGACTTAATTAAGGTTCAACCCCTATCAAATCAACGTAGATTTTGATGAATTCTTGGGGAAACGGTCTTAAGACCGTTTGGAGGTCATCCAAATGATCTCAAGACCGTTTGGGCCAAGTTTGGGCCCAATTGGAGGTCAATTGATAGGTTCAACCTTGAATTGATTCACATTGTTGAATATTGATGACCATCCGATTTGAAACTCTAATTGAGATGGACTTAACCCTAATTGTCTTTCAGTTGAGGGTTAATTTGGTGTCCAATTGATTGAGTCTCATCCTAATTGACTCAATTTATAAGTGGTTAACATGGCTTTGGCCAATTGAGGGCTTCAACATACTTAATCATAAACATTTGCAACTTTTGAACCATGTTGGAGGTCCAAACGGTCACAAGACCGTTTAAGGCCAAACGGTCACAAGACCGTTTAAGGCCAAACGGTCTCAAGACCGTTTGGGCTCAAATGATCTCAAGGTCGTTTGGACCAATCGATCTCAAGACAAGTTGATCAAACGGTTTCAAACCGCATAAGCTCAAACGGTTTGGAAAGTCAACCTTTCCAAACGGTCAACGCACCCAAACGGTTTGGGCAAACGACCTTGAGGTCATGCGGTCTTGGAGTCAAACCTAGCAAACGGTCAACGCACCCAAACGGTTTCAAACCGTTTGGTGGTTGAAGGTTGAAACCGTTTGGAGGTTTTCAAGGTTATTTATACATAATCACTTGAAGTTGTAATTGGTTCAATGGTGATCTAATATAAACCCTAATGGTATCTTAGAACATTAAGGGACTAAGTGATTAATGAATTGACCCATGATGGTGATCATGAGGTAAATTACCAAAATACCCTTGAGGGGTTTAATTGAGTAATACCTTTTTCTAATAAAACCCTAATCACATGTTAATGATGTTTTGCCTTATGCTAGTCAATGAGGACTTAACCCAACCTGATCTAGAGTGGTGTTATCACCATCTACTAGTAAGAGGAGAGAGGAAGTATCATAAGAGAGAGAAAGTACCCCTTTTATAGTGGAAACTTAAGTAAAGTACCTTCAATACACATGAATGTGCATGATTAGGGTATGATCCACCTATGTGAGATCATGGAAACCCTAATTATGATGTTTAGTGAATTTTAATATTATCTAGGAGCTTTAATGATGATGTTTCTCATACATGATGATGATATGAGTTCAATTCGCCATGAGGTGAATAGTAAACCCTAATTCTAGGGTGAGGACATGTATTGTGAATAGTAAACCCTGATTGATGAATATTGGGGAACTTGACTCTTCTAAAAGTTTGAAAGTGTAACTTCTAGAATGAATTGTTTACTGTTATCAGTTGAATTAACCATGCAGGTTGTCATGAGATGATGATCATATCCAGGTACGGATTATGAAACTATATTCATTGAAAGCATGCTTTAGCTTTATGAATAGTGATATATCCTGATGCATTGTCAATGGCAACTTATGGATTAAAATGGGCTGTGAGAGCCATAATTACCATCAAGGTCATGCTTTAGAGATGACTTGTGATGAATGTATTGAGATATGATGATTGATGAGAGTTAGGCTTGTTACATTTAGTATTCTCATTTCATAGTTGTTATGCTAATGTTATTGTTTGAAGAACAATGTATGATGTTAAAAGAATACTAAATGTACCTAACTAATCAAGTGTAATGTAGAGCCTTGATCATAGATCCATCATTGTCGGAGATCAAATGATGGTGAAATATGTTTTCCTAAGGGAACTCCTGGATCACATATTTTTGAGTATGTGGGGTATATGGATATGTAGAACCTTACATCCTAGTGTAGGTGTTTGATGTAGATGTGTAATCCATCAATCCTTCACTACAATCCTATACCGTATCAGTGGATGGTAAACATGAAACCTCTTGATGACGAAGAAAGCACAGATATCTGTATCAGTGGAAGATAAACATGAAATCTCCTGATGACGAAGAGAGTACAGAACGCCACTGTAACTCTAAAATAGTGAAGGACCAGATTACCCTGGTAAGCTATTATAGTAGAGGCACGAGATGTCCTACAAGTAATCCTCTTATTGACTGAGGAAGGTGAAGGTCATGAGAATCTGGCTCTTTCGATGACCTAGTATGATGCCAAGGCATTTAGCAGTGATTGGTTGGAGGATGAGTGGTAAACCTCATCTCCACAGGGCATAAAAGTAATGTTTGAAAAACATAATCCATAGCGTAGCACACCTGTTAGAAATAACTACGAGTTGATTGATTGATGTTACACTGTATAGTGCAAATGTCTTCATATTTCATAACTGTTGAACTCATGCTTACTATTATATCTGATGTTGAATAATGTGAAGCTTTTACTGTTTAAGTTATTCTTTGAGGTGCTATAATAAAGCTTCTGGCGGAGAGTTATAACTCTCGCTGGGACAATTATGTAAAATTGTCTCACCCCGTAGACTTCAACTTTTTAGTTGGACGTCGAGGATGGAGGAACATGTCTACAGGTGACCAGTCCCAGCAGCAGCAGCACAAGGGGCAACAGTAAAATCTCAGGTGGAGATTTAGCCTGCCATGTGGTGTAGTTAGAGTCAGTCCTATGTGTCCTCTGTACTCTCAGGTCTTAGAGTCTTTTGGTCTGAGATTTTGGTTATGAGTTCTTGAGATTTTGTATCATGTTGTATATAATTACTCAAGAAGTAATTATCTGAGATGTAAACAATTTATCTCCTTTTATTAAGGAAGTTTTATGGTTTCAATGCTTTATCTCAAAAAGTTTTAATTTCCGCTGATTTTTGGTATTCCGCTGCTAATCGAATCGCTTCCGCTATGTTTAAATCGTGTTTATATCGTGGTTTGGAGATCAGAGCCCTCAATTAAGTGGTATCAGAGCTCTAGGTTCGCTGAGTCTACAGAGGCATAGGACTTAGGATGTCGAGTCTATCCTTAGTATATCTTCCTTATCTAATAGAATCTTCTGCTCCTCAGGAGAAGAAGATACATAAGGATGGCAGAGCCACATGATGAGTACGTGGCAAAGAGTAGTGCTAGTGCACCTCGAGGCGGTGCAAGGGTTCCAGAAATAGAACAGCCTGCAACTGAACCACCCCAGTTTGACCCAGCTGATATGGGTAACCCAGCTGTTCAACCTATGTTCGGATAGTTTATGACTGCCATGACACACATCACCGACAGGATGCCCATGCCTGCACTTAGGGCACCTGCCCAGCCTGAAGGACAAGGTATCAGTAAGATGTTCGAGCGACTTCGTCGTGTCAGAGCTACCGAGTACTTTGGGACTGCCGACCTCGCAGATGCTGATCTGTGGTTAACAGAGTTGGAGAAGGCTTTCAGGATTCTTAATATCCCAGAGGCTGAGAAGGTTAGACATGTTGTCTATCTTCTCAAAGGCAGTGCTGGTCACTGGTGGAACATGGAAGAGCAGAAGAGACCTGGGATAGAGTCCTCGTGGGAAGAGTTTCGTCGGGAATTTATCAATAGATATTTTCCAAAGACCTTCCTAGACGAGAAGATCTCTCAGTTTGAGAGATTGAGGCAGGGCATGATGAACATTAGCGAGTATGAAGCTAAGTTCATGGAGTTGTTGCGGTTCTGTCCGCACATGGCTGCCACAGAAGAGGAAAGAATTAGGAGATTCGAGAAGGGTTTGAATGCTGATATATCAACCCCTGTGTCTGCCTTAGAAAACCGAGAGAGATTCTCTACCTTTGTTGAGTCAGTCTGAAGGATAAAGAGATCTGTGGTCGAGAAGAGGAAAACCCAGAAAAGATATCCACAGTTCCAGGGTTCTTCATCTAGGGATTTCAAGAAAATGAGATTCTCTGTACCTAACCCTCCACCACCCAGATCAAGCTCCCAAACTCAGTGGTCACCAAGTAGAGGCAGGGGACGAAGCCTACCTCAACAAGAGACTCACAGTTCTGCATCAATGTCAGTTAATGGACCACCAAGACTACAACAACTGGAAAGAAGTTGCTACAACTGTGGGAAGGTGGGACACTTGATGAAGGACTGCCGATCTAGGCCTGTCAGTGTGACACAACCTCAGAGGCAGAGTCAACAGGGATCTCAGAGAAGGCAATCTCAAGGAGCAGCTCGAGGACGTGGACAAGCGTCTCAAGCTGGATCATCAGCACCACCTCAACACCAGGCGACAACAAGGTTCTATGCTATGAACCCACCTGATGCAGTGGTCAATCCACGGGTAGTGGCAGGTCAGATGGAACTTTTATATTCTGATATGTCTACATCCTGTGTTGTATGTGTTCTGATTGACCCGGGTGCTATGCACTCTTTTATCACTCGGAGAGTGATTCGTAACTGCAATATGATGGTTAGTCATAAGGCAGATAGTTTGTTGTTGGAGACTCCGTTGAGTGGGTCTGCCATTTTGCAGGAGGTATGTTCTCCCTGTATCCTCTTCTTTTCTAATCATCGCATTCAAGTGGACCTTATACCACTTGATATGCTAGGATTTGATATAATCCTCGGGATGGATACCTTAGAAATGTATAGAGTTGTCTTGGATTGTGAATCCAAGTTGGCTGTGTTTGCCGATGAAGGCAACACATGGATCTTTCAAGGTGAAAGAAAGATTCTGCCCACCTGTCTTGTATCAGCTATGGTTGCTGATAAGCTGTTGAGGCAAGGATGTTATGCACTCTTGGCCCATGTGGTAGATGTTACCAAGGAAAGTTCCAATCCTGTTGAAGTTCCCATAGTCAGGGAATTCGAGGATGTGTTTCCTGAAGAACTTCCAGGTATACCACCGCCTCAGGAAATTGATTTTGAAGTCAATTTGATCCCAGACACGAAACCTATAGCCCAGACACCGTATAGGATGGCGCCTGCTGAGATGGCAGAACTCAAGAAATAGCTTCAAGAGTTACTTGAGAAAGGTTTTATTCGACCAAGCACTTCACCATGGGGTGCTCCAGTTTTGTTTGTTAGAAAGAAAGATGGGTCAATGCGGTTGTGCATTGATTATAGACAACTCAATAAAGTAACGATAAAGAATAAGTACCCTCTTCCAAGGATTGATGATCTCTTTGACTAGTTGCGTGGTGCAACCATCTTCTCAAAGATAGACCTGAGGTCTGGATATCATCAACTCCGTATTAAGGATAGTGACATATCCAAGTCTGCCTTTAGGACAAGATATGGTCACTATGAGTTCACGGTTATGTCGTTTGGACTAACCAATGCACCAGCTGCATTCATGGAACTCATGAATAGAGTTTTTCGACCCTTCCTTGATCAGTGTGTTGTCGTCTTCATAGATGACATTCTGATCTATAGTAAGGATGCTCAGCAGCATGAGCAACATCTTCGCCAATCTTTGACCTTACTAAGAGAACATAAGCTGTATGCTAAGTTTAGCAAGTGTGAGTTCTGGCTGCCGGAGGTATCTTTTCTTGGACATGTGATATCTGCCTCGGGAATTCGTGTTGACCCTACAAAGGTAGAATCTGTTCTACAGTGGGAACAACCGAAGACGCCGACGGAGATTCGAAGCTTCTTGGGGTTAGCAGGCTATTATCGAAGGTTCATTAAGAATTTCAGTTCCATAGCCTTACCCTTGACTAAGTTGACCCGGAAAGATGTTCCTTTTGTTTGGAGTGATAAGTGTCAGCAATCTTTCCAACTGTTGAAGGAGAAGTTGACAAGTGCACCCATACTTGTACTACCTGAGCAAGGTAAAGGATATATAGTTTTTTGTGATGCTTCTAAGAATGGACTAGGGTGTGTGTTGATGCAGGATAAACGAGTAATTTCTTTTGCTTCTCGACAGCTTAAGAAACACGAAGAGAATTATCCGATACACGATCTGGAGTTAGCTACTGTAGTTCATGCCCTGAAGATCTGGAGACATTATCTTTATGGAGAGACGTTTCATATTTTCACTGACCATAAGAACTTTAAGTAAATCTTCTCTCAGCATGAGCTCAATATGACACAACGCCGCTGGATGGAATTAATCAAGGACTACGATTGTACGATTGATTACCATCCGAGGAAGGCTAATGTGGTTGCTGATACCTTGAGTAGGAAATCAGCAACATCAACCATGGAAAGGGCACAAATAAACTCTTTAGTATGCTCTAGAAGGGATATGCTTATCTCTTTGA
The DNA here is from genome assembly GCA_963693085.1 of Alisma plantago-aquatica. Lineage (NCBI taxonomy): Eukaryota > Viridiplantae > Streptophyta > Magnoliopsida > Alismatales > Alismataceae > Alisma > Alisma plantago-aquatica. The sequence goes on along the minus strand of OY856409.1, from coordinate 1,618,725,250 downwards.
GACAAGACAATGTGCAGTTGAAGGTGTCATTGTTAGCCGGGTTGTTAGCTGAGATGCACATTAAACATACCCTTAGAGAGCAGATTAAGGAAGCACAGCAAGGTGATACTGTAGTTCAGCAGATTAGATCGGAGTATGGTAGTGAGAAACGAGATGGTTTCCATGACTCAGATGATCAAATAGCCTGTTATCATGGGAGGATGATAGTGTCAGATGTGGACAACTTGAGGAAGTTAGTCCTGGAAGAAGCTCATTCTTCGATGTATGCCATGCATCCAGGGAGCACCAAGATGTATCGAAACTTGAAAGATATGTATTGGTGGCCTGGAATGAAGAAGGATATTGCAGAGTTTGTTCTGAGGTGTCCTATGTGTCAGCAAGTTAAAGCTGAACACCAAAAGCCTGCAGGAACAATGCAACCTTTACCCATACCATAGTGGAAGTGGGACCATGTTACCATGGACTTTGTTGTTGGCCTACCCAAGACAAGCAAAGGACATAATTCCATTTGGGTAATTGTAGATAGGTTGACTAAGACAGCACATTTCTTACCTGTCAAAACAACCTATTCTGCTGAAAGGTTATCACAGTTGTATGTTCAAGAGATAGTGCGTTTACACGGAGTTCCTATCACTATAGTTTCTGACAGAGGTCCCCAGTTTACAAGTCATTTTTGGGAACAAATTCATAATGCTTTAGGCACCCAGTTAAGGTTTAGTACGACCTTTCATCCACAGACTGATGGACAGTCGGAAAGGACCATACAGACCTTGGAAGACCTATTGAGAACATGTGTTCTCCAGTTTACCGAAAGTTGGGATCTACACCTAAGCTTGATAGAGTTTGCCTATAACAATAGCTATCAGCATAGTATTGATATGGCACCTTATGAATCCTTGTATGGTAGACGTTGTAGATCACCCTCGTGTTGGTATGAGACTGGTGAGCATCAGTGGTTAGGACCTGATCTTGTGCAGCAAACTACAGAAAAGATTAAGGTAATACAGCAACAGATTAAGATTGCACACGATAGGCAGAAATCTTATGCTGACAAGCGTCGTAGACCCTTAGAGTTGGAGGTTGGAGACAAAGGAGTCCTTCGTTTTGGAAAGAAAGGGAAGTTAGCTCCTAGATTTATGGGGCCTTATCCAATCATTGAACGGATTGGAAAAGTAGCCTATAAACTAGAGCTACCACCAGAGTTACAGAGGTTACATCCTGTGTTTCACATTTCTATGCTAAAGAAATGTCACCCAGACACTGAGTCAATTCTACAACCTATGGAGGTAGAATTGAATGATGATATATCTTATGAGGAAGGACCAGTGTCAATCCTTGATAACAGAATTAAAAAGTTAAAGAAGAAAGATTTAAGCCTTGTGAAAGTCCTCTGGAACCACCGTGGTGTTGAAGAAGCCACCTGGGAACTAGAGGATGAGATGAGAAGAAAATACCCTGCCCTTTTCTCTTAATACGTTTTATCGATTTCGGGGACAAATCCTTGTAAGGGGTGGATAATTTGTAACATCCCTGACCTGGGTTATGAACTAAGCCTAGGTGTTTTGCCTAAATACGTAATTAAATCCTTGTGATTAACTTTGGGCATGTAATTAAGTCCCTCAGAAACATATATTTCAATTTTGCTCCTTTATATATATAGTTGTAGCATTGTTTTGTAATACAGGGATCTATGTGCCAATTACCGAGTTAAGGGATTAACTTGCAAATTGCACATGTTGAGATGTTCCTATGATGTTGAGACATCATGAGGATGTTTATGATGAAGTTTGAGGGATTTCCCAAGCTTGAGCACCAAGGTGCAGCTTTGGAAGCAACCCCTGTACTTGAAAACCCTAAATTGGTGTAGAGTGCAATTTACCCAATTTGAGGGGTGCAACTTGTAAAATACATCATCTAAAATATCTTTTATAACTTTTGTCATCATTTAGAGTAGAAATGATGAAGAGGGCACTTCATTTGAATAATCATATAATAAAGAACACCTTTGTGATTGAATAATCAAGGTGTATGTATAATAGCCCTTTTATGTGTATGCTTTAGTGATGGGTTGATCCTCTTTGCCTTCAATTCTTGACCTTAGAAGGAGTTTGTCTTTAGAAATAATGGGTAGGGACGAGCAAAGAAGAAAGGAAGGACTTAGATGAGAAATGGGATAAAGTAGAAGCTTTATGGAGAATTTTCACCCAAAATATATATATATATCACTTCCTTTGCAAGCAAAGGAACGTTTCTTTCATTCCCTCACTTATCCCCCTTGCTCAAACTGACTAAGGCAGAGCTCTGGAGCATAGGAGAACGACCAGGGAGATCAAGGTAAGTTTGGATCATCCCTTTTGCTTGAGTTCATGGAGGAAACTCGATTTCAAGGTTGAATTCATGGCTAGCTCACCTAGCTTTATCTTTCTAGCCATTCCTTTCCAACTTTTCCTTGGAGAATTCACCTTGGCCAACCTGTGGAGCTCAAAGACGCCATTAAAGACCTGAAGCTTGGAAGCTTGGAGCTCAAGGGACAACCTTTATGCGGGTTTTATAACTCTAAACATTATGCTTTGATTATACATCTTTTTCTATGCGTATAGTTGCTAGTTCTTCTTCTTCCCTATCTCCCCTTGCATCCTTGCAAGCAAAATCGTGAAGAACTGATACTGTTCTTGAGGTAGAAGATAAGGGCGTTAATTCCTATGCTTATCTACAGATTTCCACTTTACTAAACGGTCCTAACCAATTTCCCATGCGGTTTGCACAACCGTTTGGTGGGCAAACGGTTTCAGGGTCTCATGGAGCCAAACGGTCTTCAAGACCATTTGGTCCAGTTGACCAAGCAACGAACGTATTATAATCCTGTTCCTAATTATGTAGGCTGATCACCCACAACAATTGAGGGGTTAACTCCAAAGGAATCGTGAGATATAAGCAAATCAATTAGCAAATCCAATTGAGTTAAGTTCTGATTTTCAATCTATTTAATTTTCCCTTTTTGGGCAAACGGTCTCAAGACCGTTTAAGATGGTTGACCAAGTGTTGACCGTTTGGGATTACTGTTCATAATGATGTTGATTAATGACTCACCAAATTTGATGGATTAATTCCAAACGAGTTATGAGTTGAAGGTTGATTAATAGGGCAAATCCTAATTGAAATCAGTGCTGAAATTCCAATGAGTTAATTAGTGATTTTGGGTTGATTAGCCCAAACGGTCTCAAGACCGTTTGGGGAATCATCCAAACGGTCTCAAGACCGTTTTGGGATCACCCAAGACCGTTTAGAGGTCTGGGGTCAAGTATAGTTGACCAATTGAAGGTCCAAAGGTACCAAATCATATTGCAATTAAGTATTGATGTGATGATTAACTCAATAGATCAAACCTTAATGAATTTTCACTAGAGTCCAAAGGATGGATGGGCAAACGGTCTCAAGACCATTTGGAACTCATCAAAACGGTCTCAAGACCGTGTGGTGTCAACCCAAGACCGGTTGGAGGTCTAGGGTTAAGGTAATTTGATCAATTGAGGGCCCAATTATAGTGGGTTATTGAAATAATCAAATTGCTGATTTGTGACTTAATTAAGCTTCAACCCCTATCAAATCAACGTAGATTTGATGAATTCTTGGGCAAACGGTCTTAAGACCGTTTGGAGGTCATCCAAATGATCTCAAGACCGTTTGGGCCAAGGATGGGCCCAATTGGAGGTCAATTGATAGGTTCAACCTTGAATTGATTCACATTGTTGAATATTGATGACCATCCGATTTGAAACTCTAATTGAGATGGATTTAACCCTAATTGGCTTTCAATTGAGGGTTAATTTGTTGTCCAATTGATTGAGGCTCATCCTAATTGACTCAATTTATAAGTGGTTAACATGGCTTTGGCCAATTGAGGGCTTCAACATACTTAATCATAAACATTTGCAACTTTTGAACCATGTTGGAGGTCCAAACGGTCTAAAGACCGTTTAAGGCCAAACGGTCTCAAGACCGTTTGGGCTCAAACGATCTCAAGGTCGTTTGGACCAATCGATCTCAAGAAAAGTTGATCAAACGATTTCAAACCGCATAAGCTCAAACGGTTTGGAAAGTCAACCTTTCCAAACGGTCAACACACCCAAACGGTTTGGGAAAACGACCTTGAGGTCATGCGGTCTTGGAGTCAAACCTAGCAAACGGTCAACGCACCCAAACGGTTTCAAACCATTTGGTGGTTGAAGGTTGAAACCGTTTGGAGGTTTTCAAGGTTATTTATACATAATCACTTGAAGTTGTAATTGGTTCAATGGTGATCTAATCTAAACCCTAATGGTAGCTTAGAACATTAAGGGACTAAGTGATTAATGAATTGACCCATGATGGTGATCATGAGGTAAATTACCAAAATACCCTTGAGGGGTTTAATTGAGTAATACCTTTTTCTAATAAAACCCTAATCACATGTTAATGATATTTTGGCTTATGCTAGTCAATGAGGACTTAACCCAACCTGATCTAGAGTGGTGTTATCACCATCTACTAGTAAGAGGAGAGAGGAAGTATCATAAGAGAGAGAAAGTACCCCTTTTATAGTGGAAACCTAAGTAAAGTACCTTCAATACACATGAATGTGCATGATTAGGGTATGATCCACCTATGTGAGATCATGGAAACCCATATTATGATGTTTAGTGAATTTTAATCTTATCTAGGAGCTTTAATGATGATGTTTCTCATACATGATGATAATATGAGTTCAATTCGCCATGAGGTGAATAGTAAACTCTAATTCTAGGGTGAGGACATGTATTGTGAATAGTAAACCCTGATTGATGAATATTGGGGAACTTGACTCTTCTAAAAGTTTGAAAGTGTAACTTCTAGAATGAATTGTTTACTGTTATTAGTTGAATTAACCATGCAGGTTGTCATGAGATGATGATCATATCCAGGTACGGATTATGAAACTATATTCATTGAAAGCATGCTTTAGCTTTATGAATAGTGATATATCCTGATGCATTGTCAATGGCAACTTATGGATTAAAATGGGCTGTGAGAGCCATAATTACCATCAAGGTAATGCTTTAGAGATGACTTGTGATGAATGTATTGAGATATGATGATTGATGATAGTTAGGCTTGTTACATTTAGTATTCTCATTTCATAGTTGTTATCCTAATGTTATTGTTTGAAGAACAATGTACGATGTTAAAAGAATACTGAATGTACCTAACTAATCAAGTGTAATGTAGAGCCCTGATCATAGATCCATCATTGTCAGAGATCAAATGATGGTGAAACAGGTTTTCCTAAGGGAACTCCTGGATCACATATTTTTGAGTATGTGGGGTATATGGATGTGTAGAACCTTACAACCTAGTGTAGGTATTTGATGTAGATGTGTAATCCATCAATCCTTCACTACAATCCTATACCGTATCAGTGGATGGTAAACATGAAACCTCCTGATGATGAAGAAAGCACAGATATCCATATCAGTGGAAGATAAACATGAAATCTCCTGATGACGAAGAGAGTACAGAATGCCATTATAACTCTAAAATAGCGAAGGACCAGATTACCCTGGTATGCTATTATAGTAGAGGCACGAGATGTCCTACAAGTAATCCTCTTACTGACTGAGGAAGGTGAAGGTCATGAGAATCCGACTCTTTCGATGACCTAGTATGATGCCAAGGCACTTAGCAGTGATTGGTTGGAGGATGAGTGGTAAACCTCATCTCCACAGGGCATAAAAGTAATGTTTGAAAGACATAATCCATAGCGTAGCACACCTATTAGAGATAACTACGAGTTGATTGATTGATGTTACACTGTATAGTGCAAATGTCTTCATATTTCATAACTGTTGAACTCATGCTTACTATTATATCTGATGTTGAATACTGTGAAGCTTTTACTATTTAAGTTATTCTTTGAGGTGCTATAATAAAGCTTCTGGCGGAGAGTTATAACTCTCGCTGGGACAATTATGTAAAATTGTCTCACCCCGTAGACTTCAACTTTTTAGGTGGACGTCGAGGACGGAGGAACAGGTCTACAGGTGACCAGTCCCAGCAGCAGCAGCACCAGGGGCAACAGTAAAATCTCAGGTGGAGATTTAGCCTGCCATGTGGTGTAGTTAGAGTCAGTCCTATGTGTCCTCTGTACTCTCAGGTCTTGGAGTCTTTTGGTCTGAGATTTTGGTTATGAGTTCTTGAGATTTTGTATCATGTTGTATATAATTACTCAAGAAGTAATTATCTGAGATGTAAACAGTTTATCTCCTTTTATGAAGGAAGTTTTATGGTTTCAATGCTTTATCTCAAAAAGTTTTAATTTCCGCTGATTATTGGTATTCTGCTGCTAATCGAATCGCTTCCGCTACGTTTAAATCATGTTGATATCGTGGTTTGGAGATCAGATCCCACAAAGACCAATGCACATTCCTAGATAAATATGTAGAACTTGGAAGGGTCCATTTATCTTTCCAATTAGTTGTGCTTCATCTAAGCACTCATGCATTTCATCCAGTGTCAAAGGAAAAATAGCTTCCTTTCTCCATAGAGAGGCTACAACTCTACAAGTAGAAGTTGTCACTTTCCCAATAGCCTATCCAAAGAATAGCTCTGCTAGGATGATCAGAGTATATCCCGCAAGCAAAGCATATCAGGAGAATCGACACAATAAAGTGCCTCACTCTTAAATGTCTCCCACAGGGAAGCCATCTAAGTGAAAAAACTATCACCAGTAAACCATCAAGTAGCACTAGATTTCTTCATGCCCAAAAGACTTCCCAACTCAGTAGCCCAGCTCGACTTCCTTGGTACCACATGCCATCGATCATGTAGAGGAAGTCTGGTGACCTTAGCTACATCCTCTAAGGTGGGGGTCAGAACAAGTTCACCAAAATGAAAGTTGTAACTCAAAGGATCCCAGAAGTAGATTTTTTTCCGACATCAACTCCCTCACAATAGGGATATAAGCCATATGATGAAGATGATGAGTCACACCAAAGCTTGCCAGCTCGACTTCTTCTATTTCAGAAAGATCACTGACGCAACAATGTACTAATGACAAGTTGATAGGAGGATGTTGTAAAATTGGGATCGCATGTATCTCTTTCTCTCCCATTACCTTGAGTAATGAGAGGCAAGTTGTGTTAAAAAAAGGAGGGATACAACCCTATTTATAGGACAAATGCATTTCTCAGAGATAATGGGAACGTTGTGTCCTTCTCCCTAATGTAATCATACTACAATGAGACCAAGTCAAACTCACATCCCGAGGGGAGCATGACTCCAAGTTTAGGTCTGTGGATCTTGGTTCTCTTCCACCTTTAATCATCATGTGGATCGAGGCAATCTGATGTTCAATCAGACATCTTCTAAAGAAGAAACTCCAAAATCCATTTCTGAATCAAAGATAACAAAACCTCACAATCATTTCTAAACTCAAGCTAACTTTTTTTACTTAAAGGAATTTACAAATACTAACATAACCAATACATGATTTTCTAGTAGGAAAGAAACATACATCATGTAATAAAAATGCTAATGATAAATAACTATTTCTTCATCTTCCCTTTCAGCCACCCAGTCAAGCGCTTGGCCAAATGTCAATGATTAGTAAGAGAAGACCCTAAAGAATGATGCTCATCGCTGATGTGAGAGCAAATAATATTGTTAGACCACATATGACCAGAAGAGCAATTGATAGAAGGAACATCCACTACCAAAGCAGAATATCTATGCTTGGAAAAACCTACCTCTATACTAGCTGAAAATGGATCTACACTCGGAATGGAGACATCCAAAGAAAAGTCCCCTATATTAGAATATCCCTCAAAGTGTTGGCTATGTTGATAACCTAGTGGGATAGTTGATCCAAAGAGTATGTCTACCGCATCTGAAGCCTCATCTATCTCTATCAAGGATGATGTCTAGACAAAGTCACCTGGGAAGTGACAAGAGCCTCCGATACCATAATCTCAAAGAGGCCACAAGCCAGGGAAGTCATCAAATCCATGAGCATCAATTAGTGGAAAATGTGGATCCTCAAGTGAAGAAAGTGCCTCAAGCGAAGGAATTGTCTCAAGAGGGGATGGATGACCGAATTCATACCCCTAATCATCCTACTCCTCTTCCAAATCATAATTAATCACCTGGAAGAAAATGCTTGTCAAAGATAATGCAAGTATATGGGAACACTATAAGACTCAGACACTAACCACTAGGGGACATTGGAGACAATTGTATGCTTCTCTAGGAAAGAGAACTGACATGCCATGCATGTAGTACCGCATCTGGTACTCATCACTCCTCACTTTCCCATACATTCTCTCTTGAGCAGCCTAAAAAATCCTAAGATCAGGAGAGAGAATCCTTGAAAAAGGATTGAAAGGGATGTGTTAGCCACTAGCCCGCTAAAAGAAGCACATTCACCCATATACAACACACTCCTAGATAGAGACTCCAACTAAATTTGGCAAGAATCTAGAGATAATGCCTCCAAGAAGGCTACACAAGACATGGCCACCACATTGTGTTGGAATCTACAGTAAATATAGGAAAAGCAACCAATTAGATTGAACTAAAGTTCATATTCATGATAAAATACAAGTGTTTTGAGTACTACACATACCTCAACAACTATCATCGTTCCAATTCACCCCTTTGTTTCTCATATGGAACCCTACTCGCACATCCTAATGGCAACAAGTAAGGAGTGAGGCATACACATAGCCCTCTGGGCCACTCAAAGTAATGTGTCTATGTAGAAAAAAGTGCTCATAGACCCACATACTGCAAAAAGAAGTGTTAGAGAAAATCATCTATTATATTTATTTCAAATACAAGCAAAGAAAGGTAAATACTTTTCACAATCAATCCTACAAAGCCTCAATAGCTTTTCATAGCCTAAATCTTCTCTCCTTTGAAGTCTCCCACAAGACATCTTATCAAATGCATCATTAGATGGACATACACACCACCACCCTGATCAAAGGAATGAATTGCATTTAGGTTTAGGAGAAAGGAGAACCAACAAACATCTCCTTGATTCCTAGAGTTGTTTCTACACAAACAAAAAGTGATAAAGACAAATAGGAACACATGAACCCACAAGGTTGTATATAGTTGATCATTGGCACCTCACCATTTTCCCTCATTAAAGAAGGTGGACCTCAACCAAGTACACCTGACTTTATACTTAGAGGCCATATCAATATCTTCAAGATTCGCTCCTAGAATCCCAGCTAGGCAGTAATGACCCCACTCTTGTCAGTTAGGAAGATAACTAATGGGAGTCCCACTAAACCCTAAACCAATAATCTTGACCCGTTACTCGGGGTGATATCCAGTTCACCAAAAGTGAAATGAAAAGTGATCGTATCCGAATGAAAGTGATCAGTCAAAGGAAGGAGATAGGGTCTTCCTATAATCATGCATCAACAATGCTAACAAATCCAATCCTCTCTAATAACTCCACCTCCTCAACCACCGAGATTTCATATAGATACCCCAATTCATTCCAATGGGCTCTCTAATATATGTTCGACAATCCAATATCCTAAAGGAATAATGTGATGTCCCCAGATTTTCTAAAACTTAATCTGATGTGTGACATCCAAATTGAAACCCTCACCTCAGCAAGAATCCCAATTTAAACACCACACACTAGGCTAAGAAGAAGAAAATTAAAGGAAGTCAGAAGGAAACAATCAGTAGCACATGTACATGAACAATAATAAAACCATACACACATGTTCACCATTCAACATATAATTAGAACATTAATTGTTACAACATTTGATATACATATTGAACAACAAACTATACATATACATGTACTACCACCAAACTACAGGATCTTAAGACAACAGGTCCACATGTACATCAGCTCACCACACAACTCCCAACTATCTTGGAATTTTAAGAACACATGTCCACAACCTAAACAAAAGATTACATGCGGTACACTTTAGCACAATATTCAAGAATATTGTACAGAGTATGCCTATGTGTCATTTATATACCTCTCATCATATCTTGGCAATAAGATAAAACTAATAATTGGCAGTTATAAAGAAATATAATAAAAGCGTACTTGAACAAGAATGTTTATTAACAAAAGAGAATACATGTCTTTTAGGCATATTTTCCATTATATCATCCATGTATTTACTACCTGAGAGTTTAATGCATTAAGGCCTTTATGATCTACTACCAAAGAGTTGGATCATTTCACAATGTGATCTACTACCAAAGAGTTGGATCATTTCACAATGTGATCTACTACCAAAGAGTTGGATCACTTCCGAGTACTTTACCACCAAAGAGTTGAAGTACTTATTTTCCATCACTTTACTACCAAAGAGTTGAAGTGCTTGGATATAATGGAATAGATATATTACGTGTCATGTGTTCATAGCAATAGGTATGGAAAATCAAGCAACATATCATACAAGAACAATAATTTCATCCAATACCATATGCCAAGTATTTTATTACGCATATAACACAAGTATATTGTATAATAAGCCAAGTAAGAGATAATGGCATACCTTCCAAAGAGATATTCCAATCTATACCACATTCATGATGTGTACTATATCGTGGTCAACCCTGATAAAGCTAAGATCACATACGATCATCATGTTCTCATACATCTCATCTTAACCCTAATCATGTTCATTAGGGTTTGCTTAGTCCACTAGTATGTGTGCATCATTATTTACATTCTTGTCTTAGAATTATCTTACTGATGTCGTTTTCCAGATTATGGTTCATCAACCAGATATACTCATGTGTCACATTATTATGTGAACATACTTAAAATTATGTCACTTTCATTAACCATATTAGAGTTACATCTCATGTATTAAGGGTGCTCTTCATATAACATGAATTTCATGTATCTAACTGATATCAAAGTTCCAAATTAGCTTCCAGTTACTGATATAAGATTGTTATGTAAATTTCATCATTTATTGATCATCAATGTATTTATTACATTTTATTTAAGGTTATTAGCCCTAATTAGCCATATTAATCAAATTATATGCTTTCGTGCATCAACATGACCATATCTGACATCATATGTACTATAAACATGATTATAGACTTACTGACATGTTATCATAATTTTTATGTCATCATTTACTATTTATTATTCATGAAACAAGTATAAAGCATAATACATGATATCACTAATATTAAAGCATAATATGGTTAATGAATTAACCATATTGATGAATTAACATTATGAATTAACATTTAGATTTACGATTGATGGATACAGTTCTCAGTAATTTTTATAAATTAGGCTCTGATACCACTTCTGACTCCCTTGATTTTCTTCTTCTTAGCCTAATGTGGGGTGTTTAAATTGGGATTCTCACTGAGGTGAGGGTTTCAATTTGGACGTCACACATCAGTTTAAGTTTTAGAAAATCTAGAGACGTCACAAATAAAGTGGAGGAAAAAGTGAAAATCATCGTTACATAGCAAAAATCCTAGTTTAAGATCAAAAAAGAAGAAAGAAAATAGCATGGAGCAAAGTTTCCTAGTTATAACTCAACACCTGCTCGACGATCTCGGTGATGCATATTCATCCACAACATGCCTAGATGATATATGAATCTATCAGTAGGGAGAAGTTCCTAATGGCTCATGCTCTCATTACCATGACACCTACTCAAGGAAGACTTCAATCAGAATATTCATAGAGCAGGATACAAATTCAATCAGAAAGGCAAACATATATATTGTGGGAACGCCTCGGTCCTCACATATCTCTAGTATCTTTCTCATTTTACAAGAAGGTTTGACTCACTCCAGTCATGGGTATCCATATGCACGACAACAACAACAATGTCAAAAGCTTTCCACAACATTTGAAATCAAATCGATCGGACAATGGACAATCGAGAAAATGACAGAACAAAAAAATCAATTGGATCGCAATACAAAATGTGCATCTAGATCATCTTCAACCTCTAGATTGAAAAGAACATGAAAAGCCAGAAACCATATTTCTCCAATAAGGGCCGAAATGGCCAAACCAAAGTGTAAAAATATAGTTATACCTTCCCTAAGATTGATGTAGCCAAAATCTACACTAAGAGGTCACTGGAGAGGACCACTAGAATCTCCTTTGTCACCATGACACCATTGACTGAAATTCCACTAGGATGTCGAATAGGACGTCCTGATCCATAGGCTCAAATCTTGTAGATCACATCAATCTATGGGATCTCTCTCCCCTCTCACTGCTACCGCCCTATAGTGCTCTGAGCTAGCTGTCACTGCTTCTGTGAGTGGAGAAGAAATGTGAACGGTGCCCAAACCTTCTCTCATTACCCCTCTTTTAAAGACAAAAACTTTATGTAGAGGTTACAAACAGATCCCTGGGTTTTCAGCCAAATTTCCAGAAGCCTACAAAAATCACAAAAAAATCTTAAACAACACCAGAAAAGGTAAAAAAAAAATGAAATGTCAAATCATAACTCAAAAACCAAAATTCTATGTTTTCTCAAAATAATCAATAGATATACGTATGATTACAAGGGTCTTGGACCATGACCCAAAATTGGACCAATCGTTATAATACTTTTTTCAATCTTCTAGGCTCTTGGATCATGACCTGAGACTAAACTAGCTCACAACTTCATTTCCAATCTATTTGGGTCCTGGACCAAGACCTTAAACAAGACAAACGAACTCATCCGAAATAGGATCCCAACCCTCCTTTCACATTTTCCAAATCTTCTCAGGGTCCTTGCACATGACCTATGATCTAAATGCAGATTGCTTTTAGTACAAACCTTTTGACAATCTTGGATCATAGCCAGGGTAATCAACATTTCTTTCATGTACACGTCTTACAACAATGTCAGATCTTGACTCAAAAATGATCTAAACTACAGACCCCACCTCATGACCGTAAGTTATGGGTCAAACCTCTAGTTTCCAAGTCTAAGAACTAGAAAATTAAAGATCATAGACGCTTCAGAGGATGGAAGATGAACTAGTAGGGAAACATATTGTGTAGATTACCTTTCATTAGATGATAATTTGAACATCTAGTCTAAGCTCAATTGCATATGTGTCGCTCAAACAAATAGCTAACTAATACAGTCATTGGCCCAAAAAGCCACCTTCAATCTAAAAAGTTTGTCTAAAAACACAATGGCCAATCTTGATGATTGAAGCCCGATTTTGATAGGAAAAAATCCTCGTAGTGTGCCTTTTAAAAGTTCTAGTCCTGACTCTCAATTGTCCCACTCCCCATAAAAAGTAAATATGCTAGAAAGAGGGATGACTACTCTTTTGTTCCAAGATCTATATTTTAGGTAGAGCAGTTGCCACTATTTCTCAATGACCATAGACTCTTGATCTTAATGTCTCTTTGACAAACCACTACCTACAGTCTCTTTCTCACAATCACCCTTTTCTCACTAAGGAATGAGTTAGTGGGAGAATGAAACATGAACTGGTTTAAGGACTAAAGTAATGATGAGAGACACTTTTATGACTGATAAACCTCTTAAAGATCATTAGAAATCCATGGGAATAAATGATTGGTCAGACATAGGAATCTACCTAGGTGATAGGTTGCCTTACTCTAGAAAAGTCCTTTATTCCTAATCTTATCCTCATTAATTCAGCTTTAGAAGGAGATGACATCTTTGACAAGTCAAACCTTTTTGGCATTTTGTGACCAAAAATGGGGGTCAAACTTGGCTCAAGCATGTGGTGCTCACTCCTGCCTCAAAGCTTGCCTTGATATGGGAAAACTATTGACATCCCATTTTTCTCACTCAGAAAAAAAATCAAAATTTAATGAAAATTCTCTGGATTATGATGGAATTTGTTCCACATCCTGTCTCAATTTCCACAAGTACCTTTTTCCACATTTTTTCCTATTTAAATCATCTTTTTTATCCACTTCCCAGTTTGGGACCTTCTCTAAACAAACCTTCTTTCAGATTGAAAGTCTAACTTATCTTTCTTTTTGTAGAACTAGAGAGATTTAATTCATCTCTCTCTCTAGCGCAGGCCAAATAAGGGTTAAGTTGACATGAATGTCTACATTAAGCCAGTAAGGCTTATTGAAAGCGAAAAAACAAGGAACAAAAGTGTTAAGGGTGTGTTTTTCTATGCCATCAGCCACACTATTCAGACTCCTAGGGACATACAACAATAGGAGCTGGTTGAGAGTGGACTTTAGGTGTTGAAATTGTCTCCAATGTGTTAGGAGAAGAGCTGAGGTAGGGGACTCTTTATTAAGCAGAGTGACTGCCTGCTTGGAATCTGATAACAGTAGAGCCTTGTGGATCTGCCTGTCCTTGCACAGCTTGCCTGCAGCTAGAATAGCTTGTGTCTCTGCCTCCAGAACCGAGACTGAGTGGAACGGGACGCCCTATCCATAGAAGCTTTGTCCAGAGCTATCCACGGCATGTGTACCAAAGGCAGCTTTGCGGGAGGCAGCTTGGAAGGCGGCGTCAGCAAAAATGATAGCATCAAAGCTATTGACCATCACATGCCCCGGCTCAGTTGGCAGTCTGCTTCGAGTTTCTGGGTGTGGAATGCTATGGATCGATGCAGTGCGTTCTTTAATGAACGCAATGCTAGACTGTGTATTAGGGAGGCGATTGTTATGAACTTTATCATTTCGAGCATGCCATATGTGCCAGCATGCAACAGACAACTGAACCGCGAGCTCGGGGTTCTTATTAGGTTTGATGATGGTTTTGATCCAGGCATCTTCATCGAGACTGTTAAACTGATCTGGAACTGGGAGGCCAGCCCAAATATCTCGGACATGCGTACAATCTCTAAAGCAATGTAAAAGGGTCTCCGGACTGTTGCTGCACAGAGGACAAGTACTTTCATGAATCAAGTGCCTGCGTATCTTCTCCATATTGGTAAGGAGAGCACGGTGCTGAAGAAGCCAGATGAAGATACAGATTCGCTCTGGTAGGCGACTCTTCCAGATGTTGGTCCACTCCCCATGAACAACAATAGACTTACCAATACGGGCCTCCGCATAAGCAGATTTTACTGAGAAGTTTCCATCTTCCTCGTGGGGCATCACCCATGTCGCGAGCATCCTTGATGCCAAGCCCCTCCTCATTTTTTGGAGCAGTAATCTTAGACCAGGATACCAGCGAGAGTTTATGGTGCTCTCTCCCGCCGGACCAAATAAAATTTTTAACCTGCCGGTTGATATCGTCACATAGCGTTGGAGAAAGGTGCACTGTCTGCATGGCATAGGATGGAATTGCCTGCAGCGTAGATTTAGCAAGTGTGATTCTCCCTGCAAGCGAAAGATGGAGGGCTGACAAAGCCGTCATCCTCTCTTTGATGGTCGTACTAATCTGCTAGTGAGTGGCTTTATTAATACGGTGGTGCAGGATTGGCACGCCAAGGTAGCGTCCCAAGTCATCAGTGTGCTCAATGCCCACACGGCGACAGAAGGCTCTCTTTTCAGCCCTTGTGGTATTGGCTGAGAAGAAACATCTTGATTTGATGTTTGATACAACTTGGCCGGAGACAATAGTAAAATCATGGAGGATCTTCAAGATTATATCTTCTTGCTTAACATCCGCTTCTGCCATGAGAATGATGTCGTCTGCAAACATGATATGGGAGAGCGAAACGCCATTGCGTGACAGCACAATAGGTTTCCATTTAGCATCTTGGATAGCGAGGTTGATGGACTATGAGAGATGTTCCACACAGAGGACAAACAGATAAGGGCTTAGAGGGTCACCCTGGCGAATGCCTTGGGTGGATTTGAAAGCTTCGAGAGGTATACCTTCCCAGAGAATAGAGGTGCTCCCACCCGAAATTATGTTTGAAATCAACTTGACAGTAATGTCAGGGAGATGCATTCGTTTTAAAGTGTCTATGATAAACGACCAGCGCATTTTATCAAATGCTTTAGCCAAGTCGAGCTTGATGCACACCCATTTCTTCCGCCCGGTTTTGTTCTTCATAGAGTGAATGACCTCTTGGACTAAAATGATATTATCACTAATTTGTCTCCCCAGAATGAAGCTCGTTTGGGTTACTGAGATCCATCTATTGAGATGAGGCTTGAGGCGCTCAGTGATGATCTTTGAGATTAATTTGAAGCAGTTATTGTTCAGAGAGATTGGGCGCAAGTCGGAGCACCGTTGGGGGTGACTTTTCTTCGGGATGAGGACCATGTATGAGTCTGCTAGACCTTCGTCGATGTGTCCGGTGTTGAAGGCGTGTTGTACAGTGCTGATGACAGAGGCACCGACTGTCTTCCAGTGGGATTGTAGAAAGTCCATATAGACACCGTCTGGGCCTGGTGCCTTTGAGGGTGGCATAAGGTGGACTGTGTCGATGATCTCCTTCGGGCTCGACGATCTGGCGATGAAGGTGAGGTTTTGGGCTGTGACACGGTAGAATTGGCCCGCGTAAGCAGCGAGGAAATCTGGTGAAGCTTTCGGAGTAGCGTCCTTGGTCATGAGCTCGTCGAAGAAGTCCCGGATAAGTTGCTTGAGAGCGCTCGTGTCTTCCACCCAAACACCTTGACCGTCTCGAAGCCTATGGATTTTTGTGAAGTGTAGTCATGCTTTGACATATGATTGAAAGAACTTGGTGTTGGCATCCCCATATTGTAGCCACTGAATATGAGACTTCTGATGCCAATCTTGTTCCTCACGCAGGAGCAATTGGCTGTACTATTCTTGCAGAGAGACAGAGAGCATGTCATTAGAAATGCTAGGGTTTAAGGTGGAAGTTACCTGGCAGCGATCAATTTGGGCGAGCAGTCTGGATTTTGCTTTGTGTGTCTTGCGGATGTGAGATTTCTCCCATTTGATGGCTACGTTTTGGAAATGAGATATCGCCTCATTGAAGGATAAGGTGATGTTCCACTGTGGTAAGATCTGCTCGCAGAAGTCCTTGTTGGCCGCCCAGCTAGCTTTAGTTTTAAAGACGGTCCCCGGACTACGCTGATGACTTGAGCTGGACAGAAGAATGGGATTATGGTCCGAATACATCCTTGGCAGCACAGTAGACTGGTATCCCCCGTCAGTAGACAACCATTCATCATTAGCAATAACACGATCAAGCTTCTCAAGAAGGTTACGCTTTTTGAAAGTGTAGAAATGACCTTCCATACGGGTTTCAGACAACCCAGTATTGATCAGTAGGTCCTTGAAGAGGGTACTGTTGTGGTGGCCGAAGCTCCGCCCTCCTTTCTTTTCAGATATGTCCAGCATTGTATTGAAATCACCCACAAGCGCCCAGGCATCAGAGACGGTTGGGGCAATTTCCAGGAGTCTCTGCCACAGCAGACGACGCTTGGTAGGGTTTGGACTCCCATAGACGAACGTCATATACCAAGCTCCATTGATCCTACAGTGAATAAATTGTCGGTGGTTGAAAATAATATCCACAGCGCAGCTAGCATCATTCCATAGCACCCAGATGCCCCCTGAAAAGCTAATGGCTTCCACTCTATGCGATGAGCTATAGCCGAGCTTGCTAATAATAGTAGTGGCTGAAGAACCGCTACACCTAGGTTCAATTAAAACCAGGATATGCAGTTTATAGAGACGCTTGTATTCAGAAAGAAGACGGATTTTATCCTTTGATCGAGCTCCTCGGATATTCCAGCAGATAATATTAACCATTAAAAGACAGTTGCTGAGGATAAGAGGATTTTAATGGATTGCCGCACATAGGCCTAGAGCTTGGTTGTTACCATCTGCGCCTGCAGCATCGCCGACGCCATTGACAACAGAGTCCTCCATGAATTCATTTTCATCCACGAAATTCAGCTATTTCTTGGGTTGTGAGGTACTCACATTTTCCACCATTTGGGATAGCTTACCTTTCTTCCTCTCCCGTCTAGGGCTGACCATCACGTTCTGGTAGATTACCCTTCTATTACGAAGGATAACCCCCTGGCCACCTACATTGCTGCCCCACTGGAAGCCGTCAGTGGGTTGGGTGGGGATGGGTGGGGCGCCTTGAAAGCAGAAGATATCACCGGCATTTGGGGCTGCTTGCCTGCCCTCCGAGACCTAATTGTTGACAAGGGTCACAGTAGAGATGTTCTCTGCATCTGGCTTCGTGGAACTTTGCTGCTTCGGAGCAGAGTTCTTCTTTTTGTTTTTGCGGCTTACGACGGTTTCCCAACCGGAGTCTGTTTCCTCAGTTCCAGTTCCAGTTGGATTGGCTTCTACGTTCTTTGTTATGTTGCTAGGTTCCTTCCCCGTTGGTTGTGCCAGCTTAGCATCCGTGGGGTTCTTTGCAGATGGGGGGACGTCCTTTTTAGGTTGCGTGCGCCGCATAGGTTTTGGTGCATGCATTGCAGCAGTGTATGTGATCGGCGCAATGGGCGCAGTGGTGGAAGCGGAGGCTTCCTGAGGAACGAATGGCTGGACAAAGGTGCATTCTTTGTCTACGTGACCTACCCTTCCACAACGCATGCAGAGAGATGGGAGATTCTCATATTCGAGACGATAGTGCACTCCATTAAAGAGGACAGTCGGCAGCAATGACAGGGTCGTGTCCACCTCCACAGCTAGCCTCGCAAACTTCCCGCGATCTCCTGTCGTGGTTGTTGTATCGATCTTGATCGTTTTCCCCACGAGATCGCCGATGCAAGATAACAACTGGTTTTGATAAAGAAAGATGGGGAGGTCAGCTACGCGAAGCCAAGCAATGAACTTTCGCGGGATCGGATCAGAAGGTCGGAAGTTCGGCGTCCAGGACTGAACAGAAAGGTAATTCCCAAAGATAACCCAGGGTCCTCCGATCATTGCCTTGACGAAATCCTCCTGGTTACCAAGTTGAATGATATAGTAGCCTTTTTCAAGGTCGATGGCTCAGAAAGTATCTGACTAGGGTATGGAAGCCGATATTCCCACCCAGGAGTTTGACGATGACGACATACTTCCACAGCTCGAGGAGCGGTGGGAGGGAGGCAAGGTTTATCGTGATGGCCGGCAGAGCATTACTCTTATCGACAGCGATGTCCACCGCATTCAGGGTGTCCGGAAGATCATCGGAACAGCATCGGAGACTTTTCTCCCTAACATGGCGTCTCTAAAACTGCGAGGGTTTTGTTTCTGTGGGTCTTCTCCATCGACAATACCGTCAATCTCAGTTGTAACGAGGGACTGGTCATGTTGATCCACCGGCGGACCATGTCCATGCCCCCCCCCCTACCGCCAGATCTTCCTCCTCTTCCACGCGATGCAGCGCCGCCGCGGGCAAATCCTAGCGGAGCGGACATCTCTTTTTATTTTTAAATTTGAAAGTCTAACTTATCTTTAAATAATATATATTTCACAGTTTTCCCAACTGAATTGTCTAAAGTTAAATATCTCTTTCTTCAACTACCTTTTCTAGGAAAATCCAGAGATAATCCCAACTTATCTTTCTATGAAAATTTTCTTTGCTTTCTGCCAGAACATTCCTAAACTGAGAAAATAAAAAACTACCTTTTTTCTCTGAGGAAAACCCGATGAACCACATCCATCTACCACATGCCACGTGGTGGATCACCATGATCTATGAGCCCTCCTTCTTGGTGCATCACAGTGATTTGTCTCCCCTTCTAGAAGATTCTACCCAGAATCAAGAACCCCAAAATCCACTTAAAGTAGACCCCCATACCTAACTTATTTCAATACTCTTTTTTCCCTATTGAAGCCAGAGAAATGACCACCTCTCTCTTTATTTTTCGTATTTCCTATGATCAGAAGACCCTTCCTCTAACACCACCTGCTCTATAAGACTTGTAGAATGGAAAATTGCTATAAGTATTGCGTCTAACTACTACATCTACTATATGATTATATATGATCTATAACTACTACATATGACCTAATCTATTGTTGCATCTGGTTTACCATCTACTATGACTACTTTGATACTCTTATAGTTTTCGTTTTCAAACTAATTTTTTAAAAAATCAAATCTAGTTCTCTAAGCATACATCTGCTAGTCAACCCCTAACATCCCACGCATCAGCCCTAATCACCAGTGATGGATCCCCACCATGGGAGGTCCTGAGCTGATTAGGACAACAATTTACCTCAAAATTAAGAATTTCAGGGGCATGATGGGAAAGACACAAACCTCTCCAATGTTGAAAGCCTATTCACAATAAAAATCACTTTGTTATTCTTTTTAATGTTTTCTATAATTTAATCATCCAAATCACTCAATCTTTTGCAACATGACAAAGCTTGATACCGATTTACTAAGCAAGATGATGGTGCTAATCCTTCCCCACTTGTAACTAGATCACTGGATCTGATCTTTGGTTTTGTTTTCCATTTCATATTTTTCATCCAGCATGGATGATCACTCAGATTACATTGTGGCTGCCATGATTAGGGCCAGTTTGGTAGGACAACATATTAGTTCCTTTCTTTTGATTGTTATGAGTTGCAGAATTCAAATCATTTGGTACGGTGTGGTCGGATGCAATTGTAGGAACTGCAACTGCACTCCTTGTCTCAAAATCGCTGGAAATCTCTACTTTTGTTCCGCGCCCTTCCACGACGTGGTCCGGTGCAGTTGCCCCATGTCTCGACGTGATTAGGAGGCAAAAGTGTTGCTGGTAGACCGTCGTTGTGAGAAAAAGTAATTTTTCAGTTACCAGCAGGCGGGGCCCACAATTTTTCTTCCGTGACTTCTTATCACGACGGCAACACGGTCGTACAGCAGCATGTTCCTTTTCCGCAACTTCTTACTTAACACTACTTCTACCAAATGTTGCAAGCAAAAGTAACGACTTCATGCGGCACCATACCAAATAAAATAGAAGAGGTACAAACTATGTGATTAATGTTGGTCTGATTTCTAATTCAGTAAACTACACTCGATTACACCCTACCAAACAGGGCCTTAATCTTTTTTCCTCATTCGTACAAAATGTGGTTGCGACTCTCAACACTTTTTTGTGACATTTCACAACAAAAAAGGATAGAGTTGTATGCATCAAATTTATCTCTTTTTTCTCCTTATTTGAATAGGATGTAACACATACAATAGACTTTTGAGAAAGGGACAAGGAAACTATAGCTAAGCTAACTTACGAGGATCGATCTATGGCTAGGTATTCTATTATCCTTATTTTTTGTGATATTCCCAAAGGTTGCCCTAGAAATCACCATCTAGATCACCTTTGTTGTGTTTAGGCTCAATTTCTATGGAAAACTGAACTATGAATCAAAAGAAACAAAATTTTCTAAATTTTGATATGTATGTAAGAAGTTATGGAGTTTTTCATGATTGGTTGTATTGGACATTGACGCTTCTCATTTTCATCGGTCTGCGCCATCAATGTATGTGGCCATCATTTTGGTCATCATTCTAAGTGGACATCATTCTATTCTATCAGCTTGGTCATTGGTCTATGTGGCCATTGATATGCATGAACATATGTCTGGTTGTCGATCTGTGTGGCCATTGGTTTGGTCATCAATATATATGGCTATCTATTTGGTCATCAATGTGTGTAGCCCGATGAAACTGCAAACTGATGATAGTTTTGCACATGTTTCTAAATATACAATAAATCTCTCACTTTAATTTGAACTCTGTCTATTCTTTTTATATTGTGTTTTATAAACAAATTCCCTAGAATTTTATAGAACAAATTTGACAAAATTCTCAAAGTGATATTTTTTTTATTAATTGCCGAAGTATATTCAATGTTCCTCCAAAATAAAACGAGTGGTTTATATTATATATCAACTAAATCTCAAATCCCAACATATGCCAAATACATTATTTTGACTGAAAAAAAACAAAAGCTCAAAATTTTGAATAAAACAAGAGTCTAATAAAATTTGTAACTAACTCTACGGTATTATATATCCTTAATATTACTAATAAAGTAAGATATAAATTATAACAGTGTTACATAAATCTTATATGACTAGATTCTGATGTTAAAGGTTTGGCTACAAGCTTTGATTTTTAACTCTATAAGAAGGTATAAAAATTCATTATGTGTACTATTTTACACCACATAAGGGTTTTAATCTTTTTTTCACAAATTGATACATATTTCTTTTGTATCCATTTTGAAAAGTAAAATGTCTCTCAGAAAATACAAGCCTACTATGCAACATAACATAAATCAATATGATCATGATGTATATTTGTGCATGTATTTCAAATTAAATTTGTACATGTACTCCGATTAGATTTGTCCCCCTTGTGGTTTAATCCTATCACCGCCTCTTCTTCAAATTGTCTCATAAAATAATATGGTTTGATAAGATTTGTCAACATAGAGGGTGATTGATGAATGGGCGGACTCAAGACAGTTCGGGTGAAGAGATGAGAACGGAGCTAGTGGAATGATAGAGGAAAAGACCTAGCTGAAGTACACGCAAGAAAGTAACTCACCAAGGTGTCATGTATTGTAATTGTAATTGGAGTAACAATTAACTCATTGGAGGCCCCAAGAACTAATGAGTAGTTGGATTTTTCTCTTTCCAAAGAATTGTTAAGCAATGCGTATTTCCTAAATGCTTGTTGCTGAGACAAGTTGGAGGTTCATTCAGAAGATTCTATCAACAAAACACCTTGTAGAACTATGTTAGGGATTGTCAACATGTGTATAAAGAGGCTAACTGTATGGCCGTCGGTATTGCTACAATGTAGAGGTAATGTTTGGTTACATCTTCTTGATTCTGGTGGATATGCCACCTCCAATGAAGGGGTATACAAAATGGATATAGGTATTTTACATTCTTTAGATGGGTGACAAGATGAAGATAGATTCTGGTGGATATGCCACCTCCAATGAAGGGGTATACAAAATGGATATAAGCAATTTTACATTCTTTAGATGGGTGACAAGATGAAGATTGTTTTTTATATACAAAATGGATATAAGCAATTTTACATTCTTTAGATGGGTGACAAGAGGAAGATCGTTTTTTAGAGTTGCGATCCTAATCTACGCCGGTATTACGACACTGTTTTTTTGTAGCTTTTTTCTAATGGTTTGCCGAATGGCGATGGGATAAATAATTCCAAAAATCAACTTTAAAAAAAAGAGTATTTTTTAACACGAGGCGTGTGACGCATGTCCCAATGGTCATAGTTGGTGGGTGGTTGGTGTTTTTCATAAGCTTTCTTCCCGTATGATGCACATATACCTCCTTTCCATCAAACATACTAGCTCCACTCAGCTCTTCCTGCGCAAGGTGAACCATTCAAGAAAGAAACCGCCGGTCTTTAGCTCGATCACGCCTGAAAGGAGAAGAAAAATTGATCCGGTATATATCTTCACACAGAGAGGATGAAAAGCTCCCCGGAAACACAAAATCGGAGGTGGAGTACGAATTTCTTAAATGCATAATAATTGTCCCAACAATCAACACTACTACTTTCTAATTTGTAATGCATAATAATTGTCCCAACAAGCAACACTACTACTTTCTAATTTGTAATGCTAGGTATATTCTACAAATTTAGTAAATGATGGGTAGAATGTCACACTTTTTAAAGTCATCTATTAGAGAGAGAAATGAATTTATCAATTAGAAATAATATATTGAAAAAGTTATGCCTTATTTTTAGATAATGATTGGGTTAAACATTACTAATTTTTGTATATAAACAAAATTTAATTATTACTATCAAATATTAGTTTTAAGAGAGTCTTGTCTTCTGATGTTAGGAATATCATACGAATTGTTGTTAAAAATTTGTATACCTATCTTCATGATGCTTTACTCATTTTACGTGTTACCTTACCCATTTACCTTGTGAGTAAAAGGGTGTAAATAAAGATAGGATATTTAAAAAAAAAGGTAATTATCCTACCAACTATCCCCAACTTTGACGCAAGTAAGGGACGCTACCCTACCCTACACATTTAAAACCCTACTTATTTTGACTAATGACATACCAAACTAAAAAAAATAGAAAATAAAAGATAAGTGATAATAATAATCTCCTAGTATTGATGACATCATCACCATGCAGATCTTTTCGGTGACACGTCAGAAAGACCACATCTTTCAACTCACACAACTTTGGTTGTGCTACACTTCTAACTTTAGAAATCACAAAAGAACGCCATGAATACATATATTGGAAAATTTAAAAATAAAAAGAGAAAAATTACATTAAAACCATTCTATACTCTCACACGATTGTCTTATTAGAGTAAACTAATAATAAAAAACTACATGCATAAAAAGCCTTAATACAATGCATCACACAATTTATTCTTTATAGAATATAGTTGAATACAAGGACTATTTTTTAATAATAAAAAGAAAAATATTATAGAGAAAATCATCCACATATTTTCTTATATAGTATATATTCTCTTTTTTCTACCATGACATATCTCCCTCTCTATGAAAATGGATCTGGTTTCTAGTATCTAGATTATTCGATTGATGGGACATTCATATTTGGATTGAGATAAGTTAATATTTGTAATGCAATTGTTTTCAATCTAGTGATTAGAAAATTGTTTCATGATAATGTCAGATTGGAGATGTCAATCATGATGACATCTTTAAATCTTAAAGAAAGCATGATTAATGATGTGGGTTTAATCTTGTATGGAGAATGAAACTGGACTAACCAACCGACAATATCCAATTTTACATCAATGTTTTCAAACACCCAGAACAACTCAGATTATTGCATTTATTAACAAAAATAAGCTCATGTTCAGTTTGGATCATATCTATATACTATAACAAACAGGGTTCAATGTCTAATAAAATTGAAACATAAAATTGTAGAACTAATTTAGGAGTTCTACACAAGTGGATCATGTATACCTTTCACAAGTTAAATATATACATGCTAGAACTTACAACATATGTATGCCTTAGAAATGATTTAAATATGCTTTGCCACTTTAATCCAACTAAAAAAGGTGTCAAGTGGCATGGAGAAATGGGACATATAGGATATCATCATAGAGATGTCGAGATCAACATTGATCTCTTAGAAAGTTACTAATTGATGGAATGAAGGCCAAAACTCAACAATGTTTCTTGCTTGTATAACTCAAAACATTTTCAGATACATATTAAACTCATAGATCAAACTCATGAGCAAGTGGTGTATATTGATCTAATAGTTAATCTATACATTACAAAACTATCCTTACCATGAAGAAATCACTTTCCAAATGTAGGTTGAAACATAGTTTTAGATCAATCAAGGACAATGTTTGTTGTTAGCTTCATAAAAAGATTTTCAGTTTGTATAATATGGGTCTTATGATAGAAAATGGCACTTGGAGAACAGGAATTAGGTGATCGAATGGCATGGGAAGCTGAGACACACTCAGGTTTCCATGGAAGAGATGGTGTAGATCAAAGATGACCAATGAGATGTTGCCATTAATGAAAAAAGGTCCACAATTAAAATGATTCTTTCTTTAAAACATTTTTTAATGAAATATATAAGAACTTTCTTCTAGATATGAAATTCATGAACAATCTAGTTATTTAAATCATGATTTAGGTGGTTTCAACTAAATATTGAACCTTTTTATATTTTTGGTTGCTCCATAATACATTATTCACACCAAGCTCTTCCTTGGGTACAAGGATAAATCTACTTACTCCATACAATACACTATACCCTAGTCAAATATAGGTGGAAAACGAATTTCAATTGTTATCAAGTACAATGTTTATTAGTCCAATTTTATATATTTTTGTTCAGGTAAATCTTGTTGTAAAAACCTTATATTTGTTCAACTAGCAAAACACAAAAAATTCTAGTATAAATTAGACCTTGTACAATTCTATATAAAGCTATACTCTTAGAAGAATGATTGATCATGGAAAATTAAGCAACTAGGCTTGTCATTGACTTTCCACTAATTTGAGGCCAATTTATATAACAAATATTGGTATCTAGCATACAAAAATGAATTTCAGTTCTTGCAGATAAAACTAATGTTAGTCATAGTTAAAAATACCATAACATCAAGCTCATGCTACATTTTATTTCCAATGAAAATACTTTTTCTTTAATCCTATTGCAAAAGCCTTTCACAACTCTTAAAATACACTATAGTATGAAGAATATGTTTTTGTGAAAAAATACTTGGCTACAAAATAAGAGTGTGTGGGCTCAAAGTAGGAGAAATGAATGTGATGAAAATAAAATGGGATCAAAAAGGATATTAAATAGGAAATAGATAGATTCTTAATGCTACGTTTGCATAACACATGGAATTAATGTCTATTTTTTATTATTCATGAACTATCTCATAATCCCTTACAAGAAGTTGCCACTTTTGTTAGTGGTGCAAAAAAATTTCACTTTGGTTAATGGTTCCAACCATGCATCGGTACTATTAAAATTACCATATGAAGTGAAAAGATAAGGAAACTTCATGCGCAAGAAGACAAGCTAGAATGAAGATTCCTTTTTCAAAGCTTTCCTACTAGAAAACTAAAAGTACGACCTATCTTACATTAAACCCAAAAAACATTTTATTGAAGAAGGAAAAGAAGTGGGATTGCAAGACCTAGAAGGAAGAGAGAACAAAAGAAACTTGGCTTGAAAATCACATTCAATGGGTTAAAAGAGTATGTAGAGGTACATTATGAAGTACATATTGATAATAAGATGCTAGACTTAAAATAAGAGTACAAATAACTACCAAAGGTGAAAGAACTAGGGTGGAAGTAGGATGCCCATTGGAAATGGATCAGGCACAACAATTCCAATATGAAATACTATCAAGATGTGGTTCAAGATATACACAAGTTGTAAAGTATCACAAAACTATTAAATGAAGAAGGCGAGTGGACAACAAGTGAGGATGAACTCAAACTATTATTATATCATCATTTTTATAAGATTTTTACTATTACTGATTCCATTTTTCCCTAACCCAATTGCATCTTGTATTGGTAACTTCAGGAAACTTTCACTTGAGGATAACTATTTGTGAAATTTCATTTGAAGATGAGACCTATAATTGTCTGATGTCCATGGTGCCATGCAAAGCACCTGGCTCATATGGGGTCAATGATGAATTCCTTCAAAAAACTGGTTAAACACCAAGTAGTCAATCGCCAACATTGTAAAAAGGCCATTTCATGGAGAAGCAATTACTATTGCACCAATTCATTCAACCCTAGTGCTAATACCAAAGAAGGAGCAACATGGAAGCTGTAATAATCTACATCCAATTGTATTCAAAAATGTGTGCATGAAGATTACATAATAGGCATTATCGAGAGACTCAATCCATATATGCCATTGGATAAACCAGCTTTGTCTTAGGGAGGAAGATCATAAACAAGACCAACCTTGTGAGAGAGATTGTTCATACCATGAAGACAAAGAGCTAGGCAAGCCACTTCTAGCAATGAAGATAGATTTATCCAAGGCCAATGGAAAAATTAATTCGACATTTTTCTACGATAGGATACAACATACCAACATTCCATGTGAAGTTATTCACATCATAATGCAAATCATCACAAGGGGGTACAAAAAACATCTTCTAGAAGGTTGACAACTTGGAAACTTTCAACCCCATTGTGGGCCTAAAACATGGAAACCCCTTGAGTCCTTACCTCATTGTCTTATGTTTGGGCTGATTGAGAAAAATGGTGTTGAAGGAAATTAAGAAGCAAAAGCAAAAGCCAATCAAAGTAGCACAAAACAAGTTGCATGCATCTCATGTCATGTATGCAAATGACATTTACTTCTTTGTAACTTCATTTACAAGAAACTCAACTACAATGAAGTGCATTAAGAACTTCACGTGAGTGTTTGGGAAAGAACTAGAAAAGAAAAACCATTACTTTACTTCTTGAATAACATGACAAGGTCACTCCTCAAAACACTGGAAAGAAAGAACGACATACCAATCACAATTGATTTGGGGAAATACTTGGGGCCTCATATTATTCAAAAACATGTGAATAGGATATCTACTATGAAGTTATTAGAAATATGAATGCTAAGATGGATATCTAGATAAGAAATATTTTATCCAAAGTAATTTAGATTACATTGGCTAAATAAATCCTTAGTGTTATCCCAATATACACTATGTGCATGTTTGGTGTCCAATATTTTGTTGGATTGGATTACATTCAGTACTCTAGCAGCAGAAAGATTATGTTTGATTACCCAGAGATTGAAAAGAGAAGGAATTCAACATTCGTAATCATACAACAAATGTTAGATGAATGTTACATTCAAAAATGGCAGACGCCATGATGCAACAATCCCACACTTCCATCAGACAGGCCTATCCACTATCATCAAAGGCTAGATGTTGAAACCAATCAGAATTTCGCACAATTGTTGTGCACATGGCATATCAAATGAAGAGATGGTATCCCATAACACACATGTAGGGACCACCGCAATGAGGCCATCTTGTACCTTTAGCTGGAAAAAAATTGCTGCTTGATTGGAATGGATCCATACAAAACAAACATAATACTTGAAGTTGTGACATTTCTCAGATCCCAAAAGTAGTTCTACTAGGATGAAATAAATGTAGTATTCTTAGAAATCATGTTCAATCCCATAAATCAAATGTTCCCTATGTAAACCTCACACATTCCTATCTTCATATGCAACAAGATGGATTGAATGGTGAGAAGATTCATTAGAGGGGAGATATTGAAAAAAGAAGCATTAGTCTGGCATGGACTAGGTCTATCACACACAAGGAATCTTGTGAACTAGAAATTAAATCATGAAAGGAAATGAACATTGTACTGCTACAAAAGTTTTGTGGGGATTTCATTAATGGATGTGTTGTATGTTGATGCAATATCGTGCAAGCAAAGCACAATCTTAATTCGATAAAACAAAATGATTTATGTTGTGGAACTTCATCAAACATCACTAATATTTCATTAAAGTAGATGCTACTAGATGCATGCTTAGTGAAGAAAAAACACCAATCTAGAATGTACTTGGGTATGCAACAAAATATCAACAAAGAATGTGGTCATAATAGTGCTAGAGATGTTACAAAACCTTAATATTGTAGGGTTCAAAGAGGGGGAACAACTAAAATACAAAACAAAATCCCGATAAAAATGAAGCCAACAAATATGTTGTAACTATAAAACATCATTATATTAAAGATATAAAAGGGATATCAAATATACCCTTGTGCATACTAGTTGTCTAGAAACTAGAAATGTCTTATGCTAGTACAGAAAATGAACTTTCAGATATGATCTGAAGTAGTTATTTAATGTTGTCGCCTTCTTGTCGCAACAATACCTTGTATACATATTGAATATGTTGATTGTTCTCACGCCTCTTCCTAAGGGCCTTGACCTGTGCATGATCTATAAGGATCTGTGTTCTCTTGATCAGTTTGGCAGATGAGTCACCTGACTAACTTAATGAGTCACCCAACTTGTTAGTCTAGGTGTACTTTAGATTTCAATTTGATTCTAAATCATACAAGGCAACTTTCCTTCCTTTCTCTGACT
Source organism: Alisma plantago-aquatica (assembly GCA_963693085.1). Taxonomy (NCBI): domain Eukaryota; kingdom Viridiplantae; phylum Streptophyta; class Magnoliopsida; order Alismatales; family Alismataceae; genus Alisma; species Alisma plantago-aquatica. The sequence continues at coordinate 1,618,695,767 of OY856409.1, read as the reverse complement.
GGGTCCAGTCTCCCAACTCACTGAACAAGTAACCCAACTCATCACTTTCCCAAAGTGACGACTAATTCCTCATTTTACAATAAATCATTTGACTAAAACAACAATCTAGTCACCCGACTAGGTTTGAAATCAAGATATACATGATTCAGAACTATTGTAATCATATGTTTGATTGTAAACTTTAATTCCCTTATGAATCCTTCATTGTATGACCCAGTAGGTTCAACATTACAATGGTAGCAATTTCATGACCTCATCAACAAACATTGGTCTCTAGAAACACACCATTTCCACCCAAGTAATTGGAATAAGTTGAGAATAACTTAAATGTTATAACCCCAATTTTGGTTGTACTATTATGAAATTATTAAATAAAAGGGGTTTGCTTGACAATTTGTGTGCATGGATTTTACAACTTGGGTTTCTTTCCAAAGTTGTCTTGAATTATGAATTTCGTGCTTTTTCCTATTTTAGTAAGTCAAGGGATGGATAAAGAACAAAAGAAAAATCATTAATAAGGGAAAAGGCAAGAAAGGAGTAAATAACTTATGTTTTATTTAAGAAAATATGGAATTCTCTAGAAGGTGGCATAAGTGGCCACAATAGGATGTTTTAGTACCACTTTCCTTCTAATATCTAAAAAATTAGAAATTAAGAGAATAGAAAAGGAAGAAAGAGGAAATATGAGTTTTAATGCAATATATATGCCTTTTTGGTGCATGACTTGCATATGAAGAAAACGAGATATTTTTTTTGGGTTTTAATCCCAAATTGTGACCGAAAATATTTTATGTCATCAACAACTTTCCATCAAAATTTGGGACCAAAAAGCTTAATGGATTTTAAAAAAATACATAAGGTTTGGAAATAATGTGATAAATTACTAAATGTCACATTTAAATTAGATTTCTACAAGAATTTTATCTAAGGTAGATGTGATAGCAGCCATTGTATCTAAGATCCAATGGCACATATGCATCGCCTAATTCTAACAAGAGAAGGCTTGAGCAGTGTCAATGAGATCTTCGGTCTCGAATTTCTCGCAGCCTGATGCGTGAGCAAATGAGGAAATTATTGGCTTGGATTCGGGAGAAGATTCTGAACCATCCTAACCTAGGTCTCAAGGGATGAGAAAGCCTATATAGAAAATGCCTAATCTTGCCCAAAAACCCAATGATGGTGAGGGTTGGAAACCCAAAATCAAGCCTCAATGCCTATATATATGAGCACCTCTGACCTCGCCCTAGCCCCACGAACTCACACATATGGCTGTTGTCTTGGTTCTCAATCTCTAGCATGTGATTGTCCTCCCTCCGAAGAGCTCAACGTTGCAGTGCCGCTGTGAGTCCTTTTGCAGTAATGAGAGTAGGAGAAAGAACGGGCGTCGTAGGATCTAAGTCAACCACTGACTCGTGAGGAGATCAACGACCCAGACTCGCATCGTGTATTCAAGCAGCTGAGTGGGTGCGAGTGACGTGAGCCGCCCAATCCTCACCCGGTGAAAGGAGACTCAGGATCTCATGGCCGATATTTTCCCAAAAATAAAAGGTAAATCATCTCTCTGGTTAGAAAATCAAAGAAATAGTTATATCTTGTAAAATTGATAAAAAATTCATTATTTGGCCAAAGACCACGAGTAATATATGTATTTTGATCAAAAAAATGCAAGCTACATGATAAAAATATAATCTTGATCAGTATCTACTCCAAATCGAAAGATGTTCAAAGTTTATGTTTTTAATACTTTAATGGATCCAAAACCCTAATTTGTGGATATTAATTAATCTAATAGACTTAGTCAATGTTGTTAATCAAAGTTTGATCTTTTATGAATGGAAGGAAAACCTTGGACTCATATAAATATTAAAATCAAGGTTTTGTAGAATTAGGGTTTCTTTATGCATAAAGGTGTATTAAATGATGGAATTAGGGTTTGTCAACCCAATAAACATAAAAGTGTCAAGTATTCATCTTTTCACCTCTCTAACCCTAATTTGACTAAAAAGGGATGAAATTGGGACTTTTGCATACAAGATACCTTTTTTAGCACAATTGTGTATATGGAGCCTAAAGTAGGGTTTGTGAATTTACGAAGTGAAAAAGGGAAATATTTGGAGAAAAAGAGTAATATGGATAAATACATAGGAAGGTAGACATAAGAACCTAACTTGAGAATCAAGTCAGTCATTTGATAGGATTTAGAGCCATGTAGTGACACATGGTTGTATGCATTCAATTTCAAGTTGACTTGCATGATTGTGTGATTAAGTCTACTATTCCTATTTGGACTGCAAATTGTCCTGAGACATGTATGTGGTTACGCTTAAGAATATCCATTGTAGTTTCACACTATTTCATGAAGGTTTTCCTTACATGGTTGAAATTATATGCTTGAAAGTTTATTTCATTCCATGCCAATTTTAAAGTGACTATGATTATCACATTACATATGAACATGACTAGTCCAAATGTAGGCAACCTCTGGATCTATAAAAGGCCATCCACATGGATAGGGGAAGGCATATTTTGGTACCAGCCTGAATAGGGGGTACATGAGAAGTCACCCCCTAGATAGGGGAGACATGAAGAGTCACCCTCCTGGATAGGGGGAGACATGAGTAGTCACCCGCCTGGATAGGGGGAGACATGATGAAGTCATTTTCCTGGATAGGGGAAGACAGTGAATACTGCAATATAAGGCCATGAGGGGTTACGACAGAGGGTGGAGAAAGCTAGATTGGGTAGTCATTGTGAAATTGTTAATTTGGCTTGTTAATACATTAATTGTTGAATTATGTTTTTAGCATTATCTGTGAAAATTTGCTTTCCTCCACATACAGGTATGACTTGTCATACTGACCAACATTTTGATTGTCAGCCTTTCTAGGATATGCTTGTTGCAAATTGGATATAGAAATAAGAAGGCAATGAAGAAAAATGAATGAAGTAAGGTATGATGTAGTTAGATAGTCTATTACTCGGTAAATCCTAGAACCCATATTTGTAAACTTTGGAAAAGAAATTGTTATTATCCTGCGTCATGTTTAGTTAGTAAAATTTACTAATTATTTCTGATTATACACAAAACCATTTGATCCTGTGTTTGGGATAGCACCTCTAGTTTCTTGGCCTTCCTTAATTAGGGGTTTCTAGGGAATAGAGTAATTACATTTGGTATCACAGCTTGGTTTTCTGCATAATCATTAATACTTATTAAATTTCACAGAGTCTTTAGATCTCACAGGGAGTTATTAGAGGATTTTCCAAAGATGGAGGTGTCTAGAAAAGGATCACTATCCGAGACCTGGCAATATTTTCTTCCGCCCCGCTAGTCAGTTTGTGAGGACACTCAGATCCGTGTGACTTCCTGGCTGAAATATGAGGATTTGACTAAAAATTAGATACATCTAGGTTTTCTCATCTACTCTCATCACTTCTCTACCCCTTTATGGTAACAAACTCTAAGTGCCTAGGGTTCCTCTCTCTCCACCTCCTCTTGAGTAATGGGGTTAGGGATGATAAGAATAAAAGGTATCCACTACCAAACAATCATGTAAACAAGATGTCACGGATGTAAGATAAGCATAAGTTGTAAAATGATCGTAATAGAGTTGTCTGTGTTACAGCATGGCCCGCATCAAAATATTTGTCATCCCTAACGACACCGCCAATGAGTACCCTGGGCCGAGTCCCGTGCATAAGAAGAGACTCTCCTTTAGAAAGAGAAGGCACCCAGAAAGAAAATCCTCTAAGAAAAGGATGAGAGAAGATGAAGCTTCTGGAGAGAGAGGCCCTGAGCCTAAACCCATCCCCTTACACATCGACCACCCTGAGGAGAGCCCTAAACCCAAGGAAGAACCCATGTCTGAGGATGAGGTACAGGTTGCTACTGATTTTGGACTGACAACCAGACTAATTGTGAAACTGACTACTGAGATGCTCTGTTAGAGCAGTATAAGAAGTTGACTGAAGCCATCATCGTCCTCACCCTTAGAGATGTTCCATGTAATGAGAATGTCAAACATGTGCCCGTCCATCCTCGCCTTGGTGCCACCATATTGGATTTTGTGAAGATGATTATCGATAAGTTCTGGGGGGAAGACAAGATAGAAGTGGTAGACAAGGCTGACATCTTGCTTTGGCTATGGAAAATGGGTTCCACATTCTGGGGGTCCAGCCAAACAAGAAGGTCCTCTTCACCGCTCATCTTCTGGAGGGGCCAACAAAGATATGGTGGGAGAACCATATCATGGGTTGAGACCTAAGTGAAGAACCCATGGCCTAGCCAGATTTCGATGCTCTTTTCACTATGAGATTCATACCTCCAATATCCAAGAAGGAAAAGGAAAAGGAAAAGTAGTTCACCTTCCTAGTTCAAGCAAATTTGTCTATGGCCAGCTATGCTCGCCAGTTTCGTATCTTGGAGCATTTTGGCTACATGTTGATAGAAGAAAGGAGAGTGGAACATTTTATGGACAAACTTCACACTGCCATTAAGCCCCATGTCATGGCTAGTAAGCTCAAAACTCTCTCTAAAGCTCTCAACTTCACCCTGGACATGGAGAAGATAGTCATGTCCTAAGGGATATCTCGGCTTTACCGAAGGGAGTTCTAGCCCCAGGAATGACAACCAAAAGAACCAGGGTCGTCACCACAACAAGGGAGGAAAAGGGAAGCCCCACAATGAGAAAAGACAACAAGGGGCATCATCCATATGTCGCAAATGTGGGAGATACCATCTAGGGAAGTGTCACTTCAAAAAGAGGGTGTGTTTCTAATGCCAGAAAGAAGGACACTTCCAGGTTAACTGCCCCCTTCCTAATCCCAGAGGACAAGCCCCAGTGGTAGCCCAGCCAGTGGCAGCAACCCTGCCAGTGGCACAGCCAGCAGTAGCAGTCCCACCTGTAGGAGACCGTCGACATGCTCGATTGTTCACCATTGACAATGAGGAAGCCCAGGCTAATGCCAATTGTCTGATAGAGGGTGATAACTTTTAGAGTAGTTTTTTCATCTTTGATTATGCAATTTAATGGAAGTTTGACTATCATGAAAACTATGCAGGCACAGTTCAAATTATGGGACAAAGTGTGAAAGCTCTTTATGATTGTGAATCAATGAATATTTTTATTTCGAGAAAACTTGGGCTATGCTTTGTCTAGATTTCGATGATTTAAGAAATGTGTTGGATTTCACTACCTCGAGCAGTCAGATCCTTATATCTTTTATGAAAATCCATGTTTTACCTATTAAATATCTAAGTCATTATTTCCCAACTGATTTTATCTTTTTGGACATGAATGACTTTGATGTAATAATCGGCATTGATTGGCTTTATACCTATAGAGCCCATATTGACTGTAGAGAGAAAAAGACTTGGATAAGGAGACATGGACACCCACCCTTGACCATTAGAGGGAGGAAATATGTGACCACCAGTCTATATGTGTCTGCCTTAAAAGTGAAGCAAATGATAGTCAAAGGTTGTCAGGCTTTCCTTGCACTTGTCATAGAACTTGAACCTAAGGTTAAACCCTTAGGAGAGATAGAGGTAGTTCAGGACTATGTAGATGTGTTTTCAGATGGTTTACCTGGTCTGCCTCTAGAGAGGGGTGGATTTTACCATAGATTTAGCTCCCAGAACAAACCCTATCTCCAGGGCACCTTATAGGATGGCCCCTACAGAGTTGTTAGAGATGAAAAAGCAACTACATGAATTGCTAGACAAGGGCTTCATTAGGCCTAGTACCTCACCTTGGGGAGCCCCATTTCTCTTTGTAAATAAGAAGGGTGGGTCACTCTGAATGTGCATTGACTACCGCATGATAAATCAAGCGACCATCAAAAACAAATACCCTCTTCCAGAATCGACGACCTATTTGACCAACATAAGTCGGCCTGAGTTTTTCCAAAATTGATCTAAGGTCCGGGTACCATCAGTTACGAGTTAAGAATGAAGATATACGAAAAACTACCTTCCGTACATGTTATGGGAATTATGATTTCTTAGTCATGCCGTTTGGACTGTCCAATGCCCCAAATGTTTTTATGAACCTCATGAAGAGTGTGTTCCAACCATTCCTTGAATCTTTTGTCATAGTGTTCATAGACGACATCTTAGTATACTCGGATGACCTAGACCAACACCGAGACCACCTGGTTAGAGTCCTTGAAATTTTGAGGAAGTAGAAGTTTAATGGGAAGTTCTTGAAATGTGAGTTTTGGATTGACCGTGTCATGTTTCTCAGACACATCATCTCCAAAAAGGGACAATCTCAGTAGATCCTGCCAAGGTGTCTGTTGTACGTGATTGGCCGGTGCCAAAGAATCCTTCATAAATTCATAGATTTCTTGGCATGGTAGGGTATTACTAGTAGTTCATCCAAGATTTCTCAAAGACTACCCAGCCCCTTTCTAGGCTCACTCAAAAGCATGAGAAGTTCATATGGTCTAAGTTGTGTGAAGCCCGTTTCCAAGAGTTAAAGGAGAAATTGACCACAACACCTGTGTTGACTCTGCCCTCTGGAAATGAAGGTTTCATGATCTTCACCGTTGTGTCCAAGATGGGACTGGGATGTGTGTTAGAGCAAAATAAGCATCTCTTATGCATCCTGACATCTCAAGCTAAATGAAGTAAACTACCTGACACATGACCTAGAGCTGGCTGCGATCATACATGCCCTGAAGATTTGAAGATACTACTTGTATGGTGCTACCTTTGAAATTTTCACTAATAAGAAGAGCTTGAAGTATCTCCTGACTCATAAGGACCTCAACCTAAGATAGAGACGCTGGATGGAATGTATGAAAGACTATGACTTCACCATCGTGTACCACCTAGGAAAGGCCAATGTGGTGGCAAATGTTCTTACTCAAAAGCAACTTAGATGTGCAGTTGCCTTGTCCACTTAGTGGAGGAAGCTGGAGGAGTATGCTAGATGGACCCCACAACCATTAGAAGACCAAATTCATTTGGCTAATATTTAGACAAAACCTAACTTGCTGACCAAGTTAGTAGTTGCCCAGTTGGCAAGCCCAAAGCTTGAGAAGATGAGAGGTTTTTTGGTGAAACCTCAGATGCACCTGTCCTTGGGTGTGGATGGTAGGATCTGATATAAGAACTGTATTTGGGTTCCTGAGGAGTCACCTTTGAAGACTCATATCCTACAATAAGCTCATGGTTCAAAGTATCATGTACAACCTGGCACTACCTACGGACTTGCAACGGTATTTCTGGTGGTTTGGGATAAGAGGGACATAGCAACATATGTGGCCAGCTGTCTCATGTGCCAAATGGTGAAGGTTGAACACTAGTGACGCGGAGGATTACTGCAATCCATTGAGATTCCTGAGTGGAAATGGGATTGGATCACCATGGACTTTGTGGTGGGTCTCCCCAGGAACAAGAAAGGTCATGATGCTATATGGGTTGTGGTGGACCGCTTAACCAAGTCAGCACACTTCCTTGCCTTGAAGATTACCGCCAACGTGTCAGACTTAGTCGAGTTGTTTATCCAAGAGATAGTTCACTTGCATGGTATTCCGAGCTCGATCATATCTGATCGTGACCCCAAGTTCACCTCGAAGCTATGGAAGTAGGTACATGAAGAACTTGGGACAAGGATGAAATTTAGTACTGTCTACCACCCCCAGACTAATGGACACTCAGAGAGAATGATCCAAACTTTATAAGACCTATTGAGAGCATGTGTGCTCGATTGGGGTGGATCATGGGAGTAGTACTTGCCTTTAGCTGAGTTTGCCTATAATAATAGCTACCAAGCCAGTATGGGGATACCTCTGTACAAAGAGCTATATGGTAGGTCATGCCGGTTGCCACTTCACTAGGATGAGGTTGGTGAGAGGACCTTGTTGAGGTTAGAGGAACTTCATATTTATGCTGACAAAGTCATTTTGATTGGGTAGAGGCTAAAGAAAGCCTAGGATCGACATATATCATATGCTGATGCAAAGCGAATTGATTTACATTTCACTATGGGTGAACATGTGTTTCTGAAGATCCGACCCCTCCGATCTATAGCCAAGAATAGAGGAAAATTGAGTCCCCGATATGTGGGTCCATTTGAAGTTCTAGAACGGATTGGTGAAGCAGCATACCGTGTAGCCCTACCCCCAGAGTATAGCATGATGCATGATGTGTTCCATGCGTCCAATCTGAAGTGATATGTGAAGGATCCAAGTCATGTGTTGAGCATTGAACCTATTGAGCTCTAGAGGAGCCTAACTGTGATGACCCCAATTTCTATATACTTTTCATAATGACATAAACATATATGCGTGCACTCATATCTTATAAATGTCAAAAGGGAAAATACAAGAAATTAGTGAAGTCAACTAAAACCAGAGATATGCCAAGATCTAGTTCACAAACAACAATTAATAGCCACAATAACCACCATTCCATAAGGATAAATAAAGTCATACATAACTTATTTGAATGGAGAGAAGAGATATAAATAGTTCTAAAGAAATAATAGAGATACATAGGATATTATCATCCTCAAAGTACTGGAAAGGGAAAAACTACATCTATCATGAAATAGATAAGAAGAACAGAAATCTATCTAATATATCCTCCTTGCTCATTTATTATGCCTTCAGGTACTTTGATCATCTCTTTTACTCCATTGTTTCACAAGTTCTTTGTACCTAAAAATATGGGAAACAAAACACGAGTCAAAAGAGTACGTGGTAGAAAAAGATACTATAGTATGGTTGCATAAGAAAAGTAACTTTTGAGATCAAAACGAGATAAGTAGAAATCATATTCTTTAAGCGAAGCGATAATCAGGTAAACATTTCTTTTAACATGTCATTTTGATGCGATTGTACTACTTCAAGCACCTTTTCAACATACATCTAATGTGGGCCATAGAGAAGAAAAAGAGAGGGATACATACATATAACATGAGCCAGATTTCATACATCCATGTTAGGCACATACAACCAACATTAGGCAGTGCATGTAGCTACAATCCATCTAACGTTTCATATTATATTTAGAGTTTTTGTCGGCAAAGGAAAATACACTATAGTGTTTCATACAAGCTCATTTATAAAGTAGTTGCATCCAAGTACAATACTTTTAACAACCGAGGAAAACTGGTCATATACTTATAACCACGTACCTTCTAGTAGATCTGATCCTCATAGGTTCCTAGATCAAGGGTTCAGAGAAGATCCTCCTGAAATATGAGTAACCCTATGTTACAATATGTCTTTATCATTTCTTATAACTTTAGGGTTTAGATCATTAGGGTTTAGATCCTTAGGATTTAGATCATTGGATTGGGATCATTAGAGTCATCATTAGGGTACTCCTGATCCTTGAGATCAGAGTTGACCAAAGAAGGTTGATTAATCAAGTTCTTAAAGAGATCTTAGAAGATTAGGGTTTGATATGATGTTTTCAACAAATATTGAAATAAGAAAGTCATATGGAAGAGTCTACTTATGATCCTTGAAGATTTGATCATATTGGATTAAGATTTCGAGATTCAGGGTTATTCTAACTCATGTCAGGATCAAAGATCAAAAGATATCAACATTTGATTAAGATCATCCTAAAGATAATCATATAACATTGATTAAAATGGGTTTAGATTTCATTTTCGAATAGGAATGATCAACAGGGTCTGATCATATTTTATATGAATGGGTCTCATTTTTCTGATCAAAATGATATATAGTTTTTCTATTTTCTGATGATCCTACTATTTTCTATAATTAATTGAAAATCGACCAATCAGGGAATTCTAAAGGAATTAAATAAAAAAAAGGATTTGCGAGCTCTGGCTCGCGGATCATGCGAGGGATCCGACCAACCAGACCCTCTCACTGACCCGCGAGCAAGTGCTCGTCTAAACCGGGGTCGGGCTCACTGAAATGTCAGGAATGCCCCTGACTCCTCCCTGTTGGGATCGTGACCGGGTGAGGGTGAGAAGGGAAAACCACCCATCCGAAAGTTCCTGCTCGCGCCATGGCTGCAGCGAGGAATCAGGGGAGAGCTAGACTGATTTCTAAGATGAACTGGACTACTCTGGTCATTGGGTTGAGCTCGCAGGTTCACGACGGTTGCGGGGAGGTCGGGCTCGTCGAAAACGAAGGTCTAGGCAGTGTATTCCATTCAAAATAGGCTAATCACAGGTCGGAGAGGGAAGTTGAGAGTTACCTGCCCTCGGGTTGGATTGAGGGAGTCAGGAGCTTTGTGGCAGTCCACCGGTGCTGTTGCAATCTCCCCGCGGCTCCGAGATGGTCCCAACCTCGTCGGCGGTGAAGCCTTGGAGCTCAGCTGCGACGGCTCGTCGACCCGAGGTCCTACGATTCCGCGGCTCCAACTGGGGGTGGCGTTCGACTCGTCGGGGTCCTGAGATGGTGTGATCGTCCTCGATTGAACAGAGGAATCCACTAGAGTGAGAGGGAGGTCGGGAAGCAGGTGAGCAGGGGTGCTCGAGGTGAGGGAGGTAGGGGTGATCTCAGTTGCAATTGAGGTATTAGTGCGACTAAAGGGGAAGTGGCGGAGCTACTGGGCTCCTTAAATAGGCGTGGGGGTGCTAGGAAGGGGAGCACTAATTTGGTTATCGCCGCCACTGAGAGGCGCGAGAGCTCGGGAGATCGTTCTCCCTGATCCGGTGGAGAGGGATGATGTGGTGAGGGTTGTTGAGTTCGGTTTGAGGAGAGGAGTTGGTCCTCCAAAAATCTCGCGAGGAGGAGTTGGGGTTCGGGCGCGTGAGGTGGCTGTTGAGGTTGGCGTTCAGCTGGGGTCGAAGCCGAAGGAAGCGGGAGGTAGAAGACGGGGTCCTGGACCCTTGGATCCTGAGTGGATCACGGTCCACCCGATCAGATGGCTAGGATCAAGTCCCAGCGAGGGGACCGCGTCAAGGCAAGGAAATGGGCCGCGTGACAAAAATTAAAAGCCCAATTAAAAGGAACTTAGGTCTAAGTCTTTATGATTAAGAGAATAATACACGAAATTAAAATGGGCATAACTCCCAATTGGTTGACCCAACTGTTACCAAATTTTAGGGGCTTTCTAGTGAGGTCAAAGTGTACCTTGTGTACAAATTTGGTAGCAAAAATTGATATGTAGATAGGTAAATTGAGCAATTGCCTCAAAGCATTAGTTTAGGTTATCAAGTAAACTAGGGTTTGCTTTCTTTTTGCCAAAAGTGTCATATTAAGCTTAGTCATGCTATGATTAAGTGGAGGGTAGTTTTGTCAACAATAAATTGAGAAAATAAATAACAAGAGAGAGAAAATAAAGTAAAAACTCACTCAATCACATTCTCCCCTCCTTAAAAAGAATTTTGTCCTCAAAATTCAAGAAGCCTGAAAGAGATGTGGATACTTCCGCTCGACTTCAGACTTGAGCTCCCAGGTAGCATCAGTTGGATCATGGTGGCTCCAGAGAACTTTCACCATATCTATACTCTGATTGTTGCGAAGCTCCTTTGTCTTTAGATCGAGAATTCTGACTGGTGACTTAGCATATGACAGATCATCTTTCAGCTCGAGGGGCTCATGATTCAGAATGTGACTAGGATCTTTGACGTACGGCTTCAGATTGGATACGTGGAAGACATTGTGCATGGTACAGTACTGAGGTGGCAAAGCATGATGATAGGCGCATTCTCCAACCCTTTCAAGGATCTCAAAGGGTCCCACATAACGAGGATTGAGCTTTCCCTTATTCTTGGCCAAAGCTCGAATAGGTCGGATCTTCAGGAATACGTGATCACCTTCCTTGAACTGTCCTTCTCGTCGGTGAGCATCTGCATAAGATTTCTGCCTATCCTATGCTCGCTTCATTCTTTGCTTAATCAGTGCAACTTTGTTTGTATACAGCTGTATCTCCTCGGATTTCATCAAAGTGCGTTCTCCAACATCATCCCAGTGTAACGAAGATCTGCATGGTCGGCCATAAAGAGCTTCATAGGAAGGCATCCCAATGCTTGCCTGATAACTGTTATTATAGGCGAACTCAGCCAATGGCAAGTAATGGTCCCACGAGCCTTCCCAGTCGAGCACACAAGCTCATAGAAGATCTTCCAAAATCTATACGGTACGTTCTGACTGTCCGTCCTTCTGCGGGTGATAAGCTGTGCTGAAGTTCAACTTGGTGCCCAGCTCCTCTTGGACTTGCTTCCACAGCTTCGATGTAAACTATGGATCCCTGTCCGAGACAATGGATGCTGGAATCCCATGCAGACGTACGATCTCTCGGATGTAGAGGTCAGCCAACTCAGAAACCTTCGCAGTAGTCTTCACAGGCAGAAAATGAGCTGACTTGGTGAGATGATCCACTATGACCCATGCAGCGTCATACCCCTTCCTGGTCCTGGGCAAACCCACCACGAAATCCATGGTAATGTGCTCCCATTTCCATTCTGGAATCTCAAGGGGTTGTAGTAGACCGCCTGGCCGCTGATGCTCGGCCTTGATCCTCTGACAGGTAAGACACTGGGATATGAAATCAGCTATGTTGTGTTTCATGCCTCTCCACCAAAACTGACGTTGCAGATCCTTGTACATCTTGGTCGTGCCGGGATGAACCGTGTACTTGGACCCATGCGCTTCACTCAGAATCATGGTCTTCACGGCTGACTGCTAAGGAACCCACATACGATGCTTGTATCAAAGTCCACCATCAAGTCCCATAGATAGGTGTGTTTGAGGCTTTGACAAGAGGGAAGAGAGCTCTGGGAGATCAGGACTAGCCTTCTGTGCTTCCAGGAGTTTAGAATGCAGGTTGGATGTGACCAAGATGTTGTTGACATGCACACGATTTGACAGAAACATCAACTTCCAATCAACTAGGGTTTCCATATTTCTCCACTCAGGAATAGAAAGAGATGCACAAACTGTTCTTTTCCTACTAACGGCATCAGCGACTACGTTTGCCTTACCCGGGTGGTAGGCAATAGTGAAATCATAGTCCTTCAAGTACTCGATCCACCGACGCTGGCACAGATTTAAGTCCTTCTGAGTCAGAATGTACTTCAGGCTTTTGTGATTAGTGAAGATATCAAACATTGCCCCATACAAGTAGTGTCTCCATATCTTAAGAGCATGAATTATTGCAGCCAATTCCAGGTCACACGTAGGATAATTGAGCTCGTTAGGTTTTAGCTGACGAGATGCATATGCCACTACTTTGCCATTTTGCATAAGGACACAACCTAACCCATTCCTTGATGTGTCAGTGAAGATGACAAACCCTTCGTTCCCAAAGGGCGGAACAAGCACAGGAGCCGACGTCAACTTTTGCTTCAACAGCTGGAAACTGGATTCACATGTAGCTGACCAGATGAAGTACTCATCCTTAGGAGTGAGCTTTGTCAGAGGAAGTGCCACCTTAGAGAAATTAGGGATGAAACGTCGATAATATCCGGCCAGTCCTAAGAAGCTCCGGATTTCTGAAGGATTACAAGGAGGTTGCCAATCAAGCACTGCAGAAACTTTGGCGGGATCAACAGAAATAGTGCCTCCAGAGATGACGTGTCCCAAAAACATGACTTTATCGATCCAGAACTCACATTTAGATAGCTTGCCATAGAACTTCTGGGTTCGTAAAATCTCGAGAACTGTCCTCAAGTGTTCCCAATGTTTCTTCACAGAATCAGAAAAGATCAGAATATCATCAATGAAGACAACCACGAAATCATCAAGATAGGGCTGGAAGACTTTGTTCATCAGATTCATGAAGACACCAGGTGCATTGGTCAACCCGAATGGCATCACTAGAAACTCATAGTGTCCATATCGAGTTCGGAAGGATGTTTTAGAAATGTCGGAGTCTTTGACCTTCAGTTGATGGTAGCCAGAACGGAGATCAATTTTCGAGAAGACTTTAGCAGTGCGAAGCTGATCGAAGAGGTCATCAATGCGAGGGAGAGGATACTTGTTCTTAATAGTAGCCTGGTTCAACATGCGATAGTCAATACACATCTTCATAGAACCATCTTTCTTTTTCACGAAGAGAACAGGAGCACCCCAAGGGGAGACACTAGGGCGGATAAAACCTTTATCAAGGAGTTCTTGTAGTTGTTTCTTCAGCTCCATCAGCTCATCAGGGGCCATCCTATTCGGTGCCCTAGAAATCAGAGTGGTTCCAGGAAGAAGGTCTATAGAGAACTCTATGTCTCTGTCTGGAGGCAGCCCAGGAAGCTCCTCCGGGAATACATCAAGAAAATCACGTACCACCTCCAGTCTTTCTACAGGCCCGTGGGCAGGACTGGTCTCTGAGACAAATGCGAGGAAGACTTTACACCCTTTATTTACTAGCTTCTTAGCTTTGAGAGAAGAAATTATTATATTATTACAGAATCCGCTCCCCTTAGGTATCACCACAGGACGGTTATGAGGACGAGAAAGAAGTACCAACTTGTCCCTACAGTCAATTGTTGCATAATATTCATATAGCCAGTCCATTCCGAGAATAACACCAAAGTCTTCCATAGATAAGAGGATAAATTCGAAAGGCAGGTCATGATTTTCGAATTTGAGAGGGAGAACATCAGTTTTCTGCAAGGTTGTGAGAATTCTACCACTAGGAGTTGTCACATCCAAAATATACCCCAGATCCCTTATATTTAGAGTTAACATGGATGCCAGATTTCGAGAAATGAATGTGTTTGTAGATCCAGAATCAAATAGTGCTCTAACAGGATGTCCATTCAAGAATACAATGCCTACATATGATAATTTTGAATTTAAGTAATTGAAGGCATTGAACGAGATATTGAATATATGAAAAAGTTTTAAGTTTACCTTCCACAAGCTGATTTGGATTTGCCCTAGCTTCTTCTGTTGTCACTGCAAAAACCCTGGCGTTGCGATGTCCCTGAGGGGGTGGAGCACCAGACGGATGCTTGCCAAGGACTGATGCATTGGGACACTTGGCAAGGAAATGTCCCTCTTTCTTGCAGTTGTAGCAGACGGGCTTGGTGTAGCGACAAGTTCCATCGTGTCCTCATCCGTAGGTTTTGCACTTGTTGCGATAGTCCATCAGCTTGTTGTTTCTTGGACCTTTCCTTCCTGAACCTCCTCCCTTTCCTGATCCTTTATTGTGGCCGGGGTGGAACTTCTTGAACTTCTCATCTTCAGTGGTGGTTAACCCCAGGTACCCCATGCTAGGTGGCTTCTGCAAACCCTTCTCTCTCTCCTGCTTAAGGGCCATATCTAGGGCTTCATCCAGGTTTTGAGGACGGGAGGCTATGACTAGGGTTTTTAACTGTGTGGTAAGACGGTCCACAAAGTGCTCAGTGAGACACTCTTCAGTACTGATGGGGGCATAGCGCTCCAAAAGCCTGAATTGTCTAGTGTAGTCGGCCACTGACAGCTTGCCTTGCTTGAGCTCCATGTACATCACCTCCTTCCTATTCCTTTCAGCTATGGGCATGAAACGGTCGGTGAATAGGGTTTTGAAGGCTTCCCAACCCATGGCATCCACCTCTCCTCCCCTATTCCCGCCATAATTCTCCCACCATATCCTAGCCCCTCCCTTAAGCATATGGGATGCAAAGGTGACCTTCTTCTCTTCAGGGACTCCTAGGGTACGGAATCCATTTTCCATGGACAGAAGCCAGGCTTCGGCCTTGTCCATCACTTCGGGTTGGTCTTCCCCCCAGAAGGAATCAGGGTTTAACTTGATGAAATCTATCACCATTACTTCTCTTGCCCTAGGGTACTAGGTTCTGGATGGCTCGATTGACTAGGGCTTCCATGAAGTCAAAAAGAGCCTTCTTCTGTTCTTCCCATCTCTCTTGGCCCGTAGGATCAAGATTTCCAGAGGTTTCAGGGTCCTTCCTTTTGTGAGAGTGAGATTCCTCAGAGGATCTGGAGTTTCTGGTTTTTGGAGGCATCCTGAAATTAATTAAACAAATCAGGGTTTATCTCTCAAAAGTTTCATTATTATCATCATTATCATGATTATCATTTCAATTATCATTTTCATTTTTTTCTCATTATTAAAATTCTTAATGTTACAATTTGCGGAGGATATCCTAAGATGGTCCTTATAAGTCAGTCCTTAAGTCTTGTCTAAATAGAGAGACATTTTCTTAGCCTTATAAGGTGAGAAGGAAATTTCAAAGTCGAGATGAGAGGGAAATATTCCTAGAGAAAGAGGTAAGAGGGAATTTTCTAGAGATGAGAGGGTCCTAAATAGTATAATCCCAAAAGTAGGGGAACTTAGAGTATCGGCCAGGTAGACTCACATTGCCTTATAGGTAGCCTCGTGATTGCCAAGCAAAGTGGCTCGGAGACTTTAGCCAGACCTTAGGCAGATGCTATCCTAGTCACCTCAACCCTTAGTATCCCAAACTCAAGGACTACCCTAGACTCACAATAGAGTGAATAGGTTCATGTGACTATGTTGTGTGAACTTGGCTCTGATACCAACTGTGACGACCCCAATTTCTATATACTTTCCATAATGAAATAAACAGATATGCGTGCACTCATATCTTATAAATGTCAAAAGGGAAAATACAAGAAATTAGTGAAGTCAACTAAAACCAGAGATATGCCAAGATCTAGTTCACAAACAACAATTAATAGCCACAATAACCACCATTCCTTAAGGATAAATAAATTCATACATAACTTATTTGAATGGAGAGAAGAGATATAAATAGTTCTAAAGAAATAATAGAGATACATAGGATATTATCATCCTCAAAGTACAGGAAAGGGAAAAACTACATCTATCATGAAATAAAGAAGAACAGAAATCTATCTAATATATCCTCCTTGCTCATTTATTATGCCTTCAGGTACTTTGATTATCTCTTTTACTCCATGGTTTCACAAGTTCTTTGTACCTAAAAATACGGGAAACAAAACACGAGTCAAAAGAGTACGTGGTAGAAAAAGATACTATAGTATGGTTGCATAAGAAAAGTAACTTTTGAGATCAAAACGAGATAAGCAGAAATCATATTCTTTAAGCGAAGCGATAATCAGGTAAACATTTCTTTTAACATGTCATTTTGATGCGATTGTACTACTTCAAGCACCTTTTCAACATACATCTAATGTGGGCCATAGAGAAGAAAAAGAGAGGGATACATACATCTAACATGAGCCAAATTTCATACATCCATGTTAGGCACATACATCCAACATTAGGCAGTGCATGTAGCTACAATCCATCTAACCTTTCATCTTATATTTAGAGTTTTTGTCGGCAAAGGAAAATACACTATAGTGTTTCATACAAGCTCATTTATAAAGTAGTTGCATCCAAGTACAATACTTTTAACAACCAGGGAAAACTAGTCATATACTTATAACCACGTACCTTCTAGCAGATCTGATCCTCACAGGTTCCTAGATCAAGGGTTGAGAGAAGATCCTCCTGAAATATGAGTAACCCTATGTTACAATATGTCTTTATCATTTCTTATAACTTTAGGGTTTAGATCATTAGGGTTTAGATCCTTAGGATTCAGATCATTGGATTGGGATCATTAGAGTCATCATTAGGGTACTCCTGATCCTTGAGATCAGAGTTGACCAAAGGAGGTTGATTAATCAAGTTCTTAAAGAGATCTTAGAAGATTAGGGTTTGATATGATGTTTTCAACAAATATTGAAATAAGAAAGTCATATGGAAGAGTCTAGTTATGATCCTTGAAGATTTGATCATATTGGATTAAGATTTTGAGATTCAGGGTTATTCTAACTCATGTCAGGATCAAAGATCAAAAGATATCAACATTTGATTAAGATCATCCTAAACATAATCATATAACATTGATTAAAATGGGTTTAGATTTCATTTTCGAACAGGAATGATCAACAGGGTCTGATCATATTTTATATGAATGGGTCTCGTTTTTTTGATCAAAATGATATATAGTTTTGCTATTTTCTGATGATCCTACTATTTTCTATAATTAATTAAAAATCGACCAATCAGGGAATTCTAAAGGAATTAAATAAAAAAGGATTTGCGAGCTTTGGCTCGCGGATCATGTGAGGGATCCGACCAACCGGACCCTCTCACTGACCCGCGAGCAAGTGCTCGTCTAAACTGGGGTCGGGCTCACTGAAATGTCAGGAATGCCCCTGACTCCTCCCTGTTGGGATCGTGACCGGGTGAGGGTGAGAAGGGAAAACCACCCATCCGAAAGTTCATGCTCGCGCCATGGCTGCAGCGAGGAATCAGGGGAGAGCTAGACTGATTTCTAGGATGAACTGGACTACTCTGGTCATTGGGTTGAGCTCGCAGGTTCACGACAGTTGCGGGGAGGTCGGGCTCATCGAAAACGAAGGTCTAGGCAGTGTATTCCATTCAAAACAGGCTAATCACAGGTCGGAGAGGGAAGTTGAGAGTTACCTACCCTCGGGTTGGATTGAGGGAGTCAGGAGCTTCATGGTGGTCTACCGGTGCTGTTGCAATCTCCCCGCGGCTCCGAGATGGTCCCAACCTCGCCGGCGGTGAAGCTTTGGTGCTTAGCTGCGACGGCTCGTCGACCCGAGGTCCTACGCTTCCGCGGCTCCAACTGGGGGTGGCGTTCGATTCGTCGGGGTCCTGAGATGGTGTGATCGTCCTCGATTGAACGGAGGAATCCACCAGAGTGAGAGGGAGGTCGGAAAGCAGGTGAGCAGGGGTGCTCGAGGTGAGGGAGGTAGGGGCGATCTCGGTTGCAATTGAGGTATTAGTGTGACTAAAGGGGAGGTGGCGGAGTTACTGGGCTCCTTAAATAGGCGTGGGGGTGCTAGGAAGGGGAGCCCTAGTTTGGTTGTCGCCGCCACTGAGAGGCGCGAGAGCTCGGGAGATCGTTCTCCCTGATCCAGTGGAGAGGGATGACATGGTGAGGGTTGTTGAGTTTGGTTTGAGGAGAGGAGTTGGTCCTCCAAAAATCTCGCGAGGAGGAGTTGGGGTTCGGGCGTGTGAGGTGGTTGTTGAGGTTGGTGTTTACTGGGGTCGAAGCCGAAGGAAGCAGGAGGTAGAAGATGGGGTCCTGGACCCTTGGATCCTGAGTGGATCACGGTCCACCCAATCGGATGGCTAGGATCAAGTCCCAGTGAGGGGACTGCGTCAAGGCAAGGAAATGGGCCGCGTGACAAAAATTAAAAGCCCAATTAAAAGGAACTTAGGTCTAAGTCTTTATGATTAAGAGAATAATACACGAAATTAAAATGGGCATAACTCTCAATTGGTTGACCCAATTGTTACCAAATTTTAGGGGCTTGCTAGTGAGGTCAAAGTGTACCTTGTGTACAAATGTGGTAGCAAAAATCGATCTATAGATAGGTAAATTGAGCAATTGCCTCAAAGCATTAGTTTAGGTTATCAAGTAAACTAGGGTTTGCTTTCCTTTTGCCAAAAGTGTCATATTAAGCTTAGTCATGCAATGATTAAGTAGAGGGTAGTTTTGTCAACAATAAATTGAGAAAATAAATAATAAGAGAGAGAAAATAAAGTAAAAACTCACTCCATCATATTAACATATCCTGAGTCACCTGTGAGCATACTGGATACTAAGGTGAAGGAACTCAAAAACAAAAACATAGAGATGATGAAGGTTCTCTGGAAGCACCATGGAGAGGATGAAGCCACATGGGAGCTGAAGATGGACATGGAAATATCATATCCTGAATTTTTTGTGTGATTAGCTAAATTTTGAGGACAAAATTCTTATAAGTGGGGCAATTTGTGTGCATTGTTTTGCAACTTCGGTTTCTTTGCTAAGTTGTCTTGAATTATGAATTTCATGATTTTTCCTATTTTAATAAGTCAAGGAATGGATAAAGAACAAAAGAAAAATCCTTAATAAGGGAAAAGACAAGAAAGGAGTAAATAAATTATGTTTTATTTAAGAAAATATGGAATTCTCTAGAAGGTGGAATAAGTGGCCACAATATGATGGTTTTAGTACCACCTGCCTTCTAATATCTACAAAATTCGAAATTAAGAGAATAGAAAAGGAAGAAAGAGGAAATATGATTTTTAATGCAATATATATGCCTTTTTGGTGCATGAATTGCATATGAAGAAAAAGAAATATTATTTGCATTTTTTAATCCCAAATTGTTCCCAATGATAGATTATGTCATCAAGAACTTTCCCTCAAAATTTAGGATCAAGAAGCTAAATGGATTAGGAGATATGGATTTTACAAAAATACCTAAGGTTTGGAAATAATGTGAGAAAGTATTAAATGTCACATTTAAATTAGATTTCTAAAAGGATTTTATCTAAGGTGTGTGTGATAGTAGCCAGTGTATCTAAGATCTAACAACACATGTGCTTCACCTAATTCTAACAGGAGAAGGCTTGCGCAGTGTAAATGAGATCTTTGATCTCAGTTTTCTCACAGCTTGATGCATGAGCAAATGAGGCAATTGTTGGGTTGGATTTAGGAGAAGATTCCAACCATCCTAACCTAGGTCTCGAGGGGTGTGGAAGCCTCTATAGATATTTCCTAAGTGTGCTCATAAACCCAATGGCGGTGATAGTTGGAAACCCTAAATCAAGCCCCAATGCCTATATATATGCGCACCCCTGACCTCGCCCTAGCCCCAAAAACTCAAATGGCTGGCTATCGTCCTGGGTCTCACTCTCTAGCATGTGATTGCCCTCCCTCTTATGATCTTGACATCATGGAACCACCATGAGTCCTATTGTAGAAGTGAGAGTAGGAGAAAGAACGAGCGCCATAGGATCGGAGGCAATCGCTAACTCACGAGGAGATCAACATCCCAGACTCGCACCATGTAGTCAAGCAACTGAGTGGGTGCGAGAGACATGAGCTGCCTGATCCTCATCCGGTGAAAGGAGACCTAGGATCTGACAGCCAATATTTTCCCAAAAATAAAAGGTAAATCATCTCTCTGGTCAGAAAATCAACGAAATAGTTATATCTTGTAAAATTGATTAAAACTCTGTTCTTTGGCCAAAAACCACGAGTAATATATGCATTTTTTCAGAAAAATGCAAGCTACATGATAAAAATATAATCATGATCAATATCTTCTTCCAAATGGAAATATGGTAAAAGTTGATGTTTTTAATACTTTAATAGATCCAAAACCCTAATTTGTGAATATTAATGAGTCTAATAGACTTAGTCAATGTTGTTTATCAAAGTTTGATCTTTTATGAATGGAAGGAAAACCTTGGACTCATATGAATATTAAAATCAAAGTTTTGTAGAATTAGGGTTTATTTATGCATAAAGGTGTATTAAATGATGGAATTAGGGTTTGTCAACCCAATAAACATAAAAGTGTCAAGTATTCATCTTTTCACCTCTCTAACCCTGATTTGACTTAAAAAGGATAAAATTGGGACTTTTGCATAAAAGATACCTTTTTGTAGCACAATTGTGCATATGGATCTTAAAGTAGGGTTTGTGAATTTAGGAAGCGAAAAAGGGAAATAATTGGAGAAAAAGAGTAATATGGATAAAGACATAGGAAAGTAGACATAAAAACCTAACTTGAGAATCAAGTCAGTCCTTTGATAGGATTTAGAGTCATGTAGTGACACACGGATGTATGCATTGAATTTTAGGTTGAATTGCTTGATTGTGTGATTAAGTCTACTATTCTTGTTTGGACTACAAATTCTCCTGAGATGGGTATTGGTTACGCTTAAGAATATCCATTATAGTTTCACACAATTTCTCGAAGGTTTTACTTTCATGGTTGAAATATATGCTTGAATGTTTATTTCATTCCATGCCAACTTTAAAGTGACTATGATTATCATATTATATATGAACATGGATAGTCCAAATGTAGGCCACCTTTGGATATATCAAAAGGCATTTTTAGGATATGCTTATTGGAAATTGGATATGGATAGAAGAAGGCATTAAAGAAAACTAAATGAAGTAAGGTATGGATGATATAGTTAGATAATCTATTACTCAGTAAATACTAGAACCCATATTTGTAAACTTTGGAAAAGAAATTTTTATTATCCTGCATCAAGTTTAGTTAGTACGATATATTAATTATTTCTAATTATGTGCAAAACCATTTGATCCTATTTTTGGGATAACGCCTCTAGTTTCTTGGCCTTCCTTAATTGGGGGTTGTCAGGGAATGGGGTCATTACATTAAACATGTAAAGTGAACAATGTTACCATGACTGTATAATCCCTTTGTTAGAGATATTCATATTGAAACTAAGGCATGGAGTTTTCATCCTCTTAATATTCCATCCATTTTCCTTCAACTAGAGTAGACTATTTTGATTGTGTGAAATCAATACCATATATTGGCTCTAAGGAGAATGACCATGCGTTTCATGGTCTCACTTATCAAGTGGTTGGGGTATCACTTTAATGGAGGAACAAATCCAGCAACATCACTCACAATAATCCAAAGTGTCACAGTGCACCCAATCACCACCTTTATGGCATCCCTTATGTACAGTCATGGGGTGCTAGTGTCAAAGTACACATAACAATATGTGATTAGTGTAGTGAATTTAGGTATAAGGGTCACAACCATCACTTTCACATTGATATATGACTCTAAGTTTCCATGATATGGCTTCCATGTGTCATTATCAAGGTAGATTTGTCCAGTACAATCTATACTCTAACAAGTATGTATGCATCTGAGTTGAAATCTAATATCCTGACTAAAGATACATTGTCATCACTCATCATACACACTTATCTTATGTATTATTTTTGTCCTATAATATCCACAATATTAACCGACTAGAGATATAACAAGAATATATACTCTTAAGCATACATATGATCTCATGTTCTAGTCCTCATCCCAAACCATACATCATCAAGATAAAAGATTCTTACAAAATTATTACATTTATCCATTACCTTAATACTAAAGTAAACATAATAAATGGAATATTAATAAATAAATATATATATATATATTGTATAAATGCTACAATCATCACATGATTTCATTCTGGGCATACAATCAACAATTTCTCACTTGAACAAGAGACAATTGTTCATGAATAAAATTACAAGTTATCTAACATGACCATCATGCTTCTTTTGTGTATGTGCTTTAGTTAAGGGATCAAACATATTGTGTTCATTTGGTATTCTGCAAATATATACATCTCATTTCTATACAATCTCTCATATGAGATAATATCCTTATAGTATGTGATCAGAACATTTTTGTATGTTGGGTTCCTTATCCTATACAATGGCTTCATTATTGTCATTGTAAATCTATATTGCATCCTCAATAGTTGGAAAACCCAAGTTCAATAATGAACTTCTTGATCCATATTGCTTCCCTTGTTGCATTGGATGTGGCAATATACTCAACATTTGTGTAGAATCAACCATTCTCTCTTGCTTTGAACTCTTCCATGTTATAACACTTCCATTTAGACAAAACAAAAATCCTAATTGTGATCGATCATCATGATTGTTGGTTTAGAAGATTGCATCAATGTTACCCTTTACAACTAACTCTTCCTGGTTTATGTACATCAAGAATTGATCATCAGTTAAAGTCAAGTACTTTAGGGTATTCTTCATGGAAATCTAATGAGCATCACATGGATCTATCTGGTATCTTCTCATCATTCTCAAAGCGTATGAAACATATAGATATGTAATTAGCATTGCATACGTGATAGATTCAATAGTAGATGTATATGGAATCTTACTCATCATCTATGGCTATAAAACCATCTGATTGAGTCATGAGTACTCCAAATATCTTTGTCTCTAGATTTGTCTACTTGACCTTTGAGGATCTTTTGTTGTATGAAAAATATTATATTCAATAATTCATGTGATTCTCTTTGTACCATATACTTCAATAGGATCAATGTTGTCTTCTTGGCCTTAAACTCTGAGATCTATTTTTTTCCCACTATTTTGTTTGGAAATGGATTCCTTTTCAAGGGATACAACTATTTTGGAAATAAATACTTTATTGTATTAAGTATATAAGTAACAAACCTTGGTTTCCTTTGGGCATCAAACAAAGAAATGTTCATTTGATTTTAGTCGAAGCTTTTTAACATAGCTATTTCATACATGAGCTTCATATCAACAACTTTTTGTAGAAGACTTATTGGGACACTTCCCATTCAATATGTTATATGGTGTCTTTTAAATGGGTTTGGAAGGTACTTAATCAAGTGTAAACATAGAGGTTTTAAGATAATGCCCCCACAAGGAAGTAGAAAATTGGTTAAAGTCATCATGGAGTGTACCATGTCTGATAGGGTGTGATTTGTTTTTTTTTTTGACACACCATTATGTTTTGGTGTTCCAAGTGAATATAATTGTGATACAATACAAGGTCCCTCAAAAGGGACTCAAACTCTTGGATTTGATATTCTCCATCATAATCAGATAGTAGTGCTTTAATATTCTTGCCAAGTTGATTTTGTACTTCATTCACAAATTCCTTGATCTTTTTAAGAGATTTTGACTTGTGTGTCATGAGATACGCATATCTATATCTATAAAGTCATCAATAATATAATGAAATATTGATATCCTTCTATAGAACTTGTGCTAAAAGGTCCAGACACAGTAGTATGTATGAGTCCTAATTAGTCACTTTCTCTTTCATTTTTACCGAAGAAGGGTGATTTATTCATCTTACCTAACAAACAACATTCACATCTCCCTATTGATTTAAAATAAAAAGATTCTAGATATATTTATAAAATCTAGAAACACACTTCTTGTTTATGTGACATAGACGACAGTTAGATAGGTAAGTTTTGTTTGAGTCATAGAGTTTTAACTTTTTGGTATATATGTTATGTACAACTATCTCAAGTTATAATAAATAGAGATCATAGGACATTGGGACAATGCCATGGAATATCTCATCTCTAGAGTTTCAGTTTCTTGGTATATATGTTATAAACATCTATTTCAAGTTCTAATAGGTAGATACCATAGGACATTAAGACACTACCATGGAATAGCTCATCATTGTAATCTCATCTCTTATCCAAACTAGATACATAATTAAAGTTTCAATTCATGGCAGGTACATAATAGGAGTTCTTCAATTCTGTTATAATGCCACCAGGAAGGGTATACCCATTAGGTGACTTATATGTAGAAACAACTCTTGCTCCATTATCTACTCTTAGATCCACCTCTCCCTTCAGTAACAATTTACTTCTTTGCAATCCTCCTTATTATAGAATATATGAGATTCACATCCAATATCCAATACCCAATATAAAGAAGTAGACAACTTTATGTCTATAACATATATACCTGAAGTGAAGATCTCTATACCCTCCTAATGCAGTTCCACAAGGAACACAGGACAACTTCTTTTCCAATGTCCATATTGGTGGCAATGGTGACAATTACCTTCCTTTTTGACAATTGCCTTTCTTGCCTACTCTTCCTTCAAATTTAAGTACAAATGAATTGGGTTTTTGGCTAATTGTACAATTTTTCTTAGATTTTCCTTTATCCATTGACTTTACCTTTCCTTTATTGACCATCAAAATGAACTTCAACTTGTCTTTCTTCATTTGATTCTCATAAATTTTCAATATGCCAAGCAAGATTGACAACATTTGACCAAATTTTTACATATTGTAGTTCATGAGAAATAGAGTATAAGATTTCAAAAATAATTGCAATATTACATCAATAGACAACTCTTTCCCTAAGAGGAATCTCAATCTTTCAAGAATTTCCACATATCCAATCAACTTGAGTACATGTGGCCCTACCAGATCTCCTTTAGTCATGTTGCACTTTGGGACATCAAACCTCTCTTGTCTTGCTTGTTATTGGCACATGTTCCTAAAATGTGTGAACATCTCCAAAACTATAATGTTCTCATTTTTATGCTCATGATTCATGTAGCATAGCATGAAGCACTTGAAACTAATAACATCATCATTATGCTGACAATAAGCTTTCCTTTCTTCTCTATGTGCATTTGGAATTGGTTGCTCTAGTTCATGTGTTTCTAGGATGTAGAGCTCATACACTCATGAGTGAGAAAAATTCTCAATGTCTATACTATTCTTGGAATCAATTTCCATTTAAGTCTTCTTTCTCAAGAACCTACATATATAACAAGTTGTATTTTGTGTTTGGAATTAGATTTATACATGAGTCGACAATGAGATTTGAAAATTTATTTGATTTTCTGATATTAATTTGGCTTTTAATTTATAATGATCTCACTATTTTGATCAAAGTAATATCCATCACTATAAATTTAGAAGATTATAGTGAGAAATATTCTAGTGAGACAATATCTATAATACATTGAGTTAGGAGTCAATTGAGGCTAACAACTTGTAACTTAACTATTTAGGTAGGTAACAAGTTACAATTGCGTCCAATACAATTCCCTGATAGAGATTGCACAACTCCTTGCCAATAATTCATTTTATGAAGTATATGCCAACTTTATTCCTATAGATTCTTAATCTTATTAAGATCACCTAGTCAAGTCCAACCCAAAGGCCAAATCAATAAGCTATGCACCCTACTGAGTAGACCCACATACTTATTATCATACTCCCACAAGATAGATGGTGCACCACGTTGAGCGTGCCCACACTTAGATGAATGAGGTTTTCATGTGTATTGAAAAATGGAAGGCATATTAAGTATTGATATCATCTTAAGACATTAGATATAATAATCATATGTGTTCAATCACCATTACATATATTATTTTATGTATCATACTGCAATAATCACCACAAGTAATAATATATGATATGGAAACTAGTACAACATTTAGAGACAACAAGAGTTGTAGTAAAACAACTAAGAGAATCACATCCAATGTAACTCTAATTATGCCTTTACATGGTTTCCAGGCGACCGAATGGCAAGCTTGTTGCCCTAATGAAGTTCCTTATTTGGTATTCCTTCGGTTGTTGATGGATTCAACTCTATGTCTTCATTAAAAACCTTATAAGGACCTTCTTTGTTTGTCTAAAATTTTAATCATCTCAGTATCTCCACTATTATCCATCTTTGATGTAATACATCATCCTATTCTAATTGTAAATATTAAATTTTACAAGGAAAATGTAGAAAGTGAGTCATGTCAAGCAATCTATATACATGTTATATAGTTTTAGATCACCGTCAAAACCCATTAATTACATGTTTTAGATCACAAGCATGCACCAAGAAAACCTAATTGCCATATCCACATATGCCAAACAAATAATTTAAAGGTGTCGCATTGGTTTATTTAATATAAATATATAATATCATATATGATAGTTGATGATCAATGTAAATACACATTGCACAATTTTTGTTTAATGAATCATCTATGGTTCAAGATTCATTTTGATATTAAAGGTTTATAACCTCACTCTATTGCCAATATAGAGTTTCAAGGAGAGGAGCTACAACAAAATTCCAAAAATTGTCACAGTAAAATCAAAGGCAATAGATATGTCATATATGTAAATATTGATATAAGGGATATTGAATGTACCTTGACGCACATTAGTTGTGCAACAAGTAGACACATTTTATGTTTGTGTATAAATTTCAATTTTGGACCTGATCTAAAGTGGTTTTTTGTTGTTGTTTTCTTATCATGACAACAACACCTTGTCTTCTTCTTTAAGAAGCTTCTTGTTCTCAAGACTCCACCCAAGGGCTCAACCTCTATGTTATCAACACAGATGAAGGAACTCTTAGTGCACCACCTAGGTCGCTAAGAGGAAGCAGATCCTGAAGTTGTTAACATGCTAGTCATCTCTCAAAACCCTTAACCTCCTATTATGATTTGTTGTCCTTAGTCTGAGTTTTTCTCTCTCCCAAAGGAAGAACTCCTAGACAAACTGTGTCACAATGTTATGATGGTGTATCTTAACCCCATGGATGTCACCTCTATTTATAAGATGAACATGGTTTTGGAATTTCCAAAATCAAATCACATTCTCAAAGTGATAATTAATCAATTGATTAACAAATAATTTTTGGACGGAAACAAACCATCTAGTCTCCTGAGTGGGATGGAAATCAACTTGTATATATTTTAGAACTATTATGAGCATATGTTTGATTGGTAACCTCGATTCCCTTATGTATCCTTATGTATGTGCCCATGTAGGTTCGGCATTATGTTTGTAATGATTTTCATAACCTCACAATCAAATATTTGTGTTTAGAAACACATCATTGCCACCCAAGTTATTTGACTAAGTTGAGCACAAGTTGAACCTATGAAGTGACCAATGCTACCATGATTGTATAATCCCTTTATCATAGTTATCTAGATTGAAATTGAGGAATGGAGTTGGAATCCTCTTAACATTGAGTCTATGTTTTTGGAACCAGAGCATGTAATTGAGATTTAATGATCTCAATATCACATCTAAGTCACATGATCATGGACATGCGTTTAAAAGTCTCTCTTATATAGTGTCCAAGATTGTAGGAAAAAAATGGGCAGAGAGTAGGAAGCATAAAAAAATTATCTATCCATATTCCCCAGAACTAATTATCGCCTCAACAACTATCAATACCTACATAATGGAAAGGATGGTTTTAATGAGTTCATTCTTGGTCCTAGAGAAAGTCTAATGACTATAAGTAATTTTATAGTCATGCACTAATGGTTGCACTAGGACTCATCTTCAGCAGCTTCTGGTCTCCACCACGTACAACAGACTCAGACGGTGTTTGCAGTAGCTCCTCCATAGATGGTAGGCTGACGTTGCCCTCCTAGAAATAGACAAAGGCAACCTTGCCTCTATGGAAGTCCACATGGACCAACTAGAACTCCTTTCATTTAATTTAGAAATGACAGGAAGGAGTTGTTCCTCCCATTGGTGTATTAGTCACCAACTTACTATCCCACAATTGTTTATCCCTTACTATCTCTCCCTTTAGCGGATAGGACTTGCTCAGACTCTCTATTGGTTACCATAACTAGTGAGCACAAACAACTATTACAAGAAATTGAGTTGTGTTCTGAGAAGCCCCCAGTATCCCTCTATTTATAGGAGGGGTTAGGGTATGGGTTACCAGTCTGTGTGGGAGTGGAAGGGACTGAAATTTCCATGAATTAATTTCTATGTGATAGGTGAATTTGTTAGTTCACTGGTGAATAGGTCGGTTGGGATAGTAAGCTGATCAGTTCACTCAATGAGTGGATTGTTTCACTTGTTTCCCAATCACAATTTGAATTGACAATTTGTTTCCAGTTAATCTCAAATATTAATTTCTTTTACTAGTCAAATTGAACAAGTGAAACATCAACTATTCTCATGAATTGGGAAAAATCACCAGAACACTCAGTTGGTATGACCGAGATGATTGGTTCACTAGGTGAACCGGCCGTCTCACCAACCTAAGCCAATCGGTTCACCCAGTGGCCTATCGGTTGGTGTCTTGACTCATGCAGAATTTAGCCAATTTAATTTCTAATCAACCTAACACCCTAACCAGTCAGTCTAACACTTGATCTTGATGATTTTGAGTCTAGTCAGTTAATTGGTTATTTTAATGAATACCCAAAAATATTTAATAATCATATTAAACATCATTCATTGATAAACTCCACTTCTAGATGAATTTCTATGTGTGTGACCGTCTAGGTCCCATATCACATTGACAGTGAATGTCCATAACTAGTTTATGACATCACAAGAAAACAGTGGTGCCTAGTCACACATAAGTGCTACCCAAGTGAATGGAAAGTTGGAGAACAACTTCAAACTATAATCTAAAGGTGTTATAGTGATATCTAGAATGAACTTGAGGCATGGAATCATCATTCTCTCAATGTTCAATCCATGTTCCTTGAACCAAGAGCAGACTATTTGAGATATATGTGACCTCAATATCATATATTGATTCACATGTGAATGCACATGCATTTCTCAGTATCACTTATTTAAGTATCCAAGATATCAAACATGAGTAAGAGGGACAAATCCTATCTACATCACTCACAGTCATCCTCATGTATCAAAGTCCATCTGATCATTACCTTTATGGAAACCCTTATTCAGGATTGCGGTGGATGATGATAGAGCACATTGAACGACATGTGATGAGTGTAGTGACTTCAGGTCTATGAACCACAATCACCACCTTCACTATGAGAGATGACTATGACCACCATGCATGGTTTCCATGTGTCACTCTCAAGGTGGGTATGTCTAATACATTGTTCCCTAACAAGTATATCTGTGCTTGGTTTGATATCACATGTCATGATTGAAGAGATTATATCTTCAACCAAAACACACTCTAGTCTCAAGTGTTATTGGTGTCTATCTGCCTTCCATAGTAGCAACTGACGAGGGACATAATAAGAATGTGCATACTCTTAACATATGTATGATCTCATTGTTCAAGTCATGTACTTGAAGACATACATCATTTAATATTGTCATTCTTTAGACATCCATTATGTTTCCTCATTATCTCATAACTGAGTGAAACATAATGAATTAGAATCTTTCCTTTAACATTATTAATCAAATACTTTATGTTATATGCCATGTCAATCATATATCATATTATTGGCTCTCTAGACATACCATACCAATAGACTCCCACTTGCACTTAGAGCCAATCACCCACGAATCTCATTCTTAGTGATTTCAACATGTCCATCATGTTTCTGCTACACAAGTGCTAATCCAGTGGGTTAACAACATTTTTCTATTTTTTTTATATTGCATATTCCTTATCTCTTTGTTGTATGATATCTTGAGACGAAACTATTGTAATATGCTATCTGATATTCCTTGGCTAACATGTAGCTCCATTTTTGTAGTAGTATTTCTATGGTGTCAACAATGGTTGGAACATCTTCAAGTTCATCCGTATGAACTTCTAGATCCATATAGTATCCACTCATGTGCTCATAACACTAGGATACTCGGCTTCAATTGTAGAATTGAATTAATGGCATGCATTTCATAACTCTTCCAACTTCCAACTCTTTTCTTATGATTAAACACATTTTATATTGCAATCACTTTCTGTCATTTTGTAAGCTTGCATCGGTGTAACTATTTACACCCAACTCTTCCTTGTTGCTATAAACTAGTAATTGATCCTTTAATGCTTCACAAGTACTAATGGATATCTTTAATGACATTCCAATGAATTTCATTGGAAATTAATACCATCTTATTATGTCCAGTACATACAAGAGTATGGGATGAGCATACATTTATATAGAATACATGATAGATCTGATTGCAAGTGCATATGGAATCTTACTTATGCTTCCATTCTTCATAAGAATCGGAACATAGGGTCCGTGAGAGACTAATCTCGAATTCTCTCTCATGGATCCTACATGTTGAACTCTTTCAACATCTTGCAATTGTATGTGATCATACTTAGGTTATGAAACTTTCAAGAACTATTTCTATAGATCTCGATCCCTATCACGTAGGATGTTTCACCTAATCCTTCATTACTGAAGATATTTTCCATTGAAGGTCTTAATACTAGCATTACTGAGATGTTATTCCTCATCAATATGTGGAATATTCATATATGCTCGTACTAACCCTTTTGTAATCACAAAATTCATCTTTTGTCTTGATTCAAGTCAAACTCTTTGACTATCTTGTTAAGTCAAAAGATCCCATTTCTGAGATGCTTGTTTCAATCTCTCAAATTGAACTCTATAGCTTATAGATTTTATTTGCATCAATGAAGTTATACAACCTTTAGGCTGTGTCACATACGCATCCTCTCAAATATTCCTTTTAAGGAATCTGATTTTAATCTTCATATGCCAAATATCATAGTCTATACTAGCTGCAACAACAACCATGACAATTGTTAAAGGAATTTCTTCATGTTCAACAATTTGAATTGATTTGAAAAACCTTTCCAACCAGTCTTCCCTTTTAGTTTATCCATGTTGGTCTTCCAATGAAAAGCCAATTTCACCCTATGAGTTTTACCCCTTTAGGTGGTACTAGTAGGCTCATACCTTGCTAGTGTACATGGACTCCATAATGGCTTAAGCCACTTCTCAGTATCTGGTTTTCAATAGCTTCTAGTTGATTTGTTGGCAAATTTTTTCTAACCAACCTATCTAAGTTGTTGGATACACAATCTTTCAATCTCAATGTGTTTTACTAGAACTATGAGGTTTTGTGTTACCTAAGGAACTTGAGATTCCACAAAAATGTGTGAATATCACTTATTCTCATTACCTTCTTGTTGACCTATAACCTTTCAAGTTCTACTTTTACTCCCATTAATTCTTTTGGAACTCAGTTATCCTATCAACAAAACACTTTTGTTATAAAATTATGATTAAAGTATCATTCAACAATTATGGTATGTGGATAAACATTTTCAAGAAACTAATTTATTTATAGGTTTTAATCGTTAAGACATATCACAACAATCCCATATCATATCACATATGATGTCTTTTGAACCATTTAATATATATTTTTAGTGTAAAGTATGTATCTTTTAGGAAATTAGATTAAATGATAATCACGTCACGAGCATGTTCCTTCTTTTTGACACATCGTCATGTTTTATGTGGATTTGACTTGTGATACACTATCACGGTCTATCCAGAAGGTTCTCAAACTAATGATGTAAAGTATTTCAACATTTGATCACATCAAAGTTTCTTAATACGTTTATTAAAGTTATACTTCATTCACAATCTCCTTGAACACTTCAAGAGATTCATGTTTGTATTTCATCAGATACAAACTCTGTATCTACAAAGATTATTAGTGGATATAATGAAGTACAAACAACTACCTCTAGAATTTATTCCATAAGATTTTCATACATCAATATGTATAAGTTTTAACAGAATGATTATCCTTCCACTACATATAGTGAAGGGTATTTTTTCATATTTCTCATAATTAAGAGTTGCATGTCTCTTACTGGTTCAATAAACAATAGAGTCTAGATAAACACCAATATGGATTCTAGAAATGCATTTCTCATATATGTTCTCTAGATGACTATGCTAAAGTTTGTTTGAGTTGTCATTTATAATCCTTTAGGTTTTATGCTATAAACATTCACCTTTAGATCCTTTCATGTAAAGAGCACTATATGATTAGGGAATTGCCACACAAGATCACATCTTTGACATAGAACTACTAAAAACAAATTTTATTGATTTATCATCCTTGTCGTACAAGATGCATAAAGTAAAATGTTTCTGTTTTGGAATAATGAAATAGTAGCTAGTTAAATTAACTCTATTAAATGTCCAATGGGCTAAGAAAAATTTAAATGTAGAATAAACATACAACAACTCTTGCTCCGCACAATCCATCCATAACCTTTCATAAAGGCTTTACTTCTTATTAGATTCTACACATCAATGTATGTCAGATCCACATCCTGTATCACATACCAAGATGAATAAGTAACTAAATTTATCTTATAACATTTATACCTAAAGTAGAGGCCTCGTCCCCTTCCTTTCTCTTCTTTAATTCATCCAGAAAGAGAGGGAAATTCCTTTTCAAATGTCCAGACTGGTGACAATGGTGGCAATCACCTCTTTGCTTTACTCCTCCCATTGGCTTGAGATATGAAGTCTTGGGCTTCTGGCTAGCTTTTGAACTCTTCTTAGCTTTGCCTTTGCCTTTATACTTCCCCTTTGTCTTAATAATCATCATCACATATTTGGGCTTGTTTTTCTTCACTTGTGTCTCATATGTTCTCAACATGCCTAATAACTCTGTTGACGGCTTGTCAAAGTCACTCATGTTGTAGTTCATGACAAACTGATTGTATTATTCTTGTAGAGACTACAAAACCACATCAGTGACCAACTCTTAACCTAAGGGGAACCCCAGTCTAGCTAGGTTCTCTATATACCCAATGAGCCGAAGCACACAAGGACCTACCGAATCTCCTTATGGTATGTTACATCTGAACAATGCTTTAGATACATCAAATCTCTCCTATATTTCCAGATCTTGGAACTTGTTTTTAAGATGTGTGACCATATCAATAACATCCATGTTCTCATGTTGCCTTTACAAATCATAGTTCATGGAACATAGCATCAGACACTTAACATCAACGACATGTTCAGTATGGTTCTGGTAAGCATCCTTGTCAACCTTAGGTGTAGTTGGAAGAGGTTCATCTAGCTCTAGTGTCTCTAAGACATAGAGCTTGTGCTCCTATGTGAGAATGATTATCAGTGTCCTGAACCAGTTGTGGAAATTATTCCCATTTAACTTGTTATGACCGCATCTGAGCTAAATTGGTAAACTAGGGTTCACCTGGATGATTATATGCTTAATTGGATTGATCATTTCTTAAATATAATTAATGATGATAATTCACTTATGATTTTTTAAACCTAATAAGAATGTTAAGTTTTCTATTGTTTGAGAAATTTGGATTTGAGAAATACAAACCCTAGTTGGTTGAAATTAGGGTTTTGATGGTACATGAGTATGGAATTTGATCAAGATAGTAGTACGGTAAATAATTTATCATATTTTATACGTAATTTGGATTTAATTGAAATTTGGATATAATATGTATAACTCAATCATGCATTTCTATGAAAAATTTCAGAATTTTTGGATGTTCTTTGAAAGTCATTCTCGATCGAGATATACTTCAACCAACCATGCTGACAGAATGTTGTGTAGTAGTATATTGTTTGATTTTTAGTTATTTATTGGTAACTCCAAATGATCTGAAATTTTAACTACAGATCTAAAACTCAATCTTAAACAATATGTAAAATTTTTATAATTTTTGAATGCATTTAGACCTTATCAGTAGAAGAATTGTTGTAACTGACATTTCTGGAGAAATATGGATAGTAGTGCACTATTCTATTTTTATTTATTTAATGGAAGCTTGGAATGATCTCAAATTTTATCTGAAGCTTTCTAATTCAATTATACACAACATATTAAATTATCATAATTTTTAGAGAAGGTTTGACAGAAACCTTTTTATGACAGAAAAATCTGCTGAAATAAGAAAAAGTTTAGTGAGGGGTCAATGTGCAATTAACCCAACCAGCTCAATTGCTCTATATGGTCAAACTAACACACAAGTAGCTCTCATAATTTGTGATTCAATCTAGAGAAACGAAATCCTAGAGAGAGAGAGAGAGAGAGTTTGTAACGACCCCGCCTCCCAGTAACCCCCAATTAAGGGAGACCAAGAGGTCAGAGCCATTATCCAAATTTCCAGATCAAAGGTTCAACAAATAATCAATAATAATTATCAAATTATACTAAACTAAACTGAAAGGCTGTAATAAAATTTAACTTTGCATACCTTTTGAAAACTTTGATTTCTAAACTTCTATCCATGTATGAATTCTATTCTAACTATTCCTCCTCACACTTTAATTCATATTAAATTACACATGTGCCACTTTACTATTTGTTCTTTTCCTTGTACCTAAAATGCTGACAAAAAAAATGTCAGTCAGCATAAAGCTGGTATGTGGGGGAAACAATAATCGTGCAATTAATAACAACATACTGCAGTTAATTACAATTTAACCACCAACTTTATGTTTTAAATATAATTGCACGATCCACACATATCATATCCTCTATGTTGTCCCTACAGTGGACTTGGATGCTACCTTCCTTATGGTAGATCCCCATTAAACCCCTCATGATCCTACCTAACTGGTGAATTAGTTTCTAGGGTTGAGTCACATGGCACTACCCGTAGGTAGCCCACTCCTTAACTCATGGCGTGCTATAGAGTCTCATGGCACTACATGTGGGTAGCCCAATTTCTAACTCATGATAGCCTAAACCTTACTCTAGGTTACCCTTTTTAGCATTTACAAAGCCATAGAGGAGGACCTGGATCTAAGCCAGTTTTATATTCATCTATAGTGATAGTCATAGTCACTCTATAGTTGCATGAAATAAAAGGCATCCAACAGTTATTTTCAAGCAACCGATAAAATTGTTCGGAACTCACCATGAATATAAAGTGATTATTCATAAGCATAACCACATACCTGTCAGGATGATTTGAGACAGAATAATCCATGCAAGTAAGAAATCCAAGCAAGCAAGAACACATATCAAGATCCTAAAATAATCATACAATTTCCTTTTATTAATCATGCCATCAAGATCTACTAAACCTAGCTCGCTTCCTAGGGTTTCTAGTCCACTTTTAGGGTTTCCATTGCAATTAGGGTTTCCCTTCATCTTTTACTATTTTAAACCCTAATTTAATGCAATTGATCATAAACCCTAATTATCTCAGCATCTAATACTCAGTTTCAGATTAAAGGCATAATTAACCATTAAATAAGTCCATTAAGACTCTTTTACATTAAAGCTACCACTTTTTATCCTTTTAATCCATGACAAGATCATTATGCTCATTTATCATCAATTCATAGTTAACTATGGTCTAATCCACATATGAACTCTATTTGTCATTAATTAATACCTTTATCCATTAGAAAACCCTAGTTACTTGAAAAAGCTTAAAATTATTCACAATTAAAGCCATTAATTACATGCCATTGATTATATGGTATTTATTCACAATTAGGAACTTTTATACTTGAAAAAGCTTGAAATTGTCATATCTCAACTTTAATCATGGAATTGATCAATTAAAGCCATTAACAGTCTCATTCACTAAGATTAGGGTTTCAAGGCCCATTAAAGCATATTTACGCACATGAACCTCTCAATTAAACTAATTACATGCAAAGTCCATCCTTTTTGTTCTTAATGTACCTTTTTACATTTAACAGGTGAATATCAACTTTAAACACCCATTTAACCCTTCCCCAAATCATTAATCAGCAATGATTTGAGTTTTGCATTAATTAAACCATCAAAGATATCATCTGTGCACACTTTTTGAATTGCACTCAGAATCAGGCTTCAATTATATTTTTAATGGATTCCCCTCATTTTTTTGAGAAACTTTTATATTTTATGCATATTCATCCGAGCTACTATTAAGTAGATATGATTTTTGTAATAAAACCTTACTTGGACCAATCAGAAGCTGCCACATCACTCGTTCATGCAACGTAACCCGACTTAGTTGAAAACATTTTGAATTGTCAATTATACCCCCATGCAGCTCTTGGGCTCTTCACAACTTGAAAGGGCAAAAATGTCCAATGCCCGCTCGTCTCCTTCCTCCGTGCGCCCTAGCGCAGCCGCGGCAGGCAAGGAGCAGGTGCAGCTGGGCCACCCTCCCCGGACATCGTCAGCAACCAGGGTTGGATCCCAGGCCTCCGCTAGACCTCCCTGCACTTCAGGGTGCCCTCGGCCTGTGTCCAAGGGAACCAGTTCGTGTTGGCCGCGTCTGCGACCACCTGCAAGCCTTGCAGCCAGGCTGTGGTTGTCATGCCTAGGTTCAGGCATGGTGACGACGGCGGAGCTTCTCCCTGACATCATGGAACCTCTCTCATTGACCGTGGTGACCCCACGAGTCCTCCTTCATTGCCGCAACTACTCCCGCATCCAAAGAATCACATGTATTCTTCTGATTAGACTCGACACCCCTACTAGCTCGCTCGCGTTTTCAGGGCCCCATGCTCTCAAGACTCGTCTTCCATAGCAGCCTACCTCTGTCGCCATCTATTAGCATCAGGCCACTCTTCCTAGACATCCCTGGCCATCTCCTTCCCAAGATTCCCTCATGAAGGATAGACCCATGAACACGCTTACTGTTGTGTTCCCAGTCATGATCATTGAGGAGGGGTGGTTTCCTACCACCACTTGGCCCCCCCTTTGCAGTCGCAGGTTGGTACCAAGCTCTTCTACAAACTGGCAGAGAGGGTGGGGTTGCACTAGGGTCAAGGACTTCCTTCTTCTGATTGGTGATGATAACAGGGTTTAGGGTGCCCTAGTCACACATCCACAACTCCCTTTATATAGGGTGTGAGTTAAAACTCTTAGGGTTTGAAGTTGAGGAATGATGGAGTCATGAAGCATCTATTGTTGCTTCTTCGGAAAATGTCGTGCATAAAAAAGAGATTAACTCCCACTATTGTTCATTGGATAAACCACTTACATAAAAGTACTTTTTTCCTCTATCCCTTTCCCAAAGTAGAAATTCGTCCTTTTCACAAAAGGTCATATCCTATAAATCTATCAAGGAAGGTAGAGAATGAGGATTTACTTATTGAGTTATTCCTCAATATATTCTTCAAAACTTGGTTGTTGGTTCACCTCCCTTTTTGGTATATTCTTTAGACTATTTGTCCTCCTTTCTCAGAAAATCATACAAACCCTTGGGACATCTTATATGATAATTTCCCTTTTAGTCATCTTATTAAAACAATATCATTATTTCTTGGAATATTATTTTCCTCCATATTTCTAGAATTATCTTTTATTTCTTTTCCCCTTTTTTTCAATTTCTTTCATTAGAAAACTCATATAAACGAAATTTACTCAATTGTGGCGATTAATGCCACTTTCTAGAGATTTCTATGTATTTCTCATAAATATTTTGCTTAAAAATTCAGTATCTTGTATCTTTTCTAATATTTGGACTTTTCTGCTCTTTTATATCCTTTATTGGATTAACATAATAATAAGAATCACGAAATTCCTATCCAAAGGTATATTTGCAAAGAAATCCATCCTTTGAAGCAAAGCATACAACCTTTTCAATTAAGTCCAAATTCATAAAATCCATACATTTCAATCATGTAAACATATGCAAAATTGAGGTTGTAACAAAGTTAGGGTTTAAGAGGAGAAATTGATGGAGATGTTGACCTAGGGTTTTGCGGTCCGAGGAATGATGAAATCATGTAAGTTTAGCTTCTATGGATATAATTTCATGGTGAATCTTCTCTCACATGTCAAAATTTCGTCCCTCCTCTGATTTGATCCAAAATGTTATCAAAACTTCCCCTTTCTCACTCTTTCTTCATAATCCCTCATTTTTAGGGTTTCTGAGTTGAAAGGAAGAAGAATTGGGTGAATTGTTAGGGATTTGATATGGATTTGAGATTTTCATATATGGGATACATTTTTAAGGTGTTTTCACACCTTAGGGTGAATGGGAACTTCCTTTAAATAGTATATTGCATGAAAATTGGTTAAATCATCCATAATCTTTAATTGCTCAGTATGCGACTACAACCCTGAATTGTGTTTTTGATCTAAGTTGTTGCAAAATGATATGAAATGGATTCTTCCTCTGTTTGGATGAATTTCAGTTGATAAAAACATATTATAAATGTATACAATACATCCTAATGAGAATTCCCTAAGTATTCGTAGAGGTTATAAGAGTAAACTGAAATATAGGGAATTTGTCTATGACTGGAATTATTCTATAATTAAATAGAGAAATTTGTTTATCTGGATTCCCTTGGTTATGAATGATTGTTTATCTGAATTCATAGTACATATATGTCAGATACTATCTTGGATTTCATTTAAGGTGAATAGTGTTTGTTTTATATCTCAGTAAAGAGGGTGAAACATTAGATGCGAGGAAAGTTGGATATTTGTGAATAGATATCATGAAATCAATTTGAACGGATTTTCTTGACATGATAGACTTTATTTATTCAATTTTATTATTGATGCATGTTATCTCAATGAATGGCATGGAAACCCAAATTCAGCTCAGTTCAAAGGTTTCATACATATATTGATTTTATATGATTTGTTGATAGTAGTCTTTATTCAGTGAATGTTTATGTCGCATGAAATCCTTATGAGAGCCATGTGATAAGTGAATGAGGTAAATTAAACCCTAAGGATAGGGTGTTCAATGAATCAAGTATTTTGATATCAATGTTCTTAGTATGAGATGTGGTGATGCACAACTCAAGATTTGGGTTGAGGTGCATGTTTTCCAAGAAAGTACAAATAACTTACAAGTGTAAATGTCGATTACTCGTGTGTCAAGTAATTAATTCTTATCAGTGTATTAAGAAGTTCAATTGCATGATTCTAGTGTATAAAGTATCAAGTGGACATGTATTTTGTTATTTAAGAATTTTTGTCTGTCTGCAGGTATAAAATGTTGATTTCTCAGTATATTACAGTGTTTTGAGTATATTGCTCTGCCAAGTTTAGAATAATATACATGTTGTGTTATAAAATTCAAATAAATAGACACGGTACCATAGAGATACCAGAGTCAAGTATAAGTAAGGGAAAAGATACAATATAGAAAGAGCTTTTCAAGAATAATAAAATAATAGACATAGGTGCCCTGAACATCATAGATTCCCTACGGATGTCTGCACTGTAGGGAGGAAATGATCCACCCTGGCAGTGACCAGTATATGGGGATCGGATCGCACCCACAGAGCGTGTGGGGAGACGAAGCCCTTGAGGAAGTCTCCTAAGAGAATATATGTTACCCAACATGAATCGGAGATCACAGTGGTAACCCAGAGGTACCCACAGAGCGTACCAAGATGAGGTCTACAGAGCGTCTCAGACCCTCCTCCTGTGTACTCAGCCTAGAAGGAGAGGTCCAATTAAAGGTCATCTATTTATCCACCTTAGTCAGACGTGACGATTTGAGTCAAGCAAACCCGGATTCAGTTCTAGGCTTAGCTTCCTGGGTTTTAAGCTAAGTCTTGTACGGTGAGATCATAGTTCACTATGAGTCTTCATATGTAGAGTACACTGTATATGATCAGGGCATAATAAAATGAATGAGAGGTCAAACAAGAGTGTACAGTTATTCAATTAGTCTTTGTATGTTTCTGAATTATTAGTTCTCTTTAAGATCAATCAAGTATTTCATATATTGATTCACTCTTATAGATATTTAGAGAATCCTGCCATATTTATGATTGTCAATTATTAGACTCTTTAAAGCTTAATGCTGTTATAATTGATATCAATATCTCAAAAATATATTTGTAATTATATCAGTGCTTTAGACTATTTCTTTGAAGTACTCATTCACTGAGCGAGTAGGCTCACCCCTCTACTCACAATATTTAGGGAAACCACGTGGACTTTAAGAAGGTCAAAGCATCAGAGTATATCTACCACATGAGTTATGTATGAGATTAGTTTAGTTCAGTCAGTCTCTATCACTCTAGGTCCTAGTATAGATGTGAGAGTGTTATAAGTGATGTTTTGTATCTTTGTTTTCTTAATAAGAGAGAATGTATCTGATTATTATGTCATATATACCTAAGAATGAATGTATGGATGTGTATCATTAATGATGAGATTACATTATAGAAATAAAAGTTCAATTCTCTTGTAAAGTTAGTTTATGTGGTTCAATGCACGAAAACAAAGATTTTGAAAGAGAAGGAAAAGTTAAGGGTGATCTTTGCATTACGTTAAATCCTCAATTTATGCCCTAATCTCATGATTAGTGGAAATTGTGAGATCGGGGTGTAACATAACTTGTCCTTATCAAGGATTGATCGTAGAGAAAAGTTGTTGTTGTGTGTTGCCATTTGATTCTACAAAAGAATTTCAATTTTGTCAAAGACTCATTTTTTATTTGATTTGATTTGATTAAATTGACGATATTAGTTAGCTCTTTAATTGACTATCACTCTTATTATTTTGATCAAATTGACAACTCTCAACTATCTATTTGGGAGATTGCAGTGAATAAAATCCAAATGAGCCAAGATCCAAAATAATTCAATTACTACCCGGCCAACCCCATCGTCCATAATCAATCATTAAGCGGCGATGTTTTCTAGGTTACA
Source organism: Alisma plantago-aquatica (assembly GCA_963693085.1). NCBI lineage: Eukaryota > Viridiplantae > Streptophyta > Magnoliopsida > Alismatales > Alismataceae > Alisma > Alisma plantago-aquatica. The sequence continues at coordinate 1,618,654,142 of OY856409.1, read as the reverse complement.
TCTTATACAATTCTTGGATAGATAATATGCACAACTCTTTGCCATAATTATTTATATGCTTCTTATGCTTAATCCCATTAAGTTCACGCAGTTAAGCCTGACCCAAAAGTTGACACGACAATAATGCATCCCACTTGGAAGAAACCTACATTACTACCATCACACTTCAAAAAAATGGACGGTGCACCACACTTGGGCATAACCTATGCTTAGTCAATCAAGCTTTACATGTTCGTCGCTAATGGAAAGAATAAATATTTTTTATCGGGGGATTATATATATATATATATATATATATATATATATATATCCAATCACCACATACTAGTACATACCATATACATAATGTTGGATCTAGGGCTCTAGAGGAGAGTGAATAGAGCTTCAAAACTTGCACAAAATACTTAGACATTCAATTATATCAATTGAAACCAAATACTAAAAGTAAATTTGAAGTCCTATATAAACAAGCATAGCAAGTATGAGAGACATTGAAACAATCACTTGGATAAGGTGTTTAGAGTGGTTCCAATCTCCGAACAAGGAGACTGTCAGTCCACTACCTAAATAGGTCAACCTCTAGGACTTTTCAACTCATGTATACTTATATTTCATTATAAGACATACAAGAAGACCAACTTACATCCAAGGTCTTACCTATCCAAGAGCTAGTCTTCTACCTCACAACAGGTCTTACCCACTCTTGTAAGCAACTCGATTCCTTCTCCAAGGGTATTTCCTCCTTGCAACAACTCTTCAACCTAGAGGATTTACCCACCAAGTTTCTTGGATTATCTTCCTTGTCCTTCTCCTTCACTTGGAGAAGATCTTCACACCTTCTTTAGCCTTGAAGAAGAACATCAACTCTTCTTTCACTCAAAAAGATCACTTCAGCCTTTGCACTTTGATAAAGGGGAATGGGAAATGGAGAGATGGATAGCTTTTCAAGGCAACAATGAGGTATCTCTCTTACAATATTCCTAACGCACACATAATCATGCAATGCTTTGTAAATGAGAGAGATAAAGGGGCTCAAAGGGGTTTTGCACACTCAACTATAGAAAGGACCAAGGATAGCATGACTGAGAAACCTTGGAATGAACTCCTAGGGGTCCTGTTATAGCTACGAGTGTTCCTTTGAATATGGGATCACTTAAGAATGAAAAATAGCCATTTCACAACTTGCAATGGATCTATTTTCATTTCTAACAACTCTCCTACGGTTGGAATCACTTTTTTGCATTTTCTAGTGTATTCGGTCCACTTTCAATAAAGGTAACTTGACCGATCCATTATTAAGAAAAGACCATTTTCAAACTATCCGTCGAATATGTCCTGGGGTGACTATACTAATTAGCTAAATCATCTTTGGATAGAAAGTTGGTCGGTCGAGTTCTGTGAGTGTACAACTCGACCGATCTAATCATTTCCAAAAATCCATCATTGATCGGTCTAGATTCAAACTTGACCAACAAAGTTGATGTGATAAATGTTCCAAAATGATTTTAAAGTGATCAAACGATGGAATTAAGTGTCCCTAATTTTTTCACATATTAGTTGCAAGTCATATCATCAATGCAAATAATTGCAAAAATATTCCAAGGTGGTTTGGAGCATTTTCCACAAAAGTTCATTTGCATTGCTTTTGACTTGAACTTGGACAAGCTAGGGCTTGGTTAATTTGATCCTTTTCATGTACCTAATGCCTGAAATCAATCTTAAACAAACATATTAGATACATATGAATGGAATGGTTTAGTCATTATCAAAATATGGAAATTGTATAACTCTCAAGTCAACATTCTCCCCCTTTTTGACAATGACAAACCATTCCAAAATATATTGAAAAGGATATGTAAAGTTATACCTCGACCTTGTGAATTGCAAGGGGATCCATAATTTTAACAATGCGAATTGCTCCCCCTCAAACTATTCTCACTCTTACCTAAATAGTTAGTCTTTCTACACAAAGCTATATAACGTGTATACTACATGGTCATTTAGCAAGCCACATGATAAAACATATACTGAGACAAGAAAAGGATCATATAGGTAGTAATAACAATATAGTTGAGCTTCAAAACATTGAACATCTCTCCCCTTTTTGGTATTATCAAAAAGGAAGTGGGGTAGAAGAGCATAAAAATAGGTCTTCTCCAAGCACAGCCAAAAACATATAACTAAGAGATAAAACATTCAACCACATAACACACACCAAACAGAGATGAGAATAGAGAGAGAAACAAGCAACTTGTGTCATAATAAAAATATGGAAAGCATACCAATAACTCATGTGATAGAGAACACATAGAGTTATGACATGTATGATTAAGATTACAACACATAAGCATGTTCTAAAGGAAACTACAAGACAAACAATGAAAGCAACATGATGATAGAAATAGTATAGCTCAAATAATGTGCCCAGATATCTTTAGTATAAAATAGTCCAGAAAGATATATATGATCAACATCTAAGAGCTAAAAACTAAAACATCTAAACATCTAGGCTATCCAAGTGAAAAGGGTCATCGTCAGCTTCATCCCCATCAACTGCAGGCTCATAGTCCTCATCTCCATCTGAAGGTGCAACAGAGACAAAAACTTCACCTTCATCACCAGAGCCATCAGAACCAACATCAGGGCCATCATCCTCAGAGGCCTTCTCATTGTCAACAACTTCATATTCCTCATCAATTTGTTAAGGAATCTCCTCATCGGTAGAAGTACCAAAACCACGACAAGGCCACATGACATTCTTCTCATCCCATGACATGCCAAGATCATGGATCTCATTGGCCTAAGGGAAAGTGGGAGCAGAAGTGCCAAGGCTGGAAAGGGTCTTGAGTCCTACTCCTTAAAAAAAGCATGGCAGCTATGCAGAAAACATTGGGACAGGGCGGAATGGGCATGCTGGATATGGCGTTCTCCCGCCCCTAACCGCATTAAGGTGAGTGCATGGAAGATTCTTCAAGGAAGGATGGTTACTGAAGATTACTTACAGAAGAAGGGGTTTAGTCTGGCATCTAGGTGCTGCTTATGTAAGAATCATATGGAAACAGCCAACCATATCTTCTGGTCTTGTGACCTTGCGAAAGCCATATGGGATAGAGCAAGCTCTATGCTACTATTCAGGCCTACATTCGTTTCAGACCTCATGAACCTCATGGACAAAAGGAGCAAACTTATTAGCATACTTATCATATACCACATTTGGTGTGATAGGAATAGAACCATTTTTGAGAATGTTAACCCCTCTATCAATGTTGTGTGGAGGAGGATAGATAGTGATTACAAAGTCCTACACAGATAGGACGTTTTGAGCTTCGCTCCTCTTTGTACAGTTTTTTGTGTGAAGGAATATAGTGGCACGCTTACTGATAAAAAAAAGCTATGTGGCCAGTGGGTAGAGGTAGCACTTTATGTGTAGGTGAAGGGGTAGGTCCACCAACAAAAAAGGGTGTGGTAGCGGACACACCACGTGGAGGGGCCAGGTAGAAGTGATTATATGCAAAGGAAGCATAATCACCACCTGGGACGGGTTGGTAGGCAAGGTAAGGAACATGATAGGTTCATGGTCGACATGATCTAGCATAGGTCCTGATGCATATGCTCCTGATCTTGTAGGTTATATGCCTACTAATGAACCATGTAACCCATGAGGGATTCATTGGATACATTAAATGAGGCATGGGAAGGTTGGGATGGTGGTGGAGGTGGAGGTGTCCAGGTAAAGGTAGAGGATCCAAGTGTGGTGCAAGAATATGTACCATAAAGGTATTCTTGATTTTGGTTTCACTAATACAGACTCCTTTTCTAAAGGGTTTGTAATGAAGATCATGAAAAGAGACTTGTCAGTCACAAATGTGAAGAGACCATAGATCAGGGTTGGGTAGGGTGGGAGGGTGCCTCGGGTATTCTTCCTAGAGTAAAAGTAGGTCATGTGGTGGAGCATCTAAACCACTTGACTCATATGTTCTTCAAAAGACAATACATAATTACTGCGGTATTCTCTACAATTTTATTTTGATTCTTCTTGGGGTGAATATTGCAGTTGACTACCTGAGAAAGTATGTGGTTTTTGAGACCCAAGGAAGAGGATGGGATGGTGGACTTCTTCCTATAGGGTGTCTGAGGGTTCTTTAAGAACTTATGAATATTAGGGAGAGTAGTATCATATTTCTTGTAGAAGGACTCAAGTTCAAGCAAGTCAAAATACTCTAGATAATCTTTCCTGCACGTGTCGGTTACCTCAGTACCATTAAAGAACATATTCAAGGTATCTTCTGAGATTGTGAATTTCGTATCGGCAATCATGGATGTGATAATCACTTGAGTATTAGGAGGGGGGTACAAGAGAGTCATAGTTTCATGAAATATTGGCATAAAATTCATGGACCACCTTAGTGCTTGTAATGGAATTGTGAAAGCATCGATGTTCGACACTCAAGGCTGCAAGGTGATGGTCATAAAGCAACTCATCTACCTCATCTATCACCTCTTGTTTATGCTGAAGGGGCTCATACAAGGCATAGAAAGGAAGAGGCTTCCTAGGAAGGAGCTACTTGTACCTATTTACAGCTTTGGTTGAAACAAAGAAGGTGTCATTGAAGGGAATGAGGTGAGAGTTGGAGGATATCGATGGTTCTCTAGAAGATGCGACCATCTTTCTTCTATTTTAAGACATATAGGAAAGTGGAGAAGATTGAGAGACAAAACATGAGAAAAACACCATAAAATTTCATCTAACCACCTAGGGCAGATAGGAAAAGGTGCTAGGTAGGTCAAACAAAGGCTAGCTAGAGCTAGGAGAGGGAAGGTTGATGTTAGGGCTGAGAGCTTGAGAGAGCTGGAGGAGGATTGCTCGACTTTTCTCTAGTTGAGAGGGATAATTTTTATCCGAAACCTATTTAAGAATTGGTCCCGCCCGGCCATCGGTCAACTTCTAAGAGAAAGAAACTCCACCGAATGGCTTTTTACAAAAGACCTCATCCACCAATATGTTGAGTTGGCAACTTGACCGACATACGTTTATGTCCCAAACTTAGAAATTCTAATTTCTAGCCATTTGAGTTCTAACTAAATTTATTTTTCTAGTCCATTTTTCATTTTTGACATACTTAGGCACATATCACTCATCATTGGGTATTGTTTGGTGATAAAACAATTGTTTGCAAAAAATACCTAAAAGAAGCAAAAAAACAAGGCATAAGAACATGAAATTTTAGCACTGTAGCAAGCAAGTGTTATCAAGACATGAGAAAAGAATATAGGATAGATAACAACTAGCTAGATGGAAGCTCACTATCATACAAAGCAGTTATGAGCAGTTTAGATCTAATAAAATTAAATTTCTCTGTAGCTAGAGGTTTAGTATAAATGTTTATCAACTGGTTTTCTGTGTCCACATGCATGATATAAATATCCTTCTTGACAATGTGATCACGAAGAAAATGATAGTGAACCTCTATATTCTTGGCTCTACTATGCATTATAGGATTGTAAGAAAAATTGATTGCACTAGTATCATGAAAATATATAGGAGAAGCATCAAAATAAATGTTAAATTCTTGGAGCATTTTCTTCATCCATAGAATGTGGGCACAACAACTCTCGACTGTGATATATTCAACCTCGATAGTTGATAGAGCCACTGTGCTCAGTTTCTTGGAAAACCAAGACACCAAGCAGGGTCCTAGGAGGAAGCAAGTTCTACTTGTGTACTTTTATCAATCAAACATCATGCATAATCAACATCACTATAAGTAATAAGAGTAAAATCCCTTGACTTAGGATACCATAGTCCAAAACTCTAGTTTTTGGCTAAGTACCTTAAAATCCTCTTAACAACTATAACATGTGATTTCTTGGGATTTGATTGAAAGTGAGCACACAAGCCAACACTAAACATTATGTTAGGTATAGAGGCAGTTAAATAAAGTACACTTCCAATCATACCTCTATAGAGCTTCTAATCCACTTTCTCACCTTGTTCATCTCTATCAAGTTTGGCAGTGTTTGACATGGGGGTGTCCATCATCTTGGTGTTCTCCATCCCAAAGCACTTAAGTAGATCACTTGTGTACTTGTCTTGGTTGATGAAGTTCCCATCTTTAGTTTTGTTGATTTGAAAGCTGAGGAATAATGTAAGTTCACCCATCATGCTCATATCAAACTCACTCTGCATAAGATCACCAAACTCCTTGCAAAGATCAAGATTATTTCTTCCAAAAATGATATCATCAACATAAATTTGAATGATAAGAATAGAAGTGTGTTAAAGGAACACGGTAGAAAAACTTTTCCCATGATATAACCATCATCTAACATAAAGTTCTTTAGTTTCTCATACCAAGCTTGAGGTTCTTGTTTGATTCCATAGAGAGCTTTTTGCAATGGATATAAATGATTTTTAAAACTATCATGTTCAAATCCAGGAGGTTAAGTAGCATATACGTACTCCTCAATTGTACTATTCAAAATGTACTTTTAACATCCATTTGATATACAAGAAAATTCTTGTAACTAGCAAAAGAAAGAAAAATTATAATAGACTCAATTCTAGCTACATGTGCATATGTTTCATCAAAATATATACCTTCATGTTGATTCTATTCTTGATCCTCTAACGTTGCTTTGTTTCTTACCACCTTTCCACTTTCATCTAGCTTGTTGCGGTAGACCCACTCGGTGTTAATGATCTTTCTATCGCATGGTCTTGGCTCAAGAGTCCACACTTTGTTCTTCTCAAATTGCTCTAGTTCTTCTTGCATGGCTAGGACCCACTCATCATCCCTAAGATCTTCTTTGACATTCTTTGGCTTGAGTTGTGAGATGAAGGCATTGTTGGCATGTTCTTTGTTGTAAGCATCCCGCTTCATCACTCTTTCAAAGGGGTCACCTATGATTAGCTTTTTAGGATGATTCTTTGTGAAGTGAGGAGTTGGATCCTTTTTTTCTTCATCTATCTCTTCTTCTTGAGTGGACATCTCTTTTACTTTTTGGGTGATATTGAGTTCTCTTAAGATAGGAATTACTTCATTAGTAACATCATCATTAGAAATATCTTTGGAAATAGAGGGGTTAATCTCAATAAATTTTACATTAATAGATTCTTATACTATAGATAGATCAACATTATACACTCTATAAGACTTCCTAGTAGTGCTATATCCAAGAAAGAAAGCCTTGCACAATTTTGGATCAAACTTGTCAAGAGAATCTTTCATGTTCAAAACAAAATAAGGACACCTAAAAATGTGAAAATACTCAATAGAAGGCTTCCTACCACGCCATAGCTCATTGAGGGTTTTCTTTAAAGAGGGATGTGTTACAACTCAATTTTGCACAAAACATGAAGTACTAACAGCTTTGGCCCAAAACTTCTTTAGAGTGTCATACTCTAAAAGCATGGTCCTAGACATTTCCTATAGTTATCTATTCTTCCTCTCTACAACTTCCTTTTGTTGAGGTGTTTGAGGTGTATCCAAACTCTTCACAAAAATGTTCAAAAAGATCATTTTCAAATTCTGCTCCATGATCTCTACGGATGGTAACAATGTGGCAAGAAGCTTCATTTTCAAATCATTTGCAAAAGCTAGATAAAACATCCAGAGTATCGCTCTTATAAATAAGAAACAAGGTCCAAGTATATTGAGAGAAATTATAAAAAATAACAAGACAATACTTGGAGCCATGAAATGATTGAGTTCTCATAGGTCCAAATAGATCAATATGGAGAAGTTCAAGAGCTCTCTTGGTACTAAAGACTCCTTTAGATTTGAAGGAGGACTTGGTTTGCTTTCCTTGTGTAAAAGGATGACATTCCTCATCCTTTTCAAAATCCAATTTGGGAAGTCCTTTGACAAAATCCTTTTTGCTCAACTTCTTCAATTGATGCATATTTACATGACTTAGCCAATGATTCCAAAGAGAAATATCATTTGATTTGACTACAAGGCATCTACCAACAACAAGCCTAATAGAGTCAAGCACAATTATTAAAAATATTTTTATCTGGAGATGGCGGCGCTAGGGTTGAACGAGGCTCTGGGGGGCGATCGTGAAGGCGACAAAGTGGGAGGCCAGAATGGTGCAAGTAGAGAAAGGATCTTTGATCCCAGAGAAGATAGAATGAAGATCTTTGACGATCAGAGTCGAAGGGATACTAAGAACCTTGCTACGAAGTGTGAGTGGCTGAAAAGAAGTGGAGGATACAAAAAGAAAGTCACCACGCACTCAGTGACGGAGATCGGCCTGACCATCACGATGGTCGACATGCATGATCATCCTGACGGCGGGGATACGACTAACGACCCAATAGAAAACACCACATCGGTGATGATGGCGACTGGCGGTGTGAAAGAAGGTAACAAGGAACAACATGTAGCAGAACTGATAACCTCGTATGCGGAAGAAACCAGAGGAATACCATCTGTACAACAAGGAAAGGAAAGCAATAGCTTCTTTTTGGAAAAGCTTTTTGAAGAAGATCTCCCATACACTGCGGTTTCCCTAGAAGAGATGGATGGGGTTCCATCACTCTCCATAGAACCTCACGCAGAAGAGGACCTAATAAGACCATGGAGATATGCGGTGGTGGCTCGCCTGATCGGCACCGAGGTTGGATATATGACTCTCAGGGACAAGATCAAGCTTCTCTGGCAGATCAAGGGAAGGTTTAACATGTTCGAGATGGAACACAGTCATTTTGTCATCCAACTCTCTTGTCAGGATTACTATGAGACAGTGCTTATGGGAGGGCCTTGGAAGATCTTTTGTTGCCCACTTGTGGTATGGGACTGGTATCCAAACTTCAGACCTTCATTGGACCTACCGAACTACATAATCACGTGGGTGAGGATCATCAACCTCCCACTCCACTTGTACGTTAACACTATGTTTGAGTACATTGGACAGGAACTGGGCAACTTATTCAAAGTAGATAGCCACACCGACAATAGATCCTGCAACAGTTTCACCAGATTGGCTATGGAGATCGACACAACAAAGGAGTTGGCCACTTCGATACTTATTAATGGAGTGGAGTTTGAGGTGTACTATGAGGGACTGCCTTGGGCCTGTGCGAAGTGTGGGAAGGAAGGCCACATCTCCAAGACTTGCGACGCTGCCCCAGTACCTGAGGGAGAAACACTAGATACTCCGGAAGAGGGAGAAGCTATGGCCCAGCAAGCACATAAAGAAGCTAGCATAGGGGGGTGGCATGTGAAGACATGAAGAAGGAACTCCAGAAGAAAAAAGATAATGCAGAGTAATACACAAGGAAATTCTTTGAATAGGTTTGCTGGCCTAGACTTCAAACAAGTTGAGATCTCAGAAGAACAAGCTACAGGGGCTGCTGAGCAACGAGACCATGCTTGAGAGGATAGGGTAGAACAACACAAAACTACTAAAGTTTGGAGGAAGAAGATAGCCGTGAATAGAGAAGAGGACCAGGAAGAAACCAGAGTTGTGCTTAGGGACATCACTAACAACCATAAAAAAGATAAAGAGGGGAACGCAAGAGGAAAAACATTTGAGGGGAACAAGGAGAACCATGTTGCAGTAAATTCGGAGGTGAACGAAGTTGTGATCATAGATGCAGAAGGTGAGACTGAATCGAAGGAGGCCATTATGGAAGATAATTTGGGAGAGATAGAGACTAAAAAAAACGCCTGGCATGCGAAGGTTGAAGAAGAGTAGACAAAGGAAAGTGCAAAAGACCTTTGAAAAAGCCTTACAACCTACGAGACTCGGATCAAGCAGCATTGTTAATACCAAGAGGAAGGGTAAAAGCAAACTGCCGGATGAACAAGCTGTTCGCAGATGCAGCAGGAGAATAGCATCCATTAGTGTAGAGAACGAAGAGGTGAACACCTCAGTCGATGGCGAAGGCAATGGGTCTGCTGCAGACAACACCCAAGAGGAAGCCCAAGTCTAGCAAGCGCCACACATTTCCAACCTAGAGCTTAATGTTCAATATTCTATGCTGGAATGTCAGAGGAATAGGTAACGATGATACCATAAGGGTGCTTAATGATCTCATCACCTTACACAAATCAAAGATTGTAGTTTTGCTAGAACCACACATCAGTGGCATATCTGTTACTAACACAATTTGGAAAATTGGTTTCAATAGATCCTTTCATTGTGTAGCTCGTGGGTTCTCAGGCAGAATCTGGATTTGGTGGAATGAGGAAGACTGCAAGATCCAAATAAATAACTATCATAGACAGTTCATTTCTTGCTGCATCAATGAAGCCTTCATCTGCACCTTTGTGTATTGGAGCCCGCACATTTTAGTCTGTAAGCTTCTCTGGGAACATTTGATTTCTCTTGGAAAGAACACTTCCATGCCTTGGGTAGCCCTAGGGGACTTTAACACCACCCTACTACCCGAGGAAAAGATTGGCAGTCCAATCTATAACTTTAACGAGGCGTAGATTTTCAATAGCACCTTAGCCTAATATTGGATCGGCCCCCGATATACTTACATCCACGGTCAGTTGTGGGAACGACTCGATCGCGCCCTGACCAATATAGAGTTTTTGTTAGCTTATCCACAAGTTATGGTGCTCCACCTCCCAAGAGCAGAATTGGATCACTGCTCCATCCTCTTGTACCCCACAGTGCGAGGCTCCCCTTCTTCCAGGTTTGTCATAAGGGAGTTGTGGACTAATGATCCTAAGTTTCAGAAGATAATTCGTGACAAATGGAACTCAAATCTGGACTTTCACGGGGCTCTTAGTGGCACAAAGAATGATATTATTGCCTGGGCAGCTAATGAAAAAGAATAAAGAGGCAAAGAAAAATGTAGAATCATTCACAGCCTGGAAACTCTTTAGAACTCCCTCTCTGATAGGTTTGATAGTACAACAGTTCAACTGATTAGAGAGATGGAAGCTAAGTACCTTGACATCCTGAGAAAGGAAGAGTATGATCTCAAACAAAAGAGCTGTATCAATTGGATTAGGAATGGAGACAACAATTCAAGCTTTTATAACGCCTTTGTTAAGCAAAGAAGGCGATAGAATAATGTTACTATGCTGAAGGATCAATCTGGGAACTGGATATCGGATGAAGGGTGTATCTCATTGATGGTATTACAACATTTTAGGAGCCTTTTTACAGAACATGTCCGCCATAATTCTGATGATATTTGCAACTACACATGCGCCTTCAGATGTCATACTGCTGAGGAAGCCAAAACCATAGAGAGCCTTCCAAATCTCCATGAACTTCATAACACCTTATCCAGCAGCGACCCCCACAAGGCCCCAGGCCTTAATGGTGTTGATACATCTTTCCTCTTGAAGAGTTGGCATTTCATAAAACACTCCTTACTAACCACATTGTGCACTGCCATAAAAGGCAAGGAACTGGAATCCATTTTCTACAATGCAAGCCTTGTCCTCATTCCTAAAGTACCTAAACCTGAGAAGTGCGAGGAGTTTAGACCCATTTCTTTAAACAATTGTGTGCTTAAGCTTTTATCAAAGATTATTGTGGAAAGATTAAAAGGCTACCTCCTGGAATGGATCTCACCTACCCAAAGTGCTTTTGTACCAGGGTGGAGAATAGCTGATAACATCATGGTAGCATAGGAGATTCTTCACATCATGCGAAGGAAAACAACGCCTAGAACTATGTCTATTAAGATCGATCTTTCTAAGGCTTATGACAGAATGGCATGGCCATTCATAGCAGACACTCTTAACAAGACTGGCTACCTGAATCTATCAAGAAATACATCCTTAATTCTATCTCTAGTGGGGATGCTTCCATCCATTGGAAAGGTAAAGAGATCGGATCCTTCAAGGCCACTAGAGGTCTTCATCAGGGAGATCCCCTATCACCTTATTTGTTTGTCCTATGCCTTGAAAGACTAAGCCAGTCCATTGATAAACTTGTAGTGGAGAAAAAATGGACACCGATTAAGATTTATAGCAAGGGGCCTAAAATCTCACACATGTGGTTTGCTGATGACCTACTTTTATTTGAAAAAGCAGATGATGGGGAGATGAAGGCTATTCTCAAATGCTTTGAAGACTTCGGGGCCATTTTGGGACAGGTCATCTCCATCAACAAGTCCAATATACACTTCTCTAAGAATGCACCTCAGAGAACCAGAAGATGCTTATGCAGTTTGAGCGGCTTCTCCCAGACGGACAACATGGGAAAGTACATGGGTGTACCTTTGATTCATAGGAAAGTGAAAAAGGATACATACTCTGTCATCATCAGAATGGTGTCAGCTAACATCAGTTCATGGGCAGTGTGAACCCTCTCTCTCGTTGGGCGAGTGAGTTTATCCAAATCCACCCTTTCGGCCATTCCAGCATATGCAATGCAGACTGCAGTGATTCTTGTGAAAGTATGTGATCGCATAGATAGCAGTATCCGGTCCTTCATATGGGGAGGTAACCATAAGCAACACCCCATATCTCTAGTGGAATGGAATAAAGTTACATCACACAAAGAGCACAGAGGCCTGGGTATTAAGTTGATAAGGGAACTCAATGAAGCTCTCATCGCCAAACATGTTTGGGATCTGAGTTCTTCTAGGAATTCACCATGGTGCATAGGTCTAAGGAACAAGTTCGAGAACCACGAGGAACATTATCTGCCAGACATTTCTCGGTTAGGATGGGCGACCTTGTAGTGGAAGAAGTCATTATGAACAAATCTAACATGGTCATCACTAATGGAGAGACAACCAACATATGGTATGATAACTGGTGTGACAACAACATTTTTCTGAAAGAGGTAGCTTTAAAGCCGATCCCCGATAACATGATACAGATGATAGTGAATAATCTTCTGACCTGAGATTATAGTTGGGATGTCGATCTTTTGAAGGAATGGTTTCCACAAAACACGATCAAGAAGATAACGAACATACCTCCTCTACTGCGTACTGCGATACCGGATAAGAGGGCTTGGAACCATACTAACGCGAGCAATTTTTCTACGAGAAGTGCTTATAATGTCTTGTGGGAGGGAAAGGACATCAAAACGGAGGGAAAGTGGATGAAGATTTGGAAGCTTAAAACATCTATGAAAGTAAAGTTCATGCTTTGGCTCGTGGGTCATGAGGCTATCCTCACAAATAGCAGAAGAAGATCCCGACACTTAACCATCGACAACACTTGCCCGATCTGCAATAATGGAGTGGAATCGACTATGCATGATCTTCGAGATTGCGAACCAGCGACACAAATATGGAAATTGATCTTCCACCACGATACATGGAAAACATTTTTTGCAACTACGAATATGTGGAGCTAGCTGGACAAAAGCTTATCAGTGTCGAAACCCAACAACCTATTGTTTGCAGTGGGTTGCTGGCACATTTGGAACCGGAGAAACAAAGTTGTGTTCGAGAGTAAGATGTTGACAGCAACTCAGGTCCAGACCATGATCATAAAGGACGTCACCCTTACTTTCAAAGCCTGGTCCAGAAGCTACACATCCAAGACAACATTGGAATCTTCATCCAATTGGTGCAGACCTGCCAATGAATCGATCAAGTTGAACACAGATGCCACCTTCGACACACATACAGGCCGATCGGCGATTGATGTGGTCGGAAGGAATCATGAAGGCAAGTGGCAAGGTAGCTGGGGAAAGATCGTTAGAGCAAACAACACCTTGGAAGTGGAAGTAATGGCAATTGCCTTAGCTACTAAGATAGATAAACAACTTAATCTCAGGCTCATCTACATAGAAACGGACTCCAAAAATGCAAGGCTCGCCATTGACGGAAATTCTTCAGACTTCCTTGAACTTTGTAGGTGGGTAGAAGAGGTAAAGGCAAGGATGGAACCAGGATGGACTTGTGGCTTCATGAAGAGAGAAGGTAATAGGGCAGCGGACTGGCTGGCCAAGTTCCACAACAAAAACTAGGGTGGCTTTTATTTCTATAAAAGCCCACCTACCGACCTTTTTGATATAATCAACTTGGACCTCTATAATGGTAGTAGTACTACCATGTTTAATCCTATTATGAATCTGTCTCAGTGTCATAATTTACCCAATTTGCTTGCACGAGATGGGCAAGATGAATAAAATAGCCCTCTGACTTTTCCTATATAAAAAAAGAGTCAAGTACAATTACATAAAGATTACCATTTCTAGTTCCCTTATATATGACATTGTAAATGAGGGAATCTAGGATCAAGCATTCAAAAGAAGTAAATAGCACAAGGTAACCATTATCACATAATTGACTAAAACTTATGAAATTGTGATGTAGGCCATCCACAAACAAAACTTATGAAATTGTGATGTAGGCCATCCAAAAACAAAACATTCTTGAGACATAAGGATTCACCTACATCACCCTCACCTTTTAATTTACCATTCTTCATGTCCACAAAAGTAATCGATCCTCCTTTATTCTTAGTGTAATTGTTAAAATGTCTTATATCATCTGTCATGTGCTTTGAGCAGCCACTGTCAACATTCCATTTTCCTTTTTCCAACAAGAAAGGAGAATGTTGGTTCCCAACTCAAACTTTGGGATCCAGTGTTAGTTTCGGGACCCATTTCATATTTGGGTTGATCTTGTTAGGCTTGTATGGATAATAAGTAGAATTATGATCATCACTCTTGCAATGGGAACAAATCATAGGATTTTTTGAGCTAGAAGACTTTCCATGGAAGAAAAGAGGTTCCTTACTCTTTTTCTTACCTTTGGCCTTACTCTTGTTGTTGGGATCTCCCCCTAAAAATACCAAACCACTAGTACCACTTTGTTTGGTAGAGTGATCAAGGATTTCATTTAGAGAGTTATTCCCTTTAAGGAATGTTTGCAGAGAGGCTCTTAGTATATGATTGTCATCAATATGAGAGATAATAGTAGCAAACAAACTAGCAATATCATCTCTAGCATGTACAAGGTCGACCTCTAAATAGAGGAATTCAGTCAAATAAGAATCCTTTTCAAGAGTAATAGAAGCAATATCATTACTAGGAAATATAGGTCTAGAAGATAAATCGTTAACTTGACCAAGTAACCTAGCATTTTTAGATTTAAGAAATTAAATTTATTTGAGATAAACACCTCTTTCATCTCTATGAGCATCACTAATAATATTAAGTTCTACATTTTCATCTTTACGTAACTCAAGCTCATCAACGAACTTTTGGTAATCTTCCTTAAGATATGCAATATACTTAAGATAGACATCATTCTCTACTTCAACTCCATTGTATTCTATCTCACGGTCAAGAAATTGTCCTTGGAAGGAATCAATTCTCTCAAGATAAATTTTCTCATTTTGCTCAATAATATCAAGCTTAACATACAAATCATCAATAATCTTACCCAATCTCTTCTTTAGATTTGCAATTGGATTAAGAAGAACGGGCCTTAAGCATGTCAATAAGAGTTTCTTTATCTAAGCCATGCAAGCTTACCTCACTTACCTAACTTACCTCACCAATGTCTTCACTTCTGGAGGCCATGAGGACAAGGTGGCACTCTCCATCTTCATCTCAGCTTGAGATACTAGATGATGATCCTTCCCATGCGGCATGAGCTGCAGCTTTTTGCTTCCTCTCCTTTGTGTCCTTTCTCTTGTATTTTCCATATTTCTTGTAGTCTCCCTCTTTTTTGGAGCTGCTCTTGTGGTGTGACTTTCTAGCCTTAGGACATTCATTCTTGTAGTGTCCTTTTTACTACACTTGTAGCACCTTGGAGAAGATGAAGAAGATTTATTCCTTTTGAAGTGCTTTCTCTTGGAGAAGTTGGCTTCATGCTCACTAGGGCCATCATCTTCACTAGAGGAGGAGAGAGAGGTTTGGCAAGCAAGTTTTTGTTAAAGAATGATAACCTCCAGTTGACCTTTAAAGGCACTATCTTTGATCTTCCTTGATTCTTTTTCTTCTTGATTTGCTTTGTCTTCTTGCTTCTCAAGTCTTGTCTCATGAACTTGTAGATTTCCAATAAGCTCCTTAGTTGGAAGATCACCAAGACTTCTTACTTCTTCTATGGAGGTCACCCTTGACTCCAATCTCTTTGAAAGAGACCTTAAGATATTTGATTTGATTGCTCCTCTATCTAAAGTATGTCCCAAAGTATCTAGGTCGTTGATGATGATGTTGTGTCTTGAATACATCTCGACAACTCCTTATTTCCTCCACATCTTGAAGTTTTCTACGAGGTTGTTCAACATGTAGATATTTGCCTCCTTCACTTGCTTTGTTCCTTCATAAGTGATGCACAACTTGTTTACCATATCTCATAGTTTGTGCATGAGAAGATGCGGTTGAACTCAGATGGAGTGAGAGATGCATAGAGGATGCTAATTGCTTTCACATTGAGTTTTGATGCCTTTAGATCTGCTTCATCCCAAGTATCTACAGCCTTGTGTGTCTCCTTGTAGGGTGCAATCATCACTTTCTACATGTCAAAGTTTATTCCTTGAATGTAAAACTACATTTGCCGCTTCTGATAGAGGAAGTTGGTTCCATCAAAGACCAGGGGCAACTTTAGAAGTCTCCCTCTAGATTGAGGGAACCAAGCAGGTTTTCAGCCATCTTCCTATCTCGTTGGATATTTTTTGGGGAAGATCCTAGTTGTGGTACCACTTGTTGGATCTAGGGCTCTAGAGAAGGGGTGAATAGAGCTTCAAAATTTGCACAAGAACAGTTAGACCTTCAAATTATATCAATTGCAACAAAATACTAAAAGTGAATTTGAAGTCCTATTTAAATAATCATAGCAAGGATGAGAGAGATTGAAATAAACACTTGGACAAGGTGTTTAGAGTGATTCCAATCTCCAAACTACGAGACCGTCAGTCCACTACTGACATAGGTTAACTTCTAGGACATTGCAACCCATGTATACTCTCCATTATAGGACAAACAAGAAGACCACCTTACATCCAAGGGCTTACCTATCCAAGAGAGTCTTCTAGCTCATAGTAGGTCTTACCCACTCTTTCAAGCAACTTGATTCCTTCTCCTAGGACATCTCCTCCTTGCAACAAGTCTTCAGCCTTGAGGATTTACCCAACAAGCTCCTTGGATCTTTTGCCTTGTCCTTCTCCTTTAATTTGTGAAGATCTTCACACCTTCTTTAGCCTTAAAGAAGAATAATAACTCCACCTTCACTCGGAGAAGATCACTTCAGCCTTTACTCTTTGAGAAAAGGGTTTGGGAAGTGGAGAGATGGAGAGTTTTACAAAGTAACAATCAGGTAGCTCTCTTACAACATGCCTAGCTCACTCATAATCACAAAATGCTTTATAAATTAGAGAGAAAGGGGCTCAAAGGGGTTTTATACACTCAAGTATAGCAAGGACAAAGAATAGCATGAATGAGGAACCTTGGAATGAACTCCAAGAGGTCCTATTTAAATCTAGGGGTGTTTGAGTGTGGGAACTTGAAACAGGTCTATTTTCATTTCTAACAACTCTTCAATGGTTGGAATCACTTTTTCTACATTTTTTGTACAGTGTATTTGGTTGAATTTCAATAAAGGTAACTCAAATGATCCACTATTCGACAAAGAAAATTTTCAAACTATCAGTCGAGTTTGTCCTAGAGTAACTCGACCAATCAACTAAAATCAACTTTAGACAGAAAGTTGGTTGGTCGAGTTCTATGTGTGTACAACTCAATCGATCTGATCATTTCCTAAAATCCATCACTGATCGGCCAAGATTCAAACTCGACCGATAAAGTGACTGTGATAAATTTTACAAAATTATTTTTAAGTGTTCAAATGATGGAATTTAGTGTCCATGATTTTTTCTCATCTTATTCACAAGGCATATCATCAATACAAATGATTACAAAATATTCTAAGGTGGTTTGGTGTGTTTTCCACAAAAGTACATTTGCATTGCTTTTGACTTGAACTTGGACAAGCTAGGACTTGGTGAATTTGATCCTTTTCATGTACCTAATGCCTAAAATCAATCTTCAACAAACATTCAAATACATATGAATAGAATTATTAAGTCATTATCAAAATATGGACAATGTATAACTCTCATGTCAACACATGATATATCCCACAATGTAAACATGAAATATAAAACATTACTGATGGTTATGTCCATATCTACTGTAATTCCTTGGAGCCACAAGAAATTACTACCACCTAGGTCTACATCACATCACATGCATGAACCTAATGTTGGTGAAGATCTATGCTTGCCAATCCGGGTTGGTCGGTTCAACCCTTGAACCAGTCGGCTCACATCTTGGCCAATTAGTTGGTTGTTTGAAACAATTAGTTGGTCTCCAGTCGAAACGATGTCTAGAACCTCCATATGATTAGTGGGGTCCACCAACCAGTCGGTTTGTGTCTCTTGCGATCAACCCTCCTTAGTCTACCAGTCAGTCAGCTCTTCACATGAAACGGTCATCTAGTCTGACGTTGATCATCTTTGTCATTGCAAGAAAAGAAACTATCATATTGTTATTAAACTTATTACATGGTAATGAGAAACTTTGAGTTACATTTGAGGGGAGAAAATAGAAAGAATACTACTTTTACATTGGGAGGAAGAAGGTATAGGCTTGGTGTGCAAACTGAGATAAAATAGTAATAAAATAAACCAACCAACAACACATAAATATTTGGGTTATTGGCCATAACCATGCTACACATCCACCATCAAAACCAATTATAGGGCAATGCATGTAAATTTCATATATATATATATATATATATATATTAATATATATATAAAATATTAGTTTGGGATTATATGTGGTCCTTGATTGGATTTCAACATTAATCAATTTAAGTATTCACATTGTATGCAATAAATAAATGATGAAAATTAAAAATCTAATCATATTAATTATCCTTAAACATAGTATGTTGATGTTGATCTGATACCGCTGTAGGGAAAATTGGGCTCAGATTAGGCAGTGAAAACAAAATTTATCTATCCATATTCCCCAAAATAGTAAGATCGCGTCAACAATCATGTAATGAAAAATATGGTTTCAACGAGTTCATACCAGGTCCTAGAGAAAGTTCAATGACTATAACTCATTGTAATAGTTGTGCACTCCGAGTTGTAGTGGGACTCATTTGCAGCAGCTCTTGGTCTCCACCATAGACAACAGACTTGAATCACATCTGTAGTAACTCCTCCATTGACTGCAGGCTAGTGTTGCCCTCCTAACAACAGGCAATGGCCACCTCACCTATATAGAAGTCCACACATACCTACTAGAACTCTTGTCGTTCAACTAGAACTGATAGGAAGTTGTTCCACACGTTAGTGTACTAGTCATCAACTTACTTTCCCAAAATTGTTTCTTTCTTTCTATCCCTCCCTTTAGCGAATAGGACTTTCTTGGGCTCTCTATTAGTTACCACAATCATAGAGGACAAACAATTTCCAGAGGCAATTGAGTTGTGTTTAGAGAATCCCCCAATACCCCTCTATTTCCCAGTCTATGTGGGAGTGGAAGGGATTGGAATTTCCATGAATGAATTGCCCTGTGATAGGTGAACCAATTGGTTCACTAGTGAACTGGTTGGATGGGACAGTGAGACAATCAGTTCACTCAGCGAGCTGATCATTTCACATGTTTCCCAATCACAATTTGAATTGACAATTCATTTCCAATTAATGTTTAACATTAATTCCTTGTACCAATAAAATTGAACAAGTGAAATGAACAACTATTCTCATAAATCGGGAAAATCACCAAAAGATTTGGTCAGTATGACTAAGCCAATCGATTAACTAGGTGAACTGGTCGTCTCACCAACCTAAGCAAATCAGTTCATCCAGTGGGCCAATCGATTGGTGTCCTAACTCATGTAGAATTCTACCAATTCAATTTCCAATCAACCTGACACCTAAACCACTCACTCCAACATTTGAACTTGATGATATTGAGTCTGGTAAGTTAATTGGTTTTTTAATTCAATACCTATAAATCTTTAGTAATCAATTTAAATATTAATCATGGGTGAACTCCTCTTCTAGATGAATTCCTATGTGTATGACCTTATAGGTCCAATATCATGTTGGCAGTGAATATCCATAACTAGTTTATGACATCACAAGAAAATAGTGGTGCCTAGTCACACATCAGTGCTATCCAAGTAAATGGAACGCTGGAGAACAACTTCAACCTACAATTTATGGAAGGTGTTATAGTGATTTTCTAATTCCTTTGTCTCTGATATCCAGTATGAACTCGAGGCATGGAATTGTCATCCTCTCATGTTCAATCCATGTTCCTTGAACCAAGAGTAGACTATCTGAGATATATGTGACCTCAATATAACATATTGATTCACATGTGCATGCACATGCTTTTCTCATTCTTGATTATCTGGTGGATAGGATATAAAACTCCAGTAGGAGGGACAAATCCCAGCTACACCACTCATAGTCATCCTCATGTGTCAAAGTCCATCAGATCATCACCTTTATGACAACCCTTTATTAGGATCACAATGGATGATGTCAAAGCACATTGAATGACATGTGATGAGTGTACTGACTTCAAGTCTAAAAACCACTATCACCAACTTCACTGTGAGAGATGACTATGACCACCATACATGGCTTCCATGTGTCACTCTCAAGGTGGGTCTCTCCGATACACTATTCCCTAAAAAGTATATGTGTGCTTGGTTTGATATCAAATATCATGACTGATAAGATTCTGTCATCAACCAACACACACTCTAGTTTTAAGTGTTATTGGTGTCTATCTGCCTTCCACAGTAACAACTGATTAGGGACATAATAAGAATGTTCCTACTCTTAACATCTATATTATCTCATTATTCAAGTCACATACTTGAAGGCATACGTCATTGAGTATTGTCATTCCTTAGACATCCATTATGTTTCCTCATTATCTCATAAATGAGTGAAATATAATGAATTAGAAACTTGCATTTATCATTATTAATCAAATCATTTATGTTATATTCCATGTCAATCATCATATGATTGACTCTCTAGGCATATCGTACCAACAAGGATATCACTCCAAAAGAGAAACATTCCATCTACATCACTCAGATTAATATTTAAGTGTCACAATGCACCCAATCACCACATATATGACAACCCTTATGCAAAGCCATGTTGGGATAGCGTCAAAATACACAAAACAACATATATTTAGTGTAGTGACTTCATGTCTAAGGATCACAGTCATCACTTTCACATTAAGATATGACTCTGATTTGCCATGACTTGGATTTCATGTATCGTTATCAAGGTGGGTATGTCATGTACACTTATTCTCTAACAAATACCAATGCAACTAATTCAAGATCCAATATCATGTCTAAAGAGACTTAGTCATCATTCATCATATACATCAGTCCTATGTATTATTGTTGTCCGATAATATCCACAATAATAACTAACTAGGGACATAACAAGAATTGATATTCGTAAGTATATGTGTGATCACTTGTTCAGGTCCCCAACCCAAACCATATGTCATCTAGTCAAAATATTCTTGTGTCATTATTATATTTATTCATTATCTTAATTATAAAACAAAAATAACAAGTGAATTGCCTTCATGAATAATGAAATCATGTATAAGGTAAACCTATTACAAACTTGTAAGGACCCTGACCTAGGTTTTGGGCTAACCCTAATTTTTTTCCTAAGTGAGTTGTTTAGAAATTTAATCTAATCCATTGAGGTTCTTTGTAATCATGTGACACGCTTATCTTCCAAGTTTGGTTCTGTTTGGATAATGTTTGAGCAAGGTTTGCTTGTTTTGGATCAAAGTGTAATTTACCTAAGATCAGGGGTTATCTTGCAATATTTCACATTTTGAGCATGATTATAGTGATTTAGCATCATAAGGGAGAGAATGATTCTATGTGGCACCTTGTGAAGAGCCTAAGTTTCAAGTTGAGACTATGTGGATGATGTTTGTACTTTATGTGCTAGTTTTGGTGTAAATTGCAATTTACCCAAAGTAAAAGGGTTAACATGCAATTTACCATCTCTAGAGTGTTCCTCCTTTTGTTTCAGATCACCTAGAAGACATACGAAGATGTGGGTTCCTAGTTTGGATCTAGGGTAAGAGATGATATCCTTAGTGTAGATGATGATCTATGGACAATGCGTGCTTTGACCTTGGAAGGTAGTGTATCAGTTTGAGGCAGTATAGTGTATCAGTTTGGAGGTGTGGCACCCTTGGTAGGAATCCAAGATGTTGATACTCTACCTAGAGTATATCACCCTAATTTTGCATGTTAAGGTGGTTGCATGTGGCCTTTGCACATGGATAAGTGTCACCTAGACTCTTAAGGTGAAGACACATCTCCTTTGATCTTTCTTTCCTCCCTCAAGTATATAACCCCCTCCTCCTTCGCACAAGTGAATCCTATCATCCATTCTTGTTCTTATCCTCTTGGTGGACGATCATGGGAGATTAAGGATCTAGATGAGGTCTCCATGTATCTTGGGAGGTCGAGTTCCTTACTCATGGTGATTCTTGGTTTAAATTCGATCTTAGTGAGTTATGTTTCTAGGTGGCTATTCCTTTGAGTTCTCTTCTTCATCTTCTTCTTCCCTTCTTGGCCATGGATCATACCTTAAATAAAGGATGAATAAATGGGTCGTGGTTCTCTCTTTCTTTCTTGACCTATCATAATCTTGGCATCTTCTTCTTCTTTCTTGGAGATAAGATTGAGGTCAAGCTTGGGATTCTTGATGGATCATCTTCGAGATTGAGAAACATGTAATTTGGAGGTTTGATCATGGATCTTGAACCCTTGATGAAGACCTTCTTAAGGTGGGTTATATAACTCTTAGCCTTCTTTGTTATTTCACTCTTTCAAATGCCTATATTGTTTCTCATTTTTAAGCCATTCATCTCATATATGTTAGAAGTTGTTAATGGTCTTGAGAACAATTTTGGGTGGAGGAATCTAGTTTAAGTTGTTGTCCACATCTTGTACCTTCCTGTTATGAAAATAGTGCAACTAGTGACCAATATCCTAAGGTCGAAGATGACAAAGTTGACACCTACACTAAGTTGAGTGGTCGTCATGACTTGTGAATGCTAAATCCACATGATTTTCTAGTGCTAAACCATCATGCCCTTGAGGAGCTAGACCGATATGTTTGCTAAACTGAGATGCTTTGAGGGTGCTAGCCCTTCATGACCATGAGTATGTCTTGTGAGTTGGAGTGTCAAACCATGACACCCTTGGTTGTGTAAGATCCGACATGCCCGAACCCTAACCCTAACAACCCGTCACACCTAGGGTTACCCGGTACACCTACTGTTTCCTGTCACACCTTCAAGAAGGGGCTAAACCGACATGCCTTGGGGAAGTTAGCTCCTTTTTCCTTGCATAGAGGTAGTCGACATGTTGTGGTGGTGACAAGTCAACACCCTATGGAAAGTATCCACCCAACACCCTCGGTGCTAAACCAATACACCTCATCTGTGGTTAACCCGACACCATGATGGTCTAAACTGATACACCAAAAGATAGTCTAAACCGATACCATTAGATGAGATTGCCTAACACACCTTGGTGCGGTCAGGTCAATACATGAGGATGATGAAATTGGGATCTCCCTAGCCATATGAAACTGATATATCAAGGGCTGACCCAAGATGGTACAAACTGAGGCACACCTTGATGAGGTAAACTAATATCACATAATGAGTGTGAAACCAATACCTAGGGTTGATGACAAATCAATACCCTAAGTTGAAGGTGGAACCAACATCTAGGGTTACGTGATAGACTGAGATACCATGTAATTGACTAGTTGATAGATGTGTAATGAAGGGCCATTACACCTATACGTTTGTGTATGGATATAGATAATACATAGTGTGATGATCTATCTAAGATGTCGTGACTATGAATGGTTAATCCTTAATTATGATGCTCAACCCCAAAAACTTTCCAATAAGGTAGGAGGTTATAGAAGTAGGGTTTAGTGGTAAAGTTATCATACGGTAATCCTAATCATAAGATGGTAAGACTTATGTGTTATCATAAGTGAAAGCTTGTAATTCATGACAAGTGTCTTCCATATTCTTCCCTACACAATCATAACTTGTGTGAGAGGTTAACTAGACCCCTATGTGAGTACATGATAGTGGTGATGAGCCTAGATGAAATCAAAGGGGTCTTAGATTTTGTGTAGAAACCATGTGAACAAGTTTTATGGTCTAATAAGTGATTTGCGTATATTTGAAGTGAAACCCTCTAGTCATGTAATCTAAGGTTTGACATTCCTTAGTAAGATAATGGGGTTGGCAACTTGTGAAGAGTAATGACATATGGATCACTTAATGATGAAACATCATGTTGGTGCGATAGTCAATGTGCTTACATAATGCATTTTTTGTAACCCACGCATAACTTAATGAGTTAATACACATATAGCTTTATGAAATGGTGATACCTAGTGTTGATTACACAATGAGATAGTCATAACTATGATGTAAAACCCTAATCGGCCATATGCAAAAAGTATTGACCCTGATTCTAAGAGTAGGTCATATTGAATGTGTATGAATGGAAACCATAATATTGAACTCTCTCTCTCTCTTAATTACATGACTTTAACCTAAGTGGGTTAATTGGGTATTATAACTTGTGAATACTATGAAGATGGTTAAATAATATCAAGCTTTACTATAAGCCTAGATAAGGGGACATGAAAAGTATGAATATGTGAATGTGCATACTTAGTTATATTGTGTAAATCTCTACCTCGTACACTCTAAGTTATGTGAGGTAATGATAGTTAGAATTTTATGATAGAATGAGGCTTGAGAATCTTATGTGGAATAAGCATGAAGCCTAATCCTAAATTAGAGAAAGTATGGTGCATTTCTTGCTTTAATTAAAGGTGTTTAATGTGTTTTGACATACCCTCTCTGGATGTAATAGCTAAGGATTTCTATGGCAATTATAAGTGTTGTAGAATAACTGTTGATTGGCATAAGTAATGCTTATATGCCCAATGATGCATGATCAGATAACAATGAATCACTAGTGTGATGTGATGGGTCTTAGGACCTGCCAAAGGCTTAGTGTCTAGTTGAGACGATATCCTCTGGTACTAGAATGAGGGATTAATATCCCATAATGATGTGACACTGGTGATAGCCTTGAGAGGTTGTATAACAGTGGTGATGGTATTATGAATGACAAGGATACATACATTATGTGGTGATAATTTGAGAAGCTCACACTCTGTATGTTTATATCTTTTGAAAATGAGCTATGCCTTATCTTTGTAGAATTTGTTATGATTTTATACATTGTAATTTGATTGATGCTAAAGGACACTAAAATTGGTCTACTTAATCAAGTGTAATCTAATCATGTAGTTTTCCATGTGCCATAGATCCATTCAGTGTCAGTATTTGATGAATGGTAAACAATTAATACCTCCTATGGGAAACTTAGAGCGCATACTATTGAGTTTGTAGGGACAGTTTGGTACCCTAATATCAAGAAATTAAGGATGACTTTGGCCATGCATGATTCTCAGATCATGCCTCAAGAATTGTGATATGTGACACAAGATTGGATGTGGGTCATACCTTGGAAGAGTGCGGCTTTGGGTCATAGCTCAGTGATATGTGACACAAGATTGGCTATGGGCCATACCTTGGAAGAGTGTGACTGTGGGTCATAGCTCAATTTCACTAATGTCGTGACATGTACCTAGGCGGGCTAGGTTTACACAGCTAGACTATATGTCGTTGGAAGCAGTTGACTCATGATGTCACTATAGGTTCACTCATACTGATCGAGGGGGTGAGGTCGTGGATTCAGACTCTTCCTCTAGACCTTGTATGGCACCAATTTTGACTTAGTAGTGGTCAGTTGGATTTTTTTGGTATGACTTTGTAATGCCCCTCCAAGCACATATGTACATCATTGGAGGAAAACCCTATGTCGTCCATAACATGGGTCACTTGGCTAGGAGGGACATTACAAAACATAATATTGATTTCAAAAACTTAAATAAAGCATCATGCATTGATTAAATATAGATTCATACATTGTTCTTTGAAAGGTAATACTATTAACATCAACTATCTCATCCTAGAACTAACATCTACTATATGAAAGGTAGAACAAATATATGACATAATTATTTTTTTGAAACTTGATACTGGATCTTGTAAGGTGTTGATGGCACCCCACCAAGCTAAGTCCTAGAAACTTCTACTTTGAAGAACTCACTTCAATTCCCTTTTCTCCTTTATCTAGGGACATCTCGTCACACGTTCATATGAAAACAAAGACACACATAAGTAAGCGACATTATAAATTTTTTTAAGAGCTGAAAAGTAAGCATATATGCTTGATTTGATAGAAAACCTTGACAAGGATTTGAGTTAAACATTCTTGATTACATAAATCTTATAACTTGAAGAATTATGCAGTAATATATGCATCTCTCTATGACACCCACTTAAGAGCACATGATTCCTAGGAAATCCCATAATGGCACAAATGTCCATGATTTGGCTATAAAATCCCATAATTGACATGAATGCCCATAACAACCATAAAGGTCCATGATTTGAGAAGCATATAAAAACAGATTCCATTCCAATTAACTTGATCATTAACATGACATTAGCATTAACATCAAGATGATTCTAGAACTTAACATGATGGGATTTCTCCCTCTTGAAACATGAACTTTAAAATCCATTAATCAATGATCATTAGTCATAATCTCTAATCTTAGTGAACATGATAACCATATAACATAAGATATAGCAAACATCAATCAATTTATATTATGAACATGATTTGAGCATTTAACTTGAAATTGAAAGCATAATTCCTACATCATACATAGAAAACAATTCTATTAAAGTACATATGTATAGTGGCATGACCCACTTACCTGGAGAAAGGTAGATCCTAACTTATTCGCCCTGATCTTGATCGAATCCTATGTTCCTAAAATTGACATGGTTTATATTATATATCCCTTTAAACCCCATCCTAAATCCTAATTTGAGTATTTTAGAAAAACATGGTCGGTGGAGTGGATATAGGGTTTGAAAACCATAAAATCAAATTTCTTATCAAAAAACCTTTCCAACGATTATTTACACTTGTTTTTCTGATCAGGTATGTAATTACTATGATTTTAGGAAATCATGGCCAATCATAAGGCATAGAAAAATCCACGTCACTATTATCCTAAACTACAGATGATCCGCTTAGCTGAGCCAGCCCCAAGCCACCATGTGGCCCCTAAGGCAAGCCGTGACTGAGCAAGATGGTAAATAAGCAAGGGTGATGAAAATGATGAATTTTCTCTTTAAAGCGTGTGACACAAAAAAGTATAAAGTTGTACTTTACTCACTCATAATCTTCCTCAACTAGAAATGAACAAAGACAACCAACGAGAAAGTTGGGAATCCAAACCACGATCCACTTCCTTATAGGGAAAAAATGTAAGGCATTGGGCACCGTCCCTGTCACCTTACGAACCCAGAAAGCAAAAGAACAGGATTGCGGGCAGTTGGAAGCTTCAATGGTGAATCCCATCGTGGAATCGTGGAAGATCATCCAGAACAAGGGAGCTATAGAGCATGGAGGAAGCAAACATGAAGAAATCTAAGGATTCTATGAGTTTGGAACATCCAACCAAAAGTGAAACGGAAGAACACGAAGTGAAAACAAGTCCAGGGAAGTGAACTGATGAGAAAGACCCGAAATTTGTAAAAAGACGATGAAAGGGGAAAAAATACCTATAATACCAGACAAAAAAGTAGACTAATAAGCTTCGTGATACCCCAACAAAAGTTTCCCAAAGATCAAAAAGCGGCAGAGGTCACTGAACCTTCAGGACAGACACATAGTTGTAGAATATGGTAGGTAGAGAAGGGGGAACAAGGGCGAGAGCACTCCAGGGAAAATTGGTTTAGGATTTCAATTCTCAGATACTTGGGGAATGATTTTGAGGGTTTATATATATATATAGCAATCCATAGGATTCTGGAGGTTGTGTGGCAATGAGAACAGGGGTAAGAGAGAGAACTCTCATCAGTAGGGAATTTTGGGGCTCAAAACCCTATAAATATTAGGATGGGTCTGATGGAAATGATCTGAGGATGGTTAAAAATGATCGATTTTCTAGCATTGTTGATCAGAGAGCGGGATCATGAAGAAAAGGAAACTGGGGACTGTAGAGTCCAGCGAGCATTGGACTTCAGGTGGAGGAGAAGAGTCCCGGACTTGTGAACATCAAGGTATGAGACTGGGGACCCTAACACTTAAGGAAAAATATGAAACTATATGAAAACGTCTTAAATAAATGAAATGATTTAATATCCATGGTTTAATCTATATGGTAAATTTCGAAATCAAATTGAGGTGTCAAAAAAACATAATTAAATTCCAAATTTTGACCAAAACCATATTATATAGTCTAGAATAGTTTGGTATAGTGACATTTCCAATTTTATGAATAAAAGATGAGTTATTATTATAATGCAATTAGTATCACCTATGTACATGTATTAAAAATATGGAATGAAGGGAATGATGTTTTCCTTAATGAGTTATATTTTGCATCAAAAATTCAAGGTATATGGAATAGTCATAATATTTGGGTAACTTACATCCATGCTTTAGTATTTTGAAATTAAATGTTGAAAAATTGCATTAAAGACCCTAAACTTATTTTATTTACAAATTGGGATGTTACAATTCTACCCACCTTAATCAAATTTCTTCCTCGAAATTTCCATATACTACCCACCTTAGGGTTTTACTAATCTCTAACATCATCTTAAAGTATCATTACCATACCTAGGATATGGCCTTCTCATGGTTAAACATTATCTAACCTCATTATTAAAATATCATGTGGGTATACTAATAATGAATCTATCTCACCATCATTGTCATGAAAAAGGGCATCTCTTACTTCTTCTCTAGGTGTTCTGATTCTACCATGGGTCTTACTTCCATATCTATGTCAAACATATACTCTTCGTATGTATGCTTAGTCTCACTATGTACCAGATCAAGTTTAGGTGACTAAATGTCTCAAACTTTTAATGCAACTCTTTTTTTCATTGTCACCTTTGGATACATGTCGTCCGCTCATATATTTAAAGATGACATCATTTATCACACTTATCTTCATACCTCCCTCTTGCACATGTCCCATACCACATGCAATTGAAAGGAAAAAAACAAGTATGATCATGCAAATAACATTCTCTCTACAAAATCCCATGAGCATGTGTTACATACCACAAACACGTGTGAAAAGAGAGAGTATGCTATATACAATTATAGAGTTAACATAAATGTTTAAAACTTCTAGGCATTAAACCCTAATCTTCATCTGAACTTTATTCTCTTGTCTAGACCTTTATTATGGTTTCCCATATCTTTAACTTAGTCTTCTATACCTAGGGCTTAATACATGTGAATCTTCAGCTTAGTAGCCATCTACTCATTGCTCCGATACCATATTATAGTGCCCCTCCAAGAACATATGTACGTTAGCAGAAGAAAACCCTATGTTGTCCATAAAATGGGTCACTTGGCTTGGAGGAACATTACAAAACATGATATTACAAAGATAAATGAAACACCATGCATTGATTAAACATAGATTCATATTATGTTCTTTGAAAGATAATACTATTGATATCAACTATCTCATCCTTGAAATAACATCTACTACATGAAAGGTAGAACAAATCTATGACATAATTCTTCTTTGGAAACTTGATACTGGATCTTCTAAGTTGTAGGTGGCACCCCACCAAGCTAAGTCCTGGAAACTTCTACTTTGAAGAACTCATTTCAATTTCCTTTGCTCCTTGATATAAGGACATCTCATCCCACGACCATGCAAAAACAAAGACACACATTAGTAAGCGACACTTCACATTTTATAAGAATTGAAAAGTAAGCATATATAGTTGACTTGAGAGAGAACCTTGACATGGATTTGACTTAAGCATTGTTGATTACATAAAACTATAACATGAAGAATTGAGAAATAATATATGCCTCTCTCTATGACGTCGACTTATGAGAACAAGATTGTTAGGAAAGCCCATAATGCTAGAAAATCCCATAACAACACAAATTCCCACGATTTGGCTAAAAAGCCCATAATTGGCATGAATGCCCATAACGACCATAACGGTCCATGATTCAAAAAGCATATAAAAACGGATTCAATTCCAATTAACTTGATCATTAACATGACATTAGCATTAAAATTAAGATGATTCTTGAATGTAACATTATGGGATTTCTCCCTCTTTAAACATGAACTTTAAAATCCATTAATCATTGACAATTAATCATAATCTCCAAGATTAAGGAACATGATAACCATATGACATAAAATATAGCAAACATTAATCAATTTATATCATGAACATGATTTGAGGATTGAACTTGAAATTGAAAGCATAATTCCTACATTATACATAGAAACAAATTCAACCAAAGTATATATGTATAGTGGCATGACCTGCTTACCTGGAGAAAGGTAGATCCTAACTTAACCTGCCTGATCTTGATTGAATCTTGTGTTCCTAAAATTGACATGGTTTATATTATTTATCACTTTAAATTCACTTGTAAACCCTAATTCAAGTCATTTAGAAAAACATGGTCAGTTGAGTGGATCTAGGGCTTGAAAACCATAAAATTAGATTCCTTATCAGAAAACCTTTCCAACAACTATTTACACTTATTTTTCTAACCATGTATGTAATTACTATGATTTTAGGAAATCATGACCAATCACAAGGCATAGAAAAATCTACATCTCTATTATCCTAAACTACAGACGATTCACTTAGCTAGGCCAACCTCAAGCTACCATGTGGCCCCTAAGGCAAGTCGTGACTGAGCAAGAAGGCAAAAAAATAGGACGATGAAAAAGATGAATTTGCTCATTAAGATGCGTGAAAAGAAAAAGTAGATGTGGGGGTAAGGTTGTACTTTACTAACTCATCATCTTCCTCAACTAGCAATGAACGGAGACAATCAGCAAGAAATCTGGGGATCCAAACCACGATCCTCTTCCTTCCAGGGAAAAAAATGTAAGGCATTGGGCACCCTCCCCATCACCTTACGAACCCAGAGAGCACATGAACATGCTTGTGAGCAGTTGGAAGCTTCAATGGAAACTCCCACCATGGAATCGCAGAAAAGCATCTAGAACAAGGGAGGTATGAAGCATGGAGGAAGCAAGCACAGAGAAAGAAAAGATTCCAGTGAGTTTGGAACATCCAACTAAAAGTATAACGGAAGAGCATGAAGCCAAAACAAGTCCAGGGAGGCAAACTTATGAGAAAGGCCCGGAATTAGTAAAAAGAGGATGAAATGGGAAATGAAAATACCTACAATACCTGGAGAAAAAGTAGAACAAGCTTCGTGATGCCCCAATGAAAGTTTCACAATGATCAAAAACCAACAGAGGTCACTAAACCTTCAGGATAGACACACAGTTATAGAAGTTGGCAGGTGAAGAAGGAGGAACAAGGGAGAGAGCAGTCTAGGGAAAATTGGTTTAGGATTTCAGTTCTCAGATGCTTGGGGAACGATTTTAAGGGTTTTCTTATATATATAGCAGCCGAGAGGAGTCTGGAGGTCTTGCGGTAATGAGAACAGGGGTAAGAGAGAGATATCTCTTCGGAAGGGAATTCTAGGGCTCAAAACCCTATACATATTAGGATTTGTCTGATGGGAATGATCTGAGGATTGTTAAAAATGATCGATTTTCTAGAGACATTGATTAGAGAGAGGGATCACAAAGATAAGGAAATTTGGGGATGTAGAGTCTAGCAAGCGCTAGACTTTGGGTGGAGGAGAAGAGTACCTGACCCGTGAACATCAAGGTCTGAGATAGTGGATCGTAATACTTAAGGAAAAATATGAAACTATACCAAAATAGCTTAAATGAATGAAATGATTTAATATCCATGGTTTAATTTATATGGTAAATTTCAAAATCAAAATGAGGGGTCAAACAAACTTATGAAATTCCAAATTTTGATCACAAGCATTTTCTATAGTCTAGAACATTTTGGTATAGTTACATTTCCAATTTTATGACAAAAAGAAGAGTTATTATTATAATGTAATTAGTATCACTTATGAACATGTATAAAAAATATGTAATGAAGGGAAATATCTTTTCCTTAGTGAGTTATATTTTGCATCAAAAATTTGAGGTATGATGGAATAGTCATTATATTTGGGTAACTTACATCCATGCATTAGGATTTTGAAATTAAATGTTGAAAATTAGCATTAAAGACCCTAAATATATTTTATTTACAAATTAGGATGTAACAATTCTACCCACCTTAATCAAATTTTGTCCTCAAAATTTCCATATACTACCCACCTTAGGGTTTTACTAATCTCTAACATCATCTTAAAGTATCATTATCGTACCTAGAATATGGACTTCTCATGGTTAAACACTATCTAAACCTCATTATTAAAATCACATGTGGGTATATACTAATGAATCTATCTCACCATCATTGTCATGAAAAAGGACATCTCTTACTTCTTCTCTAGTTGTTATAATACTACCATGGGTATTACTTCTATATCTATATCAAACATTTACTCTTCATATGTATGCTTGGTCTCACTATGTACCGGATTAGGTTTAGGTGACTGAATGTCTTAAAACTTTTAATGCAACTCTTGTTTTCATTATCACCTTTGGATACATGCCAGCCGCTCATGTATTCAAAGGTGACATGATTTATCACACTTATCTTAGTACCTCCCTCAACACATGTCCCATACCACATGCACTTGAGAGGACAAAACAAGAATGATTATGCATATAACATTCTCTCTATAAAATCCCATGAGCATGTTTCCCATACCACCAACATGTGGAAAAAGATAGAGTATTCTATATACAATTATAGAGTTAACATAAATGTTTAAAAATTCTTGGCACATAACCCTAATCCTCATCTGAACTGAAGTCTCTTGTCTTGACCTCTATTTTGGTTTCCCATATATTTAACTTAGTATTCTATACCTAAGGTTTAGAACATGTGAATATTGAGCTTAGTGGACATCTACTCATTGCTCTGACATCATATTGTAATGGCACTCCAAGCACATATGTATGTCAATGGAAGCAAACACAATGTTTTCCATAACATGGGTCACTTGGCTGGAGGAACATTACAAAACATGATATTTATAACAAAAAGATAACTGAAACACCATGCATTGATTAAATATAGATTCATACATTGTTCTTTGAAAGATAATACTATTAACATCAACTATCTCATCCTTGAACTAACATCTACTTCATGAAAGGTAGAACAAATATATGACATAATTCTTCTTTGGAAACTTGATACTGGATCTTCTAAGGTGTAGATGGAACCCCCACCAAGCTAAATCCTAGAAACTTCTACTTTAAAGAACTCATTTCAATTTCCTTTTCTCCTTCATCTAGGGATATCTTGTCCCACAGCCATGAGAAAACAAAGACACACATCAGTAAGTGGCACTATACATTTTATAAGAACTGAAAAGTAAGCATATATACTTGACTTGAGAGAGAACCTTGACATGGATTTGACTTAAGCATTCTTGATTACATAAATCGTATAACATGAAGAATTGAGCAGTAATATATTCCTCCCTCTATGATGCCCACTTAAGAGCACATGATTGCTAGGAAAGCCCATAATGACACAAATGCCCATGATTTGGCTATAAAAGCCCATAATTGGCACAGATTCCCATAACGACCATAAAGGTCCATGATTCAGGAAGCATATAAAAATTGATTCAATTCCAATTAACTTGATCATTAACATGACATTAACATTAACATTAACATGATATTTGAACTTAACATGATGGGATATCTCCCTCTTGAAACATGTACTTTAAAATCCATTAATCATTGACAATTAATCATAATCTCTAATCTTAATGAACATGATAACCATATGACATATGATATAGCAAACATTGATCAATTTATATCATGAACATGAATTGAGAATTGAACTAGAAATTGAAAGAATAATTCCTACATCATACATAGCAAACAATTCAACCAAAGTACATATGTATTGTGGCATGACCCGCTTTCCTAGATCAAGGTAGATCCTAACTTAGTCTTCCTGATCTTCGTTGAATCCTATGTTCCTGAAATTGACATGGTTTATATTATTTATCACTTTAAACTCACACCTAAATCCTAATTAGAGTCTTTTAGAAAAACATGGTCAATGGAGTGGATCTAGGGTTTGAAAATCATAAAATCAGATTCCTTATCAAAAAAACCTTTCCAATGACTATTTACACTTATTTTTCTGATCAGGTATGTAATTACTACGATTCTTTGGAAATCATGACCAATCATAAGGCATAGAAAAATCCATATCACTATTATCCTGAATTACAATCGATTTGATTCGTTGGGCCAACCCCAAGCCACCATATGGCCCCTAAAGCAAGCTGTGACTGAGCAAGATGGCAAAAAATTAGGGTCAATGAAAAAGATGAATTTTCTCATTAAGGCGCGTGACAAGAAAAGGAAGGTGTGGGGGTAAAGTTGTACTTTACTCACTCATCATCTTCCTCAACTAGCAATGAACGGAGACAGTCGGTGAGAAATCTGGGGGTCCAAATTATGATTCGCTTCCTTCCAGGAGAAAAAATATAAGGCATTGGGCACCCTCCTCGTCACCTTACGAACCCAGAAAGCACAAGAACAAGCTTGCGGGCAGTTGGAAGCTTCAAGAGACTCCCTCCATGGAATCATGGAAGAGAATCTAGGACAAGGGAGGTCTGGAGCATGGAGGAAGAAAAAACTGAAAAATCCAAGGATTCTAGTGAGTTTGGAACATCCAACTAAAAGTGAAATGGAAGAACACAAAGCTAAAACAAGTCCAGAAAGGTGATCTGATGAGCAAGACCCAAATTTTGTAAAAAGATGATGAAAGGGGAAACAAAAATACCTGTAATACCATGCGGAAAAGTAGACTAACAAGCTTCGTGATGCCCCAAAAAAAGTTTCCCAATGATCAAAAAGTAGCGGAGGTCACTGAACCATCTGGAGGGACACACAGTTGTAGAAGTTGGTTGGTGGAGAAGGGGGAAGAAGGGCGAGAGCACTCTATGGAAAATTGGTTTAGGATTTCAGTTCTCAGATGCCTGGGGAACAATTTTGAGGGTTTTCTTATATATATATATAGTATTTTAGAGGAGTCTGGAGGTCTTCTGGCGATAAGAATAGGGGTAAGAGAGAGAGCTCTCATCGATAGGGAATTCTAGTTCTCAAAACCCTATAAATATTGGGATGGATCTGGTGGGAATGATCTGAGGATGGTTAAAAATGATCATTTTTCTAGTGACGTTGATTAGAGAGACGGATCGCAAAGAAAAGGAAATTTGGGACTGTAGAGTCCAACAAGTGCTAGACTTCGAGTGGAGGAGAAGAGTCCCCGACCCGCTAACATCAAGGTCTGAGACTGGGGATCGCAATGCTTAAGGAAAAATATGAAACTATATCAAAATGGCTTAAATAAATGAAATGATTTAATATCCATGGTTTAATCTATATGGTAAATTTCAAAATTAAATTGAGGGGTCAAAAAAATTTAATTATTCCAAATTTTCACCACAAGCACATTCTATAGTCTAGAACATTTTTGTACAGCTACATTTCCAATTTTATGACTAAAAGATGAGTTATTATTATAATGCAATTAGTATCACTTATGTACATGTATAAAAAAATATGGAATGAAGTGAATTATCTTTTTGTCAGTGAGTTATATTTGGATCAAAAATTTGAGGTATAATGGAATAGTCATTATCTTTGGGTAACTTACATCCATTCTTTAGGATTTTGAAATTAAATGATGAAAATATTCCTTAAAGATCCTAAACTTGTTTTATTTACAAATTGGAATGTTACAATTCTACCCACCTTAATCATATTTCATCCTCGAAATTTCAATATACTATCCACCTTAGGGTTTTACTAATCTCTAACATGATCTTAAAGTATTGTTATCATACCTAGGATATGGCCTTCTCATGGTTAAACATTATCTAAACCTCATTATTAAAATTTCATGTGGGTATACTACTAATGAATCTATCTCACCATCATTGTCATGAAAAAGGACATCTCTTACTTCTTCTCTAGGTGTTTTGATACTACCATGGGCCTTACTTCCATATCTATGTCAAACATCTACTCTTTGTATGTATGCTTGGTATCACTATGTACCAGATCAGGTTTAGGTGACTAAATGTCTCAAACTTTTATTGCAACTCTTATTTTCATTGTCAGCTTTGGATACATACCGAATGCTCATGTATCCAAAGGTGACATGATTTATCACACTTATCTTAGTACCTCCCTTAGCACATGTCCCATACCACATGCACTTGAAAGGATAAAACAAGTATGATTATGCATATAACATTTTCTCTACAAAATCCCATGAGTGTGTGTCTTATACCACAAACACGTAGAAAAAGAGAGAGTATGCTATATAAAATTATTGAGTTAACATAAATGATTAAAACTTCTAGGCACATAACCCTTATCCTCATCTGAACATAAGTCCCTTGTCTAGACCTATATTTTGGTTTCCCATATCTTTAACTTTGTCTTCTATACCTCGGGTTTAGAATATGTGAATCTTTAGCTTAGTGGCCATCTACTTGTTGCTCTGATACCATATTGTAATGACACTCCAAGCACATATGTATGTTAGTGGAAGCAAACCCAATGTTGTCCATTACATGGATCGCTTATATTGGTTGAACATTACAAAACATGATATTCATAGGAAAAAGATAAATTAAACACCTTGCATTGATTAAATATAGATTTAAACATTATTCACTGAAAGATAATACTATTAACGTCAACTATCTCATCCTTGAACTAACATCTACTAAATGAAAGGTAGAACATATTAATGACATAATTCTTCTTTGGAAACTTGATACTAGATCTTCTAAGGTGTAGATGGCACCCCACCAAGCTAAGTCCTGGAAACTTCTACTTTGAAGAACTCACTTCAATTTCCTTTGCTCCTTGATTTAGGGACATCTCATCCCACGGCCATGTGAAAACAAAGACACACATTAGTAAGAGGCACTATAAATTTTATAAAAACTGAAAAGTAAGCATATATACTTGACTTGAGAGAGAAACTTGACATGGATTTGACTTAAGCATTCTTGATTACATAAATCTTATAACATGAAGAATTGAGAAGTAATATATGCCTCTCTCTATGATGCCCACTTAAGAGAAAATGATTGCTAGGAAAGCCCATAATGCAAGGAAAACCCATAATTACATGAATGACCATGATTTGGCTATAAAAGCCCATAATTGGCATGAATGCCTATAATGAGCATAAAGGTCCATGATTCGAGAAGAATATAAAAATCGATTCAATTCCAATTAACTTGATCATTAATATGACATTAGCATTAACATTAACAAGTTTCTTGAACTTAACATGATGGGATTTCTCCCTCTTAATATGTGAACTTTGAAATCCATTTATCATTGATAATTATTCATAATCTCTAATCTTAATGAACATGATAACTATATGACATAAGATATAGCAAACATTAATCAATTAATATCATGAACATGATTTGAGCATTGAATTGGAAATTGAAGCATAATTCCTACATCATACATAGCAAACTATTCAACCAAAGCATATGTATAGTGGTATGACCCGCTTACCTGGAGAAAGGTATATCCTAACTTAGTGCACACATTAACCAATTATGTTTGATTAGATGCGCCCCAAGGGACTCAAACACATTTGGGATCTTTTGATATTTGTAAAAACCCTAAAAAGACTCAGTCACAATACTCAGTAGGTCACCCGCACGTGCACGGGGTACTATTGTAGTAAAGACAATAGGCAAGTATAGGAGTCG
Source organism: Alisma plantago-aquatica (assembly GCA_963693085.1). Classification (NCBI taxonomy): domain Eukaryota; kingdom Viridiplantae; phylum Streptophyta; class Magnoliopsida; order Alismatales; family Alismataceae; genus Alisma; species Alisma plantago-aquatica. The sequence goes on along the minus strand of OY856409.1, from coordinate 1,618,616,182 downwards.
ATCTTTAGGGATAGTGGGGGCACTAGAGCTAGGGTTGTGTTGGTTATGTCCAAAAGTGGAGATTAGCGTTGAAGGGTTTAAAATTGGGTTTGGTTTGATTACACTAAACAAGCAGGCAAGTAAAGGCAATATGAAAGATAGATTACAGAAAAACCTAGATTATCCTAAGAAAGTTAGGTCTTAGAGATTATGTTAAGAAATCAACTAAATAAGAGAAATATGATCTGCACTACTCTAGAAAGGCAATTAACAACTAAGAACTAAACTAAACACTAGAGAAAGAAAGAACCTAGATTAACCCTAATTATCAAGACTAAACAATTGACTATAGGCAATGAAGGCAATCAAGTTAATCTTGCATTAACATGCTAAGATGACAAGTTAGGTTTTAAAAAATATGATTGGATAGGTTGGCCTTTTGGGAATATGATTTGATATTAGTTGGGGGAAGGTCAACATAGCATGCAAATCTCACATTTCAATCTAGATTACCAAACCAAACAATAAGGCAAGTTCTATTAGACTATACCCTATACAACTAGTTGGAGAACTAGGGTTAGGTGTAATTCTAGTAGGACTTGGCAAGTCTAGGTCTCTAGGGTAAGTGGTATTAGTGCAATTGAGAGCCAAGGGTAGGAATGGGAGTAAACATGAGGGTATTTCACCTCATGTTACTTGCCATCTAGCCTTTAGGAAGCTCTAGGACGTTGCACTAATCACACTTACACTAGCTACTTCGATTTCACACTCACTTGTAGAAGAAGGGAGATGTATGTAGGAACAAAGGGGGCCAGCTAGGGATCGACTAATTAGACCTAGAACCATTCCTAAGATTGCCACATATATTCCAATTTCCCCCAGAAGCTAAGTGTCATCAAGCGTCACAAAACAAGTAATTTAAGATTAAAAACATAAACGACATGCAAGATAATGGGAATTGAGATAGAATCAAGAGACAATCATCATATAATGAAATTATGTTCATTACAAGTTATTCTCCCCCAACATGGTATCAAAGTCACATTTTAATCCCAAACAACCCACCACTAGGGACTTAACTAGACATGCTCAAAGAAAAGATAAAAGAAATGAGAAGAAGGGGATAGGACTCCATGGAGATCAAAGTAGATCATTCTCCTTCACCTTCTAGCTATTGTAGGGCGACCTCCCTCTGCCAAGGTGAATGAAGGGAATGGAAATGAAGGGGATTATGACTGAAAACCAAGAAAACAAGGTTTCTATGGTGGAAATGGTTGATGGAGAGCATAAATGCAAGGGAGTGCAATGAATGCTCAAGAGTGGGTGGAGATGAGTGATGGTATCTAAGGGGATCTAAACTTCATGTTGAGGCTGCCACCTATGTATATATAGGTGGTGGGGAAGCACTAGGGTACGTAGGGGTAAAGTGGGAAAATCAATGGTGAAAATGGGTAGGTTTAGGTGGTCACCATGACCATGTTGAAGTGCCACATCCATGGTGGGGTTTGTATGGATCAGTTGTGGGTGGTGGAATAGTCGAGGTGATGAATGGAGCTGGAAGTGATATGTGTATATGGTGACCATGGCCTTGGTTGGGTGCCACAATCATGTTGGGTAGAGGGTACCACGGTCGTGTTAGAGAAGGAGGCCACCATCAAGGCAGCTTTGAGGTAGTTGTGTCTTCAGATCACCACGGGTGTGGGGAGCACCACGAGTGAGGTGGTCTTCAAGGGCCACATTCGTGCTGATGGCCATGACTGTGGTCATTCACGTGTAAAATGGACCAACTTTCTATTGATTTTGTGGATATTTATGGATAAATCACCATGGGTGAGGTGATGACCACAGGAGAGGTGGAATGTACTGGCCACAGCCATTCTGGGGCCATGGCGGTGGGGAATTCAGTGACCACGGCCATTGTGATGACCAGAGTCATGGTCATTCATGTGTAAATTGAGAACATTCCCTGTAACTTTTGGAGTATAATTCCCACGACCGTGGTGATGTACCATTGCCATTTTGGGGCTTTTTGGTGGTGATCTCTACTTCATCTTCTTCATCTAGTCTCGTTTTTCTTTGAATTTCTCTTGTGCATCCAAGGAAAACTCGGGGAAGAGATAGGTCCACTCTTTGGGGTGTAAGACCCCATAGATGTTCTTCATCTCTCTCACATGCATCAATGTTGCATAAGTGCCCTAAAATACACACAAAAGGAGGCATAAGTGCATTTACTGTAAAAGATCATATTGAGGGGAATAACTTGTAATATAAACTGGTTAGATGTGATTATCATGCAAAAAGGCATAGGATGAAGCCCTAAAATAGGGTTGCATCACCACCACAAACTTAAAATGTAGTTATCCTCAAGTATGCTCCAACTTAATCTCACTCCTCAGTTTCTTTCAATTAAACAAGAATGATAAAATGCATTGTAGCATAATATTATTGACTAAATGGTCTTAGAAGTGACTAAGTGCATCTGTTCCACCTCTCTCCTCTCCACTTTCACAAACCAATCATGAAAAGAGCATAGAGCATACAAACTTCAAATATAGAGAATAGAATACACAATTTTCCCTATGTCCTTCATGCAATTTCGGATAAACCGCTTCATGTTGGCGTTAATCAATGATGACTAGGAGTGTTGTTTCACTTTCCTGCATTCATTCTTATGTCTCAAACCACACCAAATGACCCACATGTTGAAGAAAGGGTAAAGTGAGCTATATTTGATGTTTTCTTGCTCAATGGGTATGAAAATAGAAGAAAGGATTGTAGTAAGAGATTGGAGTGTTTTTGCATACTCATCTTTTCTTTATATAGATGCTCTTAAATAGGAGCATCTTTTATTTTCTTTTTCCCTTGGTGTAGGTAGGGCATATGGTGTATAGAGTGAAGCAGGGAGATGTAGATATGGCCACCCCCAGATTTTGAAGGTGGCCAAGGCTAAATATGTGCACTAAGGCATTCTTTCATGCAGCAAAGAGATATGAGGATGGTGAAAGAAGAGTTGGGTCAAAGAGGGGTCATTGGTGTAGTCCTCAACATAAAATATCTTGCATGAAAACTAATCCAACACTTCATCAAATGATATCACACCACATGATTGAACAACATGACATTCACATTTGTTTCCTACGATTCCAAAGGTTCTAAGCATTCATAACTTTCTCAATTCACAATTCAACCAAGACATTCACAAACTTGAGAGAGGTGATGCACATGTAAAAAGTCAACAATTAAGACCATATAACAATAAACACTAAGAAAATGGCATGAAATTTTCAAAGACCAACATTTTCATTTCAAACAGTGGAGATTAAGTTAAAACATGCTTTTAGGCAAGAACATTCAAGTTTGGGAAAAATTATCCAAAACGGTACCAATTTGCATTCAATCACATCTAAACCTAACTTTAGGGAAATCAAAACATAAAGAAGCAAATCCCAATTAAAAACACACAAAATTACCAAAATCTACATGAGAATGCAATGCATGACATGGAGGAGAAAAAAGAGCAATTTTTTTGAAAAATTACACAAAAATGCATGAAATTGAACTACAAGTATGCATGAATGCAAGAAGACACACATGGTTAGGATAGACAGGTAAAAGGTTTAGTCAACTGTTTTCTCATCTCACAAAAATTAATCACAAGGTACATAGATAAAAATACAGTGAAAGAAGGGCTTACCGCCCTACCACCCCAAACATTTAAATCATGATGTCCTCAGTGTGAAATAGAAGTTTAGAATAGTATGGTAAAGGACATGGAGTCATGAAAGACAACCACCAAGAGAGGGAGTGATCAATGTAGCACTAGGTTAGAAAGGTAGGACCACCACGGTCATGCTAAGCTACATGGTTGTTATGTCTTGTCGGTCACACGGTCGTGTTGTGTTGCACGACCATTCTGGACTCCTTCCAGTAGCTTTTCTACCATTTTGCAATGTTCTCTTCAACTTTGATCATCTCCTTGGCTGGACCCTTTGTGCATCACCTTTTCTTCCTTGTATCTATACTAACATGATTCACAAATAGAAAAAATATCAAGTATGGTGTGTGTGTGTGTGTGTGTTTCTTGAAAGAAATGAAAGTGTGATAAAATAACAAGGTTCGAGAATCTCAAACCACGTGGGTTGCCTTACTAGCACTACGAGAAAAACATAAATTGGCTACATTTAATGAAGCTACATTTACCATATATGTAGTTAGATGTTAAATTTCTTTACAATTTAAAAGATTGTAACTAAGACCAATGTAGTTGAAAATAATATTACCCTAAGGCTACATATCAACTACATTTTAAATAACCAGACTACATAAAGTTTTTGTATCATAAAGAGAAATTTTCATTTTTCAATTTTCCCACCCACACTAACACTTTGAATTTTCTTGCGGGTGTTTCCCCTTCAAGACCAAAACATCCCCGACATTTTCAATCCCTAAACACAGACGGTTCCCTCTTTATCGAATTTGTTGTTTTACCAGGCTCCATCCCTACAGACGATCCTACTAACTTTGTTTCCTTTGTGGATAACATCTCTGGTAGCTATCTATTTGGTGTTATAAAAGCACAACGTGATTGAAATCTCAAGAAAGATCTTCTCAAGGCTTTTACCATCACATTGAAGAGAACCACACCTACCATTATTCTATACTCGATTATGGACTGGTTCACATCATGGAGAATGATAACATAATTTGTTCTCCAAGCTGTGTTAGACTACCATCGGGTATGCTTTATCCTTATCCAAACCATCCGTTGATACCCATAGGCCTTTTTCTCCTATTGGCACATGGATCTCCTAACTACGGTAACAACAATCACTCGTACACCAACTAAATTAAAAAGTGGCGTAATTGACTTGGGGTTTTGTGCATTGTCTTACATCTACAAGATGGACTAACGGAGAAATGTCAGTAGGAACAGATGGCATACGTGACTGCAGGGGACAATATTTAACTAGAGGGTTCTCACAAAATGACCAAAGAGTGTGCTTTGCATCTTGGAGCAGAACATCCAACTGCTCTCCAACTCACCCAGATCTCCATGAATATTTTGTAGGAGCAGAACACCCAGGTCGGATTTTTAAGATAGTTGGCTATCATTGTTATTTTGTAACTGATAATAACTATTATCATCCACATTTTATGATATTTAGTTATTGTACAACAATTGTTTGATTCACATTCTTTCAAATATGTTACATATGGTTTAAACTGACACATACATATTGCTTGATTGGTGATTCTCTTAGTCTCTTGCCTCCTATCTTGTAATGCTTCTAAATGTTTTATTTGTTGCAAGACATACAACAAGGATTTACTTATTTGCTCTTAAAAATTAATTTCATAGGATATGGGACGATCTTCCAGTTGTGCCACATAGGAAAAGGGAGTTGGAGTACAACTTTTGAGTTATAAGCATGGATTCATGTTGTTTTCAAGGGAATCTATGCCAATGGTGTGCATGTTGCAACATTCATTATGTCAAAAAGAAACACTCTAGCAGTAAAGCACATGCCAAATCTAGCCCAATATTTGCATCAGTTTTGACCAATCTGCTCGCATAGTTTCAAATATCATTATAGACAATGGATGGATAAGCAAAAGGCAACAATGCAAACAATGATAAAATTCATTTAAATTTCTAAATAAATAGCACCAACTGATAGACACTCTAAGAGAGAGACTATATTTTGTATTGCAATAAACCTTAACTACCTTCTTGATTGAGCTTTGATGTCTTTGTTTGGAGGATGGCTAAGTTTGCCACTAAAATGTCAACATGGGGAATACATGTACTGCAGAGCAGTTATAGGAATGATTGAGTCAGTGATTCTAGAAGGGTTATGTGGATCACATATAGAGACTGGGGGAGTGATCAACAACATTTCACCGCACAACATGGGAAAGGAAGTCCATGGGCTTCTAAGTTCCAACTCCAGCTAGAATTTTTGTGCAAATAGATGTAGCCTACAAACCACCACCACCATTTGTAGACCTCTGGAAAATAGATTAGTACATCATATGAAATATTTGGTAGCATATTCATGGAGCCTGGTTAGTACATGTGATTATTAATTACATATAAAACTTGTAAAATGTCATTGTGGATAGAAATCATACGACGATACTAGCTTGTTCTCCAGAATATGTTTTGCAAAATATTAGCATGATATGGTTTTACAATCTAATTTGAATTTCTATAAATAGATCACTTCCCGTAGGGTTCTACTCAATTACATAACTGATTCATGCTTTGTTAGTTGTTAAAGTACCCTTTTCCATTATATATGACAAGGAAATCATAAGAATATGGTTATCTCAAGCTAGTCTTTTTCTATTCATCAATTGATTGAATTGGAGGTGATTGGCATCCTTTTGTTTGTTAGAGAGATTTTTTTATGAGATGGTTTTAGTATATGATATGAAGATTAGAAAATGCATTACCTGTAATAGGGTTTCTTCTCAGTTATAGATTTTGGACCTTCTCCAACATAGATTTATTGTCAACTTAATGGAGCAACGACATAGCAAACTAAAAACCAAAATACCACCCAAATTGGATCAAAAAATATGTACTTAGTATATACATAGTCAATTCAATACAAATAAGTTTATGTACACTTATATATATACCGAGCTGACACATAGCTGTCTAGAAATTCTCTTGTAGAGGCATACCTATATATACATGTTCAATGCAATCGATGAAAATATTTTTGTCAGCTGGGAAAATTCTTTAATAGTGAGCTCTTCTATATATATTTCTATCTAAAAATGTCATTTGGTGTTTTTTAGCTTTAATTATGACTGCAAAAAATATTATGAAGAGCTTCCAACAACACACTAGTATAAATATTTGTTTTTAAAAGGCAATGTTGTTGGAAAGATTGTTGGAGAGAAAGTTCCTGCTGAGAATGTAAAACCTTTGAGAAGACATAGACTGTTGTATATGGTGTAGCTATTGTAGCATCTTGTTTGAGTCTCCATGCCATCTTTTTGAAGGAACTTGAGGTTTTTTATTCAACCTAATGATAGAAGCACATGTTCAAAAAATGGATTGATGATCATTCATTTTGGGATCCTTTTAGGCGATGTTGGTCATTCATTTTGGGATTTTCTCTCATATACCTATATCCATGAGCCTCCATATTTTTAGAATATGACAATAGCACCTCCTGGATCTCATGGATTTAAGGATGCATAATGTTTACTAAATTTTGATGTCAGTAACACAGCGGTATATCTCCATCTGGAAGCATCCCTAAGGATAGCCCAACTACAAAATACCTTCTTAAATGTGGGGTTGAGCACCGAGATTTAAACTAGTATGGAAGTGAATGCATAAATGATGAAATAATGGCTCGTGGGACATTTGCTAACATTCACTTGGTGATCAATTTTTTGAAGGGTGAAGTAGAACCAAAGATAATCCACATCCCAACCAGGGAGAAACTTTTTGTATTTGATGCATCTATGGTAAGTCAAACTGGTTTTATTGTTGCTTTCATTCTCTACAAGATATTCCTAGATATGCCATTTTTGCTGATCTACATTGTTTTTAAGCATGATTTAAGGGTTTGAGGCTAAAATTGGTTGTGTTCTTCACGTACCTAACGCTCTACTCAGGCATCCACCAATTACTTATGCATTTACTCTTCTTGATCATATCTTATGGGTGCTTCTAGCCTCATTACAATGCCCCCTGATGTAAATTGCAAATTTTCATAATATGTGGCCAGCAAAAATGCAAGTTTGAGATGACATGCTCATTAACACAACACAAATGTCAAGTCTGAGAATGTATGCTCATTAACACAACACAAATGTCAAGTCTAAGATTGTAATCTCTTTAGTGGTAAAACCAACTAAAAATAGAAACCATTTTTCAGTATGGGGCTCATGTCGATTTGTTCCAAGCAACATACTTCTTCTATAAATGATAGAGAAGCTTTTGATTGTTGAGTCAACCTTGAACTTCCAACTTCATTAGGAGTTGAGTCATTAATCATCTTAGTGGATGAATAAAAAAGTGAGGAGAAGTTATGCTATCAAAACCTCCCCTGTAATTTTTCTTTTACTATAGGTTCAGACATCTCTGTTTTGCTCTTATTTTTGTTCGTTATGTTTCTATGTTCTCGTTTGAGTTATATATTACCAATTCAGATTAGAAAATAAAATAGATTTTTTTCATCTGATTAGAAAATATAGCAGTTGCATTGGCTATTCATTTGTACAAATGATTTCCTTCATTTCTCCAAATGGTCCGAGTGGCTTTCCTGTCATTATTTTACTCAAGTTTTTTCAGGTGCTCTGTTGTCTACCTAGCATTGTTGATATCACCCTTGATGTATGTAGATACATGATTAAGTTGTTAAGTTATCTATTTCTTAATGCCTAACTTTTTTATATGTTTCAGCCTAGTGATACTAAATGGGCATCTCATTGAACACTTATATTTTGATGAATGATGACCAAATATGTCGGTTTTCAGTCATTATTTTGAGATTCCTTCACCAGATAAGGGTCAGATTTCTTGCAAAGGAACGTCTTCAAGGCATGGTGTAGAACCATATGAGAGGCCTCGTTAGGGACCACAACAACAAGGAATGTCTTCTTCTAGAAAATCTCTTTTGCAAATCATTTGCCAACACCCTTAAAGAGGGATTCAACAAAAACTGAAATCACATCTTAGTGTTCTCCTTTAATGATCTAACAATTTTGGACAGTTGACTTGCATTAGAACTCTTCAATTTCCCTTTTATGTCATCAATCAATCTTCACAGCTTCAACATTGTTACTAGCACATAATGAATAGTAGTGGGCTATGTGTACCTACTAAAAGAATATATAGATCTAATCAATTGGATGTGCAACATTGACTAGAAAGTACACAAGTCTGAATTGATGTGATTGAATCAAAGAAATTAATCTATGAAGAGTTCAAAAGGAAACTCTGGATTCGTTACATCTGAACTGAATATAAGAATCCATACTATTCGAGTATAGTTGAGGTTAAATCGTATGTATCTTGTATCAATTTGTGAAAAATCCTTATATCTTGGTCGCATTCATATAAAATGGTAAGTACTGTGACATTATGAGATTGGTTGGTTTCTGAGCAGTTAGGACTACAACATTATGATAAGAACACCACAAGTGTATCACTATATTATGTAAAAACACAAATAGATGTGTTGTTAGTGGTATTGAAATATTTGTCCGAGATTCTAATGCCAATAATATAGAATACACCTTAGCTAACTTTACGTCAATCTCAAATCTAGAGTGAATTCCTTTGGTATGAATTTTAGGTTGGCAGATTTGATCAATTCATAGATTGTTATTTTTAGAATCATAATTTTAGAAAAGTTGCTTCTTTGATGATTCCATTTCAATAAAGATATAGGATCTTAGTTGTCACAGATCTGGAAACAGTGTTAAGCCTTTATGTGATAGCCTATTATTCTATCTATACTTATTATTGACAACAACTGAACCAAGGAAAAATCTTGTAAAACAAAAGGTAAGATTGGACATGATCTTTGATTATTGTGATGTTAGCCTCTAGACTTGACCAGGGTTGATGTTTCAAATTGGTTGGAGATCATCCATTTCCTAAGGGTGGTCTATCAACTATCAAATACTCAAATAGACATTGCACTAGACAATACCTCTGATAAGTTTTTTTGGTCGCCAAAACTCACTTTCTTGTTTTGTATTTTCAAGAAGGGTTACAACTCTTTTAGTACAGATGTACAAAAGGTGAAGGAGAGAAAAAGTAATATTCTACATTTTATATCATAAATAAGTTATACACTCCAAGAGAAAAATATGTGCAGATATTAGTGAACTATTAGATGACCGTTATGAGATCAGCACTCTTTTGAAGTGAACGTGATATCATCAGATCTAATTGCAAAAGGGAGCATCTAATGTAGTTGTTATCAGAGAAAAGCCAAGAACAAAAGGCAGAACCTGTCTTCAGAGGAGAATCAAGTGCAGTAAGTAATTGTACACCTCTTTAAAAGAACATATATGTGAAAATATAAGTGAAAAATCATGAGATCTTCAAGAAAAGCATCAGAACAAGCCACTTTACAAGTGAACGTGGTAGAGTCAGCAAAATAGATAGCATTATTCTTGAGGATCATCTCAACATTTATTCAGATCACAGGACCATACTTAAATTCAAGTTTCTTGTAATATGCAAAGTTCTCTACCTTGCTGCAAGATTTTACTAGGATCTTAATTACTTCCAAACTTCAAGCCTCCAATTGAACAAGAACCTCTCGAGATGACAATTTCATAATGGTAACTTAGATCTCCTTCTAAATTTGTATGGTATGGGCATCATTATGACCCCACTGCCTAACCCTCCTACCTCCTCCCTTTATTGTTCTTATTGATGCATATTGTTGCGATTGTGTTGCATTTTATGTTATTTGGCAAGGTAGTGCTTCCTTACTGAAGATTCAGGCTAAGCAAAATCAAAAAATATTCAACATGTCAACCTCATTACATGTTATTGTATGGAGGTTGACTGAGCCTTGCAGTTGCATGTGTCTCATTTGGTGGCTGAGGTTAGTCTGAATGAGGCTTTTTCTGTACTGATGTTAGTATTTATTGATGGTGTTCTTTTTTTCATGATGGAGAGCTTTTGTGACTCAAATTTGCCATATCTACTATGTTCGCACATGGAATCTCATTATCTATCTTTATCCTCTTGGAAATTTGTTGACACATGTAAGACTCAATTTAGTAAGGACTGGTATTATTTTCTGGACTGTTTGAGGAACCTTCTATCAAGTCTTTGTCTGAGCTATCCCTCTTGATAATAATGCCATCATCTCTGAACTGGTGAACCTAGAGGACAAATTTTGAATGATGTTACATTCTTCATTTGTGAATGGGATAATGGTTTTTCTTAGGGATATTAACATCATATTTTGACTAGTTATACCTTAGCATTGATATGGTTTGTTTTCTGCACCTTATTTTTACAACACATGCTTTATTTATTTGATTATGCCATCTGTATTTTAAAGTACATTTCCACCTAATGTATCCTCAACTTATGACAATTTAATTGATTCTACTTTTCAAGTTTAGGTTTTCTCAGATTTGAACTATTAATCCTTATGCTAGATGAGTTAAGTGTCATTCTTTTCCTAGAAAATAACATACGATCACCTTTTTGTGTATACGTAACATCTAAAATTGAGGAAACCAGATTTAACATAGGAATCTCTACATGATGGAGTTCATCAATTTTGCATACTAGATTCTTTTCTTGACCTAAACTCTTTTCTTGACCTGAAATCTTTTCTTGACCATGAATTTTTTTCTAGATGAGGACTAAGAAGTAGCTTGATGGATCTGATGTTATTGGAAGCTTCTATCGATTGCCTCAGTTTCATAGAGTGACGATGCCTCTGCTGAATCTTCTTTCAAGTTCCTAGTTTATGGTAGGATGAGCTGGATTGGTTGGCTTTTAGGAAAGATATGTGAGAAGCAGGTAATACCATATGAGTATAAAAAAAGGTCTGAATTGGTATACATTTAGGAAAGATATCTGATCAGCATCCTAGGCATACCACCCTATCAGGTTAGATTGTAAATCATACTGAAATGGTTGGGCTTACTTTTTTGTTTCTATGGTATTGGTTGGGCGAGGTTTCTCTTTTGCAGTTGACCTCTGAGGGATTGTTATATTTTATTTGTCATAAACTATGTACCCTTGTGTGTAACTAACAACAAATTAAACAGCTAAGTCATCCCTATGTGCACTTGTCCTTCTTTCTTCCTACCACACTTGCATGTAGTTTGTTACTTGAATGTATAACTATGTTATATAAACACTTAAAATCTATACAGGTGGCAATGACACATCCATCTACCCACCCCATATCACATCATTCATGACCTGATGATTGATGAAAGATTGATTGTAGGTACCATCAGATGAGCCGTTTCATATTTATTCAGTACCAAAGGAGGTGAAATTTCAACCGTTTGATGAGAAAAAGGCCCTTGGTAAAAAGCAAACTAGTTTGGGGACAACACCTACTCCGACATCAGATATTGTTTCAGATGCTACAAAGTTTTGTTCTGATCTAACTACCACATTGCTACAACAGTTGTTGGTAAAGAATGATGCCATTATAACTCATATATAGCTATGTTTTGTATAAATTGTGATATGTATAACTTTTAGCAAGGCAACTTGATCATTCACTATGACCTTTTTTGTAGGTCAGGTTATTTGATGCAAGGAATGATTGTAGAGAAGGCCTTCATATCACATATTCATCCTAGACAAAATGACTCATTGCCTAACCTTGATTGGAGTACCATAAAATGGTCTTCATGTACATGTGAAAGGTAAACTATGCAATAATTTTATAGGTTTGTTCCAGTACATGTCATTTTCTCAAAATTAGCGCCATACTCTCTTACTTTCACCCGCATAAGACAAATTATGTTACTATATGCTAAGTTGTAGTTGGCTACCAAATCTCTTGTATAGGAACAACTGTCACAACAAAAGGAAGACAAGACAAAGGAATTATCCAATATATAGTCTCAGATTCACAAAATATGTGTTGAGATATATGGAAACCTCAAACTTGGGGTCTGGGTGGAACTTCCAGTTGTTGATGAGAATGATTTTTCTTTCAAGAATCTCCATGAATATCAATATCAACTACAGGAGCTTCCTATGGCCAATCAGAAGCAGATCATACAGAAGTTCTCTATTTTCAATCAAGAAGAGCAATACCTTAGCAGTCTTTCTCTTCTTATGAGTTTATCAACGTTACCATATTCATTAATGATAAAAGTGGCAAAATTAATACAAAAGAAAAATCAAGATAGAAGAAGAAGCACATGATCATGTGGCATATAGAGTTTGTAGTGGATAGAGGCAGTCAGAAGAAGATATTGTATACATGTATCTTTTTCCCATGCATTTTACAAAATAGGGGCCAAGTTAATGTCCTCCCCATGTGTACTCATTGTTCAATTATAAATAAAAGTATCATTGTTGACATTATTAGCACAACTTGATCTTGATTACTATTCATATTTTCTTCTTTTTTAAGTACCCCTCTATATTGGCAAGCGACGGGTTGTATACATAATGTCTCTCACTACATATGTATGTGTAGTACATGATGTCTTTCACTACTTGTGAGGCCACATCCCGCTATCACACAGACAACGAAATGCCACACGAAAATGTGTGGAAACACCATAAACCACATATTACCAAAAACACGGTTTAATTAAAACCATTTGCGGAAAGCAGATAAAAGAGAACTATTACATTCAAATCCTCATCCTGTAAGGAAACATGTTATATAAATCTTTACAAGCCTTGATATATGTCCACATCCTATAGAAACCAGCTGCCCTGTCAGCACCGGAGTTCATCACCTATTTATACATACATAATGGGTCACACCAGGCCAACAATATGATATACAAAGCTACAACAGGTATACATCTTGAAACGTCATCAAAACACTTCTGACGACCTGAGAGTACAGGGATGACTCTAGGACTCTACTAAAAAACCACCAAAACATCAACATATCCATCTCTTGCCTTCTACTGCTCTTCTTGCTGCTCAGCCACAACCCCACGACCACCACCACGTCTAGTGTGATCACCTAAAAAGGTTGTAAACCAACGGGATGAGACACACACTCCCAGTGAGAAACATAACTCCCCGTCGAAACTATAAAACTTCAGAAAGCTAAAGCGGGTAAAGCAGATAAATGTTATAAGCAGATTATATGAGTAGCATACTGAGCAGGACTTAATTTATTTAACAAACTTACCCAGATATCCAGGAGGCATATAACCAAGTATTCTTTATGGAACATGATTGACAAGATAAGCTTTATAAGAACTTATCACAAAATATAAGGATCGTACAATTAACTGCAAGGTATATTTAAATCAACTACACAAGCAAGGCCTCAACCAATGTTCTTTGTTTTCCCCTAAGCAATAAATACTATTTGACTGGTTTACATATTATCATGCCCTGAGGAAGTGAGTCATACCGCTCAAATCCAACGAACGGCTATGAAGCCCGGAGTTGGTGCCATACAAGGTCAATGGAAGAGCCAGACTCCATGACCTCTCCTCCTCGTGGTCAATGCACAAAAACCAAAGCAGGACCGCATCCTCATGCTTAAGTGGCCTCAGCCACAGGGTCACCCATATCTCTAGCCCGCCTTAGTATAGGTCTCGACGCTAGTACACCTTGAGCCATGGGCCTGTTCACCGTGCTCTGAGCCATGAACGCATTCATTCTCCATCACACTGAGCCATGGGCCTGTTCACCATGCTCCAACTATCCTGAGTCTGCAACTGCAGTTGCACTCAAATCCTCCTATTTTTGGCTAGGAGAGACCCTGCATTTTCAACAATATGCGCTCCAGGTAATCCCGTAGGATAAACCTATTTTACCATCACCAACTACTAATGATGATGGATCTAAGGCCAGGGCAAACTACATGATATGTTCCATTGTGATTCATTAGTATATTTTAAGTGGATTTTTGGGGAAACCAAGTTAGAAAACATAATAGCATTGTGTCACATTATTACTGTCATTACCATGGGATCTCAATCCATCATCATAGAATGCTACTTCCTCTTAAGGCATCAATATCATGCATCATCATCCTAGGATAGCAATCCCTCATCTGAGGTTACCACTGCCTCTCAAGGCATCAACATTACCATGGGATACAAATCCCTTATCTCAAACTCATAGGATAACACTTTAACTAGGCACTCAACCTTTATCTGGTCAACAGACCTTTCTCATCATACTGGTGATACATGTTATCTCATCAACAAGGATTATCATCCTTTAGTGTTATTCAAACACATAAACCTCATAGCTCAAACCTGGCTATGAATCCATCTGATACACCTGCATGGTTAGTATGCATATCAAGAGAGATAACTTAAATCACTAAACATATAGATCTTTAGGGAAACATATTATTATTATCATGCTATTAGGGTTTAATGTACATTATTGGATCAACATCCATGATTATAATTACATGAAGCACAAAGATGTATCTCGTAAAAAAATTAAATTATTGTTATCAAACCATGAGCATCCATTATACCCTAATATCTCATGAGCATGATCATTATCAAGGAATACATCCCTAAGGATTACACAACCATAGCCTAGTCATACATCATTGGTCACAACATTTCATCAATAACCCATCATCCACAAGGTACAAGAAAGTAACTACTAGGGTCTCCCGGGTTAAGCACAACCCTCACCAAAGGTACTATCTTCCCTCACTAGAGATGTGGCGGGAAGCACTATCCCTCACCCAAAGGGGTAACAGGAAGGATCATATCCCTCACTAAAACTCTAATGGCTAGGGCCCTTAGCCACACATATCGGCCATCCAAGTCATGTACCCATGCACCAAGGGTATCGTGCAACCAGGGCTAGTGTTGTGTCGTGCAACCTGATCCAAGAGTATGTATCATTCATGCATATCCTAGAGAGTATTGTGCATCCAAGTGCAAAGGTGTGTCGGGCAGCATATGGGCACCTCTTATCATCCAAGACCATATGTCCCACTAGGGTTAGCATTTCATATCGGGCAGCCATCATTACCATAACGCCCAAGCCCATATTGACCAAGGTCATGGCGCCCAAGGAGCCTTCGTCCAACTAAGATAGGCACAACATCTCGGTCACCACTAAGGCACCTATCTAGGGTTCACCACCTAAACACCATATCGGGCAATACAAAACCAATCTATGTCATTCAAGGCACAAAACAAAGGTACCTACTAAACACCATGTCGGCCAAGGGACATCTAGGGTTCAACACTCCCAAAACCATCTTAGGCAACAAAGCCAACAAAACTCAACTTAACATATCATCCAAGACAAAACCCTAGAAGAGGGGCATCGTGCAAAGCACTAAGTCCATATCGGTTTGGTCATCACCAACCTCAAGATCACCATCATCAAACCCTAATAGATCAAGAGAGTTGACTCACCTCTCAACAACCAAGAGAGAGGGGTATTGCACAACCTCCATCACATATTGGGCATCAAGGTAGGTCATCCATATCGGTCAACCCTTCAACCTCAACTTGGTCAACAACAACCAAAGGCTCACCTCTCAAATCCATGGTGAGAGTAGGGTATTGCCCAAGCAACTAGAATATAGACTCACCTCTCAACGACTAAGGAAGTGAGGGGTTTTTCCTACACAACTGGAGCTCAAGCTAACTTCTCAAAACCAAGGAGACAAAGGGGTATTGCCCCGAGGAAAACCTAATCCATAGGTTCAGTCAACAAGGTCTAAGGTCATACAACTATCAACATCATAACCACTAAGTCCAACGAGATTAAAGGTACAAACTAGAGCAAGAAACATATCCAACAAGATGTAAGTCCGATCAAGATCATATATGAACAAGCAACATAAAAGAAGGTAGTATAGCTAGGGTTAGGAGTTATGTAACCCGCCTCAAGCAAACTCCAAGCTCCTAGCACCAAGCTCCAAGAACCACCATTGTCCACCACAAGAAGAGAAGCAAGGCTCATAACCACCATGGCCGAAGATCAAGCAAGAAGGAGAAGAAGGTGCTAAGGAAAGAGGGGAAAGATGCTCACCACAAGAATAGAAGCAAGACACACTCTAGGGTTCGGCCACCACTAGAGATAGAAGAAGAGTCCACCTAAATGGATCGGCCACCAAGCTTGCTCTACCAAGGGAAGGTGTATCTGCCACCAAAGGAGAAAGAAGAAACTAACAGAACTAAAGAGCTAAGCAACTAAAGAGAGGGTTGTATATATACAAGAGGGTCTATGGGGCACCAACCTTGGTGTTGTTCCACATGTTCATGTCCAAGGCACCACTTGTCCAAAGCCATTCCACCTTGTTAAACCACATGCTCATGTCATGCCACCAACTAATAAAGGATCGGTCACGTGTCCAAGGTATGGTGACAAAAACAAGGCAAGGTCAAAGTGGTCACCCTGGGCAACACAGCCCACTGGGCGACACACCCCATCTGGGCGACACAGGTCACTAAGGTGCTCTTTGCACGACACAAGGCCTCAACAAGGCAAAGAAAAGCCCAACAGAAATCAACAAGGCCCAAAACTACTCGATCAACGAGCCCAACCCATCCTCTTAACCCTAGAGGATGCAAGGAGAGAGAAAAACATCTCTCAATGTGACACACTTGCACATCAACCCTAAAACTTGGGTTATTTGCAAGTTGCACCTCCAACTCTCAACAAAATACAACAAACCCTAATCACAACCTCAGGTGATTAGCAAGCTTCTAAACACAAGGTTTAGGCAAAGCAAACAGGGTAAACCCAAAACAAAGGTCAGGGTCCTTACAAGCCATAAACCTCTACAAAGGGATTTCGCCCCCAAAATCCGAAGAGAAAAGTGAGGGATACTTCCTCCTCATCTCTTCCTCGAGCTTAACCTCAACTGGCTGTATCACTGTACCTATGTCTGGATGACTTTTCTTCAGCATACTGACGTGGAACACCATATGTAACCTATGTAACTCTAGTGGTAGTTCTAACTTGTAAGCAACCTTGCCAACACATGCTATTACCAGATATGGCCCCATATACATGGGTGCCAGCTTGCCTTTTTGGCCAAACCTCAGCACGCCCTTCAATGGTGAGACCTTGAGATACACCTTGTCTCCCACCTGGAACTCTAAAGGTCATCGGCGATTATCTACATATGACTTCTATCTGTCTTGTGCCACTTTCAACTTTTGCTATATCACTTTGATCTTCTCTATTGTCTGCTGCACCAATTTAGGACCCAAAAGCTGATACTCACTCAACTCATACCAACATAGAGGAGATTTACGCTTCCTGTCATATAAAGCCTCATAAGGAGCCATGTCGATGCTCCACTGGAAACTATTGTTGTAGCTGAACTCTATCAAACTGAGATGTACGTCCCAACTGCCTAGGAACTACAAAACACAAGCTCAGAGGAGATGCTCCAAAGTCTAAATAGTCCTTTCAGACTATGCATCTGTCTGTGGGTGGAAAGCGGTACTGAACCTCAACTGTGTTCCCAACGCTTTGTGCAATTGTTCCCAAAAACAAATCATGAATTGGGGACCTCTGTCAAAAACTATCATTGTGGGTACACCGTGAAAACGCACTATCTCATCCACATACACTTGGGCAAGATTATCTACTGTATACATTGTCTTCACAGGTATGAAATGAGCAGTCTTTGTCAACCTATCCACTATCACCCAAATGGAATCATCATTTTTAGTTGTCCACTACCACTATCCTTCTTAGCATTAATAGATAATCACCAGGCTAAGATAAATGATCAAGCTTATGATAATGTGCATCATCATCTATATAAGGAGTCACCATCGTTAAACAAAGGCATATACCGCTAGGTTGTTTTCATAATACAAGGATTCCTCACAAAAGATACCAAAACCCTCACTAAAAGAGGTGTATCGGCAACCTTCCCTTACCCAAGGATCAACACATAATGGCAGTTATAAGCAAGTAGCAAGGCTGCATTGCCACCAAGGCAACCAGCGTGCAACGCAGCGCTACAAGGGGGAGTGTCGCGCGACAGGGGTAGGGTGTCAGGCACTCCTCACATATAGGGAAACGCCCATCTCACATGGAGTTATCAGCCGACACAGCAGAGAGAGAGGCCCGTCACAACCACAAGGCAACGCCCGTCACAGGGGCTAACATCTCGGCCAGGTCAGCCCACCAAGCCCAACATCCAAGAGAGAGAGAGATAGAGGGAACTCCTCCACAAAACGTGCAATAACTTAGTCTAGGCATGATGGCCGACACAAAGCCAAGAGAAAGGGTGTGACGCCCGTCACAAAAGTAGGGCATATCGCCCAACACAAGAGCAAACCTGTCGCCCAACAAGGCCATCTTCCTCCCCAAACACAAGGTGCACCAAACCCTAGAGGGTCAAGGAGATGGCTCACCTCAATCAACTAAGAAAGAGGAGTATTGCACACCACCTATCACCCATCGAGCAACACAAAAACCAACCGAGCTCACTCTTCTAGTCCACGGTGAGAGGAGAGTGTTGCTCAAGCAACTAGAACACAAGATCACCTCAATCGGCCAAGAAAGAGGGGTGTTGCTCATGGTGCTAGAGGCTTAAGCTCACTCCTCTAGACCAAGGAGAGAAAGGAGTGTTTCTCACCTACAAACCCTAGATCACAAGGATCGGCCAAACATGAAGCTAGGCAAGAACTAAACTACTAACATGTAAACAAGATCATAGCAAGAGATAATGGAGTTAGGGTTAGAAGTTATGCAACCCGCCTTAAGCTCCAAGCTCCAAGGAAGAAGAAGAGCTCCAAGCTTCAAGGGATATCGGCCACCACTGCTCCTTCAAGGGGGTGTATCGACTGACACAAGCAAGGAAGAAGGGAGTGTCGTGCACTCAAGGTGGAGAAGGAAACTAAAGGATCAAAGGACTCAAAGCAAGGAAAAGAGCCACCTATATAGAAGGAAAGGGAGTAGAAAACAAGGTTGGTCCAAGCAAGGTGTCGCCCATCCAAAGGACACTTTTCCTAGAGCTCAAGCCACCACTCTAGCAAGCCTTATACACATGGCCAAGATATGCACCACGCTCCAAGTGTCCACTTGTGGTGACACAAACGAGGTCAAAGCTGGGTCAAACACCATGGGCGACACAACAAGGCACCATGGGCGGCACAGCCACTCATCTAGGCCGACACACTCACCTCCTGGGCGACACACATCCATGCTGGTCGATACAAGGCTCAACCAAGCCCAAACAAGGCACCTCAAGGCCCAAACAAGCTCAACCAGGCCCGAAAGAACTCAAGCAACGAGCCCAAGCCTTCCTCTCAACCCAAGAGGAAGCAAAGAGAGAGAGGAACACCTCACAAGGTGGCAAACTTACTCACAAAACCCTAGACTTGGTTTATTTGCAAGTAGCCCCTCCAACTCTCAACAAAGCACAACCAAACCCTAATCACCACTAAAGGTGATTAGCAAGCATCAAAGCACCAGGGTTAAGCAAAGCAAACAGGGTAAACCCTAAATGATGGTCAGGGTCCTTACAGGTTGTATATATACAAGAGGGTCTATGGGATGCCCACCTTGGTGTTGTTCCACATGTGCATGTCCAAGGCACCACTTGTCCAAAGCCATACCACCTTGCTAAACCACATGCCCATGTCATGCCACCAACTAACAAAGGATTGACCACTTGTCCAAGGTATGGTGACAAAAACAAGGCAAGGTCAAAGTGGTCACCCTGGGTGACACAGCTCACTGGGCGACACACCCCATCTGGGTGACACAGGTCACCAAGGTTCTCTTTGCACGACACAAGGCCTCAACAAGGCAAAGAAAAGACTAATAGAACTCAACAAGGGCCAAAACTACTCAAGAAACGATCCCAACCCATCCTCTTAACCCTAGAGGATGCAAGGAGAGAGAAAAATATCTCTCAAGGTGACAAACTTGCACATCAACCCTAAAACTTGGGTTATTTGCAAGTTGCACCTCCAACTCTCAACAAAACACAACAAACCCTAATCACAACCTCAGGTGATTAGAAAGCTTCTAAACACAAGGTTTAGGCAAAGTAAACAGGGTAACCCAAAACGAAGGTCAAGGTCCTTACACAACACACTGTCTATAATTAAAAGTGTAGTAAGTGCTAATTTTTTTATACATGAACTACATATACAAATTGTAACCAATGTCATCTCTCCCTACATATCATAGCTACAAATTGAATTGTATCATATATTTAGCTACAACAAAAACTACATTTTTATGTGTAAGGACATTTTTTTACCTACAATTAGGGTTACATATGAATTTGTAGCTAGAGGAATAACTAACTACAACTATGCATATTGTAGCTAAACAATTAGCGACATGTGTATTAGATTCATATTCTAAATGTAAGGATAAATGTAGCCAAAGCTTTTAGCTACAAATTTGGGGGTTTTGCTACAAATTGTTTTTGTAGTTAAAGACCATATTATTCGTAGTGTATCACTAAATTCTTCAGGCCAAGTCGTAAATACATGCTCAACGGCATAATGCTTGTTCCTATGCCTAGATCTAGGAGAGCATGCTCAATAGGTCATGCACTAATGTAGTATGTGATAAGAGGTACTACCGAATTGTCCCTTTTTTCTAGGAAACCAATGTCCAGGATGAAGTTCACAGATCTTGTTGCAATGATTTCCTTGGGTGGAAATAACACCAGTTTTATCCTCCCTATGCAAACATACTTTACTAGTGAAAGGAATGCTTTGATGCCTATTGTTCCTTACTTCAAGGTCCCTAAGAGATTCATGATATGTCTATTCTTCTCTTGGAAAAAGGGCCTTCTAAAGCCACACGAAATTTCTCACTAATTGCATCAAACTTTTCTGCAAAAATTTGTGGGTCTTAAGTAGGTATGATGGTGATTCTTGTCTCATGGGGAGGTTTTGGCTCCCAACTAGGTATTGCATCATGTGTTACCATGTCAATGGCATGTGGGTGGCAAACATGATTTTGTCATAGAAGGATGAAATAACTGAATCTCTAGCACTTTTGTTACTTCCAAGAAAGGGTGGGACAGTTGAGGATGATTCTTCATACACAAATGGAGCAGTAGGAGCTTGGATGCACTCAGCATTTTCAAGCAAAAATTGAAAAGCAGACTCTTTGGCACTCTTTTGATCTCTACTAGACTCTTCTAGCACTAAATTTTTATCACAAACCTTAATCATTTCATCCTCCCCTTTTTCAAGCTCTTGAGCATCTTTCCTGTCCCATATGATAGACACCATATTCACTTGTTCATGGGAAGGAGGGGTTTGTGAAGATGAAGGTGGTGGCATTATTTGATGAGGTGGGTTAGGATTTTGGAGAATGCAAGTTGGTTGTTGGGGAGGTTGTTATGGAAGTGGTGGTTGATAGGTGTGTGATGGTGGTGGGGGATATTGATAGTTGAAAGGAGGTTGGTGAGGTGGAGGAGCATATGAATGTTGTGGTCCTTGGTACTGGTGAAGTGGGGCCACTTGGTCTTGCGGTGGGACATAAGCACCATGAGTAGTACACACATAACTGCCATCATTGTTTGGATTGGCTATGGGTTGAGACGGGAGCCTTCCCTCTTCACGGTGGGCAAGTGAAAGAGAGATTTGATCAAGCCTTTGTTCAAGGTGGTAAATGTTTTGTCCTTGAGATGACACCTATTTCACTTCATCGAGGCTCCTTAGCCTTCCTATAACTTCTTTTTTAAACTTGGAGTTGTGCTTGGGACCATGGTATTGCCTTGGTTGCTCATGCCCTTCCTCATTTTGTTGCTTACATGAGAAGTTTGGATGGTTCCTCCACTTTAGAGTATAGGTGTTGGACATTGGGCCTTGGTTGTTGTGGTTGCCAAAGGCATTGAAAGCGTGCACTTCTTCATCTACAACATCAATTGCCAAAGTATATTGGCCAGAAGAACCTCTAGCTTGATTCTTCTTCATGTTCATCATATTCGCCATCATTTTCATCATGTCAGGGTTGGCTTCAGTTTGGGTTGGGACTATAAGAGGAGGTGGAGGAATGTAGTTCCGGTCATAGTACCCCCCTTTACTTGAGTCTTGGTGGTGAGAATTCTCACCAAGAAGCTCAAACAAGGGCCAAGACTCCTCAGGTGGCTTTTCCCTAAAGGTGCCTCCACATGACGAATCAACATTGTTTTGGCTTAATTCTAATATCCTAGTTTAGAAAGCTTGAATCGGCCCCCATAGAGGTACTTCATGATGTGGGCATTCACGAAGGAGATTTTGAAACTATTCCCAAGCTTTGTGAAATGGTTCATTCTCGTTCTGTGTGAAGGAAGTGATGCATCTCTGCATTTGGGTCAACTTGGAGATTGGGTAGAACTTCTTGAGGAACTCATTCTTCACTGCATTCCATGTAAACAACTTAGGCTTAGCCATGTACCATTCCTTGGCCTTTTCTTTTAGAGAGAAAGGGAAGAGAGTCCTTCGGATGGAGTCATCGATGACAGCGGGGGTGTGGAAGGTGGAACAAGTTTCAAGGAAGGCATTGATATGGCGGTAGGGGTTTTTAATCTCTATCCCATAGTAGGTAGGGAGGAGTCCAAGAAATGTGGGTGGAATCGAGAATTGTTGACTTGGTATTTGGTCAAAAAGAGAGACAATGGGGGAGTTGTAGCCCCCCAGGGTAAATACTCGTAGAGAGGGCGGTTGGGTTTGACGCTTGAGCATTTCCATGAGATATTTCAGCTTTATGGTCACCCATATCAGTTTCTCAATGTTGGTTGTGGCGGCTTTGGCATCTCCTTCTACCTATCTCGGGGTCATATAACACCAAGTCAATACAAGTCGAACATGTATGAGGCATGCACAACTATCACTTGCATAATACACAAACAAGAAACAAAAAAACAAGTTAGAATGACAATATTAAAAAGTGAACAAAGAATAAATAATAGCAAATATGAGGGTAATATCAAATGCTAAGATACAATAACTAGCTAGGTTGAGTGCCTCTATACCTGGCAATGGCTCCAGAAAGCTTGGTGCATCAAGCTAGAGGAGCACACACTAATTAATTAAGTTTGATTAGATGCACCCCACAGGAATCGAACACACTTGGGATCTTTTGATATTTGTAAAAACCCTAAAAAGACTCAGTCACAATACCAAACATGTCACCCACAAGCGCATGGGGTACTATTGTAGTAAAGATGAGAGACAAATATAGGGATCGATCCTTAGGGATGGAGGGGGCACTAGATCTAGGGTTGTGTTGGGTATGTTCCTAAAGCAGAGATTAGGGTTGAAGGGTTTAAAATTGGGTTTGGTTTTATTACATATTAAGCTAAACTAGCATTACCAAGATAAGATGACAAGTTAGGTTTTAAGCAATAAGATTGGATAGGTGGTCCATTTGGGAATATGATTTGATATTAGTTGGGGGAAGGTCAACATAGCATGCAAATCTCATATTTTAATCTAGATTACCAAACCAAACAACAAGGCAAGTGCTATTAGAATATACCCTATAGTACACGTTGGATAACTAGGGTTAGGTGTAATTCTAGTAGGACTTGGTAAGTATAGGTTTCTAGGGTAAGTGGTATTAGGGCAATTGAGAGACAAGGGTAGGAATGGGAGTAGAGATGAAGGTATTTCACCTCATCTTACTTGCCATCTAGCCTTTAGGAAGCTCTAGGCAATTGCACTAATCACACTTACAAAAGCTACTTAGATCTCACACTCACTTGTAGAAGAAGGGAGACGTATGTAGGAACAAAGGGGGCTATCCAGGGATCCACTAATTGGACCTAGGAGCCATTCTTAAGATTGCCACATATATTCCAATTTCCCCTAGAAGCTAAGTGTCATCTAGCATCACAAAACAAGAAATTTATGGTTAAAAGCACAGACCACATTCAAGATAATGGGAAATGAGATAGAAGCAATAGGAAATCATCATAGAATGAAATTATATTTATTACAAGTTATTTTCTCCCATATGGTATCAAAGTCACATTTTAAACCCAAACAACCCACCACTAGGGGCTTAGCTAGACATGCTTAAATAAAAGATAAAAGAAATGAGAAGAAGGGGATAGGACTCCAAGGAGCTTGAAGTTGATCCTTCTCCTTCACCTCCTAGATATTGTAGGGTGACCTCCCTCCTCCAAGGTGGATGACGGGCATGGAAATGAAGGGTTATGGTAGAAAACCTAGAAAACTGGGTTTCTATGGTGGAAATGAGGAGGAAATGGTGAATCGAAAGCATGAACACAAGGGGAGTGCAACGAATGCTCAAGAGTGGGTGGAGAGGAGTTATGGTAGCTAAAGAGATCTAACCTTAATGTTATGGCTGACACCTATGTATATATAGCTGGTGGGGAAGAACTCGGGTGAGTAGAGGCAAAGTGGGAAAATTAGTGGTGAAAATGGGTAGGTTTAGGTGGTCACCACGACCAATTTGAAGTGTCACGGTCGTGGTGGGGGTTGTATGGCGCGGTCATGGGTGGTGGAACAGATGAGGTGATGAATGGAGCTGGAAATCATAAGTGTATATGGTGGCCACGGTCGTGGTGGGGTGCCACATTCATGGTAGGTAGAGGGTACCACAGCCATGTGGGGTACCATGGCTGTGTTGGAGGAGGAGGCCACGGGTAAGGCAGCTTTGAGATCATTGTGTCTTCAACTCACCACTGGTGTGGGGAGCACCACATGCGAGGTGGTCTTCAAGGGCCACGGCCATGCTGATGGCCACGACCGTGGTCTTTCACGTGTAAAATGGAATTCTTTGTTGTTTTTGGGGATCTTTATGCATAAATCACCACCGGCAAGCTGATGACCACAGGTGAGGTGGAATGTACTGGCCACGGCCATTCTGGGGGGCACGATCATGGGGTCTTTAGTGACCATGGCCATTGTGATGACCATGGTCGTGGTCATTCATGTGTAAATTGAGCACATTCCCTGTAACTTTTGGAGTACAATTCCCATGACTGTGGTGATGTACCACGGCTGTTTTGGGGCTTTTTTGTGTTGATCGCTACTTCATCTTCTTCATCTAGCCTCTTTTATTTTGAATCGCTCTTGTGCATCTAAGGAAAGCTCAGGGAAGAGATAGGTCCACTCTTTGGGGTGTAAGACCCCATAGACATTCTTCATCTCTCTCCCATGCATCAATGCATGCATAAGTGCCCTGAAATACACACAAAAGGAGGCATAAGTGCATTTATTATAAAAGATCATATTCAGTGAAATAACATGTAATCTAAACTATTTATATGTGATTATCAAGAAAAAAGGCATAGGATTAATCCCTAAAATAGGGTTGCATCACCATCGCAAACTTAAAACGTACTTGTCCTCAAGTATGTTCCAACTTAATCTCTCTCTTCAATTTCATTCAATTAAACAAGTATGACAAAATGCATTGCAGTATTGACTAAATGGTCTTAGAAGTGACTAAGTGCATGTATTCCATCTCTCTCCTTTCCACTTTCACAAACTAATCATTAAAAGAGCATAGATCATACAAACGTCAAATATAGAGAATAGAATACACAATCTTTCCATATGTCCTTCATGTAATTTCGGGTAAACCGCTTCATGTTGGCATTAATGAATGATGACTAGGAGTGTTGCTTCACTTTCCTGGATTCATTCTTATGTCTCAAACCACACCAAATGACCCACATGGTTGTAGAAAGGGTAAAGTGAGCTAGATTTGATGTTTTCTTGCTCAATGGGTATGGAAATGGAAGAAAGGATTGCGTTAAGAGATTGGAGTGTTTTTACACACTCATCTTTTCATTATTTAGAGGCTCTTAAGTAGGAGCATCTTTTATTTTCTTTTTGTTTTTTTTTCTTCTTTTTCCCTTGGTGTAGGTAGGGCATATGGTGGATAGAGTGAAGCGAGGAGATGTATATTTGGCCACCCAAGCTTTTGGAGGTGACCAAGGCTAAATATGTGCACTAAGGCATTCTTTGATGAGGCAGAGAGAAATGAGGATGGTGAAAGAAGATTCAGGTCAAAGAGGGGTCCTTGGTGTAGTCCTCAACATAAAATATCGTGCATGCAAACTAATCCAACACTTCATCAAATGATATCACAGTACATGATTGAACAACATGACATCCATATTTATTTCATGTGATTACATAGGCTCTAAGCATTCATAGCTTGCTCAATTCACAATCAACCAAGACATTCACAAACTTGAGAGATGTGATGCACATGTAAATAGTCAACAATGAAGACCATATAACAATAAACTCTAAGAAAACGGCATGCATTTGTCAAAGACCAATATTTTCATTACAAATAGTGGAGATTAAGTTAAAACATGCTTTTAGGCAAGAACATTCAAGTTTGGGAAAAATTGGCCAAAATGATGCCAATTTGCATTCAATCACATCTAAACCTAAATTTTGAGAAATTAGAACATAAACTAGAAAATCCTAAATAAAAACACACAAAAATTACTAAAATCTATATGAGAATGCAATGCATGAAATGGAGGAGAAAAAAGAGTAATTTTTTTGAAAAAGTACGCAAAAATGTATGAAATTGAACACATGTATGCATGAATGCAAGAAGACACACAAGGTCAGGATGGACAGGTAAAAGGTTTAGTCAACTATTTGATCATCTCACAAAAATTAAGCACAAGGTACATGGATAAAAATGTGATGAAAGAAGGGCTTACCGCCCTACCACCAAAAAGCTTGGTGCATCAAGACAGAGGTGCACACACTATCCAATTAAATTTGATTAGATGCACCCCGGGGACTCGAACACACTCGGGATCTTTTGAGTTTTGTAAAAACTCTAAAAAGACTCAGTCACAATACTAAACAAGTTACTCACAAGAACATGGGGTACTATTGTAGTAAAGACGAGAGGCAAGTATAGGGGTCGATCCTTAGAGATAGAGGGGGCACTAGAACTAGGGTTGTTTTGGCTATGATCCTAAAATGGAGATTAGGTTTGAAGGGTTTAAAATCAGATTTAGTTTGATTACACTAAACAAGAAGGCAAGTAAAGGCAATATGAAAGCTAGATTACCAAAAAAACTAGATTATCCTAAGAAAGTAAGGTCTTAGAGACTAGATTAAGCAATCAATTAAACAAGAGCAAGATGATCTACACTACTCTAGTAAGGCAATTAACAACTAAGAACTAAGATAAACACTAGAGCAACCAAGAATCTAGATTAACCGTAATTATCAAGACTAAGAAATTGACTACAGGAAATGAAGGCAGTTCAGCTAAACTAGCATTAACAAGCTAAGATGACAAGTTAGGTTTTAAGAATATGATTGGATAGGTGGGATGTTTGTGAATATGATTTGATATTAGTTGTGGGAAAGTCAACATAGCATCCAAATCTCACATTTCAATCTAGATTACCAAACCAAACAACAAGGCAAGTGCTATTAGAATATACCCTATACTACTAGTTGATAGGGTTAGGTGTAATTCTAGTAGGATTTGGAAAGTCTAGGTTTCTAGGGTAAGTGGTATTAGGGAAATTGAGAGATAATGGTAGGAATGGAGTAAATATGAGGGTATTTCACATCATGTTACTTGCCATCTATCCTTTAGGAAAATCTAGAAAATTGCACTAATCACATTTACACTGGTTACTTCGATCTCGCACTCACTTATAGAAGAAGGGATATGTATGTAGGAACAAAGGGGGCTATCTGGGGATCCAATAATTGGACCTAGGAGCCAATCCTAAGATTTCCACATATATTCCAATTTCCCCTAGAAGCTAAGTGTCATCAAGCATCACAAAATAAGCAATTTATGATTAAAAGCACAAACCACATGCAAGATAATGGGAAATGAGATAGAATCAAGAGGCAATCATCATAGAATGAAATTATGTTCATTATAAGTTATTTTCCCCCAACATGGTATCAAAGTCACATTTTAATCCCAAACAGCCCACCACTAGGGGCTTAGCTAGACATGCTCAAAGAAAATATAAAAGAAATGAGAAGAAGGGGATAGGACACCATCAAGATCAAAGTAGATCCTTATCCTTCACCTCCTTTCTACTATAGGGTGACCTCCCTCCTCCAAGGTAGATGATGGGTATGGCAATGAAGGGGATTATGGTAGAAAACCTAGAAATCTAGGTTTCTATGGTGGAAATGAGGTGGAAATGGTTGACGGAGAGCATAAATGCAAGGGGAGTTCAATGAATGCTCAAGAGTGGGTGGAGAGGAGTAATGGAAGCTAAGGGGATCTGACCTTTGTGTTGTGGTCACCACCTATGTATATATAAGTGGTGGGGAAGTACTAGGGTAAGTAGGGGCAAAGTGGGAAAATCCCTAGTGAAAATGGGTAGGTTTAGATGGTCACCATGGCTGTGGTGGGGGTTGTATGGCACAATCGTGGGTGGTGGAATGGCTGAGGTGATGAATGGAGCTGGAAGTGATAAGTGTATATAGTGGCCATGGCCGTGGCGGGGTTCCACAGTCGTGGTGGGTAGAGGGTACCACGACTGTGTAGGGTACCACAACCGTGTTGGAGGAGGAGGCCACAGGAGAGGAAACTTTCATGTCATTGTGTCGTCAGCTCACCACAGGCAAGGTGGTCTTTAAGGGCCACAGTCGTGTTGATGGATACAACCGTGGTCATTCACGTGTAAAATGGACCAACTCTCTGTTGATTTTAGGAATCTTTATGTATAAATCACCACGGGCGAGGTGATGACCACGGGCGAAGTGGAATGTGATGGCCACAACCGTTCTAGGGGCCACGACTATGGGGTTTTTAGTGACCACAGTTGTTATGATGACCACGGTTGTTGTCATTCATGTGTAAATTGAGCACATTCTCTGTAACTTTTGGAGTATATTTCCCACGACCGTGGTGATGTACCACGACCATTTTGGGGATTTTTGGTTTTGATCTCGATTTCATTTTCTTCATCTAGACTCCTTTTTCTTTGAATTGTTCTTGTGTATCCAAGGAAAGCTTAGGGAAGAGATAGGTCCATTCTTTGGGATGTAATACCCCATAGATGTTCTTCATCTCTCTGTCATGCATCAAAGCATGCATAAGTGCCCTGAAATACACACAAAAGGAGGCATAAGTGCATTTATCATAAAAGATCATACTGAGGGGAATAACGTGTAATCTAAACGATTAAAATGTGATTATCATGTAAAAAGGCACAAGATGAAGCCCTAAAATAGGACTGCACCACTTTCCAACGACTATTTACACTTAGTTTTCTGATCAGGTATGTAATTACTATAATTTTAGGAAATTGTGACCACTCATTGGGCATAGAAAAATCCACATCACTATAATCCTAAACTATAGGCAATTTGCTTAACTGGGCAAACCCCAAGCCACCATGTTGCCCCTAAGGCGAGCCATGACTGAGCAAGATGGCGAACAAGCAGGGGAGATGAAAAAGATGAATTTTATCCTTAAGGCGTGTGACAAGAAAAATCAGGTATGGGGGTAAAGTTGTACTTTATGTACTCGTCATCTTCCTCAACTAGCAATGAACAAAGATAGTTGGCCAGAAAGTTGGGGATCCAAACCACGATCCTCTTCCTTCCATGGAAAAAAAATGTAAGGCATTGGGCACCGTCCCTGTGACCTTACGAACCTAGAATGCATAAGAACAGGTTGGCGGGTGGTTGGAAGCTTCAATGGAAACTCCCACCATGGAATCGTAGAAGAGCATCTAGAACAAGGGAGATCCGGAGCATGCCAGAAGCAAACATGGTGAAATACAAGGATTCCATTGAGTTTGGAACATCAAACTGAAAGAGAAACAAAAGAACATGAAGCCAAAACAAGTACACGGAGGCGAACTGATGAGCAAGACCCAAAATTTGTAAAAAGATGACGGAAGGGGAAACAAAAAAAACCTGCAATACCAAGTAGAAAAGTAGACTAACAAACTCCTTGATGCTCCAAAAAAGTTTCCCAAGGATCAGAAAGCAGTGGAGGTCACTGAACCTTCAGGACGAACACACAGTTGCAGAAGTCAGTAGGTAGAGAAGGGGGAACAAGGGCGACAACACTCCATGTAAATTTGGTTTAGGATTTTAGTTCTCAGATGCTTGGGGAACGATTTTGAGGGTTTTCTTATATATATAGCAGTCCAAAGAAGTCTGGAGGTCTTGTGGCGATGAGTAGGGGTAAGAGAGAGAGCTCTCGTCGGTAGGAAATTCTAGGGCTGAAAAACCTATAAATTTTGGGATGGATCTGATGGGAATGATCAGAGGATGGTTAAAAATATCGATTTTCTAGATGTGTTGATTAGAGAGATGGATCGCGAAGAAAAGGAAACTATGGGTTGTAGAGTACAACAAGCACTGGACTTCGGGTGGAGGAGAAGAGCCCCCGACCCACGGACATCAACTTCTGAGATTGGGGACCGTAACGCTGAAGGAAAAATATGAAACTATACCAAAACGGCTTAAATAAATGAAATGATTTAATATACATGGTTTAATCTATATGGTAAATTTCAAAATCAAATTGAGGGGTCAAAAAAACTTAACTAAATTCCAAATTTTGATCACAAACATATTCTATAGTCTAGAATAGTTTGGTATAGTTACATTTCCAACTTTATGATTAAAAATGAGTTATTACTATAATGCTATTAGTATCACTTATGTACATGTATAAAAAATATGGAATGAAGGGAATTATCTTTTCCTTAGTGAATTATATTTTACATCAAAAATTCAAAGTATGATGGAATCGTCATTATATTTGAGTAACTGACATCCATGCTTAGGGTTTTGAAATTAATGTTGAAAATTTAATTTAAAGACCCTAGACTTATTTTATTTACAAATTGGGATGTTACAGACTCAAATCCTCGGAGCATAATAAAATATGTAATCAACCGTGTAGTATGCATGTATAGGATCAAATACAACAGCATTAGATGAGGCCTTGCTTTGCTTTTATACTGTTTATTTTGTAATAGTTATACATGTTCTTCGTATTCCTTTTAAAGCATAAAGATAATATATTTTGTAGTATAGATGCCTAAACTTCTTAAACAAGTGATAGTTGCCCTACTTAAGAGAATTTGTTGAATCTACTCATCTTATAATAATATTCCTTTTTTCTTAGTTATTTGTGATAATAATAAAGCTGCCAGAGAGATATATCTCTCGTTGAGACTTTTGTCTCACTCCGTTGTTAAAAATATTTTAGTTGGATGTGCATGAAAAGCTAAAGATCGTACAGATGAAGACATAAAATGAAGAATAACTACACCTAGGGATCATGGTAAATGGATAGTGTCTAGTAATAGAGTCCTATGTGTCGTCCCTATACACTCAGATCCTTGAGGGTGTTCTCGGTGTGTTTTGATGACATGAGGATCGATATGTGGTTTTTGCCTTGTGTGCCTTTGGTGGTATATGCTCACATGTGGAACTGCTATCTCATGTAACAAGTTTATGGGGAACAATGTTGTAACATTTTGATTACATGTTATGAAATGCAAGTACTGACACTTGTGTGACCAATCTTAGCTCATGATGCTTACTGCAAATCAGTTTTAATTTCCTATGATTTTCGATAATCCATTGTTAATGGTTAATGGTGGTTTAAGTTTTGAGTAATCTCTCTTTGTGTGACAAAGGGTGTCACATTTGGTGGTATCAGAGCTCTAGGTTCGTTGAGTCTACATGGACACTAGGACTAGGATTAGGATGGTGTCTAAGATAAGAATGTGATATAAAATATGGTGTGTACCGCCTAATCTCGGTGACTAAGATAAGAATGTGATATAAAATATGATGGGTACCGCCTAATCTCAGTACTTGAGTTCCCTATCTAGGTTTTCAAATGTTGAATAAAAGGTTAGTATGGAACTCTTAGATTGATTTCTCTTTGATTACCCTGATCAAGTAGTCATTTTGGAACAACCTAAAGAGCATAACAAATCAAGAATCATGATGCTAATACCTCCATCATACTACAAAAATAGATAAGAAAGACACCATAACTTACTAAAACTTGAATGTTTGGCGATTAAAAGAGAAAGATACAACTCCATAAAACCTAAATCTAAGTGTGCATATGAAGAGAAGTTGTTGAAGATAGAATTTTAGGAAATGTATGAACAAAAAGATAGATGAATATGTGTTAATAAAGTAAGTCAAGGTATAAAATACACATAAGATGAAGAGAATTCTTGAAACAACGATGAAGTGAGAAGACATATGAGAATGAAGAATGAATAAATAAGATGGGACCTGAGTTAATATCAGACCAACATATGAGTATACGAAAGTATAAAGTGTAATTCTCATGATATGTGGAAGGGAACAAGGGAGATGATCCTTGTTCAATAAAAAAAATAGGTAAAGAGTAATGATCTTTTTCATGATGTAAAGATGAAAAATGTGGTAAAACAATGAGATGTTCATGAACATGAAAAGAAATAATCAAAGAAAGAGTAATGACATGTAATCATCTTTACAGTTCCTATGATGATGACAAGGAAACCAAGGTAGAAACAAGTTAAAATGATACATGAACAATTGGAAACTCATGTGATAATCAAGGAAGTTGATAATTCCTTCTTATTGATAAGAAACCCCTGGGTGATGATGTGGTGATAGGAGAGGTATAACCCCTTGCGCTCTTTCCTTTCAAGGATATGGCAGTTAAGTGAGTCTTATGTCACCTGATGTTCATGGTATAGAAGTGATCTTAAGATGGATACTCGGATAAGTATCAGTGGGTCTTGGACTTTAGTTCCAAGATGGTGACATCTGAGAATAATGATGTTTTATGAACCTTATAAGATGCTAGAATGGTATTTTTGATATGTTTGGGTCTGGCAGTAGCAGTAGAGGGTGGATGTGATGAGGTTATGATGTGTTTTTGGCATGTGTGGTGGATACCAAGGTGAGGAATCCCAGTATCCAAGAAGCACCAATTGTATGGGAGAGTGAGAACATGTCTCTTGATAGGGTGATTATGTGTTTGGCTACCTAGAAAGGTTGACTTTGGATCAATATGGTTACAAGTACCCAACCTATATTATGGATATCACATGTTAGGGATTTATGCTCTGCATAAATGTAACATCAACAAGGAAGCATAGGTTGAAGAGACAGTTACAAGATCTTCTTGAATAAAGATCATCAGGTTGAGTACAATCCCTTAGAGTACACCCATCAGGTTTGCAAGTAAGAAAGGTTCCAAGAAGATTGTGTGTTGGCTATAGATGGATAAGCAGAGTTTCTAATCCCTATATAGGTTAGTTAAGGTGACATACAAAATATTGAGTTACCTTTGAGATAGTTTTCCTTGGATAAGTGGCCTCTTCTAATGACAGGAGAATGTATAGATGAGAGTGAGTATGTTGGCAGGATAGTTGGTAAAAGTAAGACCTAGTGTTGAGTCAGCAGATCAGGGTAGCGCAGTGGAAGCATGACATG
This sequence comes from Alisma plantago-aquatica, assembly GCA_963693085.1. NCBI lineage: Eukaryota > Viridiplantae > Streptophyta > Magnoliopsida > Alismatales > Alismataceae > Alisma > Alisma plantago-aquatica. The sequence goes on along the minus strand of OY856409.1, from coordinate 1,618,582,150 downwards.
TTTTAAGTGGATGACAAAACATATCTGTAGTCTTTCTTAGAAGAAACATGCTGAGTTTGAGGAGGGTATGGTAAGCTCCCAAAATCAAGAATCATAGCATGTAATGTTATAAGTTCAGAAGGTGATACATAAGAAAGAGTTGACACCTAAGTTGGATAAGTATATGGTCGAGAAAGTATCACCTGGCATAGGGTTGACTCTATAACCGATAATGGAAAGGATAAGTTGAGTATGTGTCCTGTGCAACAGATCTTGTGTTGACCTTGGATGGGAGAACAATATGTTGGTCTAGTCTTATGATATCACCTTGACATCAAGAAGTCATGTAAAAATTTCAAGGTGTGATGCATGAGTAATATCCATCTCCTTTCGTCTGGGATTTTGAGGACGAAATCCTTGTTAGGGGTTTATGACTTGTAAGGACCCTGACCTGGGTTTTGGACTAACCATGTTTGTTTTTCCTAGGTAAGTTGTTTAGAACTTTAATCTAGTCATTTGAGGTGCTTTGTAACCATGGTACGAACTTATGTTGCAAGTTTGGTTCTCTTTGGATAATGTTTGAGCAAGGTTTGCTTGTTTTGGACCAAAGTGAAATTTCCCCAAGATGAGGGGTTATCTTACAATAAGTCTTATGTTGATCATGCTCATATTGATTTAGCATCATAAGGGAGAGAATGATGTTATGGGGTGCCTTTTGAAGAGCCTAAGTTTCAAGTTGAGTCTATGTGGATGATACTTGTGTTTTATGTGCTAGTTTTGGTGTAAATTACAATTTACCCAAAGTAAAAGCGTTAACATGCAATTTACCATATCTAGAGTGTTACTCCTTTTGTTTGACATCACCTAGATGACAGATGAAGAGGTGAGCATCTAGTTTGGATCTCAGGAAAGAGATGATATCCTTAGTAGAGATGATGATCTATGGATAATGTGTGTTTTGACCTTGGAAGGTAGTGTATTAGTTTGAGGAAGTATAGTGTATCGGTTTGGAGGTGTGGCGCCCTTGGTAGGAATCCAATAGGTTGATACTCTACCTAGAGTATATCACCCTAACATTGCAAGTTAAGGTGGTTTCATGTGGCATTTGCACATGGACAAGTGTCACCTAGACTTTAAGGTGATGACACCTTTCCTTTGATCTCTCTTTCTTCCCTCAAGTACATAACCCCCTCCTTCTTCATAAAAGTGAACCCTTTCATCCATTCTTGTTCTTCTCCTCTTAGTGGATGCGATTGGGAGTTTAAGAAGCTAGAGGAAGTCTCCATGGAGCTTGGGAGGTCGATTTCCTTGATCATGGTGATTCTTTCTATAAGTTCCATCTTGGTGAGTTATGTTTCTTGGTGATGATTCCTTTGTGATCTCTTCTTCATCTTCTTCTTCCTCTCTCAGCCATGGATCATACCTTGAATAAATAATGAATGAATGGGTCATGGTTCTATCTTTCCTTCTTTCCTCCTTCAGCTATCATAACATTGGCATCTTTTTCTTCTTTCTTGGAGATAAGGTTGAGGTCAAGGTTGGGACTCTTGATGGATCATCTTCAAGATTGAGAAACGTGGGCTTTGGAACTTTGATCATGGAGCTTGAACCTTTATGGAGACCTTCTTGAGGTGGGTTACATAACTCTTAGCCTTCTTTGTTATTTCACTCTTTCATATGCCTATATTGTTTCTCATCTTTAAATCGTTCATCTCATATATGTTAGAAGTTGTTAGTGGTCTTGAGAACTATTTTGGGTGGAGGAATCTTGTTTAAATTGATGTACACATCTTATACATTCCTGCCTTCACAATGGTGGAACTAGTGGACATTATCCTAAGGTTGAAGATGACAAAGTCGACACCTACACTAAGTTGATTGGTCGTCATGACTTGTGAATGATAAATCGACATGCTTTGCTAGCGCTAAACCATCATGCCCTAGAGAAGCTAGACCGATATGTTTGCTAAACTGGCATGCTTTGAGGGTGTTATCCCATCATGACTAGGAGGATGTCTTGTGAGATGGAGTGTCAAACTATGACGCCCTTGGTTGTGTAAGAGGCCGACATGCCCTAACCCTAACCCTAACAACCCATCACACCTGGGGTTACCTGATATGCCTAGTGTTTCCCATCACACCTTCAAGAAGGGGCTCAACTGACACGCCTAGGGGAGGTTAGCCTCTTGTGCCTTGCATAGAGCTAGTCAACATGTTGTGGTGGTGACAAGTCGATACCCTATGGAAAGTATCCACCTGGCACCCTTGGTGATAACCCGATACACCTCATGTGTGGTTAACCCGACACCATGATGGTCTAAATAGGTACACCACAAGTTGGTCTAAATCGATACCCTTGGATGAGATTTCCCAACACACCTTGGTGTGGTCAGGTTGATACATGAGGATGATGAAAGTGGGATCTCCCTAGCCATATGATATATCAAGGGCTGACCCAAGATGCTATAAATCGAGACACACCTTGATGAGGTAAACCGATATCACATAATGAGTGTGAAACCGATTGTAACATTCCTGACCTGGGTTATGTTTAAACCCTAGGTGTTTTTCTTAATAAAGTGGATTATATGATTTCTCTTATCTTTTGAAAATTAATTAAGGCTCAAGAGGAACTTATATTTCAATTTCAGTCCTTTTTGAATAATGTTGAACATTATTTTATTTGTTTTGGACTAAAGTGCAATTTACCCAAGTTGAGGGGTAAATTTGGAAATTGTGCATGATAATATGTTCCTCATGTGTTGAAGCAGCATGAGAATTAAGTTGATGTAGAGGTATGGCTACCCTAAGCATGAGTACCAAGAAAGAGTTGATAAAGCAATGTTTGTGCATTATAACCTAGTTTTGGTGTAATGTGCAAATTACCCAAAACCTAGGGTTCAATATACAAATTTTCACTTCAATAAGGTCCCTAATATTTCTTGGAATCATGTAGAGCAAAGAAAATAAGAGGGGCGCCTCATTTGAATTATTTTGGAGGAGAGAGAATCTTGATATTAAAATAATCAAGATTTAAGCACAATTAAAACCATAAATTAATTTAATGCAAAAATAAATATATTAATTAAAGTTCAAACAAAATGTGAGGGATGAATTTTCAAAGGGTTGGACTAGCTTGTGCCTTGCAAAGGCACGAAAATATCTAGTTTGAGTGGAGAACCCACTCACATTATGATAACAAAAAGAAAATCCACTAACTTTAGGATATTAATATAAGGGTTAAGGTGCTTAATTTGCTTTTCTTTAAATCATGGATAATTGAAGGGAATAAGAGGCAAATAGGATAGCCTCGTGTCTAAGGAAGAGAAGGGGGCAAGTGTCAAGAAAAAGGAAGAGATAATTCCTACTTTCTCTCTCTTAATTGAATTTTTAATAAAAATGCATATATGCTCATTTATCCATAGAATGAAAAGGGAATTTTGGATCCACTTCTTCTCTTTGCTTGCAAAACGACCAAGGAAGCTTTGAAGGACCAGGAAGATGACCCCCAACATGTTAGTAAGCTTCTTGACTTCCTTTCACCTTGAATTCATGGTGGAAATCACAAAACAATGCCTGATTTCTTCTTATCTCGATCCGATCTTCAATTCTAACCATTCATTTTCACTCAAAGCTTGAGGAAGAGCCTTGGAATAGTGAAAGAAGTTGCATCCACTATTTTTTACGTGAGCTTGAAGCTTTGAATCTCGATTGGAGGTGGGTTTTATTACTTGAACCCCTCTACATTGTTATTCAACTATCAATCTTGCAATTTTGTTGATTCCTGCATCTTCTTAATTATTTGTTTGTTGTAATTGGTAAATTCATGAAATCATAGGTTCTATAAGTTACATGGATGAAGGAAGATGATAATGACATCATCTTGGACATTTTTCCCAAGGAATTCCTATTCCAATCAGTTTCAACAAGTTGTCCATTCGATTTCAACAAAACTGTTTGGAATTAAACAGTTTCATCAAACCGTTAGGAACTAAACGGTTTCAAACCATTTGGAAGAGTTGAACACAGTTGACCATTTGGAGATTTGATGCTTCTGATGATGGTTTATGACCCATTAAATTTAATTGATTAATTCCAAAGGGTTCATTAGTTGAAGGTTCATCAATTACCAAACCCTAATCGAGTTACGTGCTGAAATTCCAATTGTTTGAGTTGAATCATTCGGTTGATTAACCCAAATGGTCTCAAGACCGTTTAGAGGTCACCCAAATGGTCTCAAGACCGTTTGGAGGTCAACCAAGACTGTTTGGAGGTCTAGGGTTGAGTATGGTTGAGTAATTGAAGGTCCAAAGATGCCAAATTGAAATGCAATTAATAGCTGAATTGATGATCAATCCAATGATATAAACCCTTATGATATTTTACAAATATCAAGAATAGGATGGGGAAAACGGTCTCCAAAGCGTTTGGAGGTCAACCAAGACCGTTTGGAGGTCTAGGGTTGAGTATGGTTGAGTAATTGAAGGTCCAGATATACCAAATTGAAATGCAATCAATAGCTGAATTAATGATCAATCCAATGATCTAAACCCTATTGAGATTTCACAAATTTCAAGGATAGGGTGGGGCAAACGGTCTCAAGGCCATTTGGAGATTATCCAAATGACCTCAAGACCGTTTAAGGTTAGGTCATATCATAAGGGGATGATAATTCAATTATTTCAATTGAATCAGCTCCACAATGTTGATCATTGATGGTTCCTCAATTTCAAAGCCCTAATTGAAGGTTTCTTGAGTAGAAATCCAAGATCAATTGGGTTCAAAACCCTAATTGATGGTCCAATTGAAGGATCATTCAATAGTCCAATTGATGAAGAGATTAAGGATTCAATTGTTAACCGGTTCATCTATTGAAACCATGAATTGTTTAAGTGTTGAAAGAACTTTTTGGTCCATTCGGTTTTGAGAGGGTTTGGACCAAACGTTCTCAAGACTGTTTGAGTCTAAACGGTCTCAAACCGTTTGGAGCTCCAAAGTTCAATCGGTTTCAACACCTCTCTTGTCCAATCGGTTTCAAGGGAAATTTGTCCAAATGGTTTTCGACCAATTGAATTATGAGAACTAAGACTGTTTAGGGTCTAAGTAATTAAATCTTTTTAAGCTCAACATGGTTCATCCATTTGGATATCTCACGTAATTGAAGGTCCAATGTGGTTAATCTATTTGGATACCTATTGCATTTGAAGATTTAATTGAAAGTTTAATTGGTCAAATTTCTTGGATACCTTATGAGATTGAAGGTTCAATTGATCAAATCTTTTGGACACCTTATGTAATTAGATGGTTGATACCCTTAGTGGGATTAATCATTAATGCATAATGATGCAATAATTCAATACATCAAGTTAACCTTAAATGCATGTATTTGAATAAAGAGTAGGCTCAATCTAATCAAGAATTGAGTAGTGGACATCCTGAGTAGGTTGAGAGAGAAAGATTCATACATGAATGATAATCATGTAGCAATCAAGTCTAAAATATTTAAAATGATGTGATATACAATTAGGGCATGATCCTTGATAAAGAGATCATAAAACCCTAATTGTGATGATTAATGAACTCAAACCCTAATTTAGGGCAATCCTGAGTGGAACCCTAATCTAGGAGGATAATGTGATATGAATTTAGGATAATGACATGAGTAACCCTAAGTCAGGGTATTTTGATGATAAACCCTATTTGGGGTGAATAGTAAACCCTAATTGTGGTTATTGAATATAAACCCTAATCTAGGGTGATGTGATGTGAATAGTAAACCCTAATTCTGAGTTATACTACATAGCATGAAACCCTAATCTTGGACAATGAAATGATGAAATCATTGGTCCTAATTGAACAAAGGAGATGAGCAACCCTGATTGAAATGAAATGGGAAATCCTAACCCTGGTAAGGGAATAGTGGTGTTACCCTTGAGCAGCATGGGACTGAAATGTGATTGATATATCTTCTATCATGTGTGTTAACCATGCAGGTATCCTGAGATGATGAACATATCCAGGTATGAGCTATGATGCTTTATTTATTGAAATTAATTATTGGGCCTTATGTGCCATAATATGCCTTGTTGCTTAGTAAATAGTAATAAGTGAGTTAATGAGCCTCAAGTGCCATAAGAGATGCTTGTGTAGAAAGTGTTATGTTTACCTTGGTCAGATGACCTGAGGGTGATAATTACCTGAAAAAGTGGTAATAATGCTCAATGATGAGTTAAGGGTTTGAATACCCAGAACCATATGATTATGGTATTCATATTGTGAAGGGATGACAATTCCCAATATTGAAATAAGGGACTGAGATCCCAATGTCTTATAAAGACTGAGAAGTAATTGATGAAAATAGTACATGTTTCTTTGTAGCAATTGTCCTAATAAGTTATGTTTGAAAACTTGACTGATGCTAAAAGAATATGATAATGTACTTAATTAATCAAGTGTTATCATAGAATGTAGTTGTCGTGACCACAGATCCATCAACGTCAGAATTAGCTGAATGGTGAAATGAGTTTTACTCTGAACGCATATTTTTGAATATGTGGGGGTCATTGGGAAAATATATCCTTATGCCCCATAGGAATGGCTACGGGCTATGTCCTATGTACGGGATTGGTTTCAGACTATACCCCGATAAGAGTAAGGCTACGGGCCATGACTCCTTAGTATTTTACCAGGCATTGGCTACGGGCCATAAACCTGAAGAGAGTATATGCTACGGGCTATAACTCTATAGTGAAGATGACAATATACCCTGGAAAGCTAATTGCAGTTTGACGCATGATGTCTCTGCTAAAGTAGTCTTATAGTGACCAAGACAGATGAGGTCATGGAATCTGGCTCTCCCATTGACCTTATGTGGTACGGATGCTTTATGTAATCGAGGTCGGTTAGAGTATGAGCGGTATATCTCATCTCCCCAGGGCTTAAGAATGCTTGTAAAATGTAATCAGGCGTGTAGTGTATTTGCATAAGATTGAAATACGAGAATCACTGGTTGATGTTATTCTGCTTAGCATGTTCTAGATACATAAATATCATATATGCTCTTGAAGTCCTTATTGAATAAGAGACATGTTGCTTTAACAAGTTTTAGCTTAAATGCTTGAATAGAAATGTTGCTCTAATATACATAGATATTGAACTACCTGTTGATGAATATATGATTCCACTGTTCAGTTTATTTCTATTAAATTATAATAACAATGTTTTCGGTGAAGAGTTATATCTCTCGCTGGAGAAATTTTATCATTTGTCTCACCCCCGTAGGATCCAATGTTTTTAGGTTCTCGCGGATGAGGTAGAGATAGAAACCTCATAAAAAGGGAAGAAAAACAACAACAGTAGCAATAAGGACAGTAGTGAATCCTCAGGTGGAATTCTGGCTGTCAAGTCTTGTATGTGTGTAAATAGAGTCTTCTGTGTCGTCTCTGTACTCTCAGGTCCTAGGAGTCAGCGATAGTGTTTTTATAATTGATCTAATATTTTTGGCATGATGCCTCGAGGATCTTGTTACTTGAGATTTTGATAAAGCAAGTGATGTATATATATACCCTCGAGAAGAAATGGTACATAGAATGTACTATGTGAACCAGGATGTGAATGTAATATTATGGTTCTTGTTTAAAGAGTTTTCCTGAGAATGGATCTCTTAGTAAACGGTTTTAATTTTTAGTGATTTTTGGTAATCCGCTGCTAACAATAGCTTCTGCTTAGTTAATAACATTTTGTTCGAATGGTTTTTCAAAAATTAGTGGTATCAGAGATGTAGGTTCACTGAGTCTACATAGACATAAGATTAAGGTTGTTGAGTCTGTTCTAGTGTCTTCCAGTTATCTGATAGTGTCTTCTACTCATATAGGAGGAGGAGAAGAACTAAAGATGTCTGGATCACACGATGAACATGCTGCTGAGAGCAGCGTTGCTGCACCAGGAGGAGGTGCAAGAGACCAAGATAGGGAGGACCATGTACCTAAACAACCCTAGTTCAATGAAGCAGATATGGGGAACCCAGCCTTCCAAGCTATGTTTGGGAAGTTTATGGCATCCATGACTCACATGACATATAGGATGCCATTACCTGCACCGAGGGTACCAACCCACAATGAAGAACACGGAGCCGGCAAGACTTTTGAATGACTTCGTCGGGTTGGGGCCATAGATTATGTTGGTACGACTATCCATCTGATGCAGATTTATGGCTGACCGAGCTGGAAAAAGCCTTTAGAATCCTTAATATCCCTGATGATGAGAAGGTGAGACATGTTGTATACCTGTTGAGAGGTAGTGTTGGTCACTGGTGGACCATTGAGGAAGGCAAGAGGCCAGGTGTGGAAATTGGATGGGAAGAGTTTCGACAAGAATTCATCAGTAGATACTTTCCCAAGACCTTTCTGGATGAGAAAATTACTTAGTTTGAAAGCATTAGGCAGGGACAAATGAACATTAGCGAGTATGAGGGTACATCCCACCTTGCCATCACACCTTCAAATCTAAGTAGAACTAGACCTTGTCAACCAATAGCCTTATGGAGGCCTTAGGCGGAACGCATCGGCTGGGCGATAGGGTAAACCTTTAGGCGATCGGAGGTCGTTGGCGGCGCGCCGCCACCATCTCACCCCGGCCAGGCACCCCGCCTACCGGGGGCCACCCCCTGTCCATCTCTAAACCCTAGACGAAGATGCTTCCATCACCGCTGCTTCGCAGAGTGACCAGACAAAGCCTGAGGGGATCGCAAGTGCAACAGGCGGTTGCGGAAAGAAGGAACAACATGATGGCATCGGTCATCCCGACGGAGGAAATCCTACCCGACATTCAGGTTGTGCTGGGCAATACCGACGAGGAGGACCGTCCAAACATGCAGGCGCCTAGGGTTTTGACGGAGGATGGGCAGACGAATGGAGGACCGGACGTGCATGATCCAGCTGGGGCGGAGGACCAGACGTCGGCTAGGGAAATCGAGAAGCATGCGGGCAATCCAATAACATCTCCGGATCAGCAGGCGAGTCCAGGGTCTTCTCTAGGGGAGGGAGATAATATGTCTTAGATGGCGGTGGAGAAACCTACAGAAGTGGCCGGAAATTGGGGTCCTACCCCTAGGTCGGGACCGGAGAACGCAAGGTCGGGACCGGAGATCACAATAAGAAAGATGTTACTATTTAATATCCCACATGATACATGCTTCTGCTGTATGGGTCGTGGACACTGGCAGTCGCAGTGCAGAAGAAGCAAAGTTTGTTATAGATGCAGACGACCGGGTCACCTTGTTGCGAGGTGCAATCAACAGGCCATGCAAGCCAGGCCACCACCAGACATCCATTCTAGGAATGTATTCCCACCATTGCCCACGGGGATCCCGGCGAGGGGTGCTCCTCAACATGTTCCGAAGAGGATCTCGGTCGATGTTGGACCGGATGATGAGATGAGGAAGAGAAAGATCTCGGCCCTAGAGAGAGCAGTAGAGATTTCTTGGAAGCATGGAGTAGCTTGGAAAGAGGTTGGTCCTTTTCTGCACCACAGTTGGCCCAGTGCAGCGGATATCTACAGGTTCGAAGAAAGGAAAGCCATAGCATTCTTCTCGTGCGAGCAGGAGGCCAAGGAGATGGTGATGAAAGGTCTACAAAATTTTGGTGGTAGACAAATGAAGCTGAGGCATATGATTGAAGGGGAAAATCATCAAAGTAAGGAGGAGTTCTGGTTCTGGATACCTGATCTACCGCTTACTTGTAGGGATGATGAAACGTTGAAAAGGATAGTATCGAAGTTTGGAGATCTTGTGCATATTTCTGATTGGCAGAAGGAAAAAGATGACCTGTCTGGGCTCCTTATTTTGGTGGAAGCTTTTAGTGAAGACATCCCTCAGTTCGTATCGCTCACGTACGGGCATAGAAGGACATCGGTTCATTTCCGTATGCTGGCTAGGGGGCCGGTGCGTGCAGGTACTACACAACTTACAGAAGTTAGTGTTGATTATGGGATTCCTTTGGAGGCTATTAGATTACCGGAGACACGGCCAGATTCATCAACTATGGTGCTTGCAATCCCGGGGCCATCAGTACCTACTGAAAGACAGCAACAGCAAGGGGATCACAATTCACAGGTTCATAAAACCCGAGAACAAAGAAGGATGGTGATAGACAGAGAAGGAAGTAGAAGATACTTATCCAATAGGCACCTTGAAGATTTCATTCTCATGGAGGACGAGAGATACAATGCATACAGAAGAAGGGAAGGTAGAAGCCAGTCTAGATCGGGGAGACATACAGGTGTACCTCATCTTCATAGAAGGAATTTTTCAAGAGGAAGACAATCCGATTGGGACAGGGATATGTTTGATATGTGTTGGTCAGAGCATGAGGGAGGATACAGTCACTGACTTGGCTGGTTAGAGAGGGACTAGCGTGCAAATATTTTTATGGAATGTAAGTCGCTATTCTGGAATATTAGAGGGGCATCCAATAATCCTACAAGGAGAGTTTTGAGCAGATTATGTAGCCGGTACAAACCTGGAGTGGTATGTTTATTTGAGCCTTTTCTTCATGCTGAACAAGCTGTGGAGTTGTTGGATATTGCTAAAATCGATTGGGTTGCCGATAATCAGGATGTAGATGGGAAAATATGGTTCTATGCTGATAAAGCTATGAATCCTAGCATTTTCAGAAGTCATAGGCAGCACTTGACGGTCAGTCTGGATACTAATGAAGGTTCAAAAATATTTGTTACGGCTATCTAGGCTAGTTGTGACAGTACAGAGAGAAGAACGCTATGGAATGATCTTCTGATGATGGCTGAAATTATAGGGGATGAAGGATGGACTATTGCAGGGGATTTTAATGTGGTGAGGTACCCTAGGGAGAGAAGGGGTGGAAACCAACCTGGGTTTCAAGACATGATGGATTTTAATTCTTCAATATCAGATGCAGCTCTGGAAGAAATACTGTTTGAAGGCAGTCAATATACATGGGTGAATAAGAAGGTTCTCACACCGACAATGTGGCAGAGAATTGATAGAGTTCTTGTCAATAGAGCATGGACGTTGAAGAGGCCTGTGACTAGATCTATTCATCTTACTAGAGCGAGGGTGTCAGATCATTGCCCAGTTATGATGGTTCCCGATTCTGGGACAACAGAAAAAAAGAAGCCGCACTTCTCTTTTATGAAGACCTGGCTCGAGCATGAGGACTGCAGGAATATTATCGAGCAGGCTTGGAATGATCCTATATACGGTCATCCTTCTGTGGTTTTCTGCCTTAAGCTCAAAAAGGTTCGTGAGGCTCTTCGTAGGTGGAACAAGGACACTTTTGGTGCTAACAGACAACGCATTCTTGATTTGGAAGACGTGGTTTTCACAACACAATTGGCTTTTGATGAAAATCCGACTGCTGTTAATGATCTTAACTTGAGAGAGGCGAAAAGTGAGTTACAATACCTTCTGGACCAGGAGGAGAAGACATGGAAGGAGAAATCTTGGATAAACTGGCTTCAAGATGGGGAAAGAAACACCAAGTTTTATCATGCAACTGTTAAGGCAAGAAGGAAAATAAGAAGGATCAGTCGGGTGATATTGCAAGACGGCACTCAGGTTACGGATCCTAAGAAAATGGCGGAGATGGCAGCTGATCATTACAGGCTCTTTTACAATGAGGCAACAGATACAGATGCAAATGAGCTGGATGGTTTCATAAATTCGATCCCGGAGATGATCTCACTTGATGAAAATTTCACTATCATAGCGACTCCACAGGAAGAGGAAATCAAAGAGGTGATGTTAAAGATGGATGCAACAGCAGCCCCAGGACCGGATGGATTCACCCTCCCTTTCTTTATAGCAGCATGGTCTATCATTAGATTTGACTTCATGGACTTGGCGAGAAGCTTCTTCTGCGTACAGGGTTGCTTCAGGGGTCTCTTTTGTTGTAGAGTCCTACTTATTCCAAAGAATGATGAGTCTAGAAGAATACCGGAGGATTTCAGACCAATATCCATTGAGAATGTTGCTCTTCGTATTCTTGCAAGGATACTCAGTGAGAGGTTCACTCCTATTATGCCATGCCTGATTTCCAAGAACCAAGGAGCCTTTGTGAAAGGCACAGATATATCTCATCACATCTGGTTAGCTAAGGAGCTTATGCATGATACCAATAGAGGCAGAGACGTTCCTAATGTGATATTAAAATATGATATGTCGAGGGCGTAAGATAGAGTAACTTGGTCCACGCTGGGGAAAGTCTTGGAGAAGTTCAACTTTACAGAGGAGGTTATCAAGTTATGTCTTAGCTTTTTTGCAAATATGTGGACAACGGTGACTATAGGCAAGGAAACGGTCGGATTCTTTCAGATGAGAAGAGGATTAAAGCAAGGAAGTGTGATTTCTCCATTCCTTTTCATACTATTTGAGGAAATGCTATGTAGAAGATTCCTAAGGTTATATGAAGAAGGGGCCATCTCAAAATTCCAGGTGCGTGGGGAAGCAGTGCCTCTGGTCATTCTTCTCTATGTAGATGATATTGTGGTCTTTTTCACAGAGGACCAAGAATCTTTGGATGTGGTTAGTAATACATGTGATGCATACAAAAGAGCAACTGGGCAGAGAATAAATAAAGCTAAATCTACATGCATTGTAGGAGGCATAGACATGTTGTTAGCTCATGAGGTACCTGTGTCCCTGGGAGTGAGTGCTGCTACAGAATCTTTGAAATATCTGGGCATACCGATCAAGAAAGGTTCGATGAGACTATCCGACTTTGAGTTCCTAATGAGCAATATAAATGAAAAGATTGCTACGTGGAAGTCTAGACTCTTATCTTTTGCGGGGAGGAGGATGTTGATTACACATGTTCTAGCATCCATACCAGTATACACGGCGGCGGCGGTGGGTATTCCTACTGGGATAGTAGCGTGGATTGAAGATAAACTATCCAGATTCTTGTGGAGTGACAGGGAGGATCATCACAGGAAGGCGTGGATTGGATGGCACAGGGTGGCTAGACCATGTTCTTTGGGCGGGTTGGGAATTCCCACGCTACAGTCGATCATTGAGGCCTTTGTTATAAAAGCATGCTGGGAGGTTCTAACAAAGGACTCCATATGGGCATCTTTCTGTAGAAGTAAATACACAAACGTGGTAGGAGGACGAGATAATTTATATCCTGGTACCTTGAGGAGAGGATTACTACCTTCACCTTTCTGGAAGAGATTGTGGGACATGTTTCCTCGAATGTTTCCTTTGTGTAGATGGGTGGTTGGTAATGGAGAGATATCCTTCTGGGATTCATGGTGGTGCGAGAAACGCCTGGCTGATCATGCGATTATACCCAGTGACAGAAGACACCCGTTCTTGGTGAAAGATTTTTGGATAGAAGGATATGGATGGGATTGGGATTTGCTTAGCCTGATATTGGATGAGGAAGGAATACAGATGATACGGGATGCAGATATATGGATATCTAACGTGGAAAACAAGCTAGTGTGGAGTCCTGAGAAGAGTGGCAGATTTTCTATGAGTTCAGCCAAGCAGATGATGATGCATAATGAAAAGGAAGGTCCAGACGGCCTTGGGAGGATATGGAAAGTTGGGTATCCGAAAGAGGCAGCGTTCATATGGAAAGCGGATAGAGGAGCAATTCCCACAGACGATAACATAAGGCTCAGATGTGGTATCCCTCATGTATGTAGGAACAAAGGGGGCTATCTAGGGATCCAATAATTGGACCTAGGAGCCAATCCTAAGATTTCCACATATATTCCAATTTCCCCTAGAAGCTAAGTGTCATCAAGCATCACAAAATAAGCAATTTATGATTAAAAGCACAAACCACATGCAAGATAATGGGAAATGAGATAGAATCAAGAGGCAATCATCATAGAATGAAATTATGTTCATTATAAGTTATTTTCCCCCAACATGGTATCAAAGTCACATTTTAATCCCAAACAGCCCACCACTAGGGGCTTAGCTAGACATGCTCAAAGAAAATATAAAAGAAATGAGAAGAAGGGGATAGGACACCATCAAGATCAAAGTAGATCCTTATCCTTCACCTCCTTTCTACTGTAGGGTGACCTCCCTCCTCCAAGGTAGATGATGGGTATGGCAATGAAGGGGATTATGGTAGAAAACCTAGAAATCTAGGTTTCTATGGTGGAAATGAGGTGGAAATGGTTGATGGAGAGCATAAATGCAAGGGGAGTTCAATGAATGCTCAAGAGTGGGTGGAGAGGAGTAATGGAAGCTAAGGGGATCTGACCTTTGTGTTGTGGTCACCACCTATATATATATAAGTGGTGGGGAAGTACTAGGGTAAGTAGGGGCAAAGTGGGAAAATCCCTAGTGAAAATGGGTAGGTTTAGATGGTCACCATGGCTGTGGTGGGGGTTGTATGGCACAATCGTGGGTGGTGGAATGGCTGAGGTGATGAATGGAGCTGGAAGTGATAAGTGTATATAGTGGCCATGGCCGTGGCGGGGTTCCACAGTCGTGGTGGGTAGAGGGTACCACGACTGTGTACGGTACCACAGCCGTGTTGGAGGAGGAGGCCACAGGAGAGGAAACTTTCATGTCATTGTGTCTTCAGCTCACCATGGGCAAGGTGGTCTTTAAGGGCCATAGTCGTGTTGATGGCTACAACCGTGGTCATTCACGTGTAAAATGGACGAACTCTCTGTTGATTTTAGGAATCTTTATGTATAAATCACCACAGGCAAGGTGATGACCACGGGCGAAGTGGAATGTGCTGGCCACAACCGTTCTAGGGGCCACGACTATGGGGTTTTTAGTGACCACAGTTGTTATGATGACCACAGTTGTTGTCATTCATGTGTAAATTGAGCACATTCTCTGTAACTTTTGGAGTATAATTCCCACGACCATGGTGATGTACCACGACCATTTTGGGGATTTTTGGTTTTGATCTCGATTTCATTTTCTTCATCTAGACTCCTTTTTCTTTGAATTGTTCTTGTGTATCCAAGGAAATCTTAGGGAAGAGATAGGTCCATTCTTTGGGGTGTAATACTGTAACATCCCTGACCTGGGTTATGAGTCAACCCTAGGTGTTTTGCCTAAATATGTAATTATATCTTTGTGATTAACTCTGAGCATGTAATTAAATTCCCAGAAATGTATATTTCAGTATTTGCTCCTTTTTATTTTAAAGTTGTAGCATTGTTTTGATATACAGGGACCTATGTGCAATTTACCCAGTTAAAAAGGGTTAGCTTGCAATTTTCACATGTTGAGATGTTCCTCTGATGTTGAGACATCATGATAATCTTTTTGGTAAAGTTGAGGGATTTCCCAAGCTAGGGTACCAAGGTACAGCTGTGGAAGCAATCCCAGTGCTTGAAAACCTTAATTTGGGGTAAAATGCAATTTACCCAAATTAAGAGATACAAATTGTGAAATATGTCATCTAATGTATCTTTTTAGACTCTTGCCATCATTAAGAGAAGAAATGATGAGGAAGTCACCTCAATTGAATTATCAAGTTATGAGACATGCCTTGTGATTGAATAATCAGGGTATATGTGTAATATTTCTTTATGTATGTACCTCAGTATTAGATTGCTCTCCTTTACCTTCTTTTCCTAAGACCTTAAGAGAAGGTTTGTCCTTAGAATAAAGAGGAAGGGACGATCAAGTAAAGAAGGAGGGACCTAGTTGGAATTATGGACAACTTATGAACTAATGTTGAAAATCCTACCCCATGTATATAAGCTCTCCTTCCCTTAGTTGCAAAGGAACTTACCCTTCGTTCCCTTACTGTTTCATTTCACCAAAGACGACCAAGGACTACCTTGGAGCTAAGGAGGACGACCAAGGGGTGCAAGGTAGGTCTAAACCCCTCTTCTTGCCTAATTCCATGGTTAGAACTCGAATTCAAGGTCATCTTCATGGCTAACTCTTGAAACCCTACCTTTCTAGCCGTTTCTTTTCATCCTTCCTTGGAGTTTTCACCTTGGCCAACCTGTGGGAACTCAAGGACGCCATTAGAGCTTGGAGCTTGAAAGCTTGGATCTCAAGAAGCAAGCTTTAGGCGGGTTTTATAACTCTAAACCTATGCTTTACTATGTGCATCTTTATATGCGTTTTGATGATAGCTCTTAGTGTTTCCCTACTTTTCCCTGCTATTTTTGCAAGCAAACCCGTGGGATATCTGTACTGTTCTTGAGCTAGAAGATGAAGGCGTGATTTCCAAGAAAAACCCACCGATTTTCTTTTCCTTAAACGGTCCTAACAGTTTGCTCTCTCGGACTCAAGACCGCGAAGTGAGCAAACGGTCTCGAGACCGCGACAGGGCAAACGGTCTCACGACCGTTTGGCCCCGTTGACCGAGCGTGGACCGTATAAGAAATCTGTTCCTAATTATATAGGCTAATTACCCTAAAAATTTGGGAGACTAACTCCAAAGGAATCGGGAGATATCACCTTTTTAAGTCACAACTTTAAATGAATTAATTGCTGATTTTCAAACGGTCTGAAATTTTCTTTTTGGGCAAACGGTCTCAAGACCGTGTAAGGTCGTTGACTAAGCGTTGACCGTATGAGATTACTGTTCAAAATTATGTTAATGAACAACTCACCAAGTTTTATGGTCTAATTCCAAACGGGCTTAGAGTTGAAGGGTGATTACTAGGGATAACCCTAGGTGAAATCAGTACTGAAATTATGGTGACCTAATTAGGGTTTTTAAGGTTGATTGACCTAAATGGTCTCAAGACCGTTTGGGGGTCACCAAACGGTCTCAAGACCGCGAGGGAAATCAACCAAGACCGTTTGGAGGTCTGGGGTCAAGATTTGTTGACCAATTGAAGGTACTTTTACACCAATTTACATTGCAATAAAATATTGACACGATCATCAACTCAATGGGTCAGACCTTGATGAATTTGCACTAGAATCCAAAATTTGATGGGAAAACGGTCTCACGACCGTTTGGAACTCATCCAAACGGTCTCAATACCGAGAGTACATCACCCAAGACCGTTTGAAGGTCTAGGGTTGAGTAATTTGACCAATTGAGGATCCAATTGCAAATAAGTTATCAATTTAATCAAAATTCTGTTTTGTGGTTCAATCATGGTTCAACCCCTATCAAATCACCTTAGACTTTGATGAAATCTTGGGAAAACGGTCTCAATACCATGTGGGGTCCACCCACATGACCTCAAGACCGTTTGGGCCAAGTTTGGGCTCAATTGGAGCTCAATTGAAGGGTTCAACCTTGTGTTGATGCACACTGTTGAGTGTTGATGGGTGAACATTGATAGACCCTAATTGAATCGATTTCAACCATAATTGGTTAACCATTATGGGTCAATTGAATGACCAAGTGATCAAGCATAATCTTAATTGACTAAATCCATAAGTGGTCAACATAGCTTTGACCATTTGAGGGCTTCAACATGGGTTGACATTATCGGTTGCATCTTTGAGCCTTGTTGAAGGACCAAGCGGCTGAGACCATGAGAGCCTCGCGGTCTCAAGACCGTGAGAGGGCTCGCGGTCTCAAGATCGTGAGGGGGCTCACGGTCTCAAGACCGAGAGGAGGCTCGCGGTCTAAAGACCGCGAAGGGCCTCGCGGTCCTGAGGTCAAAGAAGGGCAAACGGTCTTCATGACCCTCGCGGTCTCAACTCAAATTGGTCTTCGCGGTCTCAACATTAACTTGAACCAATGGGAGGCTTCGCGGTCTTGAACCCTTGAAGAGGCTCGCGGTCTTGAAGCCTAAGGGGGCTCGCGGTCTTGGAGTTAGAAAGAGGCTCGCGGTCTTGGAGGGTCAAAGTGGGCAAACGGTCAACACTTTCAACCAATTTCAACCCAATTGATGATTAAGGATTGAAATCAATCAATGTGATTCAAGGTTGACCTCATTCAATCATTTGATGATGTAAATGGTTCAATGTTGCCCAAATCAAACCCTAATGATAATCTAGGATAGTAAGGGGTTATTTGACTAAGGTTTTTTTACCATGATGATGATCAATGGGGTGAATTACCAAAATACCCCTGAAGGGTCAATTGAGTTATACCTTGCTCAATTCAAACCCTAATTACATGAGAATAAAGTTTTTAGTCATAATGACTCTATCCAACATGATCTAGTCTAAATGTTACCATCAACCATTAGTATGATGAAAGAGAGAGTACTCTAGAGAGAGAAAGTACCCTAGAGAGAGAAAGTAACTCTAATCACATAATGGTGATGCCTTTGGCTATGTTAGCCTATGATGACTCAATCCAACCGGTTTTAGAGTTATGTTGACATCACCTAACCTTATGATGAGAGAGAAAGTACTTCTAGAGAGAGAAAGTACTTCTAGAGAGAGAAAGTACCCTTTTTAAGTGGAAACTCAATTGAAGCATCCCCAATACACAGAAATGAGCATAATTAGGGTATGATCCACCTGTGTGAGATCATAGAAACCATAATTATGATAAATGATGAACCTTTAACTAAACCAAGAGCATCAATGAAGATGTTACTCATACATGATGATGTTATGAGTTTAATTCACCTTGATGTGAATAGTAAACCCTAATTCAAGGGTAATGGCATGCTTTTGAGTATTAAACTCTATTTGATTTGAGTTAAAGGTTTAACTCTTATGACAAGAGTAGGAAGTACATTCCTTATTGTTGTATTACCTTTATCAGATGTATTAACCATGCAGGTTCTGATATGAAGGTAATCATATCCAGGTATGGATGTTGATGTTATATTCATTAAAGGCATGTTGTTAGCCTTATGAATATGTAAAGTAATCTGATGCCTTTCCAGTGGCATCCTATGCTGATAATGGGCTATGAGAGCCATGAATACCATCAAGGTCATGCCTTAGAGATGACTTGTGATGAGGATAATGAGAAATAATGATTGATATGAGTTAGGCCTGTTACATTTAGTATTCTTCTTTTATAGCTGCTATGCTACTGTTATTGTTTGAAGAACAATGTATGCTGTTAAAGAATACTGAATGTACCTAACTAATCAAGTATAATGTAGAGCCCTGATCATAGATCCATCATTGTCAGAAATTAAGTGATGGTGAAACAGGTTTTCCTTCGGGAACTCCTGGAGCACATACTTTTGAGTATGTGGGGTACATGGATGTGTAGAACCTTACATCCTAGTGTAGGAAAGTGATGTAGATGTGGAATCCATCCATCCTTCACTATAGTTCCATACCGTATCAGTGGTAGGTAAACATGAAACCTCCTGATGACGAAGAAAGCACAGATATTCGTATCAGTGGTAGGTAAATATGAAACCTCCTGATGACGAAGAGAGTACAGAACGCTACTGTGACTCTAGAATAGCGAAGGACCAGTTTACCCTGGTGAGCTATAGTAGTAGAGACATGAGATGTCCTACAAGTGATCCTCTTACTGACTGAGGAAGGTGAAGGTCATGAGAATCTGGCTCTCTTAATGACCTATGTATGATACTGATGTGACTTCTCAGCGATCAGTTGGAGTATGAGTGGTAAGCCTCATCTCCACAGGGCATAATGTTGTTTGTAAAACATAATCAACCATGTAGTATAACTTGTTAGAGATGACTCCAAGTTAGTTGATTGATGTTACATTGCAATAATGTTGATATTCTCCATATCTCCTAAATTGTAGAGATCTTGTTATACCTGCAACTGTTATAGAATGCTTTGAAGGCTTTACTGTTTTAAAATAATATTTGATGTTATAATAAAGCTTCTGGTGAAGAGTTATAACTCTCGCTGGGACAATTATGTATAATTGTCTCACCCCGTAGGCTTCAACTTTTTAGGTGGACGTCGGAGACGAAGGAACCAACCTACAGGTGACCAGTCTCAGCAGCAGCAGTACCAGGGGCAGTAGTAATCTCAGGTGGAGATTTGTCCTGCCATGTGGTGTAGTTAGAGTCAGTCCTATGTGTCCTCTGTACTCTCAGGTCTTGGAGTCTTTTGTATAATGATCTTGAGATTTTGTATCTTGATGTATATAATTACTCGAGAAGTAATTATCCTGAGATGTAAACAGTTTATCTCTCTTTATGAAAGAAGCTTTTATGGATTCAAGCCCTTATCTCGAAAAGTTTTAATTTCCCGTGATTTTTGTCTTCCGCTGATTACCGATTCGCTTCCACTACGTTTTAATCGTGTTTATGTCATGGTTTGGAGATCAGAGCCCACAACTAGTGGTATCAGAGCTCCAGGTTCAGTTGAGTCTACAGAGGCATAGGACTTAGGATGTTGAATCTACCTTTAGTACTCCTTCCTTATCTAATAGAATCTTCTACTCCTCAGGAGAAGAAGATACATAAGAATGTCATAACATCGTGAAGAGCACGTGGCAGAGAGTAGTGCTAGTGCACCCCGAGGCGGTGCAAGAGTTCCGAGAATAGAACAACCTGCACCTGAGTCGCCAAGAGAACCACCCCAGTTCGACCCAGCTGACATGAGTGATCCAGCTGTACAGACGATGTTCGGGCAGTTCATGACTGTCATGACACATATAACTGATAGGATGCCCATTCCTGCACCTAGGGCACCTACCCAGCCTGAAGCACAAGGTATTGGTAAGACATTCGAACGACTTCGTCGTGTCGGAGCTACCGAGTACTTCGGAACTGCCGACCCTGCAGATGCTGACTTATGGTTGACAGAGTTGGAGAAGGCTTTCAGGATTCTTATGATTCCGGAAGCTGAGAAGGTTAGACATGTTGTCTATCTTCTCAAAGGTAGTGCTGGTCACTGGTGGAACATGGAAGAGCAGAAGAGACCTGGAGTAGAGTTCTCATGGGAAGAGTTTCGTCGGGAATTTATCAATAGATATTTTCCAAAGACCTTCCTAGATGAAAAGATCTCTCAGTTTGAGAAACTAAGGCAGGGTATGATGAACATTAGTGAGTATGAAGCTAAGTTCATGGAGTTGTTGCGGTTCTATCCGCACATGGCTGCTACGGATGAGGAAAGAATCAGAAGATTCGAAAAGGGTTTGAATTCCGATATGTCAACCCTTGTGTCTACCTTAGAAAACAGAGAG
Organism: Alisma plantago-aquatica; assembly: GCA_963693085.1. NCBI lineage: Eukaryota > Viridiplantae > Streptophyta > Magnoliopsida > Alismatales > Alismataceae > Alisma > Alisma plantago-aquatica. The sequence continues at coordinate 1,618,561,139 of OY856409.1, read as the reverse complement.
AGATTCTCTACCTTCGTTGAGTCAGTCTGAAGGATAGAGAGATCTGTGGTTGAGAAAAGACAAACCCATAAAAGATATCCACAGTTCCAGGGTTCTTCATCTAGGGATTCCAAGAGACCTAGATTCTCTGCACCTAACCCTCCACCACCCATATCGAGTTTTCAAACTCAATGGACACCAAGCAGAGGTAGAGGACAGAGTCAACCGCTTCAAGGGACGCACAGTTCTGCATCAGTGTCAGTTACTGGACCACCCAGACCACAGCAACAGGAGAAGAGTTGCTACAACTGTGGTAAGGTGGGACACTTGATGAAGGATTGCCGTTCTAGGGCTGTCGGTGTGACACAACAACCCCCGAGACAGAATCAACAGGGATCTCAGAATAGACAACATCAAGGAGCAGCTCGAGGACGTGGACAAGCATCTCAAGCTGGATCATCAGCACCATCTCAACACCAGGCGACTGCGAGGTTCTATGCTATGAACCCACCTGAGGCAGTGGTCAATCCACGGGTAGTGGCAGGTCAGATGAAACTTTTATATTCTGATATGTCTATATCCTGTGTTGTATCCGTTCTGATTGATCCGGGTGCTACGCACTCTTTCATCACTCGTGAAGTGATTCGTAAATGTAATGTGACTGTTAGTCATAGAGCAGATAGTTTGTTGTTAGAGACCCCGTTGAGTGGGTCTGCCGTTTTGCAGGAGGTATGTTCTCCCTGCATCCTTTTCTTTTCTGACCATCGCATTCAAGTGGATCTTATACCACTTGATATGCAGGGATTTGATATAATCCTTGGGATGGATACCTTAGAAAGGTATAGAGTTGTCTTGGATTGTGAGTCCAAGTTGGCTGTGTTTGCTGATGAAAGCAACACATGGATCTTTCAAGGTGAAAGAAAGATTCTGTCCACCTGTCTTGTGTCAACTATGGTTGCTGATAAGCTGTTGAGGCAAGGATGTTATGCATTCTTAGCCCATGTGGTAGATGTTACCAAGGAAAGTTCTAATCCTGCTGAAGTTCCTATAGTCAGGGAATTCGAAGATGTGCTTCCTGAAGAACTTCCTGGTATACCACCACCTCGGGAGATTGATTTTGAAATCAATCTGATCCCAGATACGAAACCCATAGCTCAAACTCCGTATAGGATGGCGCCTGCCGAGATGGCAGAACTCAAGAAACAGCTTCAAGAGTTACTTGAGAGAGGTTTTATCCGACCGAGTACTTCACCTTGGGGTGCTCCGGTCTTGTTTTTTAAAAAGAAAGATGGGTCAATGCGGTTATGCATCGACTACAGACAACTTAATAAAGTGACAATAAAGAATAAGTATCCTCTGCCGAGGATTGATGATCTCTTTGACCAGTTGCGTGGTGCAACAGTCTTTTCAAAGATAGACTTGAGGTCTGGATATCATCAACTCCGTATTAAGGATAGTGACATATCCAAGTCTGCCTTTAGGACAAGATATGGTCACTATGAGTTCACAGTTATGTCGTTTGGACTAACCAATGCACCAGCTGCATTCATGGAACTCATGAATAGAGTTTTTCGACCTTTCCTTGATCAGTGTGTTGTCGTCTTCATAGATGACATACTGATTTATAGTAAGGATGCCCAGCAGCATGAGCAACATCTTCGCCAAGTTTTGATCTTGCTAAGAGAACATAAGTTGTACGCCAAGTTTAGCAAGTGTGAGTTCTGGATGCCGGAGGTATCTTTTCTTGGACATGTAATATCCGCCTCGAGAATTCGTGTTGACCCTACAAAGGTAGAATCGGTTCTACAATGGGAACAACCAAAAACACCGACGGAGATTTGAAGTTTCTTGGGGTTAGCTGGCTATTATCGAAGGTTCATTAAGAACTTTAGTTCTATAGCTTTACCTTTGACCAAGTTAACCCGGAAAGATGTTTCTTTTTCTTGGAGTGATAAGTGTCAACAATCTTTCCAGATGCTGAAGGAGAGGTTGACAAGTGCACCTGTGCTAGTGCTACCTGAACAAGGAAAAGGGTATATAGTTTTCTGTGATGCTTCCAAAAATGGACTAGGATGTGTGTTGATGCAGGATAAACAAGTGATTTCTTTTGCTTCCCGACAGCTTAAGAAACACGAGGAGAATTATCCAACACATGATCTGGAGTTAGCAGTTGTGGTTCATGCTTTGAAGATCTGGAGACATTATCTCTACGGAGAGACATTCCAGATTTTCACAGACCACAAAAACCTTAAGTATATCTTCTCTCAGCATGAGCTCAACATGAGGCAACGTCGCTGGATGGAGTTAATCAAGGACTACGACTGTACAATTGATTACCATCCAGGTAAGGCCAATGTTGTTGCAGATGCCTTGAGTAGGAAATCAGCAACATCAACCATGAATAGAGCACAACTAAACTCTTTAGTATGCTCTAGGAGAGATATGCTTATCTCTTTAAGGCAAGACAATGTACAGTTGAAGGTGTCATTGCTAGCCGGTTTGTTAGCTGAGATGCATATTAAACCTACCCTAAGAGAGCAGATTAAAGAAGCACAACTAGGTGATGCTGCAGTTCAACATATAAGATCTGAGTATGGAAATGAGAAGCAAGATGGGTTTCATGACTCAAAAGATCAAATAGCTTGTTATAATGGAAGAATGATAGTGCCGGATGTGGACAACTTAAGGAAGTTAGTCCTGGAAGAAGCCCATTCTTCCATGTATGCTATGCATCCAGGGAGCACCAAGATGTATCGGAATTTTAAGGATATGTATTGGTGGCCTGGGATGAAGAAGGACGTTGCAGAGTTTGTTCTGAGGTGTCCTGTGTGTCAGCAAGTTAAAGCTGAACACCAGAAGCCTGCAGGAACAATGCAACCTTTACCCATATCACAGTGGAAGTGGGACCATGTGACCATGGACTTTGTTGTTGGCCTACCCAGGACAAGAAAAGGACATGATTCCATTTGGGTAATTGTTGATAGGTTGACTAAGACAGCACATTTCTTACCTGTCAAAACAACCTATTCTGCTGAAAGGTTGTCAGAGTTGTATGTTCAAGAGATAGTGTGTTTGCACGGAGTTCCTGTCACAATAGTTTCGGACAGAGGTCCTCAGTTTACAAGTCGTTTTTGGGAACAGTTGCACAGTGCCTTAGGCACTAAGCTAAAGTTTAGTACGGCCTTTCATCCACAGACTGATGGACAGTCGGAAAGGACCATACAAACCTTAGAAGACCTGTTGCGAGCATGTGTTCTCCAGTTCACCGGAAGTTGGGATCTACACCTAAGCCTGATAGAGTTTGCCTATAACAATAGCTACCAGCATAGTATTGATATGGCACCTTATGAAGCCTTATATGGTAGACGTTGTAGATCACCCTTGTGTTGGTTTGAGACTGGTGAGCACCAGTTGTTAGGTCCTGACCTGGTGCAGCAAACCACAGAAAAGATTAAAGTTATACAACATAAGATTAAGACTGCTCAGGATAGGCAGAAATCTTATGCTGACAAACGTCGTAGACCCTTAGAGTTCCAGGTTGGAGACAGAGTGTATCTTAAGGTCTCACCTTGGAAAGGGGTCCTTCGTTTTGGAAGGAAGGGGAAGTTAGCTCCTAGATATATGGGGCCTTATCCAATCATTGAACGGATTGGAAAGGTAGCATATAAACTAGAGCTTCCCCCAGAATTACAGAGGTTACATCCTGTGTTTCACATTTCTATGTTGAAGAAATGTCACCCAGACACCGAGTCAGTTCTACAACCTATGGAAGTAGAATTGAATGATGACATATCCTATGAGGAGGGACCAGTGTCAATCCTTGATAAATGAATTAAAAAGTTAAAGAAGAAAGATATAAGTCTTGTGAAAGTCCTCTGGAACTATCGTGGTATTGAAGAAGCCACTTGGGAGTTAGAGGATGAGATGAGAAGGAAGTATCCTGCCCTTTTCTCTTAGTATGTTTTATCGATTTCGGGGACGAAATCCTTGTAAGGGGTGGATAATTTGTAACATCCCTGACCTGGGTTATGAGTCAACCCTAGGTGTTTTGCCTAAATATGTAATTAAATCTTTGTGATTAACTCTGAGCATGTAATTAAATTCCCAGAAACATATATTTCAGTATTTGCTCCTTTTTATTTTAAAGTTGTAGCATTGTTTTGATATACAGGGACCTATGTGCAATTTACCCAGTTAAAAAGGGTTAGCTTGCAATTTGCACATGTTGAGATGTTCCTCTGATGTTGAGACATCATGATAATCTTTTTGGTAAAGTTGAGGGATTTCCCAAGCTAGGGTACCAAGGTACAGCTGTGGAAGCAATCCCAGTGCTTGAAAACCTTAACTTGGGGTAAAATGCAATTTACCCAAATTAAGAGATACAAATTGTGAAATATGTCATCTAATGTATCTTTTTAGACTCTTGCCATCATTAAGAGAAGAAATTATGAGGAAGTCACCTCAATTGAATTATCAAGTTATGAGACATGCCTTGTGATTGAATAATCAGGGTATATGTGTAATATTTCTTTATGTATGTACCTCAGTATTAGCTTGCTCTCCTTTACCTTCTTTTCCTAAGACCTTAAGAGAAGGTTTGTCCTTAGAATAAAGAGGAAGGGACGATCAAGTAAAGAAGGAGGGACCTAGTTGGAATTATGGACAACTTATGAACTAATGTTGAAAATCCTACCCCATGTATATAAGCTCTCCTTCCCTTAGTTGCAAAGGAACTTACCCTTCGTTCCCTTACTGTTTCATTTCACCAAAGACGACCAAGGACTGCCTTGGAGCTAAGGAGGACGACCAAGGGGTGCAAGGTAGGTCTAAACCCCTCTTCTTGCCTAATTCCATGGTTAGAACTCGAATTCAAGGTCATCTTCATGGCTAACTCTTGAAACCCTACCTTTCTAGCCATTTCTTTTCATCCTTCCTTAGAGTTTTCACCTTGGCCAACCTGTGGGAACTCAAGGACGCCATTAGAGCTTGGAGCTTGAAAGCTTGGAGCTCAAGAAGCAAGCTTTAGGCGGGTTTTATAACTCTAAACCTATGCTTTACTATGTGCATCTTTATATGCGTTTTGATGATAGCTCTTAGTGTTTCCCTACTTTTCCCTGCTATTTTTGCAAGCAAACCCGTGGGATATCTGTACTGTTCCTGAGATAGAAGATGAAGGCGTGATTTCCAAGAAAAACCCACCGCTTTTCTTTTCCTTAAACGGTCCTAACAGTTTGCTCTCTCGGACTCAAGACCGCGAAGTGAGCAAACGGTCTCGAGACCGCGACAGGGCAAACGGTCTCAATACCGTTTGGCCCCATTGACCGAGCGTGGACCGTATATGAAATCTGTGCCTAATTATATAGGCTAATTACCCTCAAAATTTGGGAGACTAACTCCAACGGAATCGGGAGATATGACCTTTTTAAGTCACAACTTTAAATGAATTAATTGCTGATTTTCAAACGGTCTGAAATTGCCTTTTTGGGCAAACGGTCTCAAGACCGTGTAAGGTCGTTGACTAAGCGTTGACCGTATGAGATTACTGTTCCAAATTATGTTAATGAACAACTCACCAAGTTTGATGGTCTAATTCCAAACGGGCTAAGAGTTGAAGGGTGATTACTAGGGATAACACTAGGTGAAATCAGTACTGAAATTATGGTGACCTAATTAGGGTTTTTAAGGTTGATTGACCTAAACGGTCTCAAGACCGTTTGGGGGTCACCAAACGGTCTCAAGACCGCGAGGGCAATCAACCAAGACCGTTTGGAGGTCTGGGGTCAAGATTTGTTGACCAATTGAAGGTACTTTTACACCAATTTACATTGCAATAAAATATTGACACGATCATCAACTCAATGGGTCAGACCTTGATGAATTTGCACTAGAATCCAAAATTTGATGGGCAAACGGTCTCAAGACCGTTTGAAACTCATCCAAACGGTCTCAAGACCGAGAGGACATCACCCAAGACCGTTTGAAGGTCTAGGGTTGAGTAATTTGACCAATTGAGGATCCAATTGCAAATAAGTTATCAATTTAATCAAAATTCTGTTTTGTGGTTCAATCATGGTTCAACCCCTATCAAATCACCTTAGACTTTGATGAAATCTTGGGAAAACGGTCTCAGAACCATGTGGGGTCCACCCACATGACCTCAAGACCGTTTGGGCCAAGTTTGGGCCCAATTGGAGCTCAATTGAAGGGTTCAACCTTGTGTTGATGCACACTGTTGAGTGTTGATGGGTGAACATTGATAGACCCTAATTGAATCGATTTCAACCATAATTGGTTAACCATTATGGGTCAATTGAATGACCAAGTGATCAAGCATAATCTTAATTGACTAAATCCATAAGTGGTCAACATAGCTTTGACCATTTGAGGGCTTCAACATGGGTTGACATTATCGGTTGCATCTTTGAGCCTTGTTGAAGGACCAAGCGGCTGAGACCATGAGAGCCTCGCGGTCTCAAGACCGTGAGAGGGCTCGCGGTCTCAAGATCGTGAGGGGGCTCACGGTCTCAAGACCGAGAGGAGGCTCGCGGTCTCAAGACCGCGAAGGGCCTCGCAGTCCTGAGGTCAAAGAAGGGCAAACGGTCTTCATGACCCTCGCGGTCTCAACTCAAATTGGTCTTCGTTGTCTCAACATTAACTTGAACCAATGGGAGGCTTCGCGGTCTTGAACCCTTGAAGAGGCTCGCGGTCTTGAAGCCTAAGGGGGCTCGCGGTCTTGGAGTTAGAAAGAGGCTCGCGGTCTTGGAGGGTCAAAGTGGGCAAACGGTCAACACTTTCAACCAATTTCAACCCAATTGATGATTAATGATTGAAATCAATCAATGTGATTCAAGGTTGACCTCATTCAATCATTTGATGATGTAAATGGTTCAATGTTGCCCAAATCAAACCCTAATGATAATCTAGGATAGTAAGGGGTTATTTGACTAAGGTTTTTTTACCATGATGATGATCAATGGGGTGAATTACCAAAATACCCCTGAAGGGTCAATTGAGTTATACCTTGCTCAATTCAAACCCTAATTACATGAGAATAAAGGTTTTAGTCATAATGACTCTATCCAACCTGATCTAGTCTAAATGTTACCATCAACCATTAGTATGATGAAAGAGAGAGTACTCTAGAGAGAGAAAGTACCCTAGAGAGAGAAAGTAACTCTAATCACATAATGGTGATGCTTTTGGCTATGTTAGCCTATGATGACTCAATCCAACCGGTTTTAGAGTTATGTTGACATCACCTAACCTTATGATGAGAGAGAAAGTACTTCTAGAGAGATAAAGTACTTCTAGAGAGAGAAAGTACCCTTTTTAAGTGGAAACTCAATTGAAGCATCCCCAATACACAGAAATGAGCATAATTAGGGTATGATCCACCTGTGTGAGATCATAGAAACCCTAATTATGATAAATGATGAACCTTTATCTAAACCAAGAGCATCAATGAAGATGTTACTCATACATGATGATGTTATGAGTTTAATTCACCTTGATGTGAATAGTAAACCCTAATTCAAGGGTAATGGCATGCTTTTGAGTATTAAACTCTATTTGATTTGAGTTAAAGGTTTAACTCTTATGACAAGAGTAGGAAGTACATTCCTTATTGTTGTATTACCTTTATCAGATGTATTAACCATGCAGGTTCTGATATGAAGGTAATCATATCCAGGTATGGATGTTGATGTTATATTCATTAAAGGCATGTTGTTAGCCTTATGAATATGTAAAGTAATCTGATGCCTTTCCAGTGGCATCCTATGCTGATAATGGGCTATGAGAGCCATGAATACCATCAAGGTCATGCCTTAGAGATGACTTGTGATGAGGATAATGAGAAATAATGATTGATATGAGTTAGGCCTGTTACATTTAGTATTCTTCTTTTATAGCTGCTATTCTACTGTTATTGTTTGAAGAACAATGTATGCTGTTAAAGAATACTGAATGTACCTAACTAATCAAGTATAATGTAGAGCCCTGATCATAGATCCATCATTGTCAGAAATTAAGTGATGGTGAAACAGGTTTTCCTTCGGGAACTCCTGCAGCACATACTTTTGAGTATGTGGGGTACATGGATGTGTAGAACCTTACATCCTAGTGTAGGAAAGTGATGTAGATGTGGAATCCATCCATCCTTCACTATAGTTCCATATCGTATCAGTGGTAGGTAAACATGAAACCTCCTGATGACGAAGAAAGCACAGATATCCGTATCAGTGGTAGGTAAATATGAAACCTCCTAATGACGAAGAGAGTACAGAACGCTACTGTGACTCTAGAATAGTGAAGGACCAGTTTACCCTGGTGAGCTATAGTAGTAGAGACACGAGATGTCCTACAAGTGATCCTCTTACTGACTGAGGAAGGTGAAGGTCATGAGAATCTGGCTCTCTTAATGACCTATGTATGATACTGATGTGACTTCTCAGCGATCAGTTGGAGTATGAGTGGTAAGCCTCATCTCCACAGGGCATAATGTTGTTTGCAAAACATAATCAACCATGTAGTATAACTTGTTAGAGATGACTCCAAGTTAGTTGATTGATGTTACATTGCAATAATGTTGATATTCTCCATATCTCCTAAATTGTAGAGATCTTGTTATACCTGCAACTGTTATAGAATGCTTTGAAGGCTTTACTGTTTTAAAATAATCTTTGATGTTATAATAAAGCTTCTGGCGAAGAGTTATAACTCTCGCTGGGACAATTATGTATAATTGTCTCACCCCGTAGGCTTCAACTTTTTAGGTGGACGTCGGAGACGAAGGAACCAACCTACAGGTGACCAGTCTCAGCAGCAGCAGTACCAGGGGCAGTAGTAATCTCAGGTGGAGATTTGTCCTGCCATGTGGTGTAGTTAGAGTCAGTCCTATGTGTCCTCTGTACTCTCATGTCTTGGAGTCTTTTGTATAATGATCTTGAGATTTTGTATCTTGATGTATATAATTACTCGAGAAGTAATTATCCTGAGATGTAAACAGTTTATCTCTCTTTATGAAAGAAGCTTTTATGGATTCAAGCCCTTATCTCGAAAAGTTTTAATTTCCCGTGATTTTTGTCTTCCGCTGATTACCGATTCGCTTCCGCTACGTTTTAATCGTGTTTATGTCATGGTTTGGAGATCAGAGCCCACAAATACCCCATAGATGTTCTGCATCTCTCTGTCATGCATCAAAGCATGCATAAGTGCCCTGAAATACACACAAAAGGTGGCATAAGTGCATTTATCATAAAAGATCATACTGAGGGGAATAACATGTAATCTAAACTATTTAAATGTGATTATCATGTAAAAAGGCACAAGATGAAGCCCTAAAATAGGACTGCACCACTTTCCAACGACTATTTACACTTAGTTTTCTGATCAAGTATGTAATTACTATAATTTTAGGAAATTGTGACCACTCATTGGGCATAGAAAAATCCACATCACTATAATCCTAAACTATAGGCAATTTGCTTAACTGGGCAAACCCCAAGCCACCATGTTGCCCCTAAGGCAAGCCATGATTGAGCAAGATGGCGAACAAGCAGGGGAGATGAAAAACATGAATTTTATCCTTAAGGCGTGTGACAAGAAAAATCAGGTATGGGGGTAAAGTTGTACTTTATGTACTCGTCATCTTCCTCAACTAGCAATGAACAAAGATAGTTGGCCAGAAAGTTGGGGATCCAAACCACGATCCTCTTCCTTCCATGGAAAAAAAATGTAAGGCATTGGGCACCGTCCCCGTGACCTTACGAACCTAGAATGCATAAGAACAGGTTGGCGGGTGGTAGGAAGCTTCAATGGAAACTCCCACCATGGAATCGCAGAAGAGCATCTAGAACAAGGGAGATCCGGAGCATGCCAGAAGCAAACATGGTGAAATACAAGGATTCCATTTAGTTTGGAACATCAAACTGAAAGAGAAACAAAAGAACATGAAGCCAAAACAAGTACACGGAGGCGAATTTATGAGCAAGACCCAAAATTTGTAAAAAGATGATGGAAGGGGAAACAAAAAAAAACCTGCAATACCAAGTAGAAAAGTAGACGAACAAACTCCTTGATGCCCCAAAAAAGTTTCCCAAGGATTAGAAAGCAGTGGAGGTCACTGAACCTTCAGGACGAACACACAGTTGCAGAAGTCAGTAGGTAGAGAAGGGGGAACAAGGGCGACAACACTCCATGTAAATTTGGTTTAGGATTTCAGTTCTCAGATGCTTAGGGAACGATTTTGAGGGTTTTCTTATATATATAGCAGTGTAGAGAAGTCTGGAGGTCTTGTGGCGATGAGTAGGGGTAAGAGAGAGAGCTCTCGTCGGTAGGAAATTCTAGGGCTGAAAAACCTATAAATTTTGGGATGGATCTGATGGGAATGATCAGAGGATGGTTAAAAATATCGATTTTCTAGATGTGTTGATTAGAGAGATGGATCGCGAAGAAAAGGAAACTATGGGTTGTAGAGTATAACAAGCACTGGACTTCGGGTGGAGGAGAAGAGCCCCCGACCCACGGACATCAAGTTCTGAGACTGGGGACCGTAACGCTGAAGGAAAAATATGAAACTATATCAAAACGGCTTAAATAAATGAAATGATTTAATATACATAGTTTAATCTATATGGTAAATTTCAAAATCAAATTGAGGGGTCAAAAAAAAAACTAAATTCCAAATTTTGATCACAAACATATTCTATAGTCTAGAACAGTTTGGTATAGTTACATTTCCAACTTTATGATTAAAAATGAGTTATTACTATAATGCTATTAGTATCACTTATGTACATGTATAAAAAATATGGAATGAAGGGAATTATCTTTTCCTTAGTGAATTATATTTTACATCAAAAATTCAAAGTATGATGGAATAGTCATTATATTTGAGTAACTGACATCCATGCTTAGGGTTTTGAAATTAATGTTGAAAATTTGGATTAAAGACCCTAGACTTATTTTATTTACAAATTGGGATGTTACAGACTCAAATCCTCAGAGCATAATAAAATATGTAATCAACCGTGTAGTATGCATGTATAGGATCAAATACAACAACATTAGATGAGGCCTTGCTTTGCTTTTATACTGTTTATTTTGTAATAGTTATACATGTTCTTCGTATTCCTTTTAAAGCATAAAGATAATCTATTTTGTAGTATAGATGCCTAAACTTCTTAAACAAGTGATAGTTGCCCTACTTAAGAGAATTTGTTGAATCTACTCATCTTATAATAATATTCCTTTTTTCTTAGTTATTTGTGATAATAATAAAGCTGCCAGAGAGATATATCTCTCATTGAGATTTTTGTCTCACTCCGTTGTTAAAAATATTTTAGTTGGATGTGCATGAAAAGCTAAAGATCGTACAGATGAAGACATAAAATGAAGAATAACTACACCTAGGGATCATGGTAAATGGATAGTGTCTAGTAATAGAGTCCTATGTGTCGTCCCTATACACTCAGATCCTTGAGGGTGTTCTCGGTGTGTTTTGATGACTTGAGGATCGATATGTGGTTTTTTCCTTGTGTGCCTTTGGTGGTATATGCTCACATGTGGAACTGCTATCTCATGTAACAAGTTGATGGGGAACAATGTTGTAACATTTTGATTACATGTTATGAAATGCAAGTATTGACACTTGTGTGACCAATCTTAGCTCATGGTGCTTATTGCAAATCAGTTTTAATTTCCTATGATTTTCGATAATCCACAGTTAATGGTTAATGGTGGTTTAAGTTTTGAGTAATCTCTCTTTGTGTGACAAAGGGTGTCACATTTGGTGGTATCAGAGCTCTAGGTTCGTTGAGTCTACATGGACACTAGGACTAGGATTAGGATGGTGTCTAAGATAAGAATGTGATATAAAATATGGTGTGTACCTCCTAATCTCGGTGACTAAGATAAGAATGTGATATAAAATATGGTGGGTACCGCCTAATCTCAGTACTTGAGTTCCCTATCTAGGTTTTTAAATGTTGAATAAAAGGTTAGTATGGAACTCTTAGATTGATTTCTCTTTGATTACCCTGATCATGTAGTCATTTTGGAACAACCTAAAGAGCATAAAAAATCAAGAATCATGATGCTAATACCTCCATCATACTACAAAAATAGATAAGAAAGACACCATAACTTACTAAAACTTGAATGTTTGGCGATTAAAAGAGAAAGATACAACTCCATAAAACCTAAATCTAAGTGTGCATATGAAGAGAAGTTCTTGAAGATAGAATTTTAGGAAATGTATGAAGAAAAAGATAGATGAATATGTGTTAATAAAGTAAGTCAAGGTATAAAATACACATAAGATGAAGAGAATTCTTGAAACAACGATGAAGTGAGAATACATATGAGAATGAAGAATGAATAAATAAGATGGAACCTGAGTTAATATCAGACCAACATATGAGTATACGAAAGTATAAAGTGTAATTCTCATGATATGTGGAAGGGAACAAGGGAGATGATCCTTGTTCAATAAAAAAATAGGTAAAGAGTAATGATCTTTTTCATGATGTAAAGATGAAAAATGTGGTAAAACAATGAGATGTTCATGAACATGAAAAGCAATAATCAAAGAAAGAGTAATGACATGTAATCATCTTTACAGTTCCTATGATGATGACAAGGAAACCAAGGTAGAAACAAGTTAAAATGATACATGAACAATTGGAAACTCATGTGATAATCAAGGAAGTTGATAATTCCTTCTTATTGATAAGAAACCCCTAGGTGATGATGTGGTGATAGGAGAGGTATAACCCCTTGCACTCTTTCCTTTCAAGGATGTGGCAGTTAAGTGAGTCTTATGTCACCTGATGTTCATGGTATAGAAGTGATCTTAAGATGGATACTCGGATAAGTATCATTGGGTCTTGGACTTTAGTTCCAAGATGGTGACATCTGTGAATAATGATGTTTTATGAACCTTATAAGATGCTAGAATGGTATTTTTTATATGTTTGGGTCTGGCAGTAGCAGTAGAGGGTGGATGTGATGAGGTTATGATGTGTTTTTGGCATGTGTGGTGGATACCAAGGTGAGGAATCCCAGTATCCAAGAAGCACCAATTGTATGGGAGAGTGAGAACATGTCTCTTGATAGGATGATTAGGTGTTTGGCTACCTAGAAAGGTTGACTTTGGATCAATATGGTTACAAGTACCCAACCTATATTATGGATATCACATGTTAGGGATTTATGCTCTGCATAAATGTAACATCAACAAGGAAGCATAGGTTGAAGAGACAGTTACAAGATCTTCTTGAATAAAGATCATCAGGTTGAGTACAATCCCTTAGAGTACACCCATCAGGTTTGCAAGTAAGAAAGGTTCCAAGAAGATTGTGTGTTGGCTATAGATGGATAAGCAGAGTTTCTAATCCCTATATAGGTTAGTTAAGGTGACATACAAAATCTTGAGTTACCGTTGAGATAGTTTTCCTTGGATAAGTGGCCTCTTCTAATGACAGGAGAATGTATAGATGAGAGTGAGTATGTTGGCAGGATAGTTGGTAAAAGTAATACCTAGTGTTGAGTCAGCAGATCAGGGTAGCGCAGTGGAAGCATGACATGTTTTAAGTTGATGACAGAACATATCTGTAGTCTTTCTTAGAAGAAACATGCTGAGTTTGAGGAGGGTATGGTAAGCTCCCAAAATCAAGAATCATAGCATGTAATGTTATAAGTTGAGAAGGTGATACATAAGAAAGAGTTGACACCTGAGTTGGATAAGTATATGGTCGAGAAAGTATCACCTGGCGTAGGGTTGACTCTATAACCGATAATGGAAAGGATAAGTTGAGTATGTGTCATGTGCAATAGATCTTGTGTTGACCTTGGATGGGAGAACAATATGTTGGTCTAGTCTTATGATATCACCTTGACATCAAGAAGTCATGTAAAAATTTCAAGGTGTGATGCATGAGTAATATCCATCTCCTTTCGTCTGGGATTTTGAGGACGAAATCCTTGTTAGGGGTTTATGACTTGTATGGACCCTGACCTGGGTTTTGGACTAACCATGTTTGTTTTTCCTAGGTAAGTTGTTTAGAACTTTAATCTAGTCATTTGAGGTGCTTTGTAACCATGGTACGAACTTATGTTGCAAGTTTGGTTCTCTTTGGATAATGTTTGAGCAAGGTTTGCTTCTTTTGGACCAAAGTGAAATTTCCCCAAAATGAGGGGTTATCTTACAATAAGTCTTATGTTGATCATGCTCATATTGATTTAGCATCATAAGGGAGAGAATGATGTTATGGGGTGCCTTTTGAAGAGCCTAAGTTTCAAGTTGAGTCTATGTGGATGATACTTGTGTTTTATGTGCTAGTTTTGGTGTAAATTACAATTTACCCAAAGTAAAAGTGTTAACATGCAATTTACCATATCTAGAGTGTTACTCCTTTTTTTTAACATCACCTAGATTACAGATGAAGAGGTGAGCATCTAGTTTGGATATCAGGAAAGAGATGATATCCTTAGTAGAGATGATGATCTATGGATAATGTGTGTTTTGACCTTAGAAGGTAGTGTATTAGTTTGAGGAAGTATAGTGTATCGGTTTGGAGGTGTGGCGCCCTTGGTAGGAATCCAATAGGCTGATACTCTACCTAGAGTATATCACCCTAACATTGCAAGTTAAGGTGGTTTCATGTGGCATTTGCACATGGACAAGTGTCACCTAGACTTTAAGGTGATGACACCTTTCCTTTGATCTCTCTTTCTTCCCTCAAGTACATAACCCCCTCCTTCTTCATAAAAGTGAACCCTTTCATCCATTCCTGCTCTTCTCCTCTTAGTGGATGAGATTGGGAGCTTAAGAAGCTAGAGGAAGTCTCCATGGAGCTTGGGAGGTCGAGTTCCTTGATCATGGTGATTCTTGCTATAAGTTCCATCTTGGTGAGTTATGTTTCTTGGTGATTATTCCTTTGAGATCTCTTCTTCATCTTCTTCTTCCTCTCTCAGCCATGGATCATACCTTGAATAAATAATGAATGAATGGGTCATGGTTCTCTCTTTCCTTCTTTCCTCCTTGAGCTATCATAACATTGGCATCTTTTTCTTCTTTCTTGGAGATAAGGTTGAGGTCAAGGTTGGGACTCTTGATGGATCATCTTCAAGATTGAGAAACATGGGCTTTGGAACTTTGATCATGGAGCTTGAACCTTTATGGAGACCTTCTTGAGGTGGGTTACATAACTCTTAGCCTTCTTTGTTATTTCACTCTTTCATATGCCTATATTGTTTCTCATCTTTAAATCGTTCATGTCATATATGTTAGAAGTTGTTAGTGGTCTTGAGAACTATTTTGGGTGGAGGAATCTTATTTAAATTGATGTACACATCTTATACATTCCTGCTTTCACAATGGTGGAACTAGTGGACATTATCCTAAGGTTGAAGATGACAAAGTCGACACCTACACTAAGTTGATTGGTCGTCATGACTTGTGAATGATAAATCGACATGCTTTGCTAGCGCTAAACCATCATGCCCTAGAGAAGCTAGACCGATATGTTTGCTAAACTGGCATGCTTTGAGGGTGTTATCCCATCATGACTAGGAGGATGTCTTGTGAGATGGAGTGTCAAACTATGACGCCCTTGGTTGTGCAAGAGGCCGACATGCCCTAACCCTAACCCTAACAACCCATCACACCTGGGGTTACCTGATATGCCTAGTGTTTCCCATCACACCTTCAAGAAGGGGCTCAACTGACACGCCTAGGGGAGGTTAGCCTCTTGTGCCTTACATAGAGCTAGTCAACACGTTGTGGTGGTGACAAGTCGATACCCTATGGAAAGTATCCACCTGGCACCCTTGGTGATAACCTGATACACCTCATGTGTGGTTAACCCGACACCATGATGGTCTAAATAGGTACACCACAAGTTGGTCTAAATCGATACCCTTGGATGAGATTTCCCAACACACCTTGGTGTGGTCAGGTTTATACATGAGGATGATGAAAGTGGGATCTCCCTAGCCATATGATATATCAAGGGCTGACCCAAGATGCTATAAATCGAGACACACCTTGATGAGGTAAATCGATATCACATAATGAGTGTGAAACCGATTGTAACATTCCTGACCTGGGTTATGTTTAAACCCTAGGTGTTTTGCTTAATAAAGTGGATTATATGATTTCTCTTATCTTTTGAAAATTAATTAAGGCTCAAGAGGAACTTATATTTCAATTTCAGTCCTTTTTGAATAATGTTGAACATTATTTTATTTGTTTTGGACTAAAGTGCAATTTACCCAAGTTGAGGGGTTAATTTGCAAATTGTGCATGATAATATGTTCCTCATGTGTTGAAGCATCATGAGAATTAATTTGATGTAGAGGTATGGCTACCCTAAGCATGAGTACCAAGAAAGAGTTGATAAAGCAATGTTTGTGCATTATAACCTAGTTTTGGTGTAATGTGCAAATTACCCAAAACCTAGGGTTCAATATACAAATTTTCACTTCAATAAGGTCCCTAATATTTCTTGGAATCATGTAGAGCAAAGAAAATAAGAGGGGCGCCTCATTTGAATTATTTTGGAGGAGAGAGAATCTTGATATTAAAATAAACAAGATTTAAGCACAATTAAAACCATAAATTAATTTAATGCAAAAATAAATATATTAATTAAAGTTCAACCAAAAGGTGAGGGATGAATTTTCAAATGGTTGGACGAGCTTGTGCCTTGCAAAGGCACGAAAATATCTAGTTTGAGTGGAGAGCCCACTCACATTAAGATAACAAATAGAAAATCCACTAACTTCAGGATATTAATATAAGGGTTAAGGTGCTTAATTTGCTTTTCTTTAAATCATGGATAATTGAAGGAAATAAGAGGCAAAGAGGATAGCCTCGTGTCTAAGGAAGAGAAGGGGGCAAGTGTCAAGAAAAAGGAAGAGATAATTCCTACTTTCTCTCTCTTAATTGAATTTTTAATAAAAATGCATATATGCTCATTTATCCATAGAATGAAAAGGGAATTTTGGATCCACTTCTTCTCTTTGCTTGAAAAACGACCAAGGAAGCTTTGAAGGACCAGGAAGATGACCCCCAACATATTAGTAAGCTTCTTGACTTCCTTTCACCTTGAATTCATGGTGGAAATCACAAAACAATGCCTGATTTCTTCTTATCTCGATCCGATCTTCAATTCTAACCATTCATTTTCACTCAAAGCTTGAGGAAGAGCCTTGGAATAGTGAAAGAAGTTGCATCCACTATTGTTTACGTGAGCTTGAAGCTTTGAAGCTCTATTGGAGGTGGGTTTTATTACTTAGACCCCTCTACATTGTTATTCAACTATCAATCTTGCAATTTTGTTGATTCCTGCATCTTCTTAATTATTTGTTTGTTGTAATTGGTAAATTCATTAAATCAGAGGTTCTATAAGTTACAGGGATGAAGGCAGATGATAATTACATCATCTTGGACATTTTTCCCAAGGAATTCCTATTCCAATCAGTTTCAACAAGTTGTCCATTCGATTTCAACAAAACTGTTTGGAATTAAACGGTTTCATCAAACCGTTAGGAATTAAACGGTTTCAAACCATTTGGAAGAGTTGACCACAGTTGATCATTTGGATATATGATGCTTATGATGATGGTTTATGACCCATTAAATTTAATTGATTAATTCCAAAGGGTTCATTATTTGAAGGTTCATCAATTACCAAACCCTAATCGAGTTACGTGCTGAAATTCCAATTGTTTGAGTTGAATCATTCGGTTGATTAACCCAAATGGTCTCAAGACCATTTAGAGGTCACCCAAATGGTATCAAGACCGTTTGGAGGTCAACCAAGACTGTTTGGAGGTCTAGGGTTGAGTATGGTTGAGTAATTGAAGGTCCAAAGATACCAAATTGAAATGCAATTAATAGCTGAATTGATTATCAATCCAATGATATAAACCCTTATGATATTTTAAAAATATCAAGGATAGGTTGGGGAAAACGGTCTCAAGACCATTTGGAGGTCAAAAAAGACCGTTTGGAGGTCTAGGGTTGAGTATGGTTGAGTAATTGAAGGTCCAGATATACCAAATTGAAATGCAATCAATAGCTGAATTAATGATCAATCCAATGATCTAAACCCTATTGAGATTTCACAAATTTCAAGAATAGGATGGGGCAAACGGTCTCAAGGCCGTTTGGAGGTTATCCAAATGACCTCAAGACCGTTTAAGGTTAGGTCATATCATAAGGGGATGATAATTCAATGATTTCAATTGAATCAGCTCCACAATCTTGATCATTGATGGTTCCTCAATTTCAAAGCCCTAATTGAAGGTTTCTTGAGTAGAAATCCAAGATCAATTGGGTTCAAAACCCTAATTGATGGTCCAATTAAAGGTTCATTCAATAGTCCAATTGATGAAGAGATTAAGGATTCAATTGTTAATCGGTTCATCTATTGAAACCATGAATTGTTTAAGTGTTGAAAGAACTTTTTGGTCCATTCGGTTTTGAGAGGGTTTGGACCAAACGTTCTCAAGACTGTTTGAGTCTAAACGGTCTCAAACCGTTTGGAGATCCAAAGTTCAATCGGTTTCAACACCTCTCTTGTCCAATCAGTTTCAAGGGCAATTTGTCCAAATGGTTTTCGACCAATTGAATTATGAGAACTAAGACTGTTTAGGGTCTAAGTAATTAAATCTTTTTAAGCTCAACATGGTTCATCCATTTGGATATCTCACGTAATTGAAGGTCCAATGTGGTTAATATATTTGGATACCTATTGCATTTGAAGATTTAATTGAAATTTTAATTGGTCAAATTTCTTGGATACCTTATGAGATTGAAGGTTCAATTGATCAAATCTTTTGGACACCTTATGTAATTAGATGGTTGATACCCTTAGTGGGATTAATCATTAATGCATAATGATGCAATAATTCAATACATCAAGTTAACACTAAATGCATGTATTTGAATAAAGAGTAGGCTCAATCTAATCAAGAATTGAGTAGTGGACATCCTGAGTAGGATGTGAGAGAAAGATTCATACATGAATGATAATCATGTAGCAATCAAGTCTAAAATATTTAAAATGATGTGATATACAATTAGGGCATGATCCTTGATAAAGAGATCATAAAACCCTAATTATGATGATTAATGAACTCAAACTCTAATTTAGGGCAATCCTGAGTGGAACCCTAATCTAAGAGGATAATGTGATATGAATTTAGGATAATGACATGAGTAACCCTAATTCAGGGTATTTTGATGATAAACCCTATTTGGGGTGAATAGTAAACCCTAATTGTGGTTATTGAATATAAACCCTAATCTAGGGTGATGTGATGTGAATAGTAAACCCTAATTCTGAGTTATACTACATAGCATGAAACCCTAATCTTGGACAATGAAATGATGAAATCATTGGTCCTAATTGAACAAAGGAGATGAGCAACCCTGATTGAAATGAAATGGGAAATCCTAACCCTGGTAAGGGAATAGTGGTGTTACCCTTGAGCAGCATGGGACTGAAATGTGATTGATATATCTGCTATCATGTGTGCTAACCGTGCAGGTATCCTGAGATGATGAACATATCCAGGTATGAGCTATGATGCTTTATTTATTGAAATTAATTATTGGGCCTTATGTGCCATAATATGCCTTGTTGCTTAGTAAATAGTAATAAGTGAGTTAATGAGCCTCAAGTGCCATAAGAGATGCTTGTGTAGAAAGTGTTATGTTTACCTTGGTCAGATGACCTGAGGGTGATAATTACCTAAAAAAGTGGTAATAATGCTCAATGATGAGTTAAGGGTTTGAATACCCAGAACCATATGATTATGGTATTGAGATTTTGAAGGGATGACAATTCCCAATATTGAAATAAGGGACTGAGATCCCAATGTCTTATAAAGACTGAGAAGTAATTGATGAAAATAGTACATGTTTCTTTGTAGCAATTGTCCTAATAAGTTATGTTTGAAAACTTGACTGATGCTAAAAGAATATGATATTGTACTTAATTAATCAAGTGTTATCATAGAATGTAGTTGTCGTGACCACAGATCCATCAACGTCAGAATTAGCTGAATGGTGAAACGAGTTTTACTCGGAACGCATATTTTTGAATATGTGGGGGTAATTGGGAAAATATATCCTTATGCCCCATAGGAATGGCTACGGGCTATGTCCTATGTATGGGATTGGTTTCAGACTATACCCCGATAAGAGTAAGTCTACGGGCCATGACTCCTCAGTATTTTACCAGGCATTGGCTACGGGCCATAAACCTGAAGAGAGTATAAGCTACGGGCTATAACTCTATAGTGAAGATGACAATATACCCTGGCAAGCTAATTGCAGTTTGACACATGATGTCTCTGCTAAAGTAGTCTTATACTGACCAAGACAGATGAGGACATGGAATCCGGCTCTCCCATTGACCTTATGTGGTACAGATGCTTTATGTAATCGAGGTCGGTTGGAGTATGAGCGGTATATCTCATCTCCCCAGGGATTAAGAATGCTTGTAAAATGTAATCAGACGTGTAGTGTATTTGCATAAGATTGAAATACGAGAATCACTGGTTGATGTTATTCTGCTTAGCATGTTCTAGATACATAAATATCATATATGCTCTTCAAGTCCTTATTGAATAAGGGACATGTTGCTTTAACAAGTTTTAGCTTAAATGCTTGAATAGAAATGTTGCTCTAATATACATAGATATTGAACTACATGTTGATGAATATATGATTCCACTATTCAGTTTATTTCTATTAAATTATAATAACAATGTTTTTCGGCGAAGAGTTATATCTCTCGCTGGAGAAATTTTATCATTTGTCTCACCCCCGTAGGATCCAATGTTTTTAGGTGGTCGCGGATGAGGTAGAGATAGAAACCTCATAAAAAGGGAAGAACAACAACAACAGTAGCAACAAGGACAGCAGTGAATCCTCAGGTGGAAATTCTGGCTGTCAATTCTTGTATGTGTGTAAATAGAGTCTTCTGTGTCGTCTCTGTACTCTCAGGTCCTAGGAGTCAGCGATAGTGTTTTTATAATTGATCTAAGATTTTTGGCATGATGCCTCGAGGATCTTGTTACTTGAGCTTTTGATAAAGCAAGTGATGTATATATATACCCTCGAGAAGAAATGGTACAGAGAATGTACTATGTGAACCAGGATGTGAATGTAATATTATGGTTCTTGTTTAAAGAGTTTTCCTGAGAATGGATCTCTTAGTAAACGGTTTTAATTTTTAGTGATTTTTGGTAATCCGCTGCTAACAATAACTTCTGCTTAGTTAATAACATTTTGTTCGAATGGTTTTCCACAAATTAGTGGTATCAGAGTTGTAGGTTCACTGAGTCTACAGAGACATAAGATTAAGGTTGTTGAGTCTGTTCTAGTGTCTTCCAGTTATCTGATAGTGTCTTCTACTCATATAGGAGGAGGAGAAGAACTAAAGATGTCTGGATCACACGATGAACATGCTGCTGAGAGCAGCGTTGCTGCACCAGGAGGAGGTGCAAGCGACCAAGATAGGGAGGACCATGTACCTGAACAACCCTAGTTCAATGAAGTAGATATGGGGAACCCAGCCTTCCAAGCTATGTTTGGGTAGTTTATGGCATCCATGACTCACATGACATATAGGATGCCATTACCTGCACCGAGGGTACCAACCCACAATGAAGAACACGGAGCCGACAAGACTTTTGAATGACTTCGTCGGGTTGGGGCCATAGATTATGTTGGTATGACTGATCCATCTGATGCAGATTTATGGCTGACCGAGCTGGAAAACACCTTTAGAATCCTTAATATCCCTGATGATGAGAAGGTGAGACATGTTGTATACCTGTTGAGAGGTAGTGTTGGTCACTGGTGGACCATTGAGGAAGGCAAGAGGCCAGGTGTGGAAATTGGATGCGAAGAGTTTCGACAAGAATTCATCAGTAGATACTTTCCCAAGACCTTTCTGGATGAGAAAATTACTTAGTTTGAACGGATTAGGCAGGGACAAATGAACATTAGCGAGTATGAGGGTACATCCCACCTTGCCAGCACACCTTCAAATCTAAGTAGAACTAGACCTTGTCAACCAATAGCCTTATGGAGGCCTTAGGCGGAACGCATCGGCTGGGCGATCGGGTAAACCTTTAGGCGATCGGAGGCCGTTGGCGGCGCGCCGCCGCCATCTCACCCCGGCCAGGCACCTCGCCTACCGGGGGCCACCCCATGTCCATCTCTAAACCCTAGACGAAGATGCTTCCATCACCGCTGCTTCGTAGAGTGACCAGACAAAGCCTGAGGGGATCGCAAGTGCAACAGGCGGTTGCGGAAAGAAGGAACAACATGATGGCTTCGGTCATCCCGACGGAGGAAATCCTACCCGATGTTCGGGTTGTGCTGGGAAATACCGACGAGGAGGACCGTCCAAACATGCAGGCGCCTAGGGTTTTGACGGAGGCTGGGCAGACGAATGGAGGACCGGACGTGCATGATCCAGCTGGGGCGGAGGACTAGACGTTGGCTAGGGAAACCGAGAAGCATGCGGGCAATCCAATAACATCTCCGGATCAGCAGGCGAGTCCAGGGTCTTCTCTGGGGGAGGGAGATAATACGTCGCAGATGGCGGTGGAGAAACCTACAGAAGTGGCCGGAAATTGGGGTCCTACCCCTAGGTCGGGACCAGAGAACGCAAGGTCGGGACCGGAGATCACAATAAGAAAGATGCCGTTGTTTAATATCCCACACGATACATGCTTCTGCTGTATGGGTCATGGACACTGGCAGTCGCAGTGCAGAAGAAGCAAAATTTGTTATAGATGTAGACGACCGGGTCACCTTGCTGCGAGGTGCAATCAACAGGCCATGCAAGCCAGGCCACCACCAGACATCCATTCTAGGAATGTATTCCCACCGTTGCCCACGGGGATCCCGGTGAGGGGTGCTCCTCAACATGTTCCGAAGAGGATCTCGTTCGATGTTGGACCGGATGATGAGATGAGGAAGAGCAAGATCTCGGCCCTAGAGAGAGCAGTAGAGATTTCTTGGAAGCATGGAGTAGCTTGGAAAGAGGTCGGTCCTTTTCTGCACCACAGTTGGCCCAGTGCAGTGGATATCTACAGGTTCGAAGAAAGGAAAGCCATAGCATTCTTCTCGTGCGAGCAGGAGGCCAAGGAGATAATGATGAAAGGTCTACAAAATTTTGGTGGTCGACAAATGAAGTTGAGGCATATGATTGAAGGGGAAAATCATCAAAGTAAGGAGGAGTTTTGGTTCTGGATAGCTGATCTACCGCTTACTTGTAGGGATGATGAAACGCTGAAAAGGATAGTATCGAAGTTTGGAGATCTTGTGCATATTTCTGATTGGCAGAAGGAAAAAGATGACCTGTCTGGGCTCCTTATTTTGGTGGAAGCTTTTAGTGAAGACATACCTCAGTTTGTATCGCTCACGTACGGGCATAGAAGGACATCGGTTCATTTCTGTATTCTGGCTTGGGGGCCGGTGCGTGCAGGTACTACACAAAGTACAGAAGTCGGTGTTGATTCTGGGATTCCTTTGGAGGCTCTTAGATTACCGGAGACACAGCCAGATTCATCAGCTATGGTGCTTGCAAACCCGGGGCCATCAGTACCTACTGAAAGACAGCAACAACAAGGGGATCACAATTCACAGGTTCATAAAACCCGAGAACAAAGAAGGATGGTGATAGACAGAGAAGGAAGTAGAAGATACTTATCCAATAGGCGCCTTGAAGATTTCATTCTCATGGAGGACGAGAGATACAATGCATACAGAAGAAGGGAAGGTAGAAGCCAGTCTAGATCGGGGAGACATACAGTTGTACCTCGTCTTCATAGAAGGAATTTTTCAAGAGGAAGAGAATCCGATTGGGACAGGGATACATTTGATATGTGCTGGTCAGAGCATGAGGGAGGATACAGTCACTGACTTGGCTGGTTAGAGAGGGACTAGCGTGCAAATATTTTTATGGACTGTAAGTCGCTATTATGGAATATTAGAGGGGCATCCAATAATCCTACAAGGAGAGTTTTGAGCAGATTATGCAGCCGGTACAAACCTGGAGTGGTATGTTTATTTGAGCCTTTTCTTCATGTTGAACAAGCTGTGGAGTTGTTGGATATTGCTAAACTCGATTGGGCTGCCGATAATCAGGATGTAGATGGGAAAATATGGTTCTATGTTGATAAAGCTATGAATCCTTGCATTTTCAGAAGTCATAGGCAGCACTTGACAGTCAGTCTGGATACTAATGAAGGTTCGAAAATATTTGTTACGGCTATCTAGGCTAGTTGTGATAGTACAGGGAGAAGAACGCTATGGAATGATCTTCTGATGATGGCTGAAATTATAGGGGATGAAGGATGGACTATTGCAGGGGATTTTAATGTGGTGAGGCACCCTAGGGAGAGAAGGGGTGGAAACCAACCTGGGTTTCAAGACATGATGGATTTTAATTCTTTAATATCAGATGCAGCTCTGGAAGAAATACTATTTGAAGGCAGTCAATATACATGGGTGAATAAGCAGGTTCTCACACCGACAATGAGGCAGAGAATTGATAGAGTTCTTGTCAATGGAGCATGGACGTTGAAGATCCCTGTGACTAGATCTATTCATCTTACTAGAGCGAGGGTGTCAGATCATTGCCCAGTTATGATGGTTCTCGATTCTTGGACAATGGAAAAAAAGAAGCCGCACTTCTCTTTTATGAAGACCTGGCTCGAGCATGAGGACTGCATGAATATTATCGAGCAGGCTTGGAATGATCCTATATACGGTCATCCTTCTTTGGTTTTTTGCCTTAAGCTCAAAAAGGTTCGTTAGGCTCTTCGTAGGTGGAGCAAGGACACTTTTGGTGCTAACAGACAACGCATTCTTGATTTGGAAGATGTGGTTTTCACAACACAATTGGCTTTTGATGAAAATCCGACTGCTGTTAATGATCTTAACTTGAGAGAGGAGGAAAGTGAGTTACAATACATTCTGGACCAGGAGGAGAAGACATGGAAGGAGAAAGCTTGGATAAACTGGCTTCAAGATGGGGAAAGAAACACCAAGTTTTATCATGCAACTATTAAGGCAAGAAGGAAAAGAAGAAGGATCAGTCGGGTGATATTGCAAGACGGCACTCAGGTTATGGATCCTAAGCAAATGGCGGAGATGGCAGCTGATCATTACAGGCTCTTTTACAATGAGGCAACAGATACAGATGCAAATGAGCTGGATGGTTTCAGAAATTCGATCCCGTAGATGGTCTCACTTGATGAAAATTTCACTATCATAGCAACTCCACATGAAGAGGAAATCAAAGAGGTGATGTTAAAGATGGATGCAACAGCAGCCCCGGGACCGGATGGATTCATCCTCCCTTTCTTTACAGCGGCATGGTCTATCATTAGATTTGACTTCATGGACTTGGCGAGAAGCTTCTTCAGCGGACAAGGTTGCTTCAGGTGTCTCTTTTGCTGTAGAATCCTACTTATTCCAAAGAATGATGAGTCTAGAAGAATACCGGAGGATTTCAGACCAATATCCATTGAGAATGTTGCTCTTCGTATTCTTGCAAGGATACTCAGTGAGAGATTCGCTCCTATTATGACATGCCTGATTTCCAAGAACCAAGGAGCCTTTGTGAAAGGCACGGATATATCTCATCACATCCGGTTAGCTAAGGAGCTTATGCATGATATCAATAGAGGCAGAGACGTTCCTAATGTGATATTAAAATATGATATGTCGAGGGCGTATGATAGAGTAACTTGGTCCACGCTGGGGAAAGTCTTGGAGAAGTTCAACTTTACAGAGGAGGTTATCAAGTTATGTCTTAGCTTTTTTGCAAATACGTGGACAACGGTGACTATAGGCGAGGAAACGGCCGGATTCTTTCAGATGAGCAGAGGATTAAAGCAAGGAAGTGTGATTTCTCCATTCCTTTTCATACTGTTTGACGAAATGCTATGTAGAAGATTCCTAAGGTTATATGAAGAAGGGGCCATCTCAAAATTCCAGGTGCATGGGGAAGCAAGGCCTCTGGTCATTCTTCTCTATGCAGATGATATTGTGGTCTTTTTCACAGCGGGCCAAGAATCTTTGGATGTGGTTAGTAATACATGTGATGCATACAAAAGAGCAACTGGGCAGAGAATAAATAAAGCTAAATCTACATGCGTTGTAGGAGGAAAGGACCTATTGTTAGCTCATGAGGTACCTGTGTCCCTGGGAGTGAGTTCTGCTACAGAATCTTTGAAATATCTGGGCATACTGATCAAGAAAGTTTCGATGAGACTATCCGACTTTGAGTTCCTAATGAGCAAGATAAATGAAAAGATTGCTACGTGGAAGTCTAGACTCTTATCTTTTGCGGGGAGGAGGATGTTGATTGCACATGTTCTAGCATCCATACCAGTATACACGGCGGCGGCGGTGGGTATTCCTACTGGGATAGTAGTGCGGATTGAAGATAAATTATCTAGATTCCTGTGGAGTGACAGGGATGATCATCACAGGAAGGCGTGGATTGGATGGCACAGGGTGGCTAGACCATTTTCTTTGGGCGGGTTGGGAATTCCCACACTACAGTCGATCATTGAGGCCTTTGTTATAAAAGCATGCTGGGAGGTTCTAACAAAGGACTCCATATGGGCATCTTTCTGCAGAAGTAAATACACAAACGTGGCAGGAGGACGAGATAATCTATATCCTGGTACCTTGAGGAGAGGATTACTACCTTCACCTTTCTGGAAGAGATTGTGGGACATGTTTCCTTGAATGTTTCCTTTGTGTAGATGGGTGGTTGGTAATGGAGAGATATCCTTCTGGGATTCATGGTGGTGCGAGAAACGCCTGGCTGATCATGCGATTATACCCAGTGACAGAAGACACCCGTTCTTGGTGAAAGATTTTTGGATAGAAGGATATGGATGGGATTGGGATTTGCTTAGCCTGATATTGGATGAGGAAGGAATACAGATGATACAGGATGCAGATATATGGATATCTAACGTGGAAAACAAGCTAGTGTGGAGTCCTGAGAAGAGTGGCAGATTTTCTATGAGTTCAGCCAAGCAGATGATGATGCATAATGAAAAGGAAGGTACAGACGGCCTTGGGAGGATATGGAAAGTTGGGTATCCGAAAGAGGCAGCGTTCATATGGAAAGCGGCTAGAGGAGCAATTCCCACAGACGATAACATAAGGCTCAGATGTGGTATCCCTCTTGCATCTAGATGCTGTTGCTGTTTTGAATCCCAGGAGGAAGATACGGGTCACTTGCTTTTCCAGGGGCAGACCGCCCAGTTCTTTTGGAGAAAATTCGATGAGCTGATTGATATGGAGGCGCCTTTCGACATGAGATCTCTTCTTGACAGGTGTGCGTTGGCAAAAAAGAAGAGCATAGCTGAATGGTTGGCGGGTAATCAAGCTATCTTAATACCACATAGCATATGGCGCATTAGATGTGGAGTTAAATATGATGGTAAGATGATATCGCTCAGCCATGAATGTGATTATATCTTGAGAATCCTAAACCATCACATGAAGAGGTATGCATTTCCTATTGCTATGGAGAATGAAATATATGACAGGATGGAATTGTTGGGCGTGAAAGAACCAAGGACAGCTATAAAGGAAATTGTTTTGCTGTGATGGGAGAAGCCAGATCTACATAACCTTAAAATGAACATCACGATTGGGAGGGACAAATATGCAAACGGTACATATAAAAGATGGGCAGCTGGTGTCATCCGTAATCACAATGCAAATATCTATCTTGTGTTCCGAGCTTGGATCAAGAGCTCTGACTACTTCCTTGCATATATGCAAGCATGCGCCATTGGTTTGAAGTTAGCTAGTGACCATGCTTTAAACATCTCGAGCATTGAGGTTGACGACTCCTTTACATATGAGGTACTGTGGCATGGAGGTAGAGAGTCGTGGCGGACAACATCTTTTATTAGGGAGCTCAGAGAAGAGATTGCATCTTCCATGATTTCTGGTTCGCTAGTTCACAAGGTTATCAACTCGATACCTCATGAATTAGGCAGTTGGGGGAGGAGAACACAGGAATTATTAGTCTCTTTGGATGTTTCTAATATGCCGATGAGAATTAGGGGCATGGCTCTGATGGAGAAAAGAAGTACTCCCTACGTGGTCCTAAAGAAGACAGCTGTTGGAGGTGAGGATGAGAGATATTAGAGTGTGTCCTTTGTTTTTTGCCTGCTATAGTTTTTTTTAGGGTCGTTTGATTGTGGGATAATGGGATATTACCCGAGTTATAAGTGCGGGAGATGTAATTTTTGCTGTGATTTAGCCCACAAGAGGGGTGTGGGATGAATAAAAGTGACCCCTGGCTTAACCAAAAAAAAACATTAGCGAGTATGAGACTAAGTTCATGGAACTTTTGTAGTTTTTTTCGCATATGGCATCTACTGATGAGGAGAGAATTCGGTGCTTCGAGAAGGGGTTGAATGTTGAATTAACCACTCCGGTGTCTGCTTTAGAGAACCGGGAGAGGTTTGCCACCTTCATGGAGTCTGTAAGATGGATTGAAAGGTATGTGATCGAGAAGTGAGAGACCAGTAATAAGAAAGTGTATCTTCAGTTTCATAGACAAAGGTCTGAGGGTTTTAAGAAACCAAGGTTTTCCGTACTGGCAACACCACAGAGGTTCAATACCCAGACACAGTGGATGTCAAGTAGGGGTAGAGGGCATAGTTTTCCTCTGAGTAGAGCCCCTAGCATAGAATCAACATCAGTAACTGGACCCTCTAGACCACATCAAGAGAATAGAACTTGTCATCCATGTGGACTAGTAGGACATCTAGCAAGGTATTGCCCGATGGGGAATGCAGTGGTGAATCAACCCCCGAGATAGAGTCGGCAAGGCTCTCAGAGAAAATCATTTTCTAGTGGTACCCGAGGACGTGGACAAGCATCCCAGGAAGGATCTTCTACATCCAATAATAGAGCACAGGGTCAACAACAGTCGACGATGAGATTCTATGCAATGAATCAGCCCGAGGCAATGGTTAATCCACGAGTGGTGACAGGTCAGATGGAACTATTTCATTCTGATATGTCTTCATCCTAATATTTGTTCTTAGCTCCCTGGTCGGCGCTCCTAGGGCTTCCCTCTGGGCGATGCACGCAGGGTTTCTTCTCACCACTGCGGCATTTTTCTCTTGCATGTTGCAGGCCCTCTCCGCGCCATGGAGGATGATGACCTTGTGGAACGGTACGCTGCTCTTAGGGTGAGGGAGGAGGAGGAAATAGATATCCTAGATCTGGGAAGTGTTATGGACGGCAGGAGCAGGGAGCATCTCGACCTAGCGCTCATCAGGAGACTGATGACGAATAGACCCTACAATTTTCTCGCTCTCAAGCAAACGATGATGAGTGCCTAGGCACTGAGAAGAGAGGTCGGATTCCGGCAGCTATCAAACAACATGTTCGTCATTCAGTTTATGCACTGGAAGGATAAGGAGAAAGTCATGGAGGAAGGACCTTGGAATTTCGACAACCACCTGCTGGTTGTGAGGAATATCAGGCCGGACGACATCCCGATGGAGTTGACACTGAACCTCAGCTATTTCTGGATTCATCTTTACAACCTTCCTCTAGGGCTCAGATCGGAGGAAGCCATTAAGGTGGTGGCATCTAAGATTGGCAGGGTAACGACGGTAGATCTATGAGACTTGGGTTGGGGGGCGTCGTGCAGAGCTAGAGTCGAGATCGATGTGTCAAATCCCATCCGGCAGAAATAAAAAAAATCAGAGATAGTGGAGGCCGAATCGTTGACGTGGAGGTCCGATATGAAAGGATGCCAACCTTCTGCTACTTGTGCGGCTTGGTCGGACATCTAGAAAAGGACTGCAAGGATGATGTCGAGGACAACGAATACGGGCCGCCGCCAAGGCTATGGGGGCCCTGGATCAAGGCGTCACCAACTAAACGTTGGGTGACTTTGATGAAGGAGGAGCTCTTGGGCAGGGACAATGCCGAGAAGGAACTGCGATTTGTTTCAAAACCCAAACCGGGGAGCCGGGTGACGGGAACCAACGAGACCAGCGGTACGCGCAACGTCAAGAGCCGGAAGGAAGATCTGATGGAGGAGGTGAGGGACACGGCGAAGTCTGTTTCTTTGGAGGACCTTGAGGTCATCTTCACCAAACAGGCGACCGCGGAAGGAAGCAATGTCTTCAACAGGCAGATGAGCGAGGAAGACGGGCTCAGGCACGAGACACCGGATATACAAAATGTTCAGATTGTCAAGAAGGCAGGGGGAACACGGACTACAGGAGCAACATCGTCTGGGTCAGCGGCAAGGAGGACGCCGCCACTCTCACAGCAACGAGCACGGCAAAGCAGGTCATAGTGCAGGGACTCATGGAGATGCATGAAAGTGGTCTCAGCAGGATGAAAAAACGTGGCACTGATCGAGTGCAGGAGTCAGGCGAGGTGCATGTAGGAGAGGGTGTCAACTTCTCTGATGGGGACCATCTAGGCAACAACGACCACATGGCATTCAAGGACGGTGGACTCGACGGCAAACATGGAGATAGTGCAGGATTCAGTAGTTAGATCCACACAACAACGAGCCAGTCGCAGATGAGTGGGGAAGATAGAAACAATGGGCCTCGGTCTAATGGTGAACCGGTGTTGTTCAAGACATCCGCCTATCTGCTAGCAGCTATGGAGGAGGTGTTGGGGATGAGTTGAGGGGTTATGTGAAGGAATCCAGAGAGGAAAGGGGATGCTTTGCGCTTGGTGTTACAGGGGTGGGGGTAAGAAGACAGACATTATAGGGGGGTACAAGGAGGAAGCAAGAAGGCTGGGAAGGGGAGGGGAAGAAGTATGGGAAGAGTTACTAGGTTAGGACGGATGGAGGGAGCAAGGAGGGAGCCTGGGACAGGTGAAGAAACGCACCAGGCGGGGGGTAAGAGGAACAAGAGGGATGTGGATGGGGTCTAGGAGGAGACAGAGGAGGTGGGGTCGCATGGGGAAAGAAGGAGGAAACTGGAGGGTTTGGGTGTTTTAACCTTTCTTTCAGTAGCGGGTGCTGGCGAGGACCAGACCCGTGAAGAACCATGAAAATCCTATGCTGGAACGTCCAGGGCCTGGGTAGCCCTGGGACGGTAGACTCTCTGAGAAGGCAGTCTCGGAGAGAGTTTCCTGATATAGTCTTCATCATGGAGACTATGTGTAGAGGAGGAGACCAGGAGGCGGTGAGAAGGAAGTGTGGTTTTAATGTTGGGTTTAGTGTTGATAGAAGAGGTAGAGCGGGGGGTCTAGGCCTGTGGTGGAGGGGAGATGATGTCAGGGTAAAGTCCTTCTCGGATCACCATATTGCTACGGAGGTGTGAGTGGAAGGAAACCCAGATTGTTTCCATTTTGTGGGGATGTATGTGTGGGCAGCCACTCAGGAGAGGCATCATACATGGGAGTTGATGGAAGAGGTTTGTGCCCAGGCTAGATGGCATGTCTTGTTTGGAGGAGATTTTAATCAAATTTTATCGCATGAGGAGAAAAAGGGAGGCCAGTCGAGGAATGAATGGCAGATGCGTAACTTCAGGGAGGCTATTGACAACTGCCTCCTGACGGACCTGGGCTCTACAGGGTGCAAGTTCACTTGGAAGCGTGGTTTACATGAGGACAATCTCATTCTGGAAAGGCTTGATCGTTTTTTGGCAAATAGGCAATGGTGTGATATCTTCAACGTCAGGCGTTTCAAGAATTATCCTATCCTCAACTCCGATCATGGACAGATCCTTTTATGGGCTGAGAGACGAGGCACGAGTAGCGGTCATTATGAAAAAAAATTCAGATTTGAAACGTTCTGGTTATCTTCTCCGGAGTGCAAGGAGGTGGTGCAACAAGCGTGGGACAGCAATGCGGCTTTGGGTCTCAGTGGGCAGATAGATAGCTGTGTAGAGAAGCTTTCCACTTAGGCAGGGGGGAAATTTGGGAACATAAAGAAGAGACTGGTAGAGACTGAAAAGAGGCTCATTAATTCTCAGAATCGGCCACCTTCTAGTGATATGTTAAAGGAATGTATGGATATAGCTAGAGAGTTGCAGGAACTACAGTGCTTGGAGGAGAGCTATTGGCTTGCAAGGGCTATAACTAATGAGATGAGGGACCGTGACAGGAACACTAAGTACTTCCATCACAAAGCTAGTCAATAGAAGAGCGTAATATGATCCATGGCCTCTTCAAGGAGGATGGTAGTTGGGAAACGGAGCAGGAATCTATTGATGAAATTATTTCTTCTTACTTCAATTTGCTTTTCGCCAGTTCAGACTCTATCGGGATGGAGGAGTTCACTGCTGACATGCCGTGTCTTATTTCTGAGACAACCTTTTCTTATCTGAACCAAGCCCCTACGGAGACAGAAGTTTGGCAGGCGCTTAATCAAATGCATCCTAACAAGGCTCCAGGTCCGGATGGAATGAAAGCTATTTTCTACCAGAAATTTTGAGAGGTGATTAAATCCAGCCAATTGTCTTTTATTGATAAATGGTGGAAAGGAGAGGAAAGCTTGGATGATATTAATGACACTGATATTGTTTTGATTCCCAAAACGAGCAACCCAGTTCAGATTTCTGAGTTTCGTCCTATAAGTCTTTGCAATGTTTCTTATAAAATTATCACGAAGGTGTTGGCGAATAGAATCAAGCCACTAATGAATGAGATTATCTCTGAGAACCAAAGTGTTTTTGTTAGGGGAAGGATGATCACAGACAATGCTCTAATTGCCTATGAATTGTTTAACACTATGAAGCACAAGAAGAAAGGAAGAGAAGGGTTGATGGCACTCAAGCTTGACATGAGCAAGGCTTATGATCGAGTGGAGTGGGCGTTCCTTGATACGGTTATGAGGAGGATGGGGTTCCCAGACGTTTGTAGGAATAAAGTGATGGAGTGTGTTTCTAGCGTATCACACAAGCTTATCGTCAATGGCAAAAGGAGAGGAGCTGCAACTCCAGCTAGAGGTCTACGCCAAGGTGATCCCATCTCTCCCTACCTTTTTTCTTTTTTGCATTGAAGCTCTCTCTTTTTCCCTTTCCAAAGTAGCACAGGAAAATAAAATTCATGGCACAAGAATTTGCAAAAGGGCTCCAAGCGTCACCCACCTTTTCTTTGCATATGATAGTATTGTTTTCACAAGGGCAACCTCAGAAGAATGCTCCGCTTTAGCTGATATCTTCAGCCAATACGAGAGGGCATCTGGGCAGAAGATTAATTATAAGAAGACCGAGGTTTCCTTTAGTGCGAATGTTTCTATGGAGAGACGTGAGCTGATTAAGAACCAGCTGCAGGTTAGGGAGGTGGATAGACACGAGAAGTATCTTGGACTCCCTAAAGTTATTGGGAGATCTAAGAAAGTTGTCTTTGCGGCGATAAAGGATAGAGTGTGGAAGAAGGTGCACGGGTGGAAAGAGAAACTTCTTTCAAGGCCCGGGAAGGAGGTGTTGATTAAAGCGGTCATCCAAGCTATTCCCACATATATCATGAGTATCTTTAAAATACCGGATGGACTGGTTGATGAGATCCAGGCGATGATGGCAAGATTCTGGTGGGGGTCGAAGGAAGGGGAGAGGAAGATACACTGGATGAGTTGGGAAAGGTTGTGTAAACACAAAGAGAGTGGAGGGATGGGATTCAGAGATATGAAGACATGTAACCAGTCGTTGTTAGCTAAGCAGGGGTGGAGATTGGCGATTCATGGAGAGTGCTTAGCTACCCAGATTTTGAAGGCTAAATACTATAGGTCTTCAACTATTTTGCACGCTAGGCTGGGGGGGCAGTCCTAGTTACACATGGAGGAGCATATGGGGGGCTCTGCAGCTGGTTAAGGAAGGTCTTAGATGGAGGGTGGGTGATGGGAAGGACATTCACATTTATAGGGATAGGTGGATCCCTCATCTGGGAGGCACAGTGCATAGATACTTGGTGAGCGGCCCGGAGGAGTATAACTGGGTAAGTGATTTGATCTGTCTGGAGATGAAACAATGGAGGAGGGAGGCGGTAGAGGAGTGCTTTCCCAGCCACTTAGCAAGGGATGTCCTAAACATTCCACATCCACGGTGGCGTGTGGAAGATAACCTTTTCTGGGATAAGGAAAGCAATGGGATCTTCTCTGTCAAGAGTGCCTACCATCTTTTAAGGGTGGGGGCTGATTTGCGGGAAGGGGCTGAGGGGGAGATATGGAAAAGGTTGTGGAAGGAAGGGTGGTCGCCGAAGTTGAAACACTTTATCTGGAGAGCATTGAGGAATATCCTCCCCACTATGACGGAGTTGCAGAAGAAGCAGGTGACACTGGATGAGGGCTGCCATCATTGCGGACAGTGCGAGGATACGACGCACGCATTACTCCAGTGTGAGATAGCTAGAAAGATTTGGTCTACCGGGGAGTTTGACTGGCTGCGACAGATGGATCTACATGACATAGGGAGCTTTGTGGGTAGTCTCCTGGATGAGGAAGGCAACAGACGTAAGGAAGAGGGTGTGGCACTACTCTGGGTCACGTGGACAGCAAGGAACAAATACATCTTCGACGAGCATCCTCCTTTCCTTCTGGGCCTAGCAGCAAGCTTCATCGACATCGTCAGGAAACATGCATACTACCATGCGGCCGTGAGTAGATCAGAAGGCTTCTCCTCTTCAGCAGGTGTAGTTTCTTGGCACTATCCTCCACCGGGATGCGTTAAGATCAACACGGACACCTCCATCACTTTGACAGGAGACTGTGGATGTGGTGCAGCCATACAGGACGACCACAGACAGCTGTTGTGGACTTTCCAATGTCGTTTAGAACAGCCACACTCGGTGCTTAGTGCGGAGGGTGTGGCTGTTCTAAAAGGCATGCAGTTGGCGCTAGGGAAGGGATTCACAGACGTGGTTATGGAGACCGACTATATTCTCTTGGTCGAGGCAGTGAGGAAGGGATATGGTGGACGTGGATATGAGGATTTTATCATAAGGGATATCACCGAGCTATCTTCTAGTTTTCTGTCTTTCAACCTCTATTTTGTTAGGAGGCAAGGCAATAGAGTAGCCCATGCCTTCGCCTCACCCGCTTGTCATTTTGTAAACCCCATCTATTGTAGAGAGGGGTTCAAGGATCAGATCCTTGCACTTGTTGTAGACGATTTGATTTCTTAATAAAATGGCAGGCGCCCTTTATCAAAAAAATATGTCTTCATCCTATTTTATATCTGTGTTAATTGATCTGGGTGCTACGCATTCCTTTATCACTCGAGAAGTGATTCATGATTGCAATATGATTGTCAGTCATAGAACGAATAGTTTGTTCCTAGAAACACCTTTGCTAGGATTCGTAGTGTTGCAGGAGGTGTGTTCATCCTGCATTCTTTCTTTTTCTGAACATTGCATTCAAGTGGACCTTATACCACTTGAAATGCATGAGTTCGATATAATCCTAGGGATGGACACCTTAGAGCAGTATAAAGTTGTCTTGGATTGTGGTTCCAAGTAGACTATGTTCACAGACAATGGTGACACATGGATCTTTCAGGGAGACAGAAAGATTCTTCCAACTTGTCTGGTGTCAGCTTTGGTAGCTGAGAAGTTGATGAGACAGGGATGTCTTGCATTCTTGGCGCATGTGGTAGATACCATAATGGAGAGCCCTCATCCTTCTGAAGTTCTGGTAGTCAGGAAATTTGAAGATGTATTTCCTAAAGAACTTCCAGGTGTTCCTCCGCCCCGAGAGATCGATTTTGAGATTAATCTGATCTCAGGCACACAACCTATAGAACAAACACTATATAGAATGGCACCTGCTGAGATGGTAGAGCTCAAGAAATAGTTGTAGGAGTTGCTTGAGAAAGGTTTTATCCAACCGAGCACTTCACCCTGGGGTGCTCCGGTCCTCTTTGTTAAGAAGAAAGATGGGTCTATGCAATTATTCATTGACTATAGACAGTTGAATAAAGTAACTATAAAGAACATTATCCTCTGCCAAGGATCGATGACTTGTTTGATCAGTTGTGTGGTGAAACTATCTTCTCTAAGATAGATCTAAGGTTGGGAGACCATTAGTTGCGTATCAAGGAGAGTGACATACCTAATTCTGCTTTCAGGACAAGGTATGGTCACTATGAGTTCATAGTTATGTCGTTTGGACTAACTAATGCACCAGCTGCATTCATGGAACTCATGAATAGAATTTTTTGACCTTTTCCTGATCAGTTTATAGTCGTCTTTATAGATGACATCTTAATATATAGTAGAGATGTTCAACAGCATGAGCAACACCTCCATCAGGCTTTGACTTTGCTAAGAAAGCATAAACTATATGCTTATTTTAGCAAGTGTGAGTTATGGTTACCAGAAGTTTCTTTTCTTGGACACGTAATATCTGCCTCAGGTATTCGTGTTGATCCTAAGAAGGTAGAATCTGTCCTGCAATGGGAACAGCCAAAAACACCGATGAAGATACGCAGTTTCCTAGGACTGGCAGGCTATTATAGGAGGTTCATTAAGAACTTCAGTTCTATAGCCTTACCCCTAACCAAGTTGACCAAGAAAGAGGTTCCTTTTGTCTGGAATGACAAGTGCCAACAATCTTTTCAGATGCTAAAGGAAAGGTTAACAAGTGCACCTCTGTTAGTATTACCTGAGCAAGGGAAGGGGTACATAGTCTTCTGTGATGCATCCAAGAATGGTCAAGGATGTGTGTTGATGCAGGATAAGCAAGTGATTTCTTTTGCTTCTCGACAGTGTAAGAAATATGAGGAGAATTATCCGACACACGATCTAGAGCTAGTTGTTGTGGTCCATGCCTTGAAGATATGGAGACATTATCTCTACGGAGAGACATTCTAGATTTTCACAGACCATAAGAATTTAAAATATATCTTCTCATAACATAAGTTGAATATCAGAAGCTCGCAGGAATAATGCAACCTATGCCTATACCGCAGTGGAAATGGGATCATATAACCATGGACTTTGTGGTTGGTTTTCCTAGAACAGCCAAAAGTCATGATTCCATTTGGGTGATATTTGATAGGTTGACAAAAATAGCACATTTCATTCCTGTCAAAACAACCTACACAGCTGAGAAGCTTGCACAGATATACATAGATGAGATAGTGCGGTTGCATGGGGTTCCAACTACTATCATTTCTGATAGAGGTCCCCAATTCACGAGTCATTTTTGGGAGAGACTCCATAAAGCTTTGGGCACACAATTAAGGTTTAGTACAACCTTTCATCCTTAGACAGATGGACAATCTGAGAGGACTATACAAACCTTGGACGACTTGCTTAGGGCATGTGTCCTTCAGTTTGTAGGAAGTTGGGATCTACACCTGAGCTTGATAGAATTTGCTTACAATAATAGCTATCAACACAGTATTGAGATGGCACCATATGAAGCATTATATGGTAGACGTTGTAGATCTCCTTTATGTTGGTATGAAATAGGGGAGTACCAACTCTTGGGTCCTGAGTTAGTGCAGCAAACAACTGAGAAGATTAAAGTAATACAACAACAGTTGAAAGCAGCTCAAGATAGATAGAAATCTTACATTGCTAAGTGTCGTAGATCCTTAGAATTCCAAGTTGGAGACAAAGTATATCTCAAGGTCTCACCTTGTAAAGGTATCCTGGGATTTGGAAAGAAGGGAAAGTTAGTTCCTAGGTTTATGGGGTCTTAGCCGATCATTGAACGGATTGGAAAGGTAGCCTATAAGCTGGAGTTACCACCTGAGTTGTATAGATTGCATCCAGTATTCCATATCTCTATAATGAGAAAGTGTCATCCTGACATAGAATTAGTTCTGCAACCTATGTAGGTAGAACTAAATGATGATATATCTTATGTTGAAGGACCTGTGTTAGCTCTTGATAGAAGAATTAAAAAGCTTAAAAAGAAAGATATTTATCTTGTGAAAGTCCTCTAGCATCATTGTGGCGTTGAAGAAGCTACATGTGAGCTAGAGGAAGAGATGATGAGGAAATACCCTACTCTTTTCTCTTAATTTTTGTGTTGACGATTTCAAGGACGAAATCCTTGTAAGGGGTGGATAACTTGTAACATCCCTTACCTGGGTTATGTTTTAACCCTATGTGTTTTGCTTACAAAAGTGGATTATATGATTGCTCTTATCTTTTGAAAATTAATTAAGGCTCAAGAGGAACTTATATTTAAATTTCAGTCCTTTTTTAATAATGTTGAAACATTGTTTTGTTTGTTTTGGACTAAAGTGCAATTTACCCAAGTTGAGGGGTTAATTTGCAAATTTTGCATGATAATATGTTCCTAATGTGTTGAAGCATTATGAGAATGAATTTTATGCATAGGTATGGCTACCCTAAGCCTGAGTACCAAGAAAGAGCTGATAAAGCAATGTTTGTGCATTATAACCTAGTTTTGGTGTAATGTGCAAATTACCCAAAACCTAGGGTTCAATATACAAATTTTCACTTCAATAAGGTCCCTAATATTTCTTGGAATCATGTAGAGAAAATAAAATAATAGGGGCGCCTCATTTGAATTATTTTGGAGGAGAGAGAATCTTGATATTAAAATAATCAAGATTTAAGCACAATTGAAACCATAAATTAATTTAATGCAAAAAGAAATATATTAATTGAAGAGCCCTTCAACCAAAAGGTGAGGGATGAATTTCCAAAGGGTTGGACGAGCTTGTTCCTTGCAAAGACACAAAAATATCTAGTTTGTGTGGAGAGCCCACTCACATTAAGATAAGAAAAAGAAAATCCACTAACTTTAGGATATTAATATTATAAAGGTTAAGGTGCTTAATTTGCTTTTCTTTAAATCATGGATAATTGAAGGGAATAAGAGGCAAAGAGGATAGCCTCGTGTCTAAGGTTTAGAAGGGGGCAAGTGTCAAGAAAAAGGAAGAGATAATTCCTACTTTCTCTCTCTTAATTGAATTTTTAATAAAAATGCATATATGCTCATTTATCCATAGAATGAAAAGGGAATTTCGGATCCACTTCTTCTCTTTGCTTGAAAAATGACCAAGGAAGATATGAAGGACCAGAAAGACGACCCCCAACCTGTTGGTAAGCTTCTTGACTTCCTTTCACCTTGAATTCATGGGGGAAATCACAAAACAATGCATGATTACTTCTTATCTCGATCCCATCTTCAATTCTAACCATTCCTTTTCACTCAAAGCTTGAGTACGAGCCTTTAAATAGTGAAAGAAGTTGCATCCACCATTTTTTATGTGGGATTGAAGCTTTGAAGCTCAATTGTAGGTGGGTTTTATGACTCGAACCCCTCTACATTGTTATTCAACTATCAATCTTGCAATTTTGTTGATTCCTTCATCTTCTTGATTAATTATTTGTTGTAATTGGTAAATTCATGATATTAGAGGTGTTATAAGTTACAGGGACGAAGGTTGATGATAATTACATCATCTTGGACACTTTTCCCAAGGAATTCCTATTCCAATCGGGTTCAAGAAGTTGTCCATTTGGTTTCAACAAAACCGTTTGGAATTAAACGGTTTCATCAAACCGTTAGGAACTAAACGGTTTCAAACCGTTTGGAAGAGTTGACCATAGTTGACCATTTGGAGATTTGATGCTTATGATGATGGTTTATGACTCATTAAATTTAATTGATTAATTCCAAAGGGTTCATTAGGTGAAGGTTCATCAATTACCAAACCCTTTTTTTTTGAAGTCGGAAACTTTTCATTCATGCACCATCAAGGAACAAAAAATACATCATTCTCGATTGATTCCCTCCACAGAATAGGAAACGTGGCCCATCTAGAGGTATGCCCACCAGAATGAAGAGCATCTTGTGCAATGAAATGGGCCAAAGAATTTTGTGCCCGTTTTACATGAATGAAACTACAAGAAAGGAAACTAGAAGCTACACTACGAATGTCCACAGCCAACAAGCCTAGGTAACCAGGGTGCTAATCCAAGTCTTTCAATGCACATACCACATTCAGAGAATCAGAACACGGATAAATATGTTTTCCAGGTGGCACCATATCACGAGCAAGAAGAATCCCTTCTCTAGCAGCCATAGCCTCCGCAATGTCCGTAGTCCAATCAGCCCTTATTCATTTTTGCGTTGCCCCCATGAACGACCCCCCCCTTCCACGTAAAACTCCACCCAGTGTGCAACGCCCATCTGCCTTCACCGTTGCGTCTACATGCAAGAAAACGCAGCCATCCCTCTGCCCGTCAACACTCAACTCCCTTGCGCCA
The DNA here is from genome assembly GCA_963693085.1 of Alisma plantago-aquatica. Classification (NCBI taxonomy): domain Eukaryota; kingdom Viridiplantae; phylum Streptophyta; class Magnoliopsida; order Alismatales; family Alismataceae; genus Alisma; species Alisma plantago-aquatica. The sequence continues at coordinate 1,618,520,899 of OY856409.1, read as the reverse complement.
GCTCTAGCGCCCACTACGTCCGTCACCCGGCCAGTGCTTCCGCTCCCTTCCTGCCTGTCCACCACTCCCCATTTGTAACGACGATAGTCTGATATCATTGCTCGGTATGACTGCAGAATAGGTCTCGGGAAAGGGGCCTCGTCTTGAAACATTTTGTTGTTACGGCATGTCCATATGGTCCACAAAACTGCAGCTATCTCATCCTTCTCCTCCTCCGTGTTGTTTCTAAACAACTCCAAGAGATCATCATGTAGATTCGCCAAGCTTCCCAGGCATTTCATGGGTTGCAACCAGCTCTCCCTCATCACTACTTCTGCCCCCGAGCAGTGACACAACATGTGTTGGATAGTTTCCTCCTGTAAAGCACAAATGGGGCATACCCCATCAACCATAACATGTATGTTCCTAAGCCTGCTTCGTGTAGCTAGACTCCCTGTAGCAATGCGCCATAGGAAATGTGACAATTTCGGAGGCCATCTCCTTCCCCATATCATCCTCCATAGGTCATGCGGTACCACCCTATTCCTTTCCCTCAAGGTTGTGCCTCCCAACTTTCCTAACCAGTATATCAAGCAGACTGTGAAGTTTCCCTTTGGATTTGGCCACCAGAAAATCCCATCTTCATGCTCCATAATAGGAAGTGGAATCCCCATGATTGATGCTGCAATATTCCTAGGAAAAATATCCAAGAGCCAATAAACATTTCATTCCTTGTGTCCCTCCACCATCAACTCGCTAACCTTGCTCATTGCAACTACGTCCTCTGTTCTGTATCTTGTTAGGTCCTCCTCGTTACAAAGCAGCCACCTGTCATTCCATATGTCAATATCCTGGCCATTTCCGACCCTACACATGACTCCATGTAGGAGGAGAGATTTTGCTCCCCACAGACTTCGCCAAGTGTAGCTTGGAGTAAGACCCAGACGAGCGTGCAGAACATTACTATTTGGGAAATACATAGCCTTCAAAACTCTAGCCACCAGGTTGTCTGGCTTTGTGAACAACCTCCAAAGTTGACGTGCCAACAATGCTTGATTGAAAGTTTTCATGTCTCTGAAGCCCATTCCGCCTTCCCTTTTGGATTTGCACAGCCCCTCCCAACATAACCAAGAGATCTTCCTTTCACCCACTTTCACCCCCCACCAAAACCTGGCCACCATAGAGTTAATCTCCTCAATAATTCCCGACGGTAGCTGAAACACACTCATGACATATGTAGGAATAGCCTGCACGACAGCCTTGATTAGCACCTCCTTTCCCGGCTTGGATAATAGACGTTCCTTCCATCCTTGTAGTTTGTTTCCCACTCTGCCGATTATTTACTCAAAAACTTTTTTCTTTGACCTCCCAATAGCTGCAGGTAGTCCCAGATAAGATGCATGTTTGTCCACCTCTTTGACTCCCATCAGATCGTGCAACTCATCTTTTTTGCTTCTAGGTATCTTTTTGCTAAACGCAATTTCGGACTTGGTGAGATTGACCTTTTGACCCGATGCCTGTTCGTACTGGATGATTACTTCAGCTATTTTCAGGCATTCATTCAGTGTCCCTCTAGCAAAAAGAATATTGTTGTATGCAAAAAATAGATGTGAGATCCGGGGGGCCCCCCGGCATACACTCATACCATGAATGGTATTCGTGTTTACCGCGAGGTTCAAAAGGGTGGAGAAAGCATCAGCACATAGAATAAAAAGGTAAAGAGAGAGTGGGTCACCCTAGCGAAGTCCCCGTGAAGGCTGGAAGGTGTTTGATCTTTCCTCATTGGCTGTGAATGTGTGAGAGACCGAAGAAACGCAATCCAACACTCTGTCACACCAGCGTCTCCCAAAACCAAATTTTTCCATCACTGTTTTTAGGAACTTCCATTCAATTCTGTCATAAGCCGTCATCATGTCAAGCTTCAAAGCAATCTGTCCTTTCTTTCCTCCCATCCCCCTTTTCATAGCATGAAAACATTCATAAGCAATTAAGGCATTGTCTGTAATCAATCTTCCCGATATGAAGGCGCTTTGATTTTCAGAAATAATACCATCCATGAAGGGCTTGAGTCTATTAGTGAGCACCTTTGTTGCAATTTTTTAGATGACATTGCACAGGCTAATAGGCCTAAAATCAGCAACTACCCTTGGTTTTTTAGTCTTTGGGGTCAGCACTACCAAGGTATCATTATACTCCTTGCATGAGTAATCACCCTTCCACCACCCCTTAATGTAGTTTGAGATATCCTTTCCCACCACCTGCCAAAACTTCTGATAGAATATGGGTTTCAGACCATCCGGCCCAGGCACCTTATTTGGGTGCATCTGGAACACCGCCTTCTTCACCTCTTCATCGGAAATATCGTTCTCTAGAATATCAGATATAGGATTGCTGATCATCTTTTTAATACCTGCCACCGCAGCCTCCATCTCCACCGGGTTGATTGTTGTGAAGAGATCTTGATAAAAATCTTCAATGATGCCCATAATATCTTTGTCTTTTGTTTTCCAGATCCCATGGGAGTCTTTAAGCCCTACAATAGTATTCTTCTTCTATCTTTGTGAAGCTTTATGGTGGAAGTATGCGGTGTTGCTATCTCCTTCCTTCAACTCCTTTATTCTGGATCTAGCACACCAGAACGCTTCATTTTCCCTGTGCAGTTTTTCTAACTCTCTAGAGAGCTCGTCACAGTGTTGTAAAATTCTACCATCCGGCCATTTTTTCTGCTCCTCGCCCAACTGTTTCTCAGTAGTTTTGATCTTCTTTTTTATGTATTCGAACTTTGCATCAGCCCATTTAGACAGGTCTTCACTAACACCCTTTAGTTTCTCTTTCAGATTCATGTCCCTGTAAGCCTCCCATGAATCAATCACCGTTGTCACACAACTTTCTTCTGACAACCACATAGGCTCAAAGAAAAATCTGGATTGTCTCTTCCGCTGTCTTTCCTCCCCAATTAGTGCAGAAAGAATGATTGGTGCGTGGTCAGATTGGTAAAATGGTAGATGATGAACCTAACTTCTAGAATATTTGTTTCTCCATCCGTCACTCGCCAGAAATCTATCCAAGCATTCTTCCACGAGTGTTTCCATACTCAGACCCCTCCGCCAAGTGAAAGTATTGCTTGTGTAACCTATATCAAGTAGAGCGCAGTCATCAATCACATCCCGAAAAGGCTTCATGAATCTGTCCGGTTTCATCGGGCCACCCCTCTTCTCATCATTATTAGTGATCTCATTTAAGTCCCCAAAAAAGACCAAAGATTCACCACACCTGCCTCGAATCTATCGCATCATGTCCCAAGTCTTGTATTTCTCAGCCTACGCCGACCAGCCATAGATACTGCACCCTAATCGAGTTAAGTGCTGAAATTCCAATTGTTTGAGTTGAATCTTTGGGTTGATTAACCCAAATGGTCTCAAGACCATTTGTAGGTCACCCAAATAGTATCAAGACCGTTTGGAGGTCAACCAAGACCGTTTAGAGGTCTAGGGTTGAGTATGGTTGAGTAATTGAAGGTCCAAAGATACCAAATTGAAATGCAATTAATAGCTGAATTGATGATCAATCCAATGATCTAAACCCTAATGAAATTTTACAAATCTCAAGGATAGGATGGGTAAAATGGTCTCAATACCATTTGGAGGTCAACCAAGACTGATTGGAGGTCTATGGTTGAGTATTGTTGAGTAATTGAAGGTCTAGAGATACCAAATTGAAATACAATCAATAGCTAAATTAATGATCAATCCAATGATCTAAACCCTAATGTGATTTCACAAATTTCAAGGATAGGATGGGGAAAATGGTCTCAAGACCGTTTGGAGGTCATCCAAATGACCTCAAGACCGTTTAAGGTTAGGTCATATCATAAGTGGATGATAATTGAATGATTTCAATTGAATCAGCTCCACAATGTTGATCATTGATGGTTCCTCAATTTCAAAGCCCTAATTGAAGGTTTCTTAAGTAGAAATCCTAGATCAATTGGGTTCAAAACCTAATTGATGGTCTAATTGAAGGATGATTCAATAGTCCAATTGATGAAGAGATTAAGGATTCAATAGTTAATCGGTTCATCTATTGAAACCATGAATTGTTTAAGTGTTGAAAGAACTTTTTGGTCCATTTGGTTTTGAGAGGGTTTGGACCAAACGGTCGCAAACCGTTTGGAGATCTAAAGTCCAATCGGTTTCAACACCTCTCTTGTCGAATCGGTTTCAAGGGTAATTTGTCCAAATGGTTTTCAACCAATTAAATTATGAGAACTAAGACCGTTTAGGGTCTAAGCAATTAAAGCTTTTGAAGCTCAACATGGTTAATCCATTTGGATATCTCACGTAATTGAAGGTCCAATGTGGTTAATCTATTTGGATACCTATTGGATTTGAAGATTTAATTGGTTAATCCAATTGATCACCTAATGTAATTGAAAGTTTAATTGGTCAAATCTCTTGGATACCTCATGAGATTGAAGGTTTAATTGATCAAATCTTTTGGACACCTTATGTAATTAGATGGTTGATACCCTTAGTGGGATTAATCATTAATGCATAATGATGTAATAATTCAATACATCAAGTTAACCCTAAATGCATGTATTTGAATAAAGAGTAGGCTTAATTCAATCAAGAATTGAGTAGTGGACATCCTAAGTAGGATGAGAGAGAAAGATTCATACATGAATGATAATCATGTCGCAATCAAGTCTAAAACATTTAAAATGATGTGATATACAATTAGGGCATGATCCTTGATAAAGAGATCATAAAACCCTAATTGAGATGATTAATGAACTCAAACCCTAATTTAGGGAAATCCTGAGTGGAACCCTAATCTAGGAGGATAATGTGATATGAATTTAGGATAATGACATGAGTAACCCTAATTCAAGGTATTTTGATGATAAACCCTATTGTGGGTGAATAGTAAACCCTAATTGTGGTTATTGAATATAAACCCTAATCTAGGGTGATGTGATGTGAATAGTAAACCCTAATTCTGAGTTATACTACATAGCATGAAACCCTAATTTTGGACAATGAAATGATGAAATCATTGGTCCTAATTGAACAAAAGATATGAGTAACCCTAATTGAAATGAAATGGAAAACCCTAACCCTGGTAAGGGAATAGTGGTGTTACCCTTGAGCAGCATGGGACTAAAATATGATTGATATATCTGCTATCATGTGTGCTAACCATGTAGGTATCCTGAGATGATGAACATAGCCAGGTATGAGCTATGATGCTTTATTTATTGAAATTAATTATTGGGCCTTGTGTGCCATAATATGCCTTGTTGCTTAGTAAATAGTAATAAGAGAGTTAATGAGCCTCAAGTGCCATAAGAGATGCTTGTGTAGAAAGTGTTATGTTTACCTTGGTCAGATGACCTGAGGGTGATAATTACCTAAAAAAGTGCTAATAATGCTCAATGATGAGTTAAGGGTTTGAATACCCAGAACCATATGATTATGGTATTGAGATTGTGAAGGGATGATAATTCCCAGTATTGAAATAAGGGACTGAGATCCCAATGTCTTATAAAAACTGAGAAATAATTGATGAAAATAGTACATGTTTCTTTGTAGCAATTGTCCTAATAAGTTATGTTTGAAAACTTGATTGATGCTAAAAGAATATGAAAATGTACTTAATTAATCAAGTGTTATCATAGAATGTAGTTGTCGTGACCATAGATCCATCAACGTCAGAATTAGCTGAATGGTGAAACGAGTTTTACTCGGAATGCATGTTTTTGAATATGTGGGGGTAATTGGGCAAATATATCCTTATGCCCCATAGGAATGGCTACGGGCTATGTCCTATGTACGAGATTGGTTTCAGACTATACCCCGATAAGAGTATGGCTACGGGCCATGACTCCTCAGTATTTTATCAAGCATTGGCTACGGGCCATAACCCTGAAGAGAGTATATGCTACGGGCTATAACTCTATAGCGAAGATGCTAATATACCCTGAAAAGCTAATTGTAGTTTGACGCATGATGTCTCTACTAAAGTAGTCTCATACTGACCGAGACAGATGAGGTCATGGAATCCGGCTCTCCCATTGACCTTATGTGGTACCGATGCATTACGTATTTGAGGTCGGTTGGAGTATGAGCGGTATATCTCATCTCCTCAGGGCATAAGAATGCATGTAAAATGTAATCAGCCATGTAGCATATTTGTATAAGATTGAAATACGAGAATCATTAGTTGATGTTATTCTTCTTAGCATGTTCTAGATACATAAATATCATATATGCTCTTCAAGTCCTTATTGAATAAGAGACATGTTGCTTTAACAAGTTTTAGCTTAAATGCTTGAATAGAAATGTTGCTCTAATCTACATAGATATTGAACTATATGTTGATGAATATATGATTCCACTGTTCAGTTTATTTCTATTAAACTATAATAACAATGTTTTCGGCGAAAAGTTATATCTCTCGCTGGGGAAATTTTATCATTTTTCTCACCCCCATAGGATCCAACATTTTTAGGTGGTCGCGGATGAGGTAGAGATAGAAACCTCATAAAAAGGGAAGAACAATAGCAGCAGTAGAAACAAGGACAACAGTGAATCCTCAGGTGGAGATTCTGGCTGTCAAGTCTTGTATTTATGTAAACAGAGTCCTATGTCTCGTCTCTGTACTCTCAGGTCCTAGGAATCAGTGATAGTGTTTTTATAATTGATCTGAGATTTTTGGCATGATGCCTCGAGGATCTTGTTACTTGAGCTTTTGATAAAGCAAGTGATGTATATATATACCCTCGAGAAGAAATGGTACATAGAATGTACTATGTGAACCAGGATGTGAATGTAATATTATGGTTCTTTTTTAAAGAGTTTTCCTGAGAATGGATCTCTTAGTAAACGGTTTTAATTTTTAGTGATTTTTGGTAATCCGCTGCTAACGATAGCTTCCGCTTAGTTAATAACATTTTGTTCAAACGGTTCGCCACAAATTAGTGGTATCAGAGCTCTAGGTTCATTGACTCTACAGAGACATATGATTAAGGTTGTTGAGTCTGTTCTAGTGTCTTCCAGTTATCTGATAGTGTCTTCGACTCATATAGGAGGAGAAGAAGAACTAAAGATGTCTGGATCACACGATGAACATGCTACTGAGAGCAGTGTTGCTGCACCAAGAGGAGGTGTAAGAGACCAAGATAGAGAGGATCCTGTACCTAAACAACCCCAGTTCAATCAAGCAGATATGGGGAACCCATCCTTCCAAGCTATGTTTGGGCAGTTTATGACAACCATGACTCACATGACAACTATGACTCCATTACCTGCACCGAAGGTACCAACCCACAATGAAGGACACGGAGCTGACAATACTTTTGAATGACTTCGCCGGGTTGGGGCCATAGATTATGTTGGTACAGATGATCCAACTGATACCAATTTATGGTTGACCGGGCTGGAAAAAGCCTTTAGAATCCTTAATATCCCTGAAGATGAGAAGGTGAGACATGTTGTATACCTGTTGAAAGGTAGTGCTGGTCACTGGTGGACCATTGAGGAAGGAAAGAGGACAAGTGTGGAAATTGGATGGGAAGCGTTTCGACGAGAATTTGTCAGAAGATACTTTCCCAAGACCTTTCTGGATGAGAAAATTACTCAGTTTGAACGGATTAGGAAGGGACAAATGAACATTAGCGAGTATGAGGCTAAGTTCATGGAACTTTTGTAGTTTTGTCCGCATATGGCATCTACTGATGAGGAGAGAATTCGGCGCTTCGAGAAGGGGATGAACGCTGAATTAACCACTCCGATGTCTGCTTTAGAGAACCGGGAGAGGTTTTCCACCTTCGTGGAGTTCGTAAGACAGATAGAAAGGTCTATGATCGAGAAGCGACAAACCAATAATAAGAAAGTGTATCTTCAGTTTCATGGACAAAGGTCTGAGGGTTTCAAGAAACCAAGGTTTTCCGCACCGGTAGCAACACAGAGGTTCAATACCCAGACGTAGTGGACGTCAAGTAGGGGTAGAGGGCGTAGTGTTCCTCCGAGTAGAGCCCCTAGCATAGCATCAACATCAGTAATTGGACCCTCTAGACCACATCAAGAGAATAGAACTTGTCATCGATGTGGACTAGTAGGACATCTGGCAAGGGATTGCCCGATGGGGAATGCAGTGGTGAATCAACCCCCGAGACAGAGTCAGCAAGGCTCTCAGAAAAAATTGTTTTCTAGTGGTACCCAAGGACGTGGACATGCGTCCCAGGCAGGATCTTCTGCATCTAATAATAGAGCACATGGTCAACAACAGGCGACAGTGAGATTCTATGCAATGAATCAGCCCGATGCAGTGGTTAATCCACGAGTTGTGACAGGTCAGATGGAACTATTTCATTCTGATATGTCTTCATCTTGTTTTATATCTGTGTTAATTGATCCGGGTGCTACGCATTCTTTTATCACTCGAGAAGGGGTATTAGCTTTTGTGTGAAAACCATGTGAACATGTTTTATGGTCTAAGAAGTGCTTTGTTTATATTTGAAGTGAAACCCTCTAGTCATGTAATCTAAGGTTTGATATTCCATAGTAAAATAATGGGATTGATAACTTGTGTAGAGTAATGACATATGGATCACTTAATGATGAAACATCATGTTGGTGCGATAGTCAATGTGCTTACATAATGCATTGTTGTAACCCACACATATCTTAATGAGGTAATATAGATATACCTTTATGAAATGGTGATACCTAGTGTTGATGACACAATGCGCTAGTCATAACCATGATATAAAACCCTAATTGGCTATATGCAAAATACATTGACCCTAATTCTAAGGGTAGGTCATATTATTGAATGTGTATGAATGGAAAGCATGATATTGTACTCACTCTCTTAATTACATGACTTTAACCTAAGTGGGTTAATTGGGTGTTATAACTTGTGAATACTATGAAGATGGTTAAATAATATCAAGCTTTTACTATAATCCTCGATAAGGGGACATGGAAAGTATGAATATGTGAATGTACATACTTAGTTATATTGTGTAACTCTTAACCTCATACACTCTAACTAATGGAGGTAACGAAAGCCATGGTTTTAAGATAGAATGATTCTTGGGAATCCTATGTGGAATAAGCATGAAGCCTAATCCTAAATTAGAGAACTTATGATGCATTGCTTGCTTGATTGTCCTTAATTACATATATTTCTATCGCAATAATTATCGAATTTACAAAGAAATAGAAGGGAGATGGGCAACAAGCTGCACTGCCAGTCCCTTTTGAATAGAAAATCCAATCCTGCGGAAAACCACATCCATAGACCTAGGGGTCATAACATTACTATTCATAATTTTTTGGACCATCTTTAGAATATCTACAACGTCTTGTGCTAAGAATCCAAAAGTATCAAATGCAAAAGGGATAAAACATGTTGATTGTCGATACATGCTTTCTCATACTTGACCACTTTAGCCGAAGAAGCTTTCCGGGCAACATCTCTTGCAGTAAAATCACCACTTTTCAGGCCTACCAATGGAGAGACTCCTGTAAGATCCACACACGCGTGTTTTCTACCAGCCCATCCAAAAATCAAAACATCTGTTGGTCTAAGCGTCGATCTCCCCTCCTGTGGATCAGTCAAAAAATTTAGTGGCGTTTCATTCTTAGAAGCAACTCTAGTGTGTCTAAGTACATCATAAAGAACATATTCGACAAGATCATGTCTATATTTGAAGTCTGGAAGTTCCCTACAATGGGCGACTGCATGCTCCATAAATGTGTCTAAGCAGGATTTACGACAAACTAGACATACCTCATGAGTTCGGAATAGAGGAACCATAATATGGTACCTAAGAATAGTACGATACTCCACTGGTGACATATGCAGTCCAAGTCCATCAATGGGGATAGTAAGGAGAAAATCATGAGCATGATCAACTTGTAAACATCGAAAAATTACTTTATATCTAACAGTCATGTCAAAGCCAACTTCCATATCATTAACAATTTTGCTAAAAAGGGAGCTCGCCAAAGCATTCTGGGCTTTAGGGGGGAATGTTTCCTTGTTAGCAAAATAGCTAATATCGAAAGATGGAATAAGTCATGTTTTCCCCAAAACGAATGAATTGTTAATGAAAATGTTGGAATGTAATTCAGAATAAAATATTAAAGCAAAACATGTTGCTTTATCATAAATAGGCATGCAAAAAATAGGCATAATGAACGAATAAGCCATGTTTTCCCAAAACGAAACAATTGTTATTGAAAATGTTGGAATGTAATTTAGAATAAAATATTAAAGCAAAACATGTTGCTTTATCATAAGAGAAAATTGTAGATAAGTACAAGTTTCAACTAGATAGATGTGAGGGCTTATAAATAAAAAAAAAAGTGTTTATTTATAGGGTAGAAATTCATGTAAACCTACATTTTTCTTTTGGCAGGCAAATCTACCTTGACCTAATGATAGACTAATCGGATAGACTTCCGACAGCGGAAAAAAAAGGTAACGAAACAAACCCCTGTTTTTGCTTGTCCTTTGACTCCTATCTAGCATCTTTAAGCGGCGTCGCCATTGATGAATGCAGCGAGGTGGTTGAGCATCTTCTCGGCACCGTGGCATGACGGTTTTATTAGATGGAACACGTGTTCTTCCTCCGGAATCTCAATGATGTCGACTTTTCCCGGCCACCCGCTCTCCCTGAGCTTGTTGTAGTAGAGCCAGCTCCGATCCCTGAAGAAATCCCTCTCCGCCGCACAGATCAGCACACGCCTGCACGCCAGCTTGGATGCGCTAGGCGCTCCCTCCGCCCAAGGATTCAACCATGGGTGGTCCGCCCCCTTGCCGGCCTCCGCCTCAGATGAGCACACGAACTTCCACGACTTCTCTGACATGTTCCTATGCATTGGGTCAGTCGTCTCCGAGCCGATCGCTTCTTTCCCCCAGAAATAAGGGTGGACAAGCACCATACCCTCGATCCCCAACTTGCTGGGCAAATTGGCATCTCCTCCTCCTTCCTCTTGGCCGGCTTTGACCACCAACCAGTGACAGATGTTCGCCCCGGCGCTGTCTCCCGCGATGAACACCCGCTCCAAGTCAGCGTGCTCCGCCAGCCAGGGCTCCTTCTCACCTCGAGCAGCCGTGGTGACCCAATTCAGCGCTGCCCAGCAGTCTTCGTACGCCGCCGGGAGGAGGTGCTCGGGTGCCAGACGGTAATTCACGGACACCGCCACGACCCTGCATCGGGACACTACGGCGTTGAGGTACACTTGGTATGTCGGGGAAGATGCCGACTCGACGCAGAACGCGCCGCCATGGTAGTAGACCAGCACCGGAAGCTTCTCTCCCGGTTGGGTATCCTTGGGGAGGTACAGCCGAGCGAAGACGTCTATATCTGGAAGAATGGTAACGTCCTTTGAGGAGACCCCCGTAGCTGGATCTGGGAAGGAAGGGGGAACCACATCCGTCCCCAACAACCGTTCCACGCGGCCGTCCTTGTACAGGCGAAGGAACGGCCAGAAGTTGAATTTCACCTCGGAGCTGGCGTTACCGGCTGTGAGCTTCTCCTCTTCGGTCGGAATTACTGGATCCATGTTTGAGCTTTTTCGATTTGTCGGCAAGAGCAAAGAGGAATTCTGTTCCTCCTCCTGCCGCTAGGAGCTTTTGGATAGAATGGAAGATCCGGCTGCAGTCTATGTATGACCACTTCCTGCAGCAGCTGGTAGGAGCTCCGGGTAGAAGGATATATATACCCCGGGTAGAAAGATCTGTGGCATCTGCCTGCAAAGCAAGTGAGTACCCAGTGTGCACGTAGGCTCGTAGCGACCGCATGATTAATGTACCACCTACTCCTTGCAGGCGTACGTCACGCCATAGGTGGTCTGTTTACTTTCGGCCGGCGGATGAACTAACCGGGCCAGTCAGACAAAAAGTCAGGAAAACTTAAAAATAGGACATCACGATTGGGTTGGTGAAGAAATCATAGTCTGTATACCATATCCTAAATTTAAAAAAATATTGAATTGATATTCCATCCAAACGGATAATATCTGCATTAGAAAATGTGGATTGGGTTCATATTTGGTTGAATTTCTCTCTCTCTAGAAACGCTCTGCCTTCTCTCTAGGAAATCCTAGCGGGTCTCTTATTGGGGAAGGAACACTCTCTTGCGTTCTCTCCCCCTGGTCAGATGGTCTCTGTCGCCGTCATTGCTTCTCTGTGTTCTTTTCCCTCGTTCCCTTCTGCTATGCTGCTACTGGTTCCTACTCTCCGTCTCTGCGTGGTTCATGGCTTCAGAAGGTCCATGCTGATAATATATGATGTGTTTCTGCCGATGACCTTCCGACTTAGGGTTCGTTTGGTTTAGGACATGTTTGGTTACTTGGATTTTGCTGTATTTGATTGTATTTTGGACTCCAGTTCAACAAATTTTAAGTTTGGTTTGCAGGATTGGAGAAATGAGGCTAATCCCGGGATTTCCAGACATAATAGGAATCCTGCATTTTGGTCTCCATCAAAATTTTCCCGAACGCCAAAATCCAACATGGCGAACGTCGTGGACACGAAAAAAAATAAATCTCGCACTTACAAAATCCAGCAAACCAAACATAAAATTTTATTTTGTGGGATTTTGACAATGCAGCATTTTAATTTACGGGATGGACAAAATACAAGATTTCTAAAAATCCGGCAAACCAAACGTGCCCTAATGGATATAGCTGTATTTCCAGCAGCACAAATATTGTGTTTGATTTGCTCGACATGCAAAATGCAACGAATCCTGCATTTCTTTGTTATACAGTGGAAGCTGGACGGCTGTTTCCATCTCAAATTGGCCGGACGCCGTCGTCCAGCTGATTTCTGCCTCGTTGAGACAGGCTGTCGCCTTATTCTGCTGCACAGACCTTGTGCACTTTTTGGTCCGATCTGCTGCTTGTTAAACCACCGCACTGCCTTTTGAGTTCTGGTCTAATTTGCTTCATGTTTATCTCATGTGCAGCCTGCCAAAAGTAAATTTCAGTTGTTCATGATCTTTGATATCTATATGGTATTAACGGAATGCAGGAATCTGAAAAATCCCATTGAATCCTTGAAACCAAACGTGCCCATTGTGTTGCTCGTCTGACAATTCGTGAAGGAAAGCATCCCCTTGGCTTCCCCGCGGCCAGATCCTTAAAAATCTGGTTTGCACGTGTAGATAGGGTGCTCTGGTGGCCGCCTCCTCTAGACGGACGAGCCTACATGCACCCATCGATGCTGCTAGCAACTGCTTCGTCGTAGACGCTCGCCCTCCTTCTGAATTGTCGTCCTCACATGATTTGTAGTGGCCTCCCCTTGCCATCATCCTCGAGCGCTAGACAGGTTAGAGCCGGAGGGCTCTAGTCCTTTTCCCACTAAAAGGCTTCGATCGGAAGGTCCCTTGCCTCGCTCAACATGGGACATATATGGGTAGGGGTTGTGTGCAGTGCCGGACATTTTAGAGGCCTTGAGACGAAGATAAAAAATAGGTCCTCTTAATACTCTTATTTAACAAATTTAAATAAACCCAAATTTAGTCATAATTGTCAAAACTGTCATATAAAAAAATAGAACATGTTCTTACAAATCAAACTAAAAAGAACGTAAAAATTAAATATAGATATCTCCTTATCAAACTTTACTCATCATATAAAACGACTTCATTGAGCCTTTCTAGATGCAAAATCTTGAATAACAGTGTCAACATCAATATTTCCCAACATATCCTTCTCGATGCATAACATTGTCAAACCGTTCAATCTTTCTTGAGACATTGATGATCTAAGGTAGTTTTTCAGCAACTTTAGCTTTGAAAAACTCCTTTCTACAAACGCTACTGTCATTGGCATTGTCAACAAAATATGATAAACAATTGAAATATGAGGGAAACAACCTACATCTTTCACAAATTCAAGAACTTCAATAACTGACTTTTTCTCTTATGGCAAACTCACCTGAAATACTTTCAACTCAGAAAAAAAATCATCCAAGTTTATGTCTGATGAACTTTCATGAGAAAAAGTAGCATGAAACTTAGTGCAACATGCCTTTAGGGTAGCTTCGTCCAATGATTTTAAAATTTCTGAGTTATATAGGAATCCAAAAGTATCTTCAAATATCTTCACTTGCTAAAATCTCTCCTTCAAAGAAAAGATTGCCATATCCACAACCACTGGAAAGTAATTCACTCGAAAAGACTCTTTCTCTGATTGAATAATATCATCATCATCATTCTCATCAAAAAAAAATTCCTAACAATGTGACGCTAAACTTGAAAAGTTGGCTCATCATTCATCTCAGAGACAATCTCAGTAGCAACAACAATACTAGAAGCAAATCCTTCATCTATGTATTTCTTAAGAAAAGACACCATATCTGTCAATAACTTAACAATAGCATCAATGCAAACATATTTGGATTGCATCTTACTTACTGTATTAACAATATTTAAAATATCATGCCAAATAACGATACCTAACAGAAACTCAAAACTCCCGATCGAATAAAGTAGACTTTTTGCTTTACTTTGTGTCTTAGCATCATCACGAGACTTGGATAATTCCAATAGAGCCTACCTGATTTGAGGAGCTTGAAATCTAATAGCTTTGACACTTTTAATACGACTCTCTCAATGAGTATTGGACAGTGATTTAACAGTCAAACATGAGACATTGTCAAGCAAACACTTTCACCTTTTTAGAGAACTTACGAATAATGTAAATATGCATTGTATAATTCCAAAAAAAGAAAAACCCGAAACACAAGAATGAGCCAGATCACTAATAGTGAGATTAAGACTACGTGACAAGCACAATGCATATATAACGCTCTGGGATTTACCTCGAGTAACCGCTTTTGCACACCTTGGTGTTTTCCCTTCATATTACAACCTTTGTCATAACCTTGACCTCTCACGTCCTCCACATTAAGATCAACAGACTCAAGAGCATTTACAAGTTCATTTAAAAGCCCCAATCCGGTCGTATCATCAACTTTCAGAAACTCTAAAAAGAACTCCTCTGTTTTTATTTTCTGACTAGACATGTTCACGCATCGTACAATGAGAGTCATTTTTTCTTGGTGGCTCACATCAGGAGTACAATCTAGAATTATGGAGAAATATTTAGCCCCTCTAATGATGTTCAATATAGAACTATTAATACTATGGGATAAAATAGATATCAACTCATTTTGAATTGAATGGCCAAGATAATGATGGTGAATCTCATGATCCTGAATGCGTTGAACATGATCTTGCATTACCAAATCAAATTCTACAGGCATTACAATTATCCCCAAAGAGTTTCCATTGCTATCTTGGAAAAGTTTGTCATTTGATCCTCAAAAAGTCAAATTACATTTAGCAAGACACTTAATGACGAACACTATTCTTAATAAAACTTGTCTCCAACGCTCTTTCTCCTTTAAAATTTCTTTCTACAATTCTTTATCAACAGTTTGCTCATTGCTAAATCTTACTTTTAATTCATGCCAAGTGCTCATATTAGTGAGATGCTCAATGTTATTATCATGCTCTTTGAGTCTCTCACTAATATGTTTCCAGTCTTTGAACCCCTTATGAGCTAGTGTACTTTTATTGTTCTCAAACTTGAACAAATTACAACAAAAAAATAAATTTTATCAACATATTTTGAGTAAACTAGCCACTTCCTATCACGAGTCTCTCCATTGCTCAATTTTTGAGAATAATAAGAATATGAGAAGTGCCACTTAGTGTCATCTAAAGGAAGAACAAGATTCAGTTCTCTTTTAGGGCCTTTTTCAACTAAAATATCCCTAACTTTGTTGTCAATATTATCCCAATTTAAGGGATCATAAGTATCAAAAGGAGGGAGAAGTTGTTCAACACCGTCTAAGTTGCAAACATTTAAATCAGTGACGTCAGTATAATCCTCAACCTCATCAGCATTTTCATTCCCAATTACAATTTTGACTTTTATAGTAACATGATCATCATTCAATTTTTCATTAGATTGATCAGGATTATCAACATCTTCAAAAGTTCATTGGATAATGGAAATAAATTTATCAAGCACACATTTCTGAGTAGCTAGAAATTGCTCATCTTCCTTATTCTTTCTTCTTTTCCCACCTTCGATTAGATATTTTTTCAGAGGTATGTTGAGTAAACCACACTGCCAAACATGGAAGACAACCAAAGTAAAAGATTAGTGTAATATCCCTGACCTGGGTTATGCCTTAACCATGGGCGTTTTGCTTAAGCAAGTTAAAAGGATCCTCGATTTTATTTTGTGAAAAGTAATTAAGGCTCAAGAGGAACTTATGTTTCAATTTTAGTGCCTTTTATATAATGTTGAAGCAATGTTTGCTTATTTTGGACTAAAGTGCAATTTATCCAATTTGAGGGGTTAACTTGCAAATTGTATATGATAAAATGTTCTTCAAATGTTGAAGCATCATAAGAATGAGATTGATGTTGTGATATGGCTTGTGGTAGCCTGAGTGCCAAGACAGAGCTTGTTAAGTAATGTGTGTGCATTAAAACCTAATTTTGGTGTAATATGCAATTTACCTAAAACCCAGGGTTCAATATGCAAAATACCACTTCTAGAGGGTCCCTCATGTTTCTTGGCATCATGTAGAGAAAATAATTTGAGAGGGGTGCCTCATTTGAATCATTTTGGAAGAGAGAGAATCTTGATATTAAAATAATCAAGATTTAAGCATAAATGGAACTTTACTTCAAATTAATGCAAAAAAAATGTTAATTGAAGAGCCCTTCAACCAAAAATGAGATGGTTTAAATTAGATAAGTGTGGATGTCCTTATGCCTTGCAAAGGCCACAAAAATATCTAAGTGAGTGGAGAGCCCACTCACATTAGTTAATTAAAAGTAATATCCACTAAAAATGGGATATTAGTATTATATGAATTAAGGTGCTTAATTGTTTTTCCTTTATTTGTGGATAATGAAGAAGAATTAAAGGCAAAGGAGGATGCCTTCACATGCAAGGAGTAGAGGGGGTTAAGTGGCACCAATTTGGGGATTTGAAGGATTGCTTTTCAACTTTCTCTCACTTTGAAAATCCTTATATACACTTCATTTCCCACTCAACCAAGGACTCGTTTTCGGTTTTTCTTTCACCCTTTGTTTGCAAAACGACCAAGGGAGCTAAGGAGCAATAGGAGGACGAGCCCCAACCTGTAGGTAAGCTCCATGATCTCCTTTCACCTTGATTTCATGGTGGAAATTGAAAATCAATGCTTGATTTCTTCTTTTCTCCATGCAATCTTCAATCCTAGCCAATCCTTTTCAATCAAAGAGTTGAGCACGAGCTTGGGATAGTTGAGAAAGCTTCTTCCACCATTAAAGACGTGTAGTTGGAGCTTTGAAGCATTCTTTGAAGGCGGATTTTATAACTTAAACCCTTAATATTATTATTGCATTCATTTCTTCATCAATTGTTGATCATTTTGTTCTTATTGAAATTCATTTGATCAAATCAATGGAACCACTATGAGAATTACAGCAAATTATGAAGGATCATAGCTTGATGATGATGACATCATCCTATGCACACATCTCAATAATATCTAAAGCAAACGGTTTCAAAGGACTTGAGACCAAACAGTCTCAAGATCGTTTGAGACCAAACGGTCTCAAGACCATTTGGAGGACAAGTGATGATATAGTTGAAGGTTGATTCATTTGGTTACAATTGATTTTAATTTAATGGCTCCAATTATCAATGATCCATCTATTGCAAACCCTAATTGGGTTGAGTGTTGAATCCTTAAGTGAATTGAACCAATTTAAGGGTTGATTGACCAAACAGTCTCAAAACCATTTGGAGGTCAACCAAATGGTCTCAATACCGTTTGGAGGTCTATGGTTGAGAATGATTGGATGGTTGAAGATCCACTGGTTACCAACTGATGAATAATTAATAGTTCAATTGATGATGGATTCAATGAAGTAAATCCCTAATTGATTTGAGTGAATGGAACCCTAGTTGATCCTCTCAGTTTCAAGATGTTTTGGACCAAACGGTCTTGAGACCGTTTGAGTCCAAATGGTCTTGAGACCGTTTGGGATCAAACGGTCTCAGACTGTTTGGGTTCAATTGGATCAAGACTATTTGGGGTCCATTTGATCAAAACTATTTAAGAGGTTCAATACAATCAAAACCGTTTAGGATCGTTGACCGTTTGAGATAGTTGACTATTTGAAAGGAAACGGTTTCAAGACCGTTTAAGGGACTAAGGTCCAAGACCATTTGAAGGTCTAACCCTAAGACCGTTTAAAGGTCATGATCAAAACCGATTGGAGGTCCAAATTGGTCCTAAACCCAATGAAGAATTAGATGGTCTGAAACTAATTGAAGGTTTGATTGATCAAAACCAATTGAGGTCTATTTGATCAAGACCATTTAAAGGTTCAATTAGTTCAAATTATGAAAAGACCAATAACCCCATGAGTGATTGAAAAGTATACTAATGTTGATTACAATGGAAGTACCTTTAGGGTACTTAAATAATTAATGTAATTAGAGTGTTCATCCTTTGATGCTTATGAATGCAAATAAGTACACTATGATAATCATAGGTGTATGTGCTCTAATGAAGGGTTGAACTAACCTAATTGATGGGAAAACACTAATTGATGGGAAAGCCCTAATTGATGGAAAAACCATAATTGATCGGAAAACCCTAATTGATGGAAAAACCCTAATTGATGGGAAAACACTAACTGATGGGGAAATTTTGATTGAGATGAATTGGGATATGAGAAATTCTAACTGATGTGAATACTAAACATTAACCCTAATCTAGGGTAATGGAGTAACCCTAATCTAGGGTAAGGACATGAGGAATCCTAATCGAAGGCAACTAATGAAAAACCCTAATTCAAGGGGATGCTTCATGAAACCCTAATTTCAGGTAAAGGTACATGAGATCCTAATTTGGGGGAAAGATATAACAACCCTAATATAGGGTGATGTTATAAGAAACCCTAATACTGGGTGTTGTCTAGGGGCACCACGGCCGTGCTGGTCAGTACGATCGTTGGATGAAGGCATGTGAAATCCTAACTGCAGATTGTGATATATGAAACCCCAAATCTCGATAATGAAATGAGAAAACCTACACTTAATTTTGGGTAAGGGAATGATAATTCCTATGTGATATAGAATAAGAAGCTTAAACCCTAATTTCGGATAATGCCATGATAAACCCTAACCCTAATGAAGGGTAATGGTATGTGAAACCCAAATCCTAATAATGGAATAGTGGCTAATATCCGGATGAGGGAAATACCTAAAGTGGTTGATTATAGGAAACCTTATAGCAAGCAATGCTTTAATCTGAGATGAGTCCATATCAGTGAAGATAGTAGGACAATTCTTACATGTGTTCTATGACCTATGCACTTTATGATAAAGGTGATATGTTAGTGGATAAAAGTATTAAGATGGGAAAATGCCTTAATACAATATAAGTTGATAAACTTATGTAAAGTTAAAAGTGATGAGGGAAGTAATACTTAAAGACCTCATAGATATCACATCCAGCTCTTTAATAGTGATACCCCTTGATGCATCTCAAATCCAACATACTTGGATAAATAACATATGAAGAGTGTTATCCTAATTGTTACATTAAAGATGTTTTAATGGGCCTTGAGAGCCATATGAGTAAGTTGTTACCTAGTGAGAGGTAATAAGATGTTTTAATGGACCTTGTGAGCCATGAGTAAGTTGTTACCTAGTGAGAGGTAACAAGATGTTTTAATGGGCCTTGTGAGCCATATGAGTAAGTTGTTGCCTAGTAAGAGGTACCAAGATGATTATAAAGGTCTCTTGTAAGATATGATAATGTTCATAATAAACCAAGAAATGGATACTCGGTAATATGATAACAATAACAAAAGAATACAATAATAATAATAATGAAATCATGATCATACATGTTTTTGAATATGCTGAAAGGGGAAGAGAGGAATACTTGTATTACATACAGAATGTGATTAAGTATGATGGAATGGCCAAAGTTTAATGCTTGTAATCAGGATTGATTAAAGTCTAATGCCTAGCAGAGGCATGAAGCCTGTAATCAAGATTAGTTAAAGTCCAATACATGGCAGAGGCATGAAGCTTGTAATCAGGATTGGTTAGAGTCTAATGCTTGGCTGTGTAATCAGGATTGGTTAGAGTCCAATGTCTGGCTGTGTAATCTAGATTGGTTAGAGTCCAATGTCTGGCTGTGTAATTAGGATTGGTTAAAGTCCAATACCTGGTAGAGGCATGAAGCCTGTAATCAGGATTGGTTAAAGTCCAATAACTGGCAAAGGCATGATGCCTATAATCAGGATTGGTTAGAGTCCAATGCATGACTGTGTAATTAGGATTGGTTAGTGTCCAATGTCTGGCTGTGTAATCAGGATTGGTTAGAGTCAAATGTCTAGCTGTGTAATCAGGATTGGTTAGAGTCCAATGCCTGGCTGTGTAATCCGGATTAGTTAAAGTCTAATACCTGGCAGAGGAATGAAGCCTGTAATCAGGATTGGTTAAAGTCCAATACCTGGCAGAGGCATGAAGCCTGTAATCAGGATTGGTTAGAGTCCAATGCATGGCTGTGTAATCAGGATTGGTTAAATTCCAATGCCTGGCTGTGTAATTAGGATTGGTTAGATTCCAATACTTGACTGTGTAATCAGGATTGGTAGAGTCCAATGCCTGGCTGTGAAATCAGGATTGGCATGGTCCAATACCTGGAAAAGGTATGAATCCTATAACCAAAGGATTGGCATAGTCCAATGCCTAGATAGAATATGATGATGTATACTCTTATGTCTGGTATAATTCAATATCTATTTAGAAGATTGGATTAGGCCAACAGATGGAAACAAGAATAAATCATGGGTGACATATCAAGATAATAAAGAAAAGCTTGAGATGTTGAAATGATATGATAGATAAATGATATACATGTTTTTCCTATTCCTTATAAAGATAATATATGATTTACTATTCTATCATAAATAGTTGCAATACTTTAAAAGATGAGAATGATCTAAACTGCTTATCCTCTGCTCAGTTTTATATTATAAAACTGTAATAATAATGTTTTTGGCGGAGAGTTATATCTCTCACTGGGGCAATTTTCAATTGTCTCACCCCTGTGGGATTCAACATTTTTTTAGGTAGGCGAGCACAGAGGATTTTGAGAACATCTTGCAGAGGAAGGACATCAACAACAACAAGGACGTGACAGCTCAGATTGAATGTACTGTCTGTCGTGTCTTGTAGATAGTAGTCCTATGTGTCGTCTCTGTACTCTCAGGTCCTCGGAGTTAGTAGTTTGAACTTTAATGAATCAATATGAGATTTTGACTTAATGCCTTGAGGTTTTTATGCTGCCTGTATATAGTTTTAACCGAGCAGTTGATGTCTGTAACCCTCAAGAAGGGATGGTACAAGATATGTACTTATGAACCAGGATGTAAATAAAATACATTGGTTCTTGTTCAAAGAGTTTTCCCTGTGTTTGGATCTCTTTGTAAATGGTTTTAATTTTTAGTCATTTTCAGTAATCCACTGCTAAAGAACGGTTCTATTTAAGTAAATCATGTTTTCTTTGAACGGTTCGTATAAATTTAGTGGTATCAGAGCTCTAGGTTCACTGAGATTATAGAGACATAGGACTAAGATGTCAAGTCTGTTCTAAGTGTACCCTAGTGTATCTTATAGTGCATTCTGCTTATGCAGAAGAAGATATATAACACAAAGATGTCTGGAGGACATGAGGGACACGTTGCTGAGAGCAATGTTGTTGCACCAATAAAAGGTGCCAAGGACCAGGCAAGAGAAGAAATAGTGCCTGAGAATCCCCATGTTGATGAAGTCATAATGAGAAACCCAGATTTTCATACTCTTTTTGGGCAAATCATGACTACAGTGATGCATATAACAGACCGAATGCCAACACTGGCACCTAGGGCACCAGTTCCCAATGAGGGATATGGGTCTGGTAAGACTTTTGAACGACTATGTCGTGTAGGAGCCATAGAATATATTGAGACATCTGACCCAGCAGATGCTGATCTCTGGCTCAGTGAGTTAGAAAAGGCTTCTAAGATCCTTCGTATTCTAGATGTCGACAAGGTCAAACATGTTGTGTACCTTTTGAAGGGTAGTGCTGGACATTGGTGGGCTATAGAAGAAATAAAAAGGAATGATGAAGAGGTTGATTGGGAGGAATTTCGTTGAGAATTCATCAATAAGTATTTTCCAAAGACATACTTAGATGAAAAGATCTCACAGTTTGAGAAGATTCGACAGGGAGCCATGTCGATAAATGAATATGAGGTTAAGTTTATGGAACTTTTGTGATTTTGTCCTCAAATGGCTGCTACTGAGGAGGAAAAGATCCGACGTTTTGAGAAGGGATTGAATGTTGAGATGTCCATCCCGACATCTGCATTAGAAAGTAGAGAAAGGTTCACTACATTTGTGGAATCAATTAGGAGGATAGAAAGGTCTACGACAAAGAAACATGAGATAGACCTTAAAAGGAAGTCTACACAGTCATGGGAACAGTGGATTAGTGGTACTAAACAATCAAAGATTTTAGTAGTACCGACTCAACCACAATATAGTGCACCAATGCAACAATCACCAAAAAGGCTCCGAGCTTGCTATAGATGTGGACAGAAAGGACATCTGAGGTGGAAATCCAAGTAGAAAGTAATGAGGTGACCCAACAGACAAGACAATAGATAACCCGTAAAGGTAACATGTCGGATAAAATTTTCATTCTGAATTACCTTTCCTTTTTCTTCTTTTTGCCTACTGATTATGAGTAAGGTAGTTATTAATAAGCTTTCTTCAGTCAGTCCTTTAAGGACAAGGAGAAAAGATAAAAAGAATGGAAATATGTATTCAGTTCAATATTCTTTTTAAAATGTTAAAATTTCTCTCTCTTCATTAAGGAAGGGAAGACAGATAAAAGGAACTCAGAGGAAATCTGAGATATTTAAAGAGATAAAAACATAAAATAAAATAAATGAAAACTACCTAATTTCAATTCTTGAATACCCTGGACAGGTATTCATTTATTGAAGGCAAGATAAGTATGACATACCTCGATTGTTATCTTTCTGATTACCCTGATCAAGTAATCATTCAGAAACAATCTAAAAAGAGCCTAATGAAGTCGGAGATGTGGCATGGATATTTATACCACATTCTAACTGATATATGGAGGAATTTGATTTAATTATAAATCAACTTATAAACAAAAGAAGATGTTTAGTATAACGTATACCCTGGTCCTTAGACCTAGAGGTAACAGTTACCTGATGGGAGGTAACAATAATCAGTGATGAACCAAAGGTTTGAATACCTAGATCTAGTAATCATAATGACGATAATACTATGATGTGGTGACATGTAATTATCCTTATAATCTCTTATGCAGATGGAAAGGAACCAGGATGAGACAAGAATGATTGACTCATGAACAACTCGAAGGTTCATGTAATTGATAATCTCTTCTCTTTAATAAACAACCCTGGGTGATGACGGGGTGATAAGAAGAATGTGTTTTCTTATGCTCTTTCCTGTCTAGGGACATGGCAATCAAGTGGGTCTTATGACACTTGATGTACATAAATTAAAGTGTTCTTTTGATGGATACTTAGAAAAGTATCAGTTTGTCTTGAACTTGGGTTTCAAGATAAAGATAAATATAATAAGTAATGTCTCACGATGAAAGGAAGATGAGGATGTGATGTGTTTTCAACACATATGATAGATACCAAAGTAAGAGATTCTGATATATGAAAAATATCATATTATTTTATGTTGATTTCCTGGAATGATTAACTATGAAATAAGTTTAGATACCTAATGTAGCATGCACATCATATGTTAGGGGTTTATGCCTTGCATAAACATAACATTGATGAGGATGACTATTTGAAGGAATAATTGTAAAATTATTGTGAGAAAAGCTTATCAAATTAATTTGACAAATAACCGCCATCTAAATCTATAAAAGCAACTTATACACAACATCTAAAGATACCTTTAAGATAAATTCATAAAATTGACAAATAACCTTCGCTTATGATAAGAGAATGTACAACTAATGAGATAGTCAGTACAAGTAGTAACAAAGCCTAGTGTTGTGTCAGCCGGTTAGATGGCACAACATGTCATATCTTCTATAATAAGTTGTGTGGAAGAACTTTGTATCGATCAAAGTTCAATGGTATCTTCATGACATTGAGATGTTATGCAAAGACTTGATGAGATGATAAATGAATAATATTTGCTTCCCTTTATCTGGGATTTTAGGGACGAAATCATTGTTAGGGGTTTATAATTGTAATATCCCTGACCTGGGTTATGCCTTAACCCTGGGAGTTTTGCTTAAGCAAGTTAATTGGATTGTCGATTTGATTTTTTTAAAAGTAATTAAGGCTCAATAGGAACTTATGTTTCAATTTTAATCCTTTTTGAATAATGTTGAAGCAATGTTTGCTTATTTTGGACTAAAGTGCAATTTATCCAATTTGAGGGGTTAACTTGCAAATTATATATGATAAAATGTTCCTCAAATGTTGAAGCATCATAAGAATGAGAATGATGTTGTGGTATGGCTTGTGGTAGCCTGAGTACTAAGACAGAGCTTGTTAAGTAATGTTTGTGCATTAAAACCTAATTTTGGTGTAATGTGCAATTTACCTAAAACCCAGGGTTCAATATGCAAAATACCACTTCTAGATGGTCCCTCATGTTTCTTGGAATCATGTAGAGAAAATAATTTGAGAGGGGCGCCTCATTTGAATCATTTTGGAAGAGAGAGAATCTTGATATTAAAATAATTAAGATTTAAGCATAAATGGAACTTTACTTCAAATTAATGCAAAAATAATATGTTAATTGAAGTGCCCTTCAACCAAAAATGATATGGTTGAAATTAGATAAGTGTGGACGTCCTTATGCCTTGCAAAGGCCACAAAAATATCTAAGTGAGTGGAGAGCCCACTCACATTAGTTAACTAAAAGTAATATCCACTAAAAATGGGATATTAGTATTATATGAATTAAGGTGCTTAATTGTTTTTCCTTTATTTGTGGATAATGAAGAAGAATTAAAGCAAAAGGAGGATGCCTTCGCATGCAAGGAGTATAGGGGGTTAAGTGGCACCAATTTGGGGAGTTGAAGGATTGCTTTTCAGCTTTCTCTCTCTTTGAAAATCCTTATATACACTTCATTTCCCACTCAACCAAGGACTCTTTTTCAGATTTTCTTTCACCATTTGTTTGAAAAACGACCAAGGGAGCTTTGGAGCAACAGGAGGACGACCCCCAACCTATAGGTAAGCTCCATGATCTCCTTTCACCTTGATTTCATGGTGGAAATTGAAAATCAATGCTTGATTTCTTCTTTTCTCCATGCAATCTTCAATCCTAGACAATCCTTTTCACTCAAAGAGTTGAGCACGAGCTTGGGATAGTTAAGAAAGATTCTTCCACCATTAAAGATGTGGAGTTGGATCTTTGAAGCATTCTTTGAAGGCGAATTTTATAACTTAAACCCTTAATATTATTATTGCATTCAATTCTTCATCAATTATTGATCATTTTGTTCTTATTGAAATTCATTTTATCAAATCAATGGTACTACTATGAGAATTACAACAAATTATGAAGGTTAGTAGCTTGATGATGATGACATTATCCTAAGCACACATCTCAATAATATCTAAAGCAAATGGTTTCAAAGGACTTGAGACCAAACGGTCTCAAGATCGTTTGAGACCAAACAGTCTCAAGACCATTTGGGATCAAACGGTCCCAGACCATTTGGAGGACAAGTGATGATATAGTAGAAGGTTGATTCATTTGGTTACAATTGATTTGATCTTAATGGCTCCAATTATGAATGATCCATCTATTGCAAACCCTAATAGGGTTGAGTGTTGAATCCTTAAGTGAATTGAACCAATTTAAGGGTTGATGGACCCAAACGGTCTCAAAACTGTTTGGAGGTCAACCAAATGGTCTCAAGACCGTTTGGAGGTCTATCGTTGAGTATGATTGGATGGTTGAAGATCCAATGGTTACCAACTGATGAATAATTAATAGTTCAATTGATGATGAATTCAATGAAGTAAATCCCTAATTGATTTGAGTGAATGGAACCCTAGTTGATCCTCTCGGTTTCAAGATGTTTTGGACCAAAAGGTCTTGAGACCGTTTGAGTCCAAACGGTCTTGAGACCGTTAGGGATCAAACAGTCTCAGACCGTTTGGGGTTCAATTGGATCAAGACCGTTTGGGGTCCATTTGATCAAGATCGTTTAAGAGGTTCAATACAATCAAAACCGTTTACGATCGTTGACTGTTTGAGATAGTTGACCATTTGAAAGGAAACAGTTTCAAGACTATTTGAGGGACTAAGGGCCAAGACCATTTGAAGGTCTAACCCAGAGACCGTTTGAGGGTGTGACCCCAAGACCGTTTAAAGGTCATGATCAAAACCGAATGGAGGTCCAAATTGGTCCTAAACCCAATGAAGAATTAGATGGTCTGAAACTAATTGAAGGTTTGATTGATCAAAACCAATTGAGGTCTATTTCATCAAAACCATTTAAAGGTACAATTAGTTCAAATTATGAATAGACCAATAACCCCATGAGTGGTTGAAAAGTATACTAATGTTGATTACAATGGAAGTATCTTTAGGGTACTTAAATAATTAATGTAATTAGAGTGCTCATCCTTTTATGCTTATGAATGAAAATAAGTACACTATGATAATCATAGGTGTATGTACTCTAATGAAGGGTTGAACTAACCTAATTGACAGGAAAACCCTAATTGATGGGAAAACCCTAATTGATGGGGAAATTTTTATTGAGATGAATTGGGATATGAGAAATTCTAATTGATGTGAATACTAAACCTTAACCCTAATCTAGGGTAATGGAGTAACCCTAATCTAGGGTAAGGACATGAGGAATCCTAATCCAAGTTAACATAATGAAAATCCCTAATTCAAGGGGATGTTTCATGAAACCCTAATTTTTGGTAAAGGTACGTGAGACCCTAATTTGGGGGAAAGATATAAGAACCCTAATATAGGGTGATGTTATAAGAAACCCTAATACAGGGTGTTGCCTAGGGGCAGCACGACCGTGCTGGTCAGTACGGCTGTGGGATGAAGGTATGTGAAATCCTAACTGTAGATTGTGATATATGAAACCACAAATCTCAGTAATGAAATGAGAAACCCTACCCTTAATTTTGGGTAAGGGAATGATAATTCCTATGTGATATAGAATAAGAAGCTTAAACCCTAATTTTGGATAATGCCATGATAAACCCTAACCCTAATGAAGGGTAATGGTACGTGAAACCCAAATCCTAATAATGGAATAGTGGCTAATATTCGGATGAGGGATATACCTAAAGTGGTTGATTATAGGAAACCTTATAGCAAGCAATGCTTTAATCTGAGATGAGTCCATATCATTGAAGATAGGCGGACAATTCTTACATGTGTTCTATGACCTATGCACTTTATGATAAAGGTGATAGGTTAATGGATAAATGTATTAAGATGGGAAAATACCTTAATACAATATAAGTTGATAAACTTAAGTAAAGTTAAAAGTGATGAGAGAAGTAATACTTCAAGACCTCATAGATATCACATCCAACTCTTTAAGAGTGATACCCCTTGATGCATCTCAAATCCAACATACTTGGATAAATAAAATATGAAGAGTGTTATCCTAATTGTTACATTCAAGATGTTTTAATGGGCCTTGAGAGCCATATGAGTAAGTTGTTACCTAGTGAGAGGTAACAAGATGTTTTAATGGACCTTGTGAGCCATGAGTAAGTTGTTACCTAGTGAGAGGTAACAAGATGTTTTAATGGGCCTTGTGAGCCATATGAGTAAGTTGTTACCTAGTAAGAGGTACCAAGATGATTATAAAGGTCTCTTGTAAGAGATGATAATGTTCATAATAAACCAAGAAATGGAAACTCAGTAATTTGATAATAATAACAAAAGGATATAAGAATAATAATAATGAAATCATGATCATACATGTTTTTGAATATGCTGAAAGGGGAAGAGAGGAATACTTGTATTACATAAAGAATGTGATTAAGTATGATGACATGGCCAAAGTTTAATGCTTGTAATCAGGATTGGTTAAAGTCCAATACCTGGTAGAGGCATGAAGCCTGTAATCAGGATTGGTTAAAGTCCAATACATATTAGAGGCATGAAGCCTGTAATCATGATTGGTTATAGTCCAATGCCTGGCTGTGTAATTAGGATTGGTTAGAGTCCAATGCCTGGCTATGTAATCAGGATTGGTTAGAGTCCAATGCTTGGCTATGTAATCAGGATTGGTTAAAGTCCAATACATGGCAGTGGCATGAAGCCTGTAATCAAGATTGGTTAAAGTCCAATACCTGGTAGAGGCATGAAGCCTATAATCATGATTGGTTAGAGTCCAATGCCTGGCTGTGTAATCAGGACTGGTTAGAGTCCAATGCTTGGCTGTGTAATCAGGATTGGTTAGAGTCCAATGCTTGGATGTGTAATCAGGATTGGTTAGAGTCCAATGACTGGCTATGTAATCAGGATTGGTTAAAGTCCAATACCTGGCAGAGGCATGAAGCATGTAATCAGGATTGGTTAAAGTCCAATACATGGCAGAGGCATGAAGCCTGTAATTAGGATTGGTTAGAGTCCAATGCCTGGCTATGTAATCAGGATTGGTTAAAGTCCAATGCCTGGTTGTGTAATCAGGATTGGTTAGAGTCCAATGCCTGGTTGTGTAATCAGGATTGGTAGAGTCCAATGCCTGGCTGTGAAATCAGGATTGACATGGTCCAATACCTGGCAAAGGTATGAAGCCTATAACTAAAGGATTGGCATAGTCCAATGCCTAGATAGAATATGATGATGTGTACTCTTATGTCTGGTATAATTCAATATCTGTTTAGTAGATTGGGTAAGGCCAACAGATGGAAAAAAGAATAAATCATGGGTGACATATTAGGATAATAAGGAAAAGCTTGAGATGTTGAAATGATATGATAGATAAATGATATACATGTTCTTCCTATTCCTTATAAAGAGAATAGATGATTTACTATTCTATCATAGACATTTGAAATACTTTAAAAGATGATAATGATCTAAAATGCTTATCCTCTTCTCAGTTTTATATTATTAAACTGCAATAATAATGTTTTTGGCGGAGAGTTATATCTCTCGCTGGGGCAATTTTCAACTGTCTCACCCCTGTGGAATTAAACATTTTTTAGGCAGAAGAGCACGGAGGAGTTTGAGAATATCTTGCCGAGGAAGAACATCAGAATCAGTAAGGACAACAATGACAGCTCAGGTTGAGTGTACTATTTGTCGTGTCTTGTAAATAAAAGTCTTATGTGTCATCTCTGTACTCTCAGGTCCTCAGAGTTAGTAGTTTGAACTTTAATGAATCAATATGAGATTTTGTCTTAATGCCTTGAGGTTTTTATGCTACCTATATATAGTTTTAACAGAGCAGTTGATGTTTGTAACCCTCGAGAAGGAATGGTACAGGATATGTACTTATGAACCAGGATGTAAATAAAATACATTGGTTCTTGTTCAAAGAGTTTTCCCTGTGTTTGGATCTCTTTGTAAATCATTTTAATTTTTAGTGATTTTCAGTAATCCGCTGCTAATGAATGCTTTTTTTTAAGTAAATCATGTTTTCTTCGAACGGTTAGTATCAATTAGTGATGAGTTATTGTGTAATTTTAAAAAAATCATTAGTATCGTTGCAACATCATTGTTTAAAAAAGCAAACACGTGACAAGAATAGCAATTAAAATATACTTTTTAGTTGGTTTGGAAGTTTCCAAATACGAAAAAGAAATACGTTGAAGTGAATATGAGAACAAAACCTTTGTTTTCTAACATTAGCACGTTCTGATTAATTAATTTCTATACACACATCGGTAAGAGATGGACTAGTAGAATGTGATATTTAAAACAAAATCACAACCTAGTGACTGAGTGTGTTGCAATCATTAATCAATAATTTTTTATATTGTGGCTCCTATTGGTTTGTTGTAACTAGAGTTTTTAAGGAAGTTATTTTTCTAGAATTGAAGTCCAGTTCCTGGACATTGAGTTCAAGCGACTAGTTTAATAATTGAGTTTTTAACAGAAGTTGCTCTATCTGATTTAGTCTCTGCATTCTTGTTTCTTATATATATTTTTATCTTGTTTTCTAGAAGAAACACATTCAATAGAACAAACGTAGAGTACTATTTTGCCTCTAGATTTGCACAGTCGTGTATAAATAGATTGTTCAATGTCAGTAAATGTTCGATAATAGTTGTATTAATTTAATCCATCTAACAACTACTTCCCGTCACTTGGATGCATATGCGATAGATTTTATACACTACTATAGAAATGGATAGTAATGTCACATTTAGATGTATCAGTTGTATACAAGAAACCGACGCGTAAGCCATACAACGTCGGTTGAATACAAAAACCGACATCTATATGTGAAGAGCGACCAGACACGGGTATCACTTTTTATTTAGCATTTGTTCCTCAATAAGAAACTGATGCCTAAAATCACCCGCCAAATCCGAATTTTCCAGTGAAAAATATTACCTCCAAAATTTAACATGTGGCGTCGGTTGTTGACAATTTAATCGACGACTAAAGATTTTTCGCGAGACAGAAATCGAGCCCATTTTTATCGTCGGGTTTCTTGCAATAATTGACGCTGATGTATTTTTGCACGCTATCCCGCAAAAATTTTCACCCCCCTCTGGCGTCGGTTTGCTATGAAAATCGAAGACTATGGTCATAATTCGAGAACATTTTTTTTGTCGGCATATATAGATAGACGTCGGTTTTTCTAGTTGAAACCGATGACTATCATTGAACATAGGTGTCAGTTTTTTGTGGTAACCGACGCCTTTTTTTAAGCGTCGGTTGTTTTAAATAACCGACATTTATTGTTAACTTAATAGCACCCACGCGAGCCAGAATCTTCCCCTTTCTCTATTTCATTCCCGACTATTGAGGTTAGGTCTCTGGCGATTTCTCTCCGCCGCCGATCTCTCTGTCGCCGTTGCGTCTGCCCTGCTGCCGCTACACCTACCGCTGCTTCTGGAGCTCGCTGACCGCCACTACTGGACCGCCGCTTCTGGATCTCACCGGCTGCTGCTACTAGAGCTCTCACCGCCACTGTTAGAGGTATGCCACCACTTCTCTCCTACTTCTCCGCCCCTGCTATTGAAAGGTGTGCTTCCTCCACTACTATGCACCGCAACTATATGAATGTCTAGTTGTGTATACATGGGAGTTATCAGGAACACCTAAATGAATGTCTAGTTGCGTATCTAATTTGGATGTATATGATGAACCCAGATTTAGAGAGGACATGCTATAGTATATTCTTAGTATGGTGAAATATTCTCAACCTTGTGTATCACATGGGATTCATATCCTCAATACAAGGGGATCCAATGCATATAATGCCTTAAATGGAAGACTCGAATGATATAAAATCCCATGAAAGTAGGTAGAAACCACTTATATTCAGATCTTAATAATTCCATGAAGTGCACATTATCTTACTCTGGAAAAGTATGTGTATAATGTGGGATTAGTTCCATATAATGGTTCTATTTTAGTAAGTCTATTCCCAAGGTCTGTGTGTGATAGAAAATCTCTTTACTCTATGTCAAGTTCAAATTTTACTCACAATTATAAATGTATAGTCACTCTCCTAAACTAGAATTTCCTTTCGGTCTAACTTTCTTGATGAGACTTATTCCAACTGAACTCCTATATCACGCACAATGACATTTCCTAATTGAACCCTAGGTTTCTCAAGTCAAATGTGATTTTGAGGTTTTTTACCCATACATTATAATTATCATTATAACAATCTGGAAAAATGTTGCTTTTATTATATATTAGGCATGCTACTTAATTTTCTATGGTATAACTACCACGATTTTTGTTACAAATATCTTAATATTAGGCTAAGGACATGTTTTTGTTGTGAAATGTTGAGTTTTTTGCTATGTTCTACCCACTACAATTTGTGTTATAAAATAATACATTGATTAATTTAGGAAGCATTGATATGTAGTTATCGCTGTCCACAAGTGTTTTTATAAGAAAATTGTGTGTTGAATGGGGTTGTGAACAAGGGACTGGTGTTATATTTTGTTGGCCTAGAAACCCATCCAAGATTTACTCATTAGGAGTAAATCTTGGATAGTCCCGGATTTGGGACTGTTCTTGAATACCTAATCTCACTTAGGGTGTAAGTGTATAATGTCTTATGAAGGGTTTGACATAAATGGATTCTCATATTACACAAAGTGTCAAGATGATAAGTGTGTCGTCCAAAATAGTGGGGTCACCCTTCAAGCGTCTTCATTGTTTTTTGCAAGTGCAAAGGATAAGAGTCCACGTGAAGCTAAAATGTCATATTACAGTGTTATTGAAGACATATGAGAGTTTGACTACGTAGATTTCAGAATTCTGCTATTTAAATGTAATTGGGTTGATAACACCAAAGGAGTTATAGTGGATGAATTGGGTTTCACATTAGTGAACTTTGAAAAGATTGGTGAGAAGGGTGAACCATTCATATTGGCATCACAGGCGAAACAAGTATTTTATATCGATGATCCTACAAATGATAAATGGTCAGTTGTTCTTCATGGTAAAAGAATGTTCATTGAATATCATATAGATGAAGAAGAGTACTAGGATAAGTATGATGACTCCAGTCCATTCTCAGTTGGGTTGCCAACACCACCAAATATTGAATCTAATGATGACTTGTATGTGTGTGGAGATCACAACGAAGGATTGTTAATTGATAAAAGATCACAATATTAGAGGCATGCATGTTTATATTTTTTATATGTTTTATTTTTCTGAAACTTTACAATCTGAATGTGAACTTTACAATGTGAATTACTTTACAATGTGAATGTAAACTTTACAACTTTACAATGTGAACTTTACAATGTGAATGTGAACTTTTAGATGGCTAAGCATTCTCCTGATGACCGTGCTAATGATTATCGTGAGGGTGAGGACGTCAGTGTGCCGCCTCACAATGTAAGTTTTAAAAATATATCCCTAAGGTTTCTATCTATATGTTCATTTATAATTTTATCTTGTAAGTGTGTTTTTTTGTCAAATTTTAGGTTGGTGACGTACCCCCTGAAGAAATTGGTGCACTTGACGAGCAGCAAAAAAAATTGAGAAAGTGAGGGGCATCAAAATGATGAACAAGTTACTACAACAAAGGGGCAATGGACCCAAACTGGCTGTGGATTTTGATCATGTAGGAAATCCAGTTGGAGTGAACTGCAACTCATTTATTTCATATCTTGGGGTTCTTATTCACATCCATTGTAGTCCTATTTTTGAATCCTGGCATAAAGTTCCTAAGGCGAAGAAAGGCTTAGTATGGAAGGAACTATGCGTGAGTTATTATTATTTGCAATTCTATTTTTGTAGATTACTAATTTTTAGGATACTAGTTAATAGAAATTCTATTTTGCATAGTATATTTGATCTGGATGAAAAGCTACAATGTAAATATGTGATGCAATGCTATGGGAGGGTCCTAATGAACTATAGGACAAATCTCACCCAAGATTACATATGTGATACTCAGAAGAGGTTCTTGATTGATTTCCAATTCTAAACATTAATCACTTTTTGACTAACTCTACACTAATAATTTTTGTTTGTATTCTCTTTAAAAAATAAATTTAGGTAGAAGGCAGCCACTGAGCAATGGAACTACCTAGACACCAAAGACCAGGAGGAGTTTGTTACCCAAAGAAAAATGGATGAATTCAAGGTATTAAGAACCACTCCCAATTTAATTAATATACGTTCTTATGTATTCACCTATTCAAGATTAACCTTTAGTGTTACTAACCAAATCAATGTGCTTACTAACAAGGCTATCCGTGATGCTCAAAGAGCAAGGCGTGCACTGAATGTGCATGACCACATAATGGGTCCAAGAGGCTATGCAGGCGTTCGCTAAAGACTACAAGATGAGTCTACTACTTAGTTTGCTGCTACTTAGGAGTCCTCTACTGTTGGTCCCTCACCTCTACCTCGCCATGCTATGTGGATAGCTGGGAGGCAAAACAAGAAGGGAGATATAACGAAGCCCGCAACTGTTGAGGTGGCTGCAAAAATGGTAAAATTTATCTCTTAGAGCAATCGATCGATATTGATTATTGTTATGTTTACTTACCAATTTCTGTTGATGTCGATTAGCGGGAGTTGAATGAGCAGAGGAAGGAAGGCAAGTTCATCCCCGAGGGCACAAGGGATGAATTGATAGTTGCTCTGGGTAACCCAGAGCATCCTAGACATGTTAGGGGTGTAGGTACTTGTGTGGGCATCAAAGCGTTCTTTGGTCCATCACAACACAAACCAGTCCCAAGAGCGGGACTTTCACAAGCTGAGGTAAATTATTCTTTTTTTAGAATGTTATTGTGAAAGAGAATTCAATCATCAGAAGCTAGCATTTCTTTTGTCCATGTATAGGTAGATCAATTAATTGAAAGGAGAGTCGAGGAAACACTTGATAAGAGAGTCAATGAAGCAATTAGCAAGTGGCAGGTGTCTCAGACTGCCACTCATACAGTATCTATGGCGGGCCGCTCTTCTCCTACTGTAGAGGTTGGGAGTAATCATGTAGACCCACCACCTAGTACGTCCGTTGTAAGTATTTTATGACATATATAGTAGCTAGTCTTTTTAAGATGATATGTTTATGTATATATGTATATAACATTCTTTACGTAAATTTGTAGGGGTTGAAGCCATGCCGTCTAAGAAATCAAGCATATATCATTGCATAGGCATAGGGTTACCCAACCCTTCCAGGGAAGATGTTTCATGGGACTACAGTACCAACTGGTGTGGTGCGTGTGAGCCCGATACATATACTCCCTAATTGAAGGGATCTTCTACTGCCATATACCCACTCAGATTCTGAAACGCTTGGTGAGGCAGAAGGTAGAGTGATAATGTGGCCCAAAGCAGATGGCGTCTATACTAATATTGTATGGTAAATTTACATTACGTTAATTTGTTAGTGTGTATATATATGAGTCAATTGATCTGAAATTATATATACAGGTCAAAAGGAAGACACCCACTACATCTCGGCCTCCACCTCCACCTCCTAAAGTACTAAGTTGGCTTCCAAGGGACCTACACACCTCGTTAGGTCCTAATTGTAGTGGTATGGCAGTATGGATAGGCGAACATGATTCAAATTTCCCTATAAATGTCACTATTCCGGAGGATGTTGTAGGTCAATCATACGATAACAATCTATTTATACAAGTTTTGCATACGTAGTAATGCATACGTAATACAAGTTTTGCATACACATTAATGCATACGTATTAATGCAGGTCAATCATATGATAACAAGCTATTTATACAAGATATTTTGGAGTTGTTTCATTATGATTGGCTGAACACATCTATGATAGAGTTGTGGATATGGTGAGATCTTGTTTATACATATGTATACCTTATTTTATATACGGTGATCTGGTTTCTTATATATTAATGCATACGTAATACATGTTTTGCAGCCACTTACACATTATATGTACAGATTTTGTATTTTCCCATGTGGGATTTTTGGTTCCATCTTTGATTAGTCTTGTAGATATAGACCCTTCTTCAGTTACTTCATATTGCTGTGTTGATTTTGAATATATTGGTAAAAATAAGAAGACGGTGATAATATCTCCATTCAATGTCGAGTAAGTTTACTTTGCTTATAATTTGGACTTAAGAAAATTACATTTTTATTGTGGATTTTGAGTTATTAATTTTTTACTTTTTTACCTATAGTGGTAGGCATTGGGAGTTACTAGTTATTGTCCCCAAGACGTTCACTATCTATTATCTAGATCTTGTGGGGAACGAATTGAATACATTATATGGACACATAACGAAAAGGCCATTATTCCAATGAGAAATATTTCATATTTTTATATCCGTTAATATCTGGTATTACATTACTATTTAATTATGCAACTTAATGTGCTACATTAACATGTAGGGCTTTATAAGAGTTCATAAAAGCTGGAGGAAAGGTCCCCAGGAAAAAGAATCAGCCACTAATTTGGGAGAATGTGAATGTAATTTCCCGACTCCAATGTATATATTATTTATGTGAACTGTGCTTATTTGTATTTTTGAATATTTTGTATGTTTCAATTTATTGTTTGCTACACAAGACAACGGCTGGGCATGTGCCTACTATGTGATGCGACTTATGGACCTAATCATCAAATATGCCGCAATGGAAATCGATACTATACATAAGGTATTATATATAGTCTCATTAGATAATATGAAATATATCAATCTTATTATATATTATTAATTATATGTATACATCATTCTCTTTACAGGTGTTTAAAACTGACTTCAGTACAGGTGGAACGTTATTAGATGTACATACTCCCTATACGAGGAAGGAATTAGATGTTGTAAGAGAAGAATGGGAAAAATCCCTACAAGTAGTGGGAATTTTTAAATATAATTGGGTATCTGTTGACAATGATGACAATGATGAATAAAGAATGATATTTCAAAACGTTGTTCTCATAATTATTTTTGTGTGAATGTGAATGACTTTTTCGAAATTGTCATATGTGTGAATGTGAATGACTTTTTCTGATCAATACATGAATGTCTGAATGTGAAAAGAGATGAAATGAATGGAACTGAATGTGAATGTGAATGACTTTGCAGGTTTCTACATATATCCGATCAATACATGTGTCTAAATGTGAATAACTTTGCAGGTTTGTGGCCCGTTGTTGGCTGATATCAATGGATGTTGTAAACCTACAGTTCAAAACTGAACTGTAGGTTTTGCATCCTACTGACCAGCCATACAGTAGGCCTGCAAACTGATAAGAAAAAAAATCAGAACATAGGCATCAGTTATTTGTATAAAACCAACAACAAAGACATACAACGTCAGTTATTAGCAAAAAATAGACATCTCTTCCATGGCTGGTGTCGGTTATCTGTAAGAACCGACACCTATTGTGGCTAGGTACCACGGACATGTTGGGAAGCACGGCCATGTTGGCAGGGATATGGCGTCGATTATTGTTTAATAACTGACGCATTTAACCATGATATAGTGTCAGTTTTCTTTACTAATCGACGCTTATAGTTCCCTTGCTGTTGCGTTTTCGGTGGCGGGAAGGATTATGGCGTCGGTGTTTCTTTAATAACGGGCGTCTTTGATCATGATATAGTGTTGGTTTTTGTTAAGAACTGACGCTTATAGTTCCCTTGCTGGTGTATTTTCGGTGGCGGTAAGGGTTATGGCGTCAGTTAGAAACTGACCCTGAAGGTTTTGACCTTTAGTGGCACCTACTTAGGTGTCGCTTGGAAACCGACGCTAAAGGCTCTAAATAACCGACGCCAAAGGCCTTTTCTGTAGTAGTGATAATTGTGAAGGAGCCTTTCTTAGTTAAACATTCAAAAGAAGACTAGAAAAATAATTTATACAATGACAACAAGTTATGAAAGACAATAGTAATATGTCATTGAGTAAGAACGTATGCGAGTCAGCAACTAGGGTAAGAATGAGTGAAGAGATTTTCAATCCACTCAGCAAACTAATCTTTCCCCTGCAACTTAGCCACTAAAGTCTGCTATAACATCCCAGGATTTGAGGCCTCAGATAAAAAACTCTTAAAAGGAATGATTGGACTACCCATATCACCAAGGTGCACCTCCTTTTCCGGGAGCCCATCACTAAAGAACTCCATAGTTAAGCATGCCCAGCTTGGAGTAGTACTAGGATGGGTGACCAGTCGGGAAGTTGATCCTGGCTTGCGCGTCAGTGAGGACAAAGTGCGCAGTTAAGGCTAGTGGTGGTCTGTGGGGCCAGTCGTCATTCCTGAAACTCTACTAGAGCCTAGGGCAGTGGGCCCAGACATTACAAATGGTATCAGAGCCAATTCCCCTCCAGTAGGTGGGGCCCACATGGACATGGCATGCCAGTCTTGAGCCGTGCACTCCAGGAATGTAGGAAAGGGTTGTCCATGGTTGACATAGCCACCCTTGTGCTGGTATTCCGTGATCAGGGAGCTGGGTGTCCATGGGCCATTGTGGGTTTGCACTGAAATGGGGAAGAGATTATGAGGCCTTATAGTTGAGCCTTGACGAGGATGTCAAGAGTCAAAGTGGGGGAGATTGTAACATCCCAGGATTTGAGGCCTCAGATAAAACACTCTTAAAAGGAATGATTGGACTACCCATATCACCAAGGTGCACCTCCTTTTCTGGGAGCCCATCACTAAAGAACTCCATAGTTAAGCATGCTCATCTTGGAGTAGTACTAGGATTGGTGACCAGTCGGGAAGTTGATCCTGGCTTGCGCGTCAGTGAGGACAAAGTGCGCAGTTAAGGCTAGTGGTGGTGTGTGGGGCCAGTTGTCATTCCTCAAACTCTACTAGAGCCTAGGAAAGTGGGCTCAGGCATTACATCTGCAATGAAAGATGCCAAGTTCAAACCAGAATTATATATATAACACTTGAACCTCCGTTGTCAGTTCTGGATTGTCCTGTATGGATGGTCTTTCAGGGGGAAGAGCAAGGATCCTTCTCGGTTCTTGCCTCGTGCCTGTGGTTGTCAGTGAAATGTTTGGTGCCGGCTACAGCAACATGATAGAAAGAGTTGTCGTGGTCCTCATGGATGTCTGCAGATTAGGAGAAGCGGAGTCTGCGGACAAGGAGAACAAGAGGCACCAAATGTACATGATGGCAAGAGGCGTCATGGACTTCTGTGGAGGAGCAGCACTGCCGCTGTAGTAGAATCTGCCAAACATGAACAAGCAGAACGAATGGGATTGGGGAGCGTAACTGTTGAAGGGTTAGAGGAAGTCACAAATGGCACAAATTGGGATTTTAAAACAACAAGAGATATTTAGAAAAATAAAATTATGGCCCCCCACTTTGTTGGGCCTGCTGGTCGTCGCCCAGGTTGGCCCCCCCCAATGGGCTGGCCCTGGTTGCGTGAGACCTTGCTGATGCTTATCTTTCTCTCTCCTAATTACTTTGATGTGCAAGCCTTCTCATCCATGTGGTTCCTTCCTTTTGTTGTTTCTTTTGTAGGTTACAAGATGGGATCTTATTTAAGGATGATATGTTCAAGTTCGTGGGATGGCTGAGAGACAATGGGGAGTTTGGAGGTGATATTAGGCATTACATTGGAGTTGGAGGGTGGTTCCAATTGTGTGTTTCTTTAAAGGGCGGTGTTGGAAGACAAGGAGATTCAAAAGTAGGGTGGACTTTTTTCAGGAGTTGGAGGCAGTTTAAGAAGATGATTCAATGTGTTTGAGTAGGCTTGGGTGGTGGTTTTGGTGGATGATCTGGGATGGCCTCTGGTGGAGGACCACAATGTGGTGTAGGATGCAAATTAAGAGGTGGTTTTGGTGGAGGAGGTGGTTTTGTGGAGGAGTTGGAGTGGTACGAGAGGAGCAAGAAGTGGTGATAGACTTTGTTTATTGGTAGACATGGTGGAGCATCTACAGGTGGTCTTAGTGGAGGATCTTGAGTGGTGTAGGAGGAGTGGGAAGTGGTTTTGGTGGTAGAAATGGTAGAGCATCTGTAGGTCGAGAAGGGGGGAGGAAATTTGAGTGTGGTCATGGTTTTAAGAGTTGGAGGTCGTGTTGGGGGTGTAGATGTTGGTGGATCTCGGGGACCCTAGTTATGGCCATGGTGGAGTAGTTGGTGTTGGCGGTGACTACTATGGATAAGTTAGAGGTAGCACATGCATAGGTGATGCAGGAGGAGAACATGGTAGTAGACATGGATTAGAATATCTCAGGCAACTTAGATAGTTGAGTTTGAGGTGGAACTGGTGGAAATGAGGATGATCAAGCTTTAGTGGGGGTGCGGGAGAGGGTGTTGTTGCCACCCTAGTGTAGGTGTTAGAGGTAGTTTAGGGGATGATGTTAGATAATGGTGCCTGCTTATGTGGTGGCGTGAGTCTAGGCATCATCTAGTGGTGGTTTTAGAACTAGTGAAGGTTCCTATGTTTGAGGTGGTTTTGGAGGTGGTAGGAGTTTTTGACAGAGGTGAATGAGATAGCAATGAAGGAGGCTGAAGCAACAATAGAGGAGGATCTAGTGGTGGTGAAGTTGGTGGATGCAACATTGAAAAAGATGGGGGTTTTGGCTGAGGTGGATGAGAGTGTGATGGAGTTGGATGATTCGGTAGTAGTGGTGGTGCGAGTGGTGGATGAAAGGAGGGTGGTGGTGGGTTTGTGTAATGCCAGATCCCACTACCCATAGCTTTAGTATAATTTCATGAATGACGAGTGATTCCATAGACTACTATAGGCCTTGATTATGCACTTTGTCCTCACTCACGCACAAGTGAAGATCAACATCTTGATTGGTCACCCGTCCTAGTACTACTCTGGGTTGATCACACTTAGCTACTAATTTCTTAGTGACGGTATCCTTGAAAAGAAGGTGCACCTTGGTGATATGGATAGTATAACAATTTCTTTTAAAATCATATTATTCAAGGCCTTAAATACTAGATGTAACAATCTTCCCCACTTGGACTCTTGAAATGCTCATCAAGGCTCAACTATGTGGCCCCACAATCTTTTCCCATTTTAGTGAAGACCCAAATGGACCATGTACATCCAACTCCTGATCACGACTACCAATGTAAGGGTGGCTCCTTCACCATGGATAGAGTTGTCCAACATGCATGAACTACATGACTCAAAAACTGACATGCCACAGGACCAATTGTGTCCCACCTATTAGAGGGGAGTTGGATTTGATATCATTTATAATTCCCCACTACCCAAGGCTCTAGTAGAGTTTTAGGAATGACGAATGGTCCCATAGACCCTTATTGAAATAAGAGTTATACATTGTCCATATTTTGATGATGACTTAACCATTCCATTCTTATGTATCTAATATGTCTATTTGAGATTGATTTCAGGTATTGGGTACATGAAAAGGATCAATTCAATCAAGCCATATCTTGATCAAGTTCAAGTCAAAAGCAATGTAAATGCACTTTTGTGGAAAATGACCTAAATCACTTAGGACAATTTTTTTAATCATCTGTATTGATGCTATGACTTGTAACTAAGATGAGAAAAAATCAAGAGCACTTAATTTTAATGTTTGACCACTTTAATGACATTATTCCAAAATACATCATAGAATGTTTGACCGCCCGAGTTTTCCTC
Source organism: Alisma plantago-aquatica (assembly GCA_963693085.1). Classification (NCBI taxonomy): domain Eukaryota; kingdom Viridiplantae; phylum Streptophyta; class Magnoliopsida; order Alismatales; family Alismataceae; genus Alisma; species Alisma plantago-aquatica. Next base: position 1,618,479,545 of record OY856409.1, on the reverse strand, counting down.
CTAGAAACTTGATTGACGCCTAGGATGGGTCTTGGCAAATGTTCACGGTCGTGTGAGTTTACCTTAGGATAAACTCTGCCGACACCCAGCACTGGAAAACTAATTTTAATCCATCGGTCAAATTTCATCCAGGATAAATTTGTCCAACAACTCAAAATTAGCTTGCATAGTGTTATCGGCCAAGTTACCTTTATAGAAACTCAATTGACTAGACTGTACAGAATGTACAGAAAAAATGATTCTAGTTGTTGAAGTGTTGCAAACATCAAACATAGATTCATTGTAACACCCCCAAATGGCTAGATTTCATTGCCAAGTGCTTCTAGTGGCTAGTGGACATCCCCAACTATAAATAGGACCCCTTAGAATTCATTCTAAGTTTGCTCCTTTATGCTATTCAAGCTCCTAGCTATAGTTTAGTGCTTTTTGTCCACGAGATCCCCTTTCTCTCTCTTGCTTATAAATCCAAACTTCCATATGAGTGAGATAGCCAATGGGTGAAAGAGCTACCCATTGTAATCTTATGAAGCTCTCAATCTTTGCTTCTTCTAACCCCTTTCTTCAAGCTATGTTGGTGAAAGCTTCTCCAAGTTGAAGGACAAGGTGAGGCTGAAGATCCTTGAGATGAGTGAGTAATTTCTTCAAGACAAAAGACTTATTGCAAGAAGGGGAGCTCCTTGATGAAGGTGTCCATCTCCTTGCAAAAGTGGGTAAGCCCTTGTAGAGGTCAAAAACTCTTGCTCAAAGGATAGGTAAGACCTTGTATAGTTTATTATCTCCTTTTGATCCTTAAAAAGGAAGGCTTTGTATCCTTTCCCTACAAAAGAAAGGTCTTATCGTATGTCTTATAATGAAATATAAGTATTCAATGGTTGCAAAACCTAGAGCTTGACCTCTCTAGGTAGTGTAATGACTTTCTCCAAGTTTGGAGATTGGAACCACTCTAAATAGTTTGTTCTTGTGCTTGTTCAATCTCTCTCACCCTTTCTATGTATATTTAGTTGAACATCAAATTCTATATTTGCAATCCTACTTCTTGAAGTAAATTGAAGGCTTAATCGATTTTGTTCAAGTGCTTTTTAGCTCTATTCACCCCTCCGCTAGAGCCCTTTGATCCAACAAGTGGTATCAGAACCACAGTTTTCTCTTAAAAGACCTCCCACAAGACGAGAAGATGGGTGACAACCTCTTAGGTTCTCTCAACTTGGAGGGTGGATTCTCCATGAGGCCTCCAATATTTGATGACACAAACTTCCTTGATTATAAATGACATATGAAGTTCTACTTGCAAGAAATGAGTTACGACATGTGGAAAGTAGTCATCCTTCCCTACACGGAGCCGGCCGAAGATATATCCACTTGGGATGAAGTGACTCTAAAGAAGGCACAACTAAATGCAAAGGCCATAAGAATCATTTATGCAGCCATCACCCCTTCTAAGTTCAATCGAGTCTCTTCTTGCGATACATCCCATGAGATATGGAAGAAGCTTTGCATCACCTATGAAGGAACCAAACAAATCATGGAGTCCAACATCTACATGCTCAAAGGTCTCCTTGAAACTTCAAGATGGGGAAGAAGGAGAGAGTTGTTGAGATGTACTCAAGACTCAACATTGTCATCAATGGACTTGCTTCTTTGCGCCATCGTATGGATAGAGAGACCATCAAGTCCAAGATCCTTAGGTATCTTCCTAAAAGGTGGGAATCCAAGGTGACTTCTATTGAAGAAATAAGAAGCCTTAGTGACATTTCCACCAAAGAGCTCATTGGAAATCTTCAATCCTATAAGCCTAGACTTGATGACCAAAAGGAATATGAGAAGAAATAAGAGAAGGGTCAAAGAAGACCAAGGATAGTGCATTCAAAACTCAAGTGGAGGCAATTGTTCTCTAATAACAACTTGCTTTTTGTCCTACTCCTCATCCCTCAAGTGAATATGAAGCCCCAAGTGATCATGAGGCTAACTACTCCAAGGGAAATCAGTTCAAGAGAAAGTCCTCCTCCTCTACTCGAAGGTCCTATGAATGTGGCCAAAAAGGAAACTACAAGAACGTGATTACCCCAAGGCAAAGAAGTCCTACCATAAGAGAAACTCCAAGAAGGATGGCACAAGTAGCATGGCAAGTACAAGAAGAAGAACAAGAAAGAAAGAATAAGAAAATGCGCAACCCATGCCGCATGGAAGGAGTCTTTTTCTAGTGATTCCAGTTCCAATGAGGGAGAATGTCACCTTTCTCTCATGGCCTCTACTAGTGAAGATATAGGTGAGGTAAGTGAGGTAAGTGAAGAAATCTTGAATGAGTTATATAAAGAAGCCCTCATTCGTATGCTTAATGCTTCCCACTCTTCTTATTCTGAATGCAAATCTAAGAAGAAGAGGTTAGATAAAATTATTGATGACTTTATGCTAAAATTGAGTTTCTTCAGTAAAATGAAAAGTTCATCTTCATAACATTGATTCTTTGTAAGGCCAATTTCTTGATCTTGAGATCCAATACAATTGATTTGAAGTAGAGAATGGTGCCTATCTTAAAAGCATAGAGAGACTCAAAGATGAAAACCAACATCCCATCAATGAGCTTGTTTTATTAGAACAAGAAATGATAAGCTTGTTACCAAATGTAATGATCTTATACATGCTTGTGATCCTATTAAAGATGAAAATAGGATATATCTTCATGAGCTTATCATGCTTAGAATTGAAAATTCTAGATTTGTTTCTCAATTTAATGATCTTTCATCTAGACCCTTATTTCCAAGTGATGAAGTAGCTAGTTTTTTTTTGAGAAAAAGATTCTTATCTTACTAAAGCCCTCTGTTTGGATGTTGACTTACTTCATACTCAAAATAACCTTGCTAGTTTATCTTATACTATTATTACTCTTACTGATGATAACCAAAATCTTAGAGCTTCCTTGCAAAAGATCCTCAAAGGGAAAAAGTCCCTCAATGAAGTTCTAGATCACTCTACTAAATATAGTGCTAAAAGTGGTTTTGGATAAGAGGGTTCTCCTAAAAGCAAGGGAAAGGGTAAGAAAAATAGCAAGGAACCTCCTATCTTCCATGGAGAGTCATATGGATCTAAGAATCATATGGTTTGTTTGCATTGCAAGAGTGATGATCATTACTATACTTATTGTCCTTACAAAAAGAAGGGGGCCAACCCAAAGATGAAATGGGTCCCCAAGCAAACTCTGGATCCAAAGGATTGAATTGGGCATTGACGTCTTCATTTCTTATAAGTAAAAGGAAAATGGATTTGTGATAGTGGTTTCTCAAAGCATATGACAAGTGAAACCAACTACTTCAACAAGTTCACTAAAAAGAAAGGAGGATCAGTGACTTTTGGTGACAACATCAAAGATAAAGTGATAGGTGAGGGTGATGGAGGTGTTTCACTATACATCAAGAATGTTCTTCCTATGGATGGAATACATCACAAAATAGTTAGTGTTAGCCAATTATGTGATAATGGCTATTTTGTTCCTTTTACCTCACTTGAATGCTTGCTTTAAGATTCCATCTCCTACAATGCTATATATAAGGGAATTAGAAATGGAAATCTTTATGTTATTGTTCTTGATTCTCTTAAGCCTTTTCTTGGTATATGCCTTGTTGTTGATAAGAGTGATGTATCTTTGTGGCATCATAGGCTTAGTCATGTAAATATGCATCATATTATGAAGTTGAGCAAAAAGGAATTGGTCAAAGGACTTCCTAAATTGGACTTTGAGAAGGATGAGGAATGCTAACCATGTACCCAAGGAAAGCAAACCAAATCCTCCTTTAAATATAAAGGAGTCATTAGCATCAAGAGATCTATTGAACTTCTTCATATTGATATACTTGGACCAATGAGAACTCCATCGCCTCATGGTAGTAAGTATTTCCTCATGATTATTGATGAATTTTCTCACTATACTTGGACCTTCATTCTTATTTCAAAAAGTGAGACTCTCGATGTTTTCTCGACTGTTTACAAATGGCTTGAAAAAAGGCTTCTTGTCAGATCATCTCTATATGTAGTGACCCTGGGTGAGAATTTGAAAGTGACGTGTTTGAACATTTTTGTCAGGAATCTGGGTATGCACATAACTTTTCTGCACCTCAGACACCTCAACAAAATGGGGTTGTAGAGATAACAAATATATATTCACAGGAAATGTGTAGGACTATGCTTCTAGCAGATGATACTCCAAAGAAGTTTTAGGATGAAGCCATTAGTACCTCATGTTGTGTGCCAAACCATGTTTCTACTCATCCATCTTTAAAGAAAACCCCCTATGAGTTATGACGTGGTAGAAAGCCTTCCATCGAGTACTTTTATGTTTTTCGGTTGTCCATGTTTTGTTTTAAACACCAAGGATTCTCTCGATAAGTTTGATGTGAAATATTACAAGGCTTTCTTTCTTTTCTATAACACTACTAGTAGAGAATATAGAGTATTTAACATTGAATTGTCTAAAGGTGAAGAATCCATCAATGTTAAATTTGTTGAAATTAACCCCTCTATTTCAAATAATATTGTGCATGATGATGTTGTAGATGAAGTTATTCCTAGATTGAAAGAGCTCAACATCACCAACAAAGGAAAAGAGGTAGTAGTAGATGAAGAATAAAAAGAAGAAGAAAAGAAGGTATTTGTTTTAAACACCAAGGATTCTCTCGATAAGTTTGATGTGAAATATTACAAGGCTTTCTTTCTTGTCTATAACACTACTAGTAAAGAATATAGAGTATTTAACATTGAATTGTCTAAAGTTGAAGAATCCATCAATGTTAAATTTGTTGATACTAACCCCTCTATTTCAAATAATATTGTGCATGATGATGTTGTAAATGAAGTTATTCCTAGATTAAAAGAGCTCAACATCACAAACAAAGGAAAACAGGTAGTAGTAGATGAAGAAGAAAAGAAAGATCCAACTCCCAAGTTTTCCAAAGATCATCCAAAAGAGCTCATCATAGGCAATCCTTTTGAAAGGGTGAAGACACGGGCTGCATTCAACAAAGAACAAGATGACAGTGCCTTCATCTCACAACTTGAGTCAAAGAATGTCAAAGAAGCTCTCAAGGATGATGAATGGATGCTAGCTATGCAAGAGGAGTTAGAGCAGTTTGAAAAGAACAAAGTGTGGACTTTAGTGTGAACACCAAATAATAGGAAGATCATTGGTACCAAGTGGATCTACAACAATAAGCTAGATGAAAGCAGAAAAGTGGTAATCAACAAAGCAAGGTTAATTTCTCAAGGTTACAATCAATAGGAAGGTATTGATTTTAATGAAACTTATACTCCTGTTGCTAGACTTAAATATATTAGAATGTTACTTGCCTTTGCTAGCTATAAGAATATCTCATTTTACCAAATAGAGGAGGAAGTCTATGTGGCTCAACCTCCTGACTTTGAACATGATAAGCTATCTAACAATGTTTACTTATTACAAAAATCTCTCTATGGACTCAAACAATCCCCTAAAACTTGGTATGAGAAATTAAGAACTTTTTTCTAGACAATGGCTATATTATGGGAAAAATCATTCTACTCTATTTCTTAAACACACTTCTAGCAACTTTTTGATCATTCATATTTATGTTGATGTTATTATCTTTGGTAGAAATGATCTTGATCTTTGCAAGGAGTTTAACTCTTAATAAGAGTAAGTTCAAGATAAGCATGATGGAGGAGCTAACTTTCTTCCTTAACTTATAAATCAAGCAAACCAAGGAAGGTAACTTCATCAAACAAGGCAAGTATATAAGTAAACTTTTGAAGCCCTTTGGGATGGAGAAGACCAAGCCTATGGATACCCCCATGTCAAACACCACCAAACTTGATAAAGATGAAGAAGGTGAGAAGGTAGATGAGAAGCTCTATAGAGGTATGATTGGTAGCTTGTTATACTTAATTGTCTCTAGACTTGATATTATGTTTAGTGTTGGCTTGTGTGCTAGATTTCAATCAAGCCCTAGGAAATCTTATCTTATAGACGTTAATAGGATTTTGAGGTATTTAGCCAAAACTGAAAATTTTTGTATATGGTATCCCAAGTGAAAGGACTTTACTCTTACTACTTATAGTGACGTCGATTATGCAGGGTGCTTGATTGATAGAAAGTACACAAGTTGCACTTGCTTCCTCCTAGGACCATGCCTAGTTACTTGGTTCTCAAAGAAACAAGGCACAATGGCTCTTTCAACTAGCGAGGCTGAATACATTGCAGCTGGGAGTTGTTGTACCCAAGTCCCATTGATGAAGCAAATGCTCCAAGACTTCAATGTTCATTACGGTGTTTATTCCATCTTTTGTGATAATAGTAGTGCAATCAATTTTTCTTATAATCCTATATTTTATATTAGAGACAAACATATAGAGATCCCCCATCACTTTCTCTGTGACCACATTACCGAAAAGGATATTTATAACACACATGTGGACACAAAAAATCAATTGTGGACATTTTCAAAAAACCTCTAGCTAGAGAGAAATTTACTTTTATTAGATCAAAATTACTTATCACTGCTCTTGATGATATGATATGATATGCCTCCTAGCTAGATGTTCTCATACGTATATGTTCTTCCTTAATTATTTCCCACCTTATGCTTGCTTAGTGCTAAATATACCTAGTTTTAATGCCTTTTTGCTTGTTTTTGGCTATTTTTCACAAATGCATGTTTTATCACAAAATAGTAACCAATGATCAGTGGAATGTGTCTCAATATGTTCAAAATGCATGAAATGATAGAAAAATAAATTTATATAGCTCTCTAGTGGCCTATAATTAAGTTTCTTATCTTTTGGATAGAATGACATGTCGGCCGAGTTTGTTCTGGGAGAAACTCGACCAAAAATAGGCCAAGGATTGAACAAAACTGCAGTGTCAGCTGAGCTTCCAAACCCAAAAGTTGACCAAAAACACTATTGAGTGGAAAATATATAGGCAATCAACCGAATTTTCTCCCTCTCAACTAGATAAAGTCAACTGAAAGCCACTTTTTCTTATTCATCCTTAAACCCTAGGGCTACCAAATCTCTTGTCTACCCTCTCTAGCCCCAGATTACCTATCCTAGACCCTTTCTACCTTGACCTTGTATCATAGACGGCCTACAGATTGTTCCATCTTCTTAGATTTGTGGTCATTCCATCTCCTTCGACCTCCATGGCCTCAAACCGACCAAAATGGACTGGACCAGCTGGAGTACCTTTGTCCTCTGCCGCTCCAAGGCATGTTTCCTTTGATGGAACCTCTTTCATCTCAACTCAAGATATGAATAGGTATAAGGATCTTCTTCCTAGAAATCCTTTTACCTTATGTGCATTGCTTGAATCTCATAGTGGCTTGAAGGAAGTTGTTGATGTATTCAAAACTCACCACCTTAGTGATTTGTGTGTAGAGTGATTGTGCTACACTAACTCTATGTTTGACACAAAAGTGGTCACAAATTCTATGCTAACCTTACGTGGAACTACACTACCCTTGTGCCGCCACCTAACACCCAAGTTATCTTGACCTCTGCGGGTACCAAGATTACCATCTCCAAGGATTCCTTTAATTCCTACTTCAATGGTATGGACTTCGCAAATACATGGATGACCTCCTATCACAAGTATCTTGACCTTCTCGACCCCAAGAAGTTCTATACATTTTTTGATCTCAAGCCTACCCTCCTTGACATCCACAAGTTTTTAAAGAAACCTGGAGTCCCCTATAGGAAGAAATCCATCCTTCTTTTTTTCCCTCGACATCAAGACGCATCTCATTACATTAGTAGTCAACTGTAATATCCACCCAAAGAAAAACCAAATGTATGTTGTAGAGAACACTATTGGGTTAATGTATAGTCTCTTGAATGATGCCAGAGTCAAATGGGCCCATTACATTCTTCACCACATTACCTATTTTGGCTCATGGAAGAACACCAGTGTTACCCACCCACCTTATCCCCACTTGATTTTTGTTTTATTTGCTCACCATTATGAGAAATCCCTTTTCCATGATCTTGGCTATAAAACAAGTAGGAAAGGTGTTCACATCAGTGAAACCACTGTCAAGAAATCCTTTCACCCCACCTCCTATACCACCCCAGGTGCTTATACCACCATCCACTCCCCTCCACCTCCTCCTAGAGCTGACCATGCCTCTTTCTCGGTGTGAAATGAAACCCTGATGGGCTACATGATACAAAAACAGGTATACAACCTCCAAGTTCAAGACCACATCTACTAGGATTTAGTTTAGATCATGTCAATTATGAACTTATCCTTCACCCATCCCTACCCACCTACCAGCCCTATCTTGGTGCTGGTTGTGCTTCCTATGCATACAGTTTGTTCTACCTAGCCCCACCACCTACTGCTTCCACTTTACCCCCTACCTATGATGGTGGACCTACCACTGCTTCCTCTCAACCTGTTGTCTCCCAGGTTCTTTCTCTTCTAGTTGGATCTGATGCTACCTTCCTTGCTAGCTATGTCGGGGTTTCTATACCCAATTATGAGAAAGCAAAGGCTCTACTTGAGTATGGCATCTCCTGGGAGAGCAAAACCGTAGGTTGCCCGGTCCTCACTTCTTTGTTCTTGATGAGGACACAAAGATGGCTGATGTAGAGGAGGATGATGGTGGTGGTGATGAGGATGAGTATGATGGTGTTGATGGTGATGATGACTCTAATGATGGAGATAATGGTGAGGCTACACCAGGTGCTCTAGATGCACCTTCAGATGAAGATGGGGACTACCATCCAGATGATGATGATGATGATGATGAGTCTATTGACATGGATGCCTTAGATCTTTAGTTCTTGGTATATATGGTTCTCAAATATATCTGTTTTTGTAGACTTTCATTTATTGAACATTTGGGCACTGTATCTGAGGTGTAATATTTTCATATCTTGTTGTTATTTGTTGTTTTGTAGTTTTCATGTAGACAAGACATATCTAGTGTTGTAATATGGTTATATGTACCATAACTCCATGCTTGGCTTTATATAATGAGTTCTTGGTATGTGATTCCATATTTTTATTATGACTCCAGCATGCTTGTTCTCTCTGAGTTTTCTATTTTGGTGCTTGCTATGGTGGTTGCTTGTGAAGTTTGTGTATGTGGATAAGACATGTGTTTTTAGCTCTTCTACCCCCTGCCTTTTTGAAATGACAAAGGGGAAGAGAGAAATGTGATCTCAAGTACTATATGTACTACAAGGGATATATGAGATCTAGTACATATTGAATTGTGATCCTTTTCTAGTTAATTATTTGATATATCATGTGTCTATGTTAAAGGAATCAATAGTATATATGTTATGGTTATGTTTATGGATAAACTAACCATACAGATGAAGGAAAGGAGAAATTAAGGTAAGCATAAATTGAGGGGGAGAAAATTGATATTGTTCATTCATGTACCGACTTACAATTCACAAGGTAAAAGATTAATTTCTAAATCCTTTCTCAATATGTTTAGAATCATTTATCATCTTCAAAACGGGGGAGAATTGTAACACCCAGATTTTCATAACACATGAGCGGAAGCTATATTTTTTTTTCTGGGAGTGTCACAAACATGATAATCATTGCAATAGAAGCAAATGAAACACTTTGCATAATTGGAAAACTGATTCATACATAGTTTTGATAAAGAAAAACAAGTCATATAACATACTCTACTAAGAAGACTATGCATAATAAAATATGTCTAAACTCTGGATCGTCTCGGTAGATGGCACCCCACTAGGCAAGCTTGAAAACTTGCTACATCTTTTCTTATTCTTTAAATCTTCCGCTGCTCCAAACCCTGTGGACATCGCGTCCCCAGCCATGCATTGGGAAAAACAGTCGTTAGAGTAAGTGGCATGAGTATTCTAAAATGTACATTACTGAAGAGCTAACAAGGTTACAAAATATTATTGGACATTATAAAACTGATAGCAAAAGCTGATTAAAATCTGAAAATATAATATCTCTCGACTTCTTTAACTCTTATCTTTCTACTCTATCTTTTCTGGAGACCTATATCATGGGTCTCATGACCTACACCAAAGTGTCTAGGTCATACTTATCTCATCTAAATTTCTCTCATCACACTCCTGGATGAGATTACAGGCATGTTCTAATCTAAAGTATCTTTTACTTACGATTTTTATCTATTTGTGGCCACCATTATACAATAAGTCCTCCTCTGTGACACCGAAGTGTCCTATATGGTGCAACGCACCCTCTGTTGGCACAATGTGCCCTCTGTTGACACTGAAGTGTCCTCTATGGTGCAACGCACCCTCTGTTGGCATAACATGCCCTCTGTGACACCCGCAGTTTCTGGCGCAACGCGCCCTCTGAATCGTCCCGGGACTCTCTGGTGAGGACTTATTATATAATGCATTATGTGAATGTTTCAAATTAATTATCTTACGTCTATCTTTACTAAATACTGAATCTAAACTTATCTGAAACTGAGTACTAAACATGTACTGAATTCTGAATCTGAAATCTAAATCTGAATCTCTGCTCTTTAAAATCTGAACATAATCTATTATAGAATTTGGATATGTATCTCAAATTACAACATATTTGAGATTGGGTCTATAACGCATATCATGTACCTTTTATTCAAAATATGGCTACTCACACAGTGAGTAGTCTAAGTCCGAATCTAAATCTCTTATTCTTGAGTTCTAAACTGAATCTGTTATTGGATTTAATCATGTATCTCATTATCTAGGTAAACTTTATTCTAAAACTCTGATTTGGTAAGATTACTTCATTGTACCAATTATATCACACATGAGTCTAATGTCTTATGAGACGAGATCTGAAATGAGTATAGAAATACTAAATATACAAAAGTAACTTAAGTAATGTGTATAGCAAAAGTATGATTCCTGATTCTTGGCAAGATAACTCATTCTCTGTTAAAACCTCATCAAAATCCGATCTTAATGGACTTAAGTCTTAAAATCATAACCATAGAATAGAAACCTTAGAAAATCTTAACTTGCATCTTAATCATACTCAATTTAATCTCATTAAGTCTGATCTCAAAACATTTGTATGAACTTAAATCTTAAACCTTAAGGTAGAAATCATATAGATTCTCATCGTGCAACTCAATCATGACTTAATATCTCATAATTTGATAATATCATCACAAACTCATGTTACAACATCTTTAATGCCACTAGTACATTTATCCTAGAAATTGGGCCATGGTCTACCATGTGCAACAACCATATTCTCACATAATACTTAACTTTTAAACATCAACCTTATTAAAGAATCTATTTTACTTCTTAATTTCTTAGATCACTACATATATAAGAAACCTTGATGACATGTCCCTATTTGAAATCTCAATACATGGTTACATCTATATTTAAGAGATATGGTAGAACTAGATTTTCTTATCCTTCTTATGAATTTAACTTCATGATCTAGAATCATTCCATGACACATCACTACTTAAAGTATTGAGCATATGAATTTCTACAATCATAAGCACATGAAATATTTCTTACATATTTAACTCAGAATGTAGGACATGAAGGTCTTATCTAAGAAGCATGTAAATGTACTTGATTTGATAAACGTAAATACTCATGGGCATGAACCACTTACCTGTAGCAAGCCGAAAACCTAAATCTGCTCCCAACAGTCTGGATCTATCTCTCTCCTGAAAACAAAATCCCAATGGTTTTTCTTTATTAGATCACATATTCCCTTTAGGTCACATAATTAGGGTCATTAGAGTACTTTTGGTTTATGGCCACATACACTTTCCTAACGTCAAGGTATACTACTATTGTGTCTTTTATATTCTTATAGCTAGCATCATGCGTATTGGAATATTATAGTACCTTGGTATCAATTAATGTTCGGACAAAACTTGAGAGACAAGTTAAAATCACGATTCGGATAGATTTTATATTATTCAATCTTAGCCTCACATTAGAGAACATACATAGTCAGCGATACATACTATTTTAGTATCCACCTAGGTAGTGATTGCTTACGGTTAGACTACTGAATCGTCAGCTGGTTTTCACTTAGAATAGATGGTCGGTATCACTGGATTAATGGCTTCAATTGGCAAGGCTGTACTGGATTCGCAGCAGTATCTTACACATTGCCTTATCATACGGCTGTAGCATATGTACCAGTTCCACTTAATCATACTAGCCATTGCACAGATATACGCACATGCGAGTAGGTTGTAATGATTCAGGATCGACATATGTAGAAGCGGCCACGGTAATCACAGAAACATGTATACACCGGGATATACCGAAACATGTATACACCGGGATATAAGAGAGAGACGAGCAGAAAAAATGATTCCCCAGGTCGATCACTTAACAGTAAGAGGCTGTGATGAAAAGAGCATATCATTGGCCGGACCCAATCGAGCCCTGGGTAGGGATCACGGCCGGCAAGGAGCAGGGATTGCATCCCGCCGTGCCCAAGCGTCAAGGTACAGAGAAGGGAAACCAATGGCTTACAGGTACAAGGTGAGGTTTGCATACTCAGAACACACACACAAGAGGCCAGGCGAGATCATCGTTGAGTTGCAGAACACCTCGCGCGGGCGAACGCAGGAACGAGGCGGCGGCAGCACTAACAACCGGCAGAAAACAGAGTACCTAGCTCGTGAAGATGAAATAGCAAGAGGGTATGTACCTGCCCTCTGGTTGGTTTGAGGGATGGAAAATGTTATGCAGGTCCACGCACGGCTCCTCGTTCGTAGCTGTACGACCGCGATTGGCTGGAGCTTCTGGTCGACGAAGCTTCACGGCAGCACCCACGGGCGGTCTCCAGGATAGGGCGCCTCAGCAACCCGCGACCCAAGAGAAGAACTGCGTCCAGCTTTTGGGACCCAGCAGATGGTGTAAACGTGGCTGATTGAATAGATATGGCGTGAGGATGGAGAACGCCTGTGGCAGCCGGAGGTTGAAGACGATGGTGGGGAGTGAGCTCGGGGATGAAGGAGGGTAAATTGAGGGAAGGGAAACTCTCTCTGACCCTCCTTTGAAAAAAGTTGATGCTCGTAGAGCCAAGACCAGTGCTCAGATATCTACAGCAATGGTGATGGGTGAGGAAGACGGCGGCTGAATTAGGCCTTTTCAGATGGGTTAGAACTAGGGTTTATATAGGGGTTTATATGGTGTGCGCCGCACTCCCGAATCTAAGGCAAAAACCGTTCGGAAAAAGATTAACTACACTGCGAGAAATTCGCTTTCGATCAGCCACAGGAGTCCCAGTCCAACCTGGACTAAGGTAGAAGATGACGCGGACGGTCTGGATCGTGCCCGCGTCCCCCACTGTAGCATCCAATGGTTCAGGAAAGTATCGAAGAACATCAATTGGACAAAAGTGAATATATTCGCCATTATCTTGTTAATTGTGATTATCTAGTCAAATGAACTCGAATCGATCCCAAAATTTGAACAGTTCGTCGTCAAAGGCTCTAGAAAATTCTACCGGAGTTATTTTCCGAGTTTGGTCATTCAATTATTCATTATAATTAAAACAAGGCAAGGCTTAAATATCCCATAACTAATTATTTAAAAGGAATTAGGGTGTGATATTTTGGGGATCGTCTTATTTATATGTTCCCTCTTGATGATAAATTTATCAGGGCATATTATTAACCAAAATACTAATTATTGACCCAATTATAACATGTGACCATAAAGGATATAAAATTTCGAAATTTTGTAAATTAGTACCTGAAAATGAGGATGTTACAAGAATGTTGACCTAAGAGTTATACATTGTCCATATTTTGATGATGACTTAATCATTCAATTCATATGTATCTATTATGTCTATTTGAGATTGATTTTAGGTATTACGTACATGAAAAGAATCAATTCAATCAAGCCCTATCTTGACCAAGTTCAAGTAAAAAGCAATGCACTTTTGTGGAAAATGCCCTAAATCAATTAGGACAATTTTTTTAATAATTTCAATTGACGTTATGACTTGTAACTAAGATGAGAAAAAACCAGGCACACTTAATTTGAATATTTGATCACTTTAATGGCATTTTCCAAAATGCATCACTGGTTGTTTCATTGGCCAAGTTTCCCTCCCAGAAACTCAATCGACACCTAGGATGGGTCTTGGAAAATGTTCAGGTTTGGCAGAGTTTACCTCAGAATAAACTCAAACGACATCCTACACTAACAAACTGATTTTAAACCATTAGTTGAGTTTCATCCACTATAAGCTCGGCCGAAAACTCAAAATTATCTTGTCACATAGTACTACTGGCCGAGTTACCTTTATAGAAACTCGATCGACAGTGTTGTATAGAATGTGCCAAAAAAGTGATTGTTGTCATTGGAGTGTTGCAAACATCAAAAATAGATCCGTTGCAACATACCAAACAAATGTATTTCATTCCCAAGTGCTACTAGTGGCTAGTATACATCCCCAACTATAAATAGGACCCCTTAGACTTCATTCCAAGTTTGCTCGTACATGATATTTAAGCTCCTAGGTATAGTTGAGTGCTTTTTGTCCACTAGAGCCCCTTTCTCTCTCTTTCTTACAAATCCAAACATCCATATGAGTGAGATAGGCTATGTGTAAGAGAGATACTCCATTGTAATATTGTGAACCTCTCAATCTTCTTTTTCCCCAACCCCTTTCTTCAAGCTATTTTGGTGGAAGCGTATGTAAGTTGAAGGAGAAGGTGAAGACTGAAGATCCTTGAGAATAATGGGTAATTCCTTCAAGGAGGAGGATTTATTGCAATAAGTGGTGCTCTTTGGTGAAGGTGTCCAACTCCTTGAAAAAGTGGGTAAGCCCTTATAGAGGTTGAAGACTCATGCTCGAAGGATAGGTAAGACCTTGTGTGGTTTATTGGCTCCTTTTGATCCTTAAAAAGGAAGGCTAGGTATCCTTTCCCTTAAAAAAAGGTCTTATTGTATGTCTTATAATGGAATATAAGTATGCAATGGTTGCAAAATCCTAGAGCTTGACCTCTCTAGGTATTTGACTCGATTTCTCCTAGTTTGGAGATTGGAACCACTCTACATAGCTTGTTATTGTGCTTGCTCAATATCTCTCATCCTTGCTATGTATGTTTAGTTGCACATCAAATTTCATATTTGCAATCCTACTTCCTAAAGTGAATTGAATTTCTAATTGATTTTGTTTAAGTGCTTTTTATCTCTATTCACCCCCTTCTATAGCCCTTTGATCCAACAACCAACACTAGCCTTGACTACACACATTGCCCTCACTCACGTACATGGTGAGATCGACTTCCAAACTGGTCATCCATCATAGAATTACTCTGGGTTGAGCACGCTTATCCACAAAGTTCTTTATTGATGGACTCTCTAAAAAGGAGGTGCATCTTGGTGATATAGATAGTCTAATTATTCCTTTTAAGATCATTTTGTGAGAACTTGTCACACTAAATGAGATTACTTAAAACTCAAAACATGATTGATTACTAATTAACCACATAGCAGAAAAAGGGGATAATTGAAATAAATTAACACTCCAATCATGTTCAAGGACATTTACATAAAAGCCCCACACCTTGCTTGTATTCATATATCATGCCAAGTATCTTTTATAATTGTTCCATGGCATCAAGCAAAACATATATATAGAAGAACATTATCCACAAATACCACATGTACAAACATCAGAATGCTAACACACACTTGAATAGATTGAAACTCCGTATACAAACTTTCTCACCTAGATCTGAGAGAACAGGGATGATTTGAGGACACACTAGACATTTAAACAACCATTTATAAGGTCCATCACAACCACTCCTCCTCTCTACCACGGGTCAGCTTCCACTACTACCAATCACCTAAATAGATATGGTGACCCATGAGGTGAGACCCATGTCCCAACGAGAGATATAAATCTCAATAATGATTATTGATTACAACAAGTTAAGTAATTAAACAAATAGAGCAAATTATATAACATAATAGCACTGCCAGATATAAAACTTCTTGAGAACAATTCTATTCAGAGTCTTATTTGTAGCATTGAAAGATTAACATTATTCCCTGAGATCATGTATAGTTAGCATTATGGGCATAACTATCTTCATGAATCTAACTAGTATCATGAATATAACTAACAATTATTAGAATGTCTAATAGGATAAGCATATTTAACTACATATGCATGTCTAGTAATATAATCATAGCTAACAACATGATATAACTAACATCATAAACATAACCAACAATATTAGTATATCTAACAACATAAGCATGTCTACTTCTTTTTGCACTACACATCATCTATGTGTGAAAAGAGAAAACAAGGGTTATCATCCAATGTGAAGCATTGTGTATAACCCTAATCAGATATACTATGCAGCTAGATTACATATTTAATTAAGCCCTGGGAATTTGAGGTATACCACCCAAATTCCAACTGACCATTGCTTGGTCACAATCAATTCTGTACAAGATCTAGGAGAGCTAGAATCCTAAGATCTCACCCCTCGCTGAGTACGAGTCAACTACAATGACATAACAGTCAAACTAGGAACAACCCAATCTGCCCTTGGTATATAGGTGACGATACTAGTAACCAGGATATACAAACCCTAACATCTGAGGTACAACCACATCTGACCTCAATCACATCACATATACAAATATCCAAGCTACGACCACAACCGTTCTCCTGTCGAGGTATGACCGCAGGCATCCTCAAAAACTAGGAATTAGGATGTCAAGGACACATAGTCTCATGCACCCATGCATACTCTGTTGGGTTTTAGGGGAGACAGAGAAGGCAGCGGAAACAAAAAAATTTTCTCCCCCAACCCATACCGAGGAAATGCGTCAACGTCTATATAATAGGAAAGGATGGTTTGTGGAATCATACCTTGTCCCAAGGCTTGCTCGGCGACAATACCTCGCGCAATGCGCGGTCTTCAACTCCGGTCTTGGACGGTGTCTGTGCAGCTCCTGGTCGCACCGGGACTGACGACTCCTCCTCCTACCGGACTGTCGGATGACAGTTGTCCTCCTAAGCGGCAGTGTCCTCCCGCCTCTGTAGTAGTCCACACGGACCACCTGGAACTCCACTCTCCTTGTCCCACAAGGAAGTGGAAGGAGTCGCACCCTCCTATTGACGTACTAGTCTCCAACACACTCTCCTGCTACCAGTTGCAACTGTAGTTGTCCTTCCCTTGCTGCACCTCCCTTTTGCGGGAAGCACTTGCTCGGGATCTCTCACGGTTACCAAAACTAGAGAGAACGACAACTTCGCAAAGCAACCGGCTTGCATTGAGTTGTACTCTGAGAAGCCCCCAATACCCCTATATATATAGGCGGGTCATGGGACAGGGTTCTCTGTGCCCGACAATATGGGACTAAAGTAGGAGTAGAAGGGTTCGAGAGTTTTCCACAAAAAGCAACCGGTTCGCAACTTGAAATGATCGGTTCACAACTGAACCGATCAGTTCGGCCATTGAGCCGATCGGTTGGACCTGAGCTGATCGTTTGGGGCACTCCAATCGATCGGTTGGTGCCCTGAACCGATCGGTTCATAGTCCTAATCCGGCTCAAAAAGACTTTCCTTGTTTCGTTCCCAATTGGTATCGAATACCAATGTTATTCCCAATCGAATTGGGCAATTTGAAACCAAAGGAAAATTCTTGCCGACATGACTTTTCCCAATTGGTCGGTTGCACCAGTTGAGCGGATCGGTTCAACCCTTGAACCGGTCGTTTCAACCTGGGCATGAGCCGATCGGCCTGGACACTCCAGTCGACCGGTTCAGCAACCTCAGCCGACCGGTTCATCACATGAACTGATCGGTTGGGAGCACAGGTTGGGCAAAATCAGTCAATTGCGATTTCAATCAATCCGATACTCCAATCAATGCGTCCAACACCTTGAACCATACGATATTGATCCATCGACTGATTGAGTGTTTAATTGAACTACTAAACTCCTTTAGTAATCAATCTAAACATTGCTTGTGGACAAAACTCCTCTTCCAGGTTAAATCCTATGTGTGTGACCCTGCAGGTCCATTTCACGTTGGCAGTGAAAGTCCATAACACTTATGACTTCACAAGCAAAGAGCGGTGCCTAGTCACACATCAGTGCTACCCAAGTGATAGTAGAAAGTTGGAGAACAACTTTCATCCTACAATCCGTGAATGGTGTTACAGTGAATGTATAATTCCTTTGTCACTGATATCCCGAATGAACTCAAGGCATGGAACAGTCATCCTGTCAACGTTCATTCACTTTCTTGATCTCAGAGTAGATTGAAGGAGATATGTATGACATCAATATCACATACTGATTCACACATGCGTGCGCACGCCTATCTCAATCCTACTCATCAAGTGGCCTTGGATATCAAACTCCCTCAGGAGGGACAAATCCCATATCTATCACTCACCCCTCAAAAGCCCCATGTGTAAAAGCCACCCAATCATCACCTTTATAACAACCCATGTTTCAGGACTGCATTTGATGATGTCAAAGTGTGCCCAATGACATGTGTTGAGTGTAGTGATTTCAGGTTTAAGAATCACACTCACCACCATCACTGTGAGTACTGACTGTGACTACCATCTCATGGTTCCATGTGTCAAACTCACGGTGGGTCTGTCCGGTACCTTGTTCTCTAACAAGTACCTATGTGTTTGGTTTGATATCTCTATATCATGACTAATGAGATTCTGTCATCAACCAACACCACAATCTAGTCTTGTGTGTCATTGCTGTCTATCTACCTTCCACAATGACATCCGACTAGGGACATAACAAGAATGTACAAACTCTTAGCATCCGTATGATCTCATCGTTCAGGTCCTTAACCTGAAAGCATACATCATTGAGTACTGTCATTCTCTAGACATTCAATATGTTCTATCACTATCTCATATGACTGAACCAGAAAGAATTGGAAGCTTGCCTTTGATGTTTATCAAATCAATCTTAATGTATCCCAACAATCATCCCATGATTGGCTCTCAGGGCATACATACCAACAGACTCCCACTTGTTTCCGCTGCCTTCTCTGTCTCCCCTAAAACCCAACAGTGGTATCAGAGCCACGTCAACTGCTCTATATTTTAGGAATATCGATATGATCGATTTTGGTTTGTCGCCTTTATTTATTGCATACGATGCGAATAATATCGGCTTTATGCATGTCCAATCCTAAATCCACAAATCCCTAATTACATATATGATATGTATTATTAATGCACTTGATACGCATCGCCCTTAAATGAGTTTTGTGGTAGATGTGTGTAGCATGATTATGGCCTATAAACCCCTATCTGTGTGCGGTTGTTTGTGGTTGCTTGCATCTCGGTCTGCGCACCGATCTTCCCTCTCTTATTCCTGATGTAACTCAAAATAATTCGAGATTCTTTCCTACCTTTGCTCCCCCCGAATGTAACTCGGGTTTTCCCTTTTAAAGCAATGTAATAAATAGGATAGATTTTATTTCCTGTTATGTCGAAGACCGGCGAACATCAAGACGACAGCTGAAACGATCGGTTCAAGGCGTGAACCGATCGGTTGACGTTCCAGACGGTCGGTTCAAGGAGTGAACCGATCGGTTGATGACCGGTTCGAGGAGCAAGACGAGTGGGTGGCGGACATGACGAGATGCACGACGACCAGGCGAACCGATCGGTTGGAGGAGCCAACCGATCGGCTGGTGGCACCCAGACGACCGGCTGGAGAGTACAGATCATTCATGTGATGAGTTGATCAACTCGGATGGCAAGGCACAGATGTTCATCTTGTACAGGTTGCATGTGATGTTGACCTAGATGACCGTGATTCCTCTTGGCTCGAGGAATCACATTAGGATGGCCATAATCATCGCTTTTTATCATTTGTGCATGTTTTCTGTGGGATATAGCATGTATATGATACGTACTATGTATTGTGGTGATTGGATATGTATATGTATATAAAACCAAATCCCTCATTAAAATATTAAGTTTTAGATGCCTTCCAAATGTGACACACATGAAAAGCTTGATCGACCAAGTGTGGGCACGCCCAAGCGTGGTGCACCGTCTATCTCGTGGAAGCGTGAAGGATGAATGTGTGGGTCTGCCCAAGCAGGGTGCATATTTCATCGTGTTTGCTTTGGGTCGGACTTAACAAGGTGACCTAGATAGGATCTAGAGCCTTGAGGCATGGAGATGATCATTGCAAGGAGTTGTATATGACATCTTATCAAGAGTTGCATATGATGCAATTGGCAAAAGTTGCCTACCTGAGAGATCTATGTTGTGGGTGACAGCCCAAGCTGGTCCATGACTTAGAGGATTTCAGGATCTTGCCCACTAGAAGGTTGTACGCTGGAATCTTCTGAATTGATGGTGAGGGATATCAATTTGAAGTAAAATAGTGGGAGCGATAATTAATTAAAGGCCTAATTTTATCGTCAACCTTTCAAATCAATCAAATAAGTCAAAAGAGTTTTGGACTAAAATTGCACATATTTCCTTTTGTTAAAATAAATGGTTAATCAACAAATCACTTTATTTGTGATCGGTCTTTGAGACCAACAAATTAAATGGGAATAATTCCACGACTGGTTAGGACGATGAGAAGTGTTCTCAATCAAAGAGTGAAAGCTCTAAGTCCTAGTTATACCAGAACCAGATGAACTCGATCCCACCACATCAATGGCTGAAAGTATGCTTATGAAAGCATACCGAGGATGACATTGATGAGGAGTGCTTGATGTTGTGTTCTCTGAACTAAGAGTTGCAGAGACAACATGAGACATATGATGTCTCCAAGATACTGTCCTAGTATGTCATGACAGAAGGAGATCCAGTAAGGTATTCACACACTCAATGTGATTGGGTATGTGGAAAACCTGACTGAGAAGGATTCCCTCTGAGCCAAGGGTTGGCTATTGGTATGATACTGCACATGTTGCGAGAATCATACAATTCATGATAAGCTACAACATGAACAACTTTGACAAGCATTGACAGAGTTGTTAGACATGTTGAGGATAGTAGAGGCAAAGATGAAGAAAGACAAACCATAATATTTGATGTGATCAAAGAAAAGGTAAGTCTCAAGGGCAAGGACAAGGGCAAAGCAAAGAAGTGTTCTGATGCTAGCCAGCAATCCAAGCCGTCTTCAGCCTCAAGGCACACGGGGAAAGGGTGTATGAGGGAACTGCCCTCTATATTTGGAAGAACAAAAGAAGATGAAGGAGGGGATGGAGATCTCCACCTAAGGTATCAGGAAATGAACCACTTCTTTATCTGAGGTATATGATACCAAGATATGGATATGTCATATATGATATGCAATATCCGCAAAGAAGTGATGGCCTTTGTGAAAGGACCAAGAAAGAAGTACCCATCATTGGAGCAAGTGTTGCGGCCATAAATAGGAGTATCTTTCAGTTCATTTCAGCCTAAAGGGCACGAAATAGAGTTGAGAACTGCTATTTCATATATTGCCAATAGATAGAAACACTTTATTATTGCATATTGTATGACAATGATGGCAATTAATAAAGTTGATGTTTCAATCTTAAAGATATGATCTTTGTGGCAATGCCTTGTTTATCTTGTGATACATGGTATGCATAAGATAAAATGATACTTAAAGTTATTGATAACTCAAACAATCAAATTAGCATCAATCATGAGAAATTCATTTCTAGTTTCCATATGATGGATAAATCTAGACTCTTTTGGTTAGAGAACCAGTAAGAGACATGAATCTCTTGTACATGATTAATCAATCTTCACTAATGGTAGTGGGAGAATGATTGTCCTATTAGGTATAATACATGTGATGTATTTACACACCTATTGGAACAAATGCTAATACTTCAAATGGTGTTTAGAGAAATACCAATATGAATATCTTGAAGTGTTTAAGATTATCATAGATGAAGTACAAATTTAGTAAAGTGTTAATTCTTGATGAGATCAATGAATGGAATACTTGAACCAAATGTTTGAGATCCTTATGAGTGATTATGATAGTGTATCATAGTGAACTCATGATTAAGGCATGGTGATGTCTGAATCAAGAAGGAATCATACTCTAAGGAGTTAGAGAATGATTATCAAATAACTGAATTCTTCTTAATAAATGAATACCCCACACTAATAAAGGACATTGAGAATCACAAGGAGTTGTGAGTTCTTATATCCTTGACAGATACACCTCAATTATCTATGCGATGAGTTGTTCATATGATGAGTCAACTATCTTGATAAGATATGAGGAACCAAATTTTGAGTTATGGTTTATGACCATTACATCCTAAATGACACCCATGTCAACCATAAGGTATGACCTTGATGGTAGCACTCATTGGATGAAATCCATAAGTGCAAATGAGTCTTAAGTGTTAAGACACATGGATAACATTTTGAGAAGGGTGATGCTTGTTGGTTGCAACTTAATGACTGAGACATTTGGCATATGGATACTAAAACCACATTCCTATGAGGAATAAAACAAGGATGTGTATGTGACACAACCTATAAGGTTTATGAATCCACTAATGCAAATGAAGTCTATAAGTTACAATGGACTAATCAATGTGATTGATTGAGTATAAGCAACTCAAAATTGGATCTTTACTTTGATGATATAGTCAAAGGGTTTGACTGATATGTCAAAGATAAAGAAGGGATCTGTGATTTAGTGGGAGCGTATTCACATTCCACATATTGATGTGAAATGGAATTATTCTAGAATGGAAATCCAAAAGTGGAAATTATCTTTAAGGAAGATAGAGATGTTTCCTATATGATGGGAATAGAGATCTATAGAGATAGTTCTCGAAAAATCTCTTGACCTGGAAAGAGAAAGCATACATTGGCAATCTGTACTGAAGGGTTCAGTACGCACAGATTCAGTGGGAGACAACTTGTCCAAATTATATGGATATTAGTATCCCAAGGCCAAGTGTCCAATTCTTATGAAGAATGGGAACACTAAGAATAGATGTGGATCTATCATGTATGCAATCATCCCATTATCTTGCATGTATTGACATGGAAAGAATAAAATGCATTCATCATCTTGTATGTGTGACATGACAATATGATGTGCTCATCCTGATAACTCGTATGTGAGACATGACGAGTGGATGTCTGTCTGATTCTAGTAAGGGTTACTGGAATATCATAAGAACTTGATAATTACTTGGGAAGTACTAGTTCTATGGAGATAAGGAAGAGTTCGATGTAAAGAGTTACATTGATGCGAACTTCCGAAAGGACAGAAAATAAATCGCAAAATATATATAGGATATATAAAAGTGAAAGTTTGTTGATAATTGGAAGTGTTCCAATAAAACCATTTAAAAGGAAATGCCGAGTATCCGTGTGTTAGAGAACATCAGTGGATACTATATGGATCTAGAAGTTCATGAGATGAACTTGTAGATATTCCACTCATTGATGACAAGTCTGGAATCCTTGATCATGCAATGTGGCTAAAGGTTAGCAATGGAATACTAGATCGCATATTACGACAACTCCATCTCATACGTGCGACGTACAGTGCAGAGATGAGAGACATGCAATTTATACTGACTTTGGCAAGGTGTTGCCATTACTCACTATGTTAACACTGGAGTAGAATAACATGTGGAACATGTTTGAAGATCACTATGAATATGATTCAAGGGTGATTGGCTCGCAGTGCATACATACCAACATACTCAATGATAGTGTATGCGACTCTAAGATTCCCTTAAGAATACTTGTTTCCCTATCCAACAAGTCCTGACACTGGAATGGTTCTACCACACATGGCACTACATCATTAGGTTTCACTTGATTAGTTAATTCCAATTGGGTGAGTCAAGGTTGAATCAAACAAGTGGACATACAAACCCTAATTTATTTCTAGCAAGCATTAATACATATATGGAAACTCCAGAAGATATAAAATGTGTGAAACACATCTATCATTTTAACATCACATGGTACTATCCCATTTTCATTCATGAAACTATACTTGTCATCACACCATCACAGGATATAAATCATTATCACATTATCCCAGGGTAACAACCATTGTTAATCATAAAGAGAATTATACCTCCATAAGATCTTGATACATGCCCAAAGGTCATTAAGACCATCACATCATCTCTTGTAAGAACATCATTATCTTTTAACACCATATAAGAGGTTCAACAATCACCATCATACATGTGATACACAAAGTTAGCATATCATTGCATTCATCTCAAAAAATATGATGTTCATCAACTAATATAATGATATTTCCATTAACTTCATAAGAGACAACTTTTGTCATAATAAAATTGAGGGAGATAGATACACTTAAAATATCATATATAATCACTTTTAGGTTATATTCAGCAAGGTAGATTGAATTAGTGTTACATATTAACACTTTATTGTGACCATCGGTTTACGTTCATACGGGGGGAAAAGTAAGACTATTATATCATGTGTAACGAAGAACCAACACTCACACTTAACATTTCCATCAAATCATATACTCAATCTTTAGAACTTTGTACATCAAACATAACCGTTGGCTTATGGGGACTTAGTTAAATCACACCATCAAATCACATACATCGGTACAAACCATCAGATTCATGATAGACAAGACCATCATATTAGGGTATCAATCCTAAACCATTGAATCAAGAACCTCACTCAAAGACATTGGGTCACATACAAGAGGAACCTTTGAGTCATACACTAAGGAAACGCTTTGAGTGGTGACCTAGAAGCGCCATCAACTTGGCCTAATCAGGCCATCAAGTGTAAACACTTAGTGATAACATCAATTGTTGAAATCACAAGAGCCATCAGTTGTGGATTTCAGGCCCACCATCAGTTGTGGACAACAATAAAGTCATCAAGTTATGAACCAGTGAGACCATCAAGTTTGGTCAATAGGTGGAGAAACAAGCCTCAAACATCAAATAAAACCATTAGATGTGAGAAGGAGGAAATCATCGAGTGGCACTACTTGAGAGAGCACTAAAACCATCTTTTTCTTGATCAAAACAAAAGATGAGTCAAATACATCCATTTTTAACAGAAAAAACACTCCAGATAGCAACTAAATGCCTACCATTGGTCGGTACAAGGAGACAAGCCTTAGAGTTGAATCCCAAGATGAAAATCAGTCCAAAATCCTAAAAAGGAACCATTGTTTCATGGTGACTCAAGACCATCAGTTGGTGAAGAGGTATACTGTCGTTTCTTGAAGTAATATGGTCCAAAACACAAACTAAGTCAAACCATCAGATGTCACAAAAAGGTAAAACAAAATAGCACCAAGAACAAAACCATTGAGTTGCAACATGAGAAGGGAAATCAACTCAAAACCCTAAGTAAGAACCATCATTTGAGAGATAAAGCCATCATTTTCCACATGAAATCAAGGTCCAAAACTTCCACTACCAAAGGAAGGTCGTGCACAAGCTTTAGGGTTCATCTAAGAAGATAAACTACTCAATAATCATCATTTAAGCTTGAACCCTAGGCAAAGATAGGACATTTCTACTTAGAACTTCGTTTATAAGTAATAAACATGGAGGAAGTTATAAAAATCACCTCTAGGATGAAGATGAAGCTACAAATAGCAAGTTATCTTGAGAAAAAGAGGTAGAAACCCTAGCTTGAGAACTCCACTTGGCCAAGCTAGCTCCTTCTCCAAAAAGGAAGAAAACCCTAGGTTAAGGAAGTAAGAAAGAAGGCATCTTCAAGCTCTAGCTTAACTACTCCATGGATCCGACCAGGAAGAAGAGAGAGGAAGGTCAGAAATCAAGAAAAATTAAAGAAGAAGGGGGATATTACTTACCTAGGCCAAGAAATCCAGCAAGGAAGCACCAAACAACCTCAACTATGGTAGATCCAAACCCTAGATGTACGTGCATGCAAGATCAGCCACCTTCTTATACCTTGAGATCCTTCTTCTCCACCAAGCATGGGGGATGATTCCAAGAAGAAAGGGAGAATAAAGAGAGATCTAGGTGTGTAAATAACTCATTTTCATGGAAGGAGGGTGTTACGACCCACTCCATGATTAACCAGTAAGCACAACGCTTACTGCATCCTTAAGTTGATTAAGTTAAGCTAAGTTCTCACTGATGCAATTAGTGCTTTGATCTAGTGTTACAGTCTAATTAGCATGATTTCTTGCCTTGCGAAGGTAGAGATTTTTGTGCTTGATGTTTTGCAAAAGAAATCATTTGATTTGGACCTACGAGGCAAAAGTTATGGTGTTTATATATTCCTTGGACCAATTCTACAATTTTCCCATTAATATGTTATTAACCTTTTCCCTTTCCTTTGTTTTCCTTTCTTCCTTATCTCTTCTTCACCCGAACGAATAGAGCAACTGCCTAAAGCGACGCCCCAAACCAGGTCGATCGACAGCAACAGGAGGGGGGGTGAACAGAGGGTGATTTTGAGCTCCTTTAGCTCTGATCCGCAACGCCCACCTTCCTTTCTTCTTCCCCTTCCTTCCTCCACCTTACCCTTGCCCTAGTGCAACCCGATCAGCAAGGGGTGCGTCCGACCTGCAAAGTTATGCTAGAAGCCAAGCAGCAACGCCGACTGTGGTTTTGGGCTCGAGAGGGGCCGCTTCAGCGGTGCCCCTTCTTCCTCTACCCTTCCCCCTTCCTTTCTCGTTCATATGTGCAACCTGTGCCCACCTAGCAAGGGGCAACGCCCCATCTAACAAGCAGAAGCAGCTGGTGCAATAATGGCCATGGGTGCTAGGGCGTGAGATGTAGCACCAAGTAACGCCATCGAGCTCGGCCACGAGTCCATAGCAAGAATTCACAGCTAATAGCCACGAGAAGCACCTAGCAAGCTCCCCTATTCAACCTGTACGTGAGGAAGAAGCTGTTGCTTGCAGCAGCAGGTCTGGACCAGGAACATCTTAGTGCGGGAAGCACCATGAGAATGACACCAATGAGTTCCTCCAAGGGTCCCAAACGCGAATCCGTAGCTAACTAGCCACGTGAAGCGACGAATCAGCTGAGCCCTTCCATCTATGCGTAAATCAGGTCCAAATCTAGGAATGTTCATAGGTTGAAGATGACTTGTTGATGCCCAGAAACTGGCCTCTGGATGCATTTCCAGTCGAATTGCGGTCACCTCACCCGCTGTGAGTAGAATTCCACTCACTAAGCACGTATAACTCCAATAATCGGGTGTTTTTTATTGAATCAGTGTTATTTGTGGGTAACAGTGTTTACCCAGGTGTCGGGCAGTGACGGCGCCGCTCAATTTCTAATTTGTACGATTTGATTTATTAACGTTTGCACGACGCTAATTAGTTAATTGATGTGTGATTGGGACACGTGTAAATGCACGATTGATCGAAACTTAAATTGCTCGAGTAAATGTTGAACTCAGTAGCACATAACCAGTAACGAAACAGTTTGGGTATAAACCCAGGCTGTACATTTTTAGTAAGTTAATAGATGATCGATTTCAAAGAAATGACAATGACATAAAAGGATTCAATAGAAACCTAGTTGCACACTCTCGGTCATATTTAATGTGAATTTATTAATAATTATATGAATCAACACGTTTCTCAAGGATATCATAAGAAATTCTCAGTTATTGTCAATAATTCATGTCATGATAAGTAATTAAATCTTAATTGGGTTAAGTGATGCACAACTCAGGATTAGGGTTGATGTGCACGTTTTTTTCTAGGAATTTTACATAATTTACAAGTGCTACTGATGATTTCTCATATGTTGAGAAATCAACCCTTATCAGTATATTAAGATGTTTAATTGCATGATTTCAGTATGTATGTGCCAAGTTGATAAGTATTCTATTTATTTAAATATACCTGCAAGTACCGTATGTTGATTTCTCAATAAATTACAGTGTTTGAGCATACTGCACTACCAAGTCAGAAATGATATACATGTTGTATTTATAAGTTTCAGATAAATAGACTCGGTACCATAGAGATACCAAAGCCAAGAATAAGTAAGAGAGAGGTGCAATGTAGTAAGAGCTTTTCTAAAATAATAAAATAATAGATTTAAAGGCCCTGACACTATAGAATCCCTATGAGAGGTCTATGCCTTAGGGATGAAACGACCTACCCTAGCGGTGCATCCAGTATATGGGGGTCGTAATGCACCCACAGAGCGTGCGGGGAGACGAAGCCCTTGCGGAAGTCTCCTAAGAGAGGATAGGTTACCCAACATGAACTGGAGATCCCGGTGGTAACCCAGAGGTACCCACAGAGCGTACCAAGATGAGGCCCATAGAGCGTCTGAGACTCTCCGCCTGTGTGCTTAGGTTATAGGATTAGTCCAGTTTACGGCACAATAGGAGTGTCGACGTCAAAGAGCTAGTTTTCCTGTTGCAGACCAAGAGAGTAGTCAGACTTAGCTATCCCAAGGTGTCCGCTAAGTCGTGTACGGTGGGATTGTTATTCTCTATGAGTCTTCATATGTAGAGTACACTGCATATGATCAGGGCATAAGATAAAATATGTTCATATATGTTCACAGAGTTTCTTATAAGTTAAAGAGTTAAGAAAGATCCGAGTTAGTTTCACAACAGTTGTCCTTTAAATGAAATTTTAGTATTCTCTGTTGTTTAATCGTATCTAAAGTTTTGCAGTAGTTGTTATCTTAATGAAATGTTGACATCTCCTGTCATTTAAATTATTGATTAGGTCTCCTTAGTATAGTATTATCTTGTATTTTATTTCAATTAATAATCATAAAATGAGTTATCTGTGATGGTTGGGTGAAATTCTATTCACTGAGCCAGTAGCTCACCAACCTACTGAAACATTTTTTAGGTCAGCGTTAGCAGGAGGAAGCTGAAGGATCGTATCACCTAATTTCTTGGAAGGTAGTTCGTAGTTAGTTAGAGGTCTCTTAGTCCTTTCCCCTCGGTCCTTGGGCATGGGGGTGGTAGTGAGAGAATGTAATGTAATATGTAGTTTAGTTTTCAGTTATCTATTGTGTTTTACTTTCTGCATGAACAATGTAATATGTCGTGTAAGTTTGGTTTTATTCCAAGTAAGGTAAATGATAAGTGCTTTCATAGTTTTTTTACGATCCGATGTTATTCAAGATTTTAGGTTTTTCCTTTAAGTTAATTCTAAGTGATTAAGAAAAAGAAAAGGTTAAGGGTGTTTTACCGACGGTGACTCCTCGGTCTCCGGGGTCACTAGAGATGGCACGGGGATCGGGGCGTCACAAATAATTTTTGTATCAGAGCATAGGTTGAGTATGTAGTTACTCTAAGTCAAGGTCAGGGGATGATAAGAGACCAATAGGATTAGGACGTAGGTGTCTTCCTTCTAACTGCAATTTTCTAACAGAAAGTGTTCCGTTATACTCTTGTAGATGGCAGGAACAGGACGTGGTCACGAGGACCAAGCTGAGAGCTTAGGCTGAGCTGTCAAGGACCAGTAGGATAGAAGTTAGAGTTATAGGTGTGGCAGATAGGAAGTGATGTGCCTATAGATCTAGAGGTCTGAGTATTTAGATAGCCAAGTATCTGAATACTTAGATTGACTAGTATCAAGCTACTTTGTCTATTCTTCTCTGAATGCCCTGGCCAGGTATGCAGAGGAAGGATGGGCTAGAGAGAAATCCTAGAAATCTTAGGGATAGCAGACTAGAAAGTAATGAAGGAGAAAGATATTAAACATAGGATGTGATACAACTCTTACTTTATATTGCTTATTTGATTGGAGATCACTAGAAGTGCTCTTATATGTATGAATTTAGACTATCAGTTTGTAGAATATACATGGTTCTTTTATATTGTTGTGTATCCTGAAGTGATTCATTTATTATTTATATTCTTCGTATCAAGTAGACTAGAAGTTATGTTTAAATGAGTTTGCCCTAAGTGGATATTCTTTCCACATGTTTGAGATTAATATGAGATAGTTAATCCCGAGTAGCTCTTGGTTTTAGAACTGCAGGTTTGGTCTAGTCCGGATGGCAGGGTGCGTTACTAGGATCTAACGATTCCTATTGAAAATACAATAAAAGTAAACTCTGGATAATTTAGACTCACATTATAGTGAGAATGTACATACACTAAGATGTTGAAATATAAGGGAAAGATTAGAACAATTAAGAATCAGTTGGAACTGATATCTGAGATTCAACGATTGGGGCCTCATATGAGCAATCCTTAATTGGAAATAAAGGAACACGACATAAGATTCAGATTAAGTTTAATGATTAGTATTATATGAACTCTAAATATGATATATGGAAAGGATATGAGAAAAGTATGTAAGGGCTAAGATAGTAGGCATCAATCAGGAGGAATGTATCATATAATAGAGTAAAATACTTTTATGTACTCCAAAGTAAAGGGAAAAATAGAAGAAAAGAGTTAATTATACAATAAGTACATAGAAATGAAGAGTCTTCAGAAGAGTTAAAGTAAAAATAATTAGATGAACATGTAAATCATAAGACCAGGACAAGAAACTTAGTTGAATCAAAGAGAAATGTTAGAAATGATGAGCTTGATTAAGGAATGAGGATTACATGACATAATTGAGAGCATGGAATGTATACCTTTATTATGAAGTTTAATACATGCATACATACTACCTTTGGATTCTAAGTCTCTATAGACTAAAAAACTAGTTCCTGAAATAAGAACAAAAGTGTAGTTTAGAAAATGAATGAGACATATAAAGGAAAACTATATTCAAGGAGGAAGAACTTGATTAAAAAAGAAACTAAGTTTGACCCATGCATGAGTCGTTGGATTTAAAATAAAGGATATGTAATGTATTAAACATGAGATGGAACTAGTAGAGAGAATATTGATTTATAATTTCAACTTCACATTAGTAAGAGGATAAATAAAAATATATGCAACATGGTATACATGATCATACACATGAATAAGCAACATGATCATAGAAAAAAAATTAAAAGTTAAAGATGACAAGTGGAAGAGTAGTATATGGTAAGAGGATTATGGGTATAAGGAAAAGTTTGAAGCATGATGGAGTAATATAGATTATAAAAGAAAAATGGTACTGACTAATGCCCCAATAGCTTTCATGGATATGATGAACTGGATTTTCAAGCCGTTCTTGGATCAATTCATAGTAGTTTTCATAGATGACATTTTGATCTATTCCAGAGAAGATGAGAAGCATGAGAAGCATCTAAGGATAACATTACAGTTGTTGCGACAATACTAGTTATATGCTAAGTTCAATAAGTGTGAGTTCTGGTTAGCTGAGGTGTCTTTTCTTGGACATGTCATCTCAGGAGATGGAGTAAGTGCTGACCCTAAGAAAGTCGAGTCTGTCCTACAGTGGGAGCAGCCTAAGACTCCTACTAAGATCATAAGCTTCTTAGGATTGGTAGGTTACTACATGAGGTTCATCTAGAACTTCAGTGTTATAGCATCACCTCTAACACACTTAACGAGAAAGAATGCACCATTTGTTTAGTTAGACAACTGTGAGAAGAGTTTTCAGATCTTGAAAAAGAAGCTGACTACATCACCAGTGTTGATCCTACTCGAGGGAGATAAAGGCTACACAGTGTTTTGTGATGCTTCAAGGAGAGGTTTAGGCTGTGTTTTGATGCAAGAAGGCAAGGTAGTAGCTCATGCATCTAGACATCTTAAGAAGAATGAGGAGAATTACCCGACACATGATCTGGAGTTAGCTGCAGTAGTTCATTCTCTTAAGACATGGCATCACTATCATTATGGTGAGGCGTGCTAGGTGTTTACAAATCATAAGAGTTTGAAATATATCTTCACCTAGAAGGATCTAAATCTTAGACAATGGAGATGGTTAGAATTGATCAAGGATTATGATGTGATGATAGATTATCATTCTGGTAAGACAAATGTGGTAGAAGATGCCCTCAACAGGAAGTCAAGTTCAACAATAGATTTATTCTCTATGGCATGCTTCAAGAGAGACCTGCTAGTATAGATGCGGAAGTTGAACTTAGACTTAGGGGTGACAGAGCAGAGTGGTTTGATTGCACAAATGCAAGTCAAGCCTACTGTTTATGATCAGATCAAGGAACTTCAGTAGAGTGACAATGAGTTACAACAGATCATGCAAGATATGACAAAGGGAAAGAGACTAGAGTTTAGGTTTTCAGATGATAGTTTGTTGCATCAACATGACAGGTTGTGTGTACCTGGAGATAGTGATTTGAAAGAACAAATTCTTGAGGAAGAGCATGCATTGATGTACGCTATGCATCTAGGTAACAATAAGATGTATATGAATCTTAAGGAGTTGTACTGGTGGTCAAGTATGAAGAAGGATGTATCTGAGTGTGTGGCTAGATGTAGTGTGTGACAGCAAGTTAAGGCTGAGCATCAGAAACCTATAGGTACCTTGCAATCTCTTCTTATACCAGAGTGGAAGTGGGAACATATCACAATGGATTTTGTGATAGGGTTGCCCAGGACACCTAGAGGTTGTGAAATGATATGGGTGATTGTGGATAGACTAACTAAGTCTACTCACTTTCTTCCTGTTAAGTCAACCTTTGATGTCCCAAAGTTGGCTATGATATACGTGGATGAGATAGCAAGGCTGCATGGTATCCTAGTTTCAATTATATCATATAGAGATCCTAAATTCACATCTAGGTTTTGGAATCAGATGCATTATGCTTTGGGCACAAAGTTGAGATTCAGTATAGTTTTTCACTCGCAGACGGATGGTCAGTCAGAAAGGACCATTCATACTCTTGAGGATATGTTGAGAGCATGTGTCTTTCATTTCAGTGGAAGTTGGGAAGAACACTTGAGCCTTATAGAGTTTACATATAAAAATAGTCACCATTCCAGTCTTGGTATGGCCCCAAATGAAGCTCTGTATGGAAGGAAGTGTAGATCACCCGTATGTTGGTATGAGGTGGGTGAAAAAGAGATTATTAGACCAAAGATAGTGGATTTGACTACAGAAATGATTACATTGATCCGAGAACAATTGAAAGCTACACGTGATAGGCAGAAGAGTTACGCTGAGAAGAGACGTACACCTCTTGAGTTTGAGGTTGGTGATGAAGTGTATCTAAAGGTTTCACCTTGGAAAGGAGTGTTGAGTTTTGGCAAGATAGGAAAACTGACTCCTAGGTTTATGGGCCCATATCCTATCGTTGAGAGGATTGGACCTGTAGCTTACAGGCTGGATTTGCCATCCGAGTTGGCTAATCTACATGATGTGTTTCATGTATCGATGATGAAGAAGTGTTATCTTGGTACAGAGAAGATAGTGGACCCAAAAATTGCACAGCTCAGATCAGATGTGTCCTATGTTGAAGGACCTATACAAATAGTTGATTGGAGGATCAAGAAAATCAAGAATCGAGAAATACCATTAGTGAAAGTTTTGTGGAGGAAGCACAACCTAGAGGAAGCCACGTGGGAGCTTGAGTTTGAGATGCATAACAAGTTTCCTTTTCTCTTTTAGGAATTTCGGGATGAAATTCTTATAAGGGAGGGAGATTGTTATGACCCACTCTATGATTAACCAGTAAGCACATCGCTTAGTGCATCCTTAAGTTGATTAAGTTAAGTTAAGTATTCACTGATGTGATTAGTGTTATGATCTAGTGTTACAGTCTAATTAGTATGATTTCTTTCCTTGAGAAGGTAAAGATTTTTATGCTTGAAGTTTTGCAAAAGAAATCATTTGATTTGGACCTACAAGGCAAAAGTTATGGTGTTTATATATTCTTTGGACCAATTCTACAATTTTCCCATTAATAGGTTACTAACCTTTTCTCTTTCCTTTATTTTCCTTTATTCCTTATCTCTTCTTTACCCAAACGAATAGAGCAACTGCCTAATGCGAAGCCTCAAACCAGGTCGATCGACAGCAGTAGAAGGGGGTGAACGTAGGGCGATTTCAAGCTCCTTTAGCTCCGATCCGCAGCGCCCACCTTGCTTTCTTCTTCCCCTTCCTTCCTCCACCTTACCCTTTCCCTAGTGCCACCCAATCAGCAAGGGGCACGACCGACCTGCAGAGCTACGCCAGCAGCCAAGCAACAGCACCGATGGCCGTTTTGGGCTCGAGAGGGGCTGCTTCAGTGGCGCCCCTTCTTCCTCTACCCTCCCCCCTTCCTTTCTCGTCCATATGTGCCACCTGCTCCCAACTAGCAAGGGGCGGGGCCCCATCTAACAAGCAGCAACACCTGCTGCAATAATGGCCATGGGTTCTAGGGCACGAGCTACAACACCAAGAAATGCCATCGAGCTCAGCCACGAGTCTAAAGCAAGAATTCACAGCTAATAGCCACGATCAGCACCTAGCAAGCTCCCCTCTTCAACCTATACGTGAGGAAGAAGTTGTTTCTTGCAGCAGCAGGACTAGACTAGGAACAACTTGGTGCGGGAAACACCACAAGAATGGCGCCAATGAGTTCGACCAAGGGTCCCAAATGCAAATCCATAGCCAAATACCACGAGAAGCGACGAATCAGTTGAGCCCTTCAATCTGTGTGTGAAGCAGGTCCAAATCCAGGACTATTCGGAGGTTGAAGATGATCTTATGACACTTGGAAACTAGCCTCTGGATGTGTTTCCAGTCGAATTGTGGTCACCTCACTTTCTATGAGTAGAATTTCACTCACTAAGCATGTATAACTCCAATAATCAGGTGTTGTTTATTGAATCGATGTTATTTGCGGGTAACAATGTTTACCCAGGTGTCAGGTAGTGCTGGTGTCGCTCGATTTCTAATTTGCACATTTTGATTTATTAATGTTTGCACGGCGCTAATTCGTTAATTGATGTGTGATTGGGATTAGTGTAAATGCACGATTGATCAAAACTAAAATTTCCTGAGTAAATGTTGAACTCAGTAGCACATAACCAGTAACGACACAGTTTGGGTATAAACCCAGACTGTACATTTTTAGTAAGTTAATAGATTCTCGATTTCAAAGAAAAGACAATGACATGAAAGGGTTCAATAGAAACCTAGTTGCACACTCCCGGTCATATTTAATGTGAATTTATTAATAGTTATACGAATCGACACTTTTATGAAGGATATCATAAGAAATTATCAATTATTATCAATAATTCATGTCATGATAAGTAATTAACTCTTAATTGGGTTAAGTGATGCATAACTCAGGATTAGGGTTGATGTGCATATTTTTTTCTAGGAATTTCAGATAATTTACAAGTGCTACTGATGATTTCTCATATGTTGAGTGATCAACCCTTATCAGTATATTAAGATGTTTAATTGCATGATTTTAGTATGTATGTGCCAAGTTGACAAGTGTTTTATTTATTTAAATATGCCTACAAGTACAGTATGTTGATTTCTCAATAAATTACAGTGTTTGAGCATATTGCACTGCCAAGTTAGAAATGATATACATGTTGTATTTATAAGTTTCAGATAAATAGACTCGGTACCATAGAGATACCAAAGCCAAGAATAAGTAAGAGTGAGATGCAATGTAGTAAGAGCTTTTCTAGAATAATAAAATAATAGATTTAAGGGCGCTGACACCATAGAATCCCTATGAGAGGTCTATGCCTTAGGGATGAAATGACCTACCCTGGTGGTGCGTCCAGTATACGGGGGTCGGAACGCACCCATAGAGCGTGCGGGGAGACAAAGCCCTTGAGGAAGTCTCCTAAGAGAAAATAGGTTACCTAACATGAATCGGAGATCCTGATGGTAACCCAGAGGTAGCCACAGAGCGTACAAAGATGAGGCCCACAAAGCGTCTCAGACTCTCCCCCTGTGTGCTCAGGTTAGAGGAGGAGTCCAGTTTACGACTCAATAGGAGTGTTGAGGCCAGAGAGCCAGTTTTCCTATTGCAGACCAGGAGAGTAGTCAGACTTAGCTATCCTGGGGTGTCGTCTAAGTCTTGTAAGGTGGTATCGTAGTTCGCTACGAGTCTTCATATGTAGAGTACACTGCATATGATCAGGGCACAAGATAAAATATGTTCATATAGGTTCACAGAGTTTCTTATAAGTTAAAGAGTTAAGAAAGATCTGAGTTAGTTTCACAGTCGTTGTCCTTTAAATGAAATTTTAGTATTCTGTGTTGTTAATTGTATCTACAGTTTTGCAGCAGTTGTTATCTGAATGAAATGTTGGCATCTCCTGTCGTTTAAATTACATTTCTTAGATCTGCTCAATATAGTATTATTTTGTATTTTATTCCAATTAATAATCATAAAATCAGTTATCTACTATGGTTGGGTGAAATTCTAATCACTGAGCCAGTATCTCACCAACCTACTAAAACATTTTTTAGGTCAGTGTCAGCACGAGGAAGTTGAAGGATCGTATCACACAATTTCTTAGAAGGTAGTTCGTAGTTAGTTAGAGGTCTCTTAGTCCTTTCCCCTCGATCCTTGGGCATGTGGTGTGGTAGTGAGAGAATGTAATGTAATATGTAGTTTAGTTTTTAGTTATATGTTGTGTTTTACTTTCTGCATGAACAATGTAATATGTCTTGTAAGTTTGGTTATATTCCAAGTAAGGTAAATGGTAAGTGCTTTCGCAGTTTTATTACGATCTGATGTTATTCAAGCTTTTAGGTTTTCCCTTTAAGTTAATTCTAAGTGATTAAGAAAAGAAAAGGTTAAGGGTGTTTTATCGAGGGTGACTCCCCAGTCTCCGAGGTCATTAGAGATGGCACGGGGATTGGGGCATCACAGAGGGAGGTATATATGGCTATGGGTGAGAGAGAAGAGAAGGTAGAGGTGTCTAGCCACGTTTGCCATGTGTCCATGGTCAAAGAACATCACGTCCATGAAATAAGTAGGTCTATAGGTTTTGAGAGTCAGGAGGGCCATTGAATCTTGACTCCTAGGGTATCCATCGACCTCCATCAATAGGGGAACCATCAGTTTTGGACCCCTTGGTCACAAGAATGAAAAACTATCGGTTGAGCACCTCTCAAGGTAAACCATCGATCTAGGGAGCTCAAGGGAGGAAACATCAACCCTCACACCACAAGAAACCACAATTGGTTCCACAATAACAAGGATAACCATAGGATCTCAACCAACTAGGAGAACCATAAAGTTCAAGCACTCAAGGTAGCTCATCTATGAGAGGAAACCCTAACTTCAACACTATGTAGATGTCACCACCAAAACCAAGGTGCATCTTCGCGCCCCAAGGTATAAATAACTCAAGAATGATATGAAAAAAAGCTAGGTACAACAAGAATGTGACAAATTGCAAGAAAAAATTTAGATTTGGGTAAATTTCATAAAAGCCCAAAATAAGCATAAATATGCATAACTTGCTCAAACAGTGTCCAAACTGGACCAAACTTGAAAATTAGGTTTGTAACATGATATAAAAGTACATATTAGGGTTGGATTAATGTTTTAATCTCTAATTAAGTTAATAAATCTTGTTCAATGAAAAATTAAGGTCAAGGGTCTTACAACCATAAACCCCTAATAGGGATTTCACCCCCAAAATCCAAGGCAACAAAGATGGGTACCTCCTATTCACCTCATCCTATAACCTACACATGGTTACTTCCATCCCATGGTAATGTCAAAAAACTCTCATAGAAGTCATGTTCTTCTCCCTCAACTCCTGTATGTGTCACCTTGGGTCAACACAGAAACCCCTACATAAGAAACATCCTCATCCAACTCCATCTCCATTGTCTGTATCTCTTTTCATGTACCAGGGTGATACTCCTCAACATGGAACATAGAAACTACTGTGCAAGTTGTGCCACTCTGGTGGTAACTCTGACTTGAAACTCTAGCTATATGTCCTAACTATTTCCATATGTTGCTGAATCACTATGTCCTTCATTGTAGTTCGTTATATCAACACCTCTTCAGAAGCTATTACTTTACCTATTCCTTTCCAAACAAGGGGTGTCCTGTATTTCCTACCATAAGAAGCTTCACAAGGTGTCATATCTATGCTCCTCTAGTGGTTGTTGTAGTAAGAAAATCAATCAATCAGGTGGATATCCCCTAGCTGTTAAAACTATAGGATATAAGTTCTTAAAATATTCTCCAATCGTATAAAAGGTTGACAGACCTTCTATCTATAATGTAAGGTTGCATTGAACTTCCACTATACCCTATTTCAGACTTGGCGGCCATTGCATGTCCTTCAACTTGTGATACATCTTTGTATTTCCTAGATGCATCATATGTGTCAAAATGAGTCTCCTTAAATACTATCTCACTCAACACATCAATGTATAGAATCATTGTCTGGTGGTGGATGCATATTGTCTTGTCACCTAACTCGTGGGGAGTCATCATGCTTCCAATGCACAACTCTGATCTGATGTCCATCATTATGGTGTCACCTATCTGTATACCTTGACCTATTGTATTTGTGTTGGTTTGACTTGTAGCTTTGTTGACAATCCTATCAACAAAGATGCTTCTAATTGTACCTCATTCTACTAAAGCGGTGCTAGCACGTCCTATTTTGTGATATGTCAGAGAGTACAACTATCCCTTCTCTGCAATTATTGAGGAATATAACTTCTTGATTAGTGCACCAACTCGCACATCGTGTATTGACACATATCCCAAACCATTCTTCAAAGCATTACAGAAGATGATGAATCCTTTCCTTTGTTCTGGCAACACTATTACTGGAACACTTGTCAACTTCTTCTTCAACAACTAGAAAGAACATTGACACCAATGCTAATACCCGTCATTACATACAAAAAGGAATACCTTTCCTAGTTAACCTTGTTAGGGGTAAAGAAATGACACTGACATTCTGAATGAACTTCTTTTAGTTCCTTGCTAGGCTTAAGAAGCTTCAGATCTCAATCGATGTCTGGGGCTGTTCTCACTCTAACATTGTCTTCACCTTATTTGGGTTCACACAACATACATAGTAGATATACCACAACTCCAAAAAGACACTTTAGTCAACCTCAAACTCACTCTTGCTGAACTTGACACACATTTATTGTTGTTCAATGCTGCATGACCATCTCTGAAGTACATTGAAATGTTACTTCCCACACTCATAAGGACATGACCTGAACACTTTGTTCCTCAAGTCCATTAACATTGATGATGCATTGGTTAGTCTAAATGACACAAGCATGAACTCATAGTGACCATACAACTATTTTCATCCATTATGATTCTCATCTGATGATATCACGACATCATGCATATTTGAAGGGAGATTGTAGCACATGTAGACTGGTCAACAAACCACCTATCATTGGCGATGGTTACTCATTCCTTGTTGTGATCTTGTTAAACTGTCGGTAGCCCATGTATAGTATTACATAATAACTCCTCTTCTTTCCAAACACACTTGGAGGATTTCATCATCAAACTCCCTTTCCTTATAAGGAAAAAGAAACACCTAGAAGTTTATTTGGTGAACATCTTCAGACTCACATACTACTGGTACACCCTGGATACTAGGACTCGTCACCTTGGTATCCACTACATGTGCCAATAAGAACTCACACCCTGGTCTCATCAACTTCTCCGCCACCATAACTAACCCAAAACGTGCATGAGGAGTCTTCCTAACTCTTGGAAGGCTCAAAATGCATTCTGAACACAAAACATCATGATTTTGGATCCATAGTCCAAAACAACCACGTGCTATGCCAAGGTATCCACTCCCAAGATTACAACAAATCCATGCATGCCAAGTGGCATAATATCCACTTGAAAGCTACGCCCCAGAAAGAAAGATCACAAGGAAAACACATTTCCACAACATGACAAAACAGTCCAGTGGTTACTAGCAAGGGGCGGGTTAATGATTCTACCTTCATCATGCAAGTTACAACTTTTATGTATCATTTTCTTTCTCATTTGGGTTCCTTGCCAACAACATACAAATTATCATTTCTCATTCTTGTTGACGATTTATCATTATTATGTGTGTGTCCATTCATGTTATCTTATTTCTCAATCACTTATCAAAGGGGGGTATTTTTCCATATTTCACATTTTCTTCATTAATTTCTTTTAGATGTCATGGTAATTTTACTTAAACACTTTCTTATATACATAGGTTGGTTTGAGATTTACTCAAGTTCCATTTTATCCATCTATCATTGTTCTTATTTGTCTTCTTATATCGCACTTATCTCATGAGTTTTCTTCTTCTTACATGAATTTTATACCTTGAATCATTCAATTAACACATGTTTATCTATCATTTACTTCATTAACTTCTAGAATTACAGCTTGAAGAATTCCTCTTTAGCTTATTTGTATTCATATTTAGGTTCCATGATATCATATCTTTGTCTTTAGTTACCAAACATCCAAGTTTTGGTAGGTCACGATGTGATTTTTATCTTTCTTTAGGGTAAGATTAAGATATTTTCACCATGGTTTCTTATTCATTATGATATTTAAATTGTTTTCAACAGACTACTTGATCATAGTAATACAAAATATAACAATCTAAGAGTTCCACACTTACCTTTTCTTCAATAATTGAATACCTGACTAGGGCATCCAAATACTAAGATTAGACAGTATGCATCATGTTCACATGTTATGCTCCTTACTTAGTCATCATCCTAGCCTTAAGTCCTAGTATCCCTGTAGACTCAACAAACCTAAAGATCTGATACCAACTTGTGAGAACTCATTATTCTAAACAAAATTACTTAAAACTCAAAGCATGATTGATCACTAATTAACCACATAGCAAAAAAGTAGATAATTAAAACTGATTAAACATTCCAATCACGTCTAAGGACATTACATAAAAGCCCAATGTCTTGCTTGTATTCATATATCATGTCAAGTATCTTTTACAATTATTTTGTGGCCTCAACCACAACACATATATACAGAAGAACATTATCCACAAATACCACATGTACAAACATCAGAATGCTACCAAATGCTCGAATCGATTGAAACATCATATACACACTTTCACGCCCAGACCTGAGAGTTCATGATGACTCTAGGACACACTAGAAATCTAGATAAGCTTCTCTAAGATCCATCACCACAACTCCTCCTCACTTTCATAGGTCTTTCGCCACTACTACCAATCACCTAAAAATATGTGGTGACCCATGAGATGGGACCCATGTCCCAGTGAGAGATATAAATCTCAACAACGCTTATTGATTATGAAAAGTTAAGTAATTAAACAAATATAGAAGATTATATAGTAGAATAGCACTACCATATATAGAGTTCTTAAGAACAATTCTATTCAGAGTCTAATTTGTAGCATTGAAAGATTAACATTATTCTTAGAGATCTAGTGTAGTTAACATCATGGGCATAACTATCGTCATGAGTCTAACTAGTATCATGAATATAACTAATAATTATTAGCATGTCTAAGAAGATGAGCATATTTAACTACATAGGCATGGCTAGCAATATAAGCAAATCTAACAACATGAGATAACTAACATCATAAACATAACCAACAATATCAATATATCTAAAAACATAAGCATGCCCACTTCTTTGCACTATACATTATCTATATGTGAAAAGAGAAAACAAGAGTTATCATCCAAGTGAAGTGATGTGTATAATCCTAATTAGAGATACTACATGGCTGGATTACGTCTTTTATTAAGACATGGAAATATGAGGTATACAACTCAAATTCCAACTGACCACCGCTTGGTCACAATAAGTTATGTACAAGATCTAAGAGAGTCGAAATCCTAAGATCTCACCCCTCAGTTAGTATGAGTCAACTGCAATGACATATTAGTCAAACTGCAAAAAACCTAGATTGTCCTTGGTATATAGGTCACGACACTAGTAACGAAGGTATGCAAACCCTAACATCTGATGTACAACTACAAATGTCCTCAATCACATCACATATACAAATATCTAACATACGGTCCCAACTGTTCTCCTATCGTGGTATGACCGTGTCCATCCTAAAAAACTTGGAATCGGGATGTCAAGGACACATAGTCTCATGCACCCACACATACTCAACATTTATGTATGCGACTCTGATCTTCACTTAGGAATACTCGTTACCCCTTTCAACAAGTCCTGACACTAGAATGGTTATACAGAACATGGCACTACATGATTAGGTTTCACTTGATTAGTTAATGCCAATTGGGAGAGTCAAGGCTGAATCAAACAAGTGGACCTACAAACCCTAATTTATTTCTAGGAAGCATTAATACATATATAACAACTCCAGAAGATATAAATGTGTGAAACATATCCCTCATTTCAACATTACATGGTACTATTCCATTGTCATTCATGAAACTATACTTGTCATCACACCATCACATGATATAAATCCTTATCACTTTATCACAGGGTACCAACCCTTGTTGATCATAAAGAGGATTACACCTCCATAAGAGATTGAGACATGCCCAAAGGTCATTAAGACCATCACATCATCTCTTTTAAGAACATCATTATCTTTCAACACATTATAAAACGATCAACAATCATCATCATACATATGATACACAAACTTAGCATACTATTGCATTAATCTCAAGAGATATGATGTTCATAAGCTAATATAACAAGATTTCTGTTAAAATTATAAGAGACAACTTCCATCATAACAACATTGAGTGAGACAGATACACTTAAACTATCATATATAATCACTTTTAGGTTATATTCAACAAGATAGATTGAATTAGTGTTACATATGAACACTTTATTGTGACCATCGGTTTATGTTTATACCAGGGCAAAGGTAAGAATATTAGATCATGTGTAACCAAGAACCAACACTCACACTTAATGTTTCCATAAAATCATGTACTCAACCACCACATCTTTGTACACAAACACAACCATTAGCTTATGAGAACTTAGTTCAAGCACACCATTGAATCACATACATGAGTACAAACCATCAAATTCAAGATCGACAAGACCATCAGATTAGGGTATCAATACCAAACCATCTAATCATGAACCTCACTCAAAGACATTGGGTTACATACATGAGGAACCTCTGAGTCATAAACCAAGGAAGCTCATTGAGTGATGACCTAGAAGAGCCATGAACTTGGCCTAGTCAGACCATTGGTTGTAAACACTTAGAGATACAATCGATTGTAGACATCAGAAGAGCCATCGGTTGTGAATTTTAGGCCCTCAAGTGGTTGTTGACACCAGTAAAGAAATCGAATTATGAACACATGAGACCATCGAGTTTGGTCAGTAGGTGGAGAAACAAGCCTCAAACATCAAATAAAACAATCGAACGTGAGAAGGAGGGAAATCATCGAGTGGCATTACTCGAGAGAGCACTAAAACCATCATTTTCTTGATCATATGAAAGTATAAAACAAAAGATGAGTTACACTCATGAGTTTTTAACACAAAAGAGAGTCAAGACAACAACTAAATGCCTACCATCAGTTGGCACAAGGATCCAAGCCATCAGTTGCATCCCTAAAGGAAAATCCTAAAAAGAAACCATCGTTCCATGTTGACTCAAGACCATCAGTTGGTGAAGAAGCATAACAATCATTTCTTGAAGCAAGATGATCCAAAACATAACAAAGTCAAACCATTGGATGCCACAAAAAGGTCAAACAAAACAACACCAAGAATAAAACCATCAAGTTGCAACACAAGAAGGGAAATCAACTCAAAACCCTAAGTAAGAACCATCATTTGAGATAGAAAGCCATCATTTTCCACATGCAAGCTATGTCCAAAAATTACACTAGAAAAATAAGGTTGTGCACAAGGTTTAGGGTTCATCCAAGAAGATAAACTACTCCAGAATCATCACTTAAGCTTGAACCCTAGGCAAAGATATGATTTTTCTACTAAGAACTTCATTTTTAAGCAAGATCTAGTACATTACAAGCTAGGAGTAAGAAATAAACATGGATAAAGTTATTAACTCACTTCTAGTATGAATATGAAGCTACAAACAACAAGGTAGCTTGAGAAAAAGAGAAAGAAACCCTTGCTTGAGCACTCCACTCGGCTAAGCTAGCTCCTTCTCCAAAAGGAAGCAAACCCTACGTCAAGGAAGCAAGAAAGAAGGCATATTCAAGCTCTATCTTAACTAATCCATGGATCCAACCAAGAAGAAGAGAGAGTAAGTTTAGAAATAAAGGAAAAATAAAGAAGAAGGGAGATCTCACTTACCTAGGCCAAGAAACCAAGCAAGGAAGTAACAAACAACCTCAACTAGGGTAGATCCAAACCCTAGGTGTACATGCAAGCAAGATCGAACAACTTCTTCTACATTGAGCTCCTTCTTCTCCAAAAAAAATTGGGATGATATCCAAGCAAAAAGAAATAAGAAAGAGAGGGATATGTGTTTAAAGAACTCTTTTGCATGGAAGGAGGGAGGTATATATGGTTATGGGTGAGAGAGAAGAGAAGGTGGATGTTTCTAGCCATGTATCCATGGTCAGATAACATCATGTGCATACAACCAGCATGTCCATCGGTTGTGGGAGTCAGGAGGGACATAAAATCTTTGACTCCTAGGTTAGCCATAGACCTCGTAGGGGAACCATTGGTTTTGGACCCCTTGGTCACAAGAGTGAAAAATCATCAGTTGAGCACATCTCTAGGTAAACCATTGATCCAGGGAGCTCAAGGGGGAAAATCACCAACCCTCACACCTCAAGGAATCACCATTGGTTACACACTCACAAGGAGAAACTTTGAATCTCAACAAACCAGGAGAACCATCGAGTTCAGACACTCAAGGTAGCTCATCTATGAGAGGAAACCCTAAGTTCAATACTATGTAGATGTCACCACCAAAACCAAGGTGCATATAGGGGCGCCAAGGTATAACTAACTGAAGCATGATATGGAAACATGTGAGGGACAACAATCATGTGAAAAATTACAAGAAAAGATTTAGACATGGGTAAATTGCATAAAAACTCAAAACAAGCAAAAATATGCCTAACTTGCTCAAACAGTGTCCAAACCGGACCAAACTTGAAACTTAGGTTTGTC
This sequence comes from Alisma plantago-aquatica, assembly GCA_963693085.1. Taxonomy (NCBI): domain Eukaryota; kingdom Viridiplantae; phylum Streptophyta; class Magnoliopsida; order Alismatales; family Alismataceae; genus Alisma; species Alisma plantago-aquatica. Next base: position 1,618,434,610 of record OY856409.1, on the reverse strand, counting down.
ACATGATATAAAAGCATATAATAGGGTTAGATTTAGTTTTTAAGCATTAAATTAACAAAGTATGTTCAAACAAAAAGCAAGGTCAGAGATCTTAAAATATTATCCAAGGCCTCAAATCCTGGAATGTTACGGTTCACTGCCAAAGTTGGAGTAGATTATGAAGTCTTTGGCAGAGCCAGAGGTGGTGGTTATGACAATGATGGAAGTATTTTTTTTTCTTCTTAGATGGTCCCCGTGTAGGATGGATTTATATGATGCTTTTAGTGATTGATTCTTTTAGTGATTTTATCGACCAATTTTTTGTGGTTTATTACACGTATTTTTGTTTGGATATGGCTCGAGAGTTACAATCTGAATTTAAACCAACCAATTTAGGAAATAAAATAAATGTGGATAAAAGAGCGGAAATATGCATTCGGTATTAATATATTTATTGTATATGAATTTTTTATTATAAATACATGTAATCTAATATTTATATTTTCATATTTTTATATATAAATAATATATTCTTAATAGTATATGTATATATTTGTCACATTCATATTTCTTTGGACGGGATACACCAATTTTGGATATCTAATTCAGCATTTAAAATCTGATCCGTTAAGAGTCTAAAAGAAGGTGGAGTTTTTTTTGAAGATTTGATATTCCAATTGGAATCAAATGTATGGATTAAGAATACAATTTGCAGGTTTAGGTTTCTTTCAAGACACATTTCATGTCACTAGATTGGCTTATTAAATAGACACGGGATCCAAAACTGAGGTAACTTTGGAACACCGTCTATTTCTTGTCTTTCCCCCTATGTGTTAAATGTGCTTTGAAATATTTTTTTTGCTACTCATATTAAACCCCTCTTCTGCTCTCTTTCTCCCACCGCTCTTCTCTCCTCGGTGAGTGATGATTCTCCCGTATCTCTCTCATGGACCCCTCACTGAGGTGTGCATCTTGTTTCTATTGAGATCTTCCATATGCGTATATCTGTTCCGGAAAAAAAAATTGAGCATTCATTTTTGTTCGCTTCCAGCGATCATCCATTCTTCTTTAGTTCCCATGACCATTCATTTTTCTTCCAATGTAACCATGCAACAAAAGCATATGTTAATATTTTTAGACAGACATTTCAATAGAAACATATTTTTTCAATTATATTAATAAGATTAAAAGAGCAGTGCAAAAGAGTAAATTTAAAATATGTGCGTATGCTTTCCATTTAGCATGTTTTTCATAATTTATAAAAAAATATAATGTTAGATATTGAATTTATACTACTTACTTTTAATATATTTTAAAACTCATCTCAACCAGACATTGCTAGAGTATTCATTGAAATACAAATATGTATCTTGTAGTCAATGCTACTTGTAGAAATTATGTTAATGGTTGTATGATTTTAATTATATTTATAAATATATGGATATGTCTGTGATTTTAAACGTCTGATCTTGATTGCATTCTTTCATCCATTGTATATATATAGCAATTAGTAAGTGTATTAGTTTATCGGCTGATATGTATCGATTACATGTATCTAATGATACATTTCAAAATTATGTTATTATTTATGTTATGTATATTTTGAAAACACCTTCATTTAATATGTTATCCGGGCCGGCCGGAACTAGACTCAAAACCTGCTCCATTATATGGGGTGGGTATGGGCCAAAATTTTCAGATATTACACCTGTTTGGGGTTTGAATTTTTGGTAACTTATTCCGACTTAACCGCATTTGATTTGGTTTAAGCACTTTTGATTCATTTTTTTTTTGAGTTAGAAGGAGACTTAGTCTCCCTCCCTCCCTCAAACAGGTGCCGAGGACAGGCCGGACACACTGGCCGGGGAAAATTCAGATTTTTGATCGCAGATTAAAAGTTTTTTTTTTTTTTTGATTTGCATAGGCCGAAGCCCACCAGAGCCCAGATGACCTAAGAGGTTGGTAAATACAGCTGATCCGAACGAATTCGAACCAGCGACCCTTAATGAGGGGCGCACTGGTTTGACCGCCCGAGCTATTAAAAGTTGAAAGTTTGAATTACCATTAGATTTTGAAGGATTCTATTTTTTGGAAACTCACAAAGAGGGATTCTTTAATATCTTCTGCAACCCGTACATATCACCTAGAGAAGGCCCTTATCCTCAGTCAACAAATTGAGATGAGGTACATTCTCACAAAAGTAATTACAACCGGTGCCTTTGTCGATCAAAACCATCTAACTTGTTAATGAATTATGATTGCTACCGGTACATACTTTCCTCTGCAAGTGTTCTCAATCTGTTCAGTTCAGGTAAGATGTCCTTCCCAAGATCCGGCCTATCCTTTCTTCTCAACTCTGCACATTTCATCGCCATCTTGGCAAAGATAAGAGCATCCTCCACGGGCCAATCCTTCACTTGTGGGTCGAGCATCTCCTCGAACGTCCCTTTCTCGATCGCACGCTCCACGTAATGAGCAAGCCCCATCGGCGGCCTTGCGGTGATGATCTGGAGCAGCATTATGCCGACAGAGTAGATGTCGGACTTGATGCCTAACATCCCTGTTTGCTGGTATTCGGGGTCGATATAGCAGAAGGTGCCTGCTGCCGATGTCATCCGGTATTGTGTGACGGCGTTGGCGACGCTGGGAGGGACAAGGCGGGCGAGGCCGACGTCAGCGATCTTGGCTATGTAGTTGCGGTCTAGAAGGATGTTGGCGGGCTTGAGATCTCGGTGAACCAACGGCTCTGGCTTTGCTTGGTGGAGGAAGAGGAGGCCCGTAGCGATCTCAGCCGCTATTCTGAACCTCAGCTGCCAGGATAGCGTGGGGGTGTTCCCTTTTCTGAACAGGCGGTCTTCTAAGCTGCCGTTGGCCATGTACTCGTAGACAAGGCAGCCGTATTCTGGGCACGCTCCCATTAGGAGGACCATGTTTGGATGCCGCATGCAACTCAGAACTTCAATCTTCGTTACAGTAGAAAGCGTGAAGAAGTGAGCATCATGGTTCAATATGTATATAGTTTTAAAGACAAAATTTAATTTGTATTTTATATATACCTCCTGCTGGAACTGGGATCTCCCTTGCGCTGCATCTGGACGGAGGACCTTGACGGCGACCTCAGTGTGATCCAGAATGCATCTGTACACAGGACCATACCCACCTTCTCCGATCTTGAGGCCTTGAGAGAAGTACTGTGTGGCTACCTCGATCTCTTCAATGGTGTACTTCCGGTACCGCTCATCATTACCAACAATAGCATCCATGGCTCTCTTCCTCTCCTCTGCCTCCTTCAATGCTTTCATCTCTACATTCTTTCTCTTCTGTGATTCCAGCTCCGCAATCCTCTTTGCTGCTTCAGCGGCCTCAATTGCTGCTCTACACTTGGCCTTCTCTCTCTCAACTATAGCTAGAGCAGTTTCCTCTGAAAGCCTTGATTCTTGCATCCTCTGCTCTTCCTCCATTTTCCAGCGATGGAGTTCCCCGGCCTTTCAGAAAGAAATAGACACCTCAGTCAGAAAACGAAAAGCCATTATCATAACAACTGAACTAAAATCTCTGAATATTTTCAGGTATTTAAAGAATTTTTACCTTTTGTTTTGCTGTAAGTGCCTCTCTGCATGCCGTGCTATACATGTCCATGGTTTGCTTCAGCTCTAGTCTTAACCTCCTCATCTCTGCTTCCACGTCTTCCGGCTGATTGTTCAAAATAATTAGAGAAATGAATGATTTTTTTTGCTAACTTATAGTTACTCGTGTATCAACTAATTTAAACGACTTGTGTATTTATACCCAGCTATTTATGGTGATTTACTATTTTGTTGTTTCTTGTGGTCAGACCAAGCAATTTTGGCAAATATTTTCATTATATCCTACTTCATAATGTAATAACTAACTTTGCTGAAAAGATATGGATATTTACCGTAGCATTAGACGACCTTGAAGTCGTTCCACTTTGTTGTGAGAAGTTTGATTCGTTGTCCATCATCGAGAACTGACTACTGCCCGATGATCTCAGCGGCGAGCGCATCATGTCAAAGTTACTAGATGAATCAAAACCACTGGAGAAGTTGGATGCCCTTGAAGGGCGATGCCCTTCCATTTCATCAAGCAGTGAAGGGAACATATAGTCCGTACTTGGGCGCCCACTGCTTACGAAGGAAATATCTGTTTCTGGTGCCGTAAGCTCCCCATACAACCTGCCATTTGAGGCTCTTCCTCTGGTGAACGGGGACCTGTTGTGAGAGCAATAATATCAGGGTAAGGCAACTGGAAAATTCTGGTGGCCTAAGGCTTAGATAATAGGGACATAAAACAATTCTTTTGTTTTTTTGTCTCTCCCGCGGCATGCCATGGATTCGCGACAAGATGAGCTCACCTGATCATTTCCTTCCCTTCAAATGAGCTTCGACGAGGTGTATCACCTGTAACTGATAATAAGGTTTCTGTCAAATCACTTGAAAAATTCTGTATCAGTTTTAACTTAACTAGCTTTGAGAAGAAATGAACCACTATGAGCAGAAATAATAAACCCTTCAACCTCCCGCCCACCCCCCACCCCCACCCCCGGGTCGTTTAGCATACCTCTTGATGAGTTATTTGGCATGGGCGGCGGATTAGCAAACATCTCGCAGGACCTGATAGAACTTGCTTGGTTTTGCAGAGGGCGACCAACACCTGCGGACATCGGTGCTTGTCGGATTGCATTCCTCACAGAAGACACCTTTCCCTTGGAAATCACATAGACAGTGCAGAAATCGGGTGCTGCTTTAGCCACCGAGGAGGCTACGTCTGTGGTCTTGAATCTTCATAAATAGAACACGAAAGGAGTCAATAATATATATAGAAATGCAACGGAATCCACGTGTAAGGTGAGGAATGCATCTTTTCGATATAGGATTTCATGAGTTAGTAATGGCTGAGTATGAAAGAATTTATAAATAAAATTATGAAATACCCACAAATTCGTTATTGATTTCTGAATTAGTTTGTGTGGATGGGACTAGGTCACTGTTGTCAAGTCGCTGGGAAGAGTTCATGAGAAGTTGGGGATTGAAAACAGCAATCTGATGGGAATGTATTCCAAGGGTAAGAAAAGATTAAAAAAAAGACAAACCCAAGAGAAAAAAGAGTGAAAAGATGTGGAATGGGACACATTTACGTTGCAAAGATATTTGAGATCCTATTGTGATGGTAAAGAATTAATGGAAACATAACTGTAACTGAGAACGCTCATTTATTCTTCTTCTTTACAGTATTTTAAAAGTTTAAATTTTTTTATTTAAAAAAATTACTTATCATTGCATTTAGTTGGTCATTTTGTTGAAATCACCAAGTTCCATGAAACCCCCAACAATGCATGATGCCACGACTTAACTTAGGGTGATTGTCTGGGTAGTAGCTATACTGGAAAGGATTGTTCAGAATTATGACAAACTAGAAAGCATTTGAGAAAAAAAACTTCTCCTTAACAAAATCTCTAAATTAGTCGTGTCCTATAGAAATTTTATAGGACAACAAATTACAATGCAGTATTTCCTTCTCATTCCTCTTTAAAACCCAACTCCTTAAAAAAATAAGGAGAGAGAAACGCAAAAGTTGCTCTATAACGAAATCTTATTAGATCCTATCAAAATTCTATAGGACCCGTCCTATATGTCTCCTCTCTCCTTAGATTACACGGACTATAAGTTCTCTAATTCTACCATGACTCACAATCCTACATATGCCTACTCCTCTGCCCCACCTCACCTCTTCTTCGTAGATCGTCTTTTAGGCAGACGCCAGTTCTATAGGACCCCTCCTATAAAAATCTGGTAGGATCCAATAAGATTTTGTTATAAAACATGTTTTACGTTTCTTTATTTTTATTTTGTTTAGGAGATTAAATTTTGAAAAAGAGTGAGAAGAAAATAATGCATTGTTATTGGTTATCTTATAGGATTTATATAGGATGCGTCTTATTCTACTAGCTACCCTTTTAGGCACTAAAATGATATCTTATGATCAGATTGCCTAGTTAATTTATATATTCGGAAAATATTATAATACACCGAGCGGATTATGGATGGCCAAATGGCTGTGTAATTGATGGCTCATGGCTGTATTCGTATGCACAGATACAATATTGTTAGGTACATGTACATTTCTGGCTACCCAGAAGATATCCATTCAAATTCAGCATTTTACCTGGCGAAAGCACTGCGGTTAGGGGCGCCAACCACCAGTTTCTCGACAGCATTTGCCGTGGCGTACTCCGCAATTGCCTTTGCGATGTCAGTGTCTTCTAGTATTACATCTCTGCATTGGATCTGCATGTTTTTCACTCTAAATATTCAGATGCAATTATAGAGTTTCAATGTGCATACGACTCAGAGATGTTGAGAGAGAAGAAGAGAGGGGGATTGCCGATGAAATTATACGTACGTCTTTTCGTGTGCAGAAACAGCGGAATGGAAGGAACAGCTCCCTTGCAAAGAATTCGTCACAGGTGACTGCATGTAATAACATGCCGGAGGAGGAAAAATCCATGAGCTCAAGAATAAATTGAACGAGGATCGTAACAACAACTATCAACTTTACATGGTGCGGCGGATGAGTTGGTGCTAGTTTTCTTGATGTGGATGAGGGTGACGGTCTTCCCCTTTGTGAGAAGATTTTCCACCATCCATTTGAAGGCGATCTGGCTTCCTTTGTCCTTGTCAATGGCCATCGCCATTTTTGGAGGGAAGTCCTCCACGACCTCGGCGTTGCTTCCATGGATGTCAGAATTCCATATCTCTTTCATTGTCACCAATATCGCTCAAGAACTTTCTAGGATTACAGATGTTGTTTGTGTCTTCTTTCAAAGAAGTTTCAGATATATATATTTTTTTGTTTTGGATTCTACCGGGAGGTTTCCCCACGTACGCCCTTTGGAAGTGCGTGGGACTAATCCCCCCTTGAGAAGGGCCGAGGGTGCAGGGGCTGTCCTCTCTTACTCTATATCTTCCTTCAACGTCTTCTCGCCTTTGTTATGGCTCTTCCGGCCCTCACCTCGACCTCCGGTTTCAGAAAGACAGAGGAAGAGAATGAGAAGAAAGGGAAGGCCGAAATGGGAGACTCGTTTTTTGTATTGACCAGCACAACATCTAATGGAAAGTTAGTCTATACAACACACGTAGGTGACCCCCTATATTTAGCAAACCTCAAATTCTTTTTCATATCCTCACCAGACAATCTACTATTCTAATAGTGCTAGAAAGCGCATATGCCCCATGCACATGAACAAAGGAGTTATAACTTTCTCATTTTGTTGAGAGCTTTTCTTTAAGAAATAATAATCTTTAATTGGAATGCCATGATAGTATGGTTTAAATTGGATCATGCTGAAAACAATAATACCAATAAGAGAGATTGCAATGTAGTTCACCATAGTTGGCACTCCGTGAGCAAATGCCCATAATCTTGATATAATTTCAATCATGTTAATGTGATCCTATAATTTTGCTCTACGTTTAGAATGAGGTGTGAATTATTATAACCTTCCCACAAACGATAGTTGGTTAAAATTTATGTAAAAGATTGCATTTAGAATCTTGCTTAGTTGATGAGCATATAAATTTGATGCGAAGTGACTATACAACAATTTTACAAGATCTTCACCATCAAAATATCTTGCTAAAGATTTAAATTAAAGAAATGGCATTGTTACCATTACATTCGATGAGTAAATGGGATATTTTATTTTATCAAGAGGAGTGCATGGAGGAGCAAAAGACTAAAATTAATCTTCAATAGACGCGAGTCGCTTCAACCCAATTGAGCTTAGTGCAAATATGAGCTAACAATATTTACTTGTCTAAAAAACTTGTGTTGAGTTATTCACCTTTCACGAAATAAAATGAATGTCGAAATTGTTATATAACATGTAAAATGTTGAGAGTTGAACGTGAGAATACGACGATTTCGCAGCGGAAGAACAAGAAACGGGAAACAATCACACAACCAAAACACATGATTTACGTGGTTCGGTCGAGATGACCTACGTCCACGGGAGGGGGCGAGATTTCTACTATTTCAGAGAAAAGATTATAAAGGGACACCCTGTGTACGGCGACAGCCGTCAAAGAAGAATACAGGATGATTGCCGAACCGCAACAAGGGTGTACATATATATAGATACATAAAGAGTAATCAGATTCCTAATCGGATCCGAAATCCAAGTCGTACCATATAATTCCCCCCCCCCCCCCCCGCACAATGCCGGGCTAAGGCCCGCACAATGCCTCGTAAACGGGTCGGTGAAGATCCATTTAATTTTCCAAATCGGATATGCAGTCGGACCAGGACATTACTTTGAGTCACATAACAATCTCCACCTTGACTTGAAGTCTCTAGCTCTCTGAAAAGGACTAATAGTAGATCTCTCTCCCCCTCCATCCCCTAAGGGCGTCACTACATGCTGTGTAGACCAAGCAAGTCCAGACAATGTCTGAACTTGGAAACCGGCAACAACTTTGTCATCATGTCTGCAGGATTTTCTTTGCTTACAATCTTCTTCACCACAATCTTCCCCTGCGCTATCACCTCTCTGATGAAGTGATACTTGACGTCAATGTACTTTGTCCTTTCATGAAACATCTGATCTTTTGTAAGGTGAATCGTACTCGGACTGTCACAGTAGATGGTCGTCGTCTTGTCAAGAATATAAAACTCAACATACAATCCTCTAAGCCAGGTGGCTTCTTTGATGGCTTCTGTCAATGCCATGTACTCAGCTTCAGTAGTAGACAATGCAACAGTGGGTTGTAAAGTAGCTTTCCAACTCAGAACACAACCACCAATAGTAAACAGATAACCCGTAAGAGAACGCCTTTTGTCACGGTCATTTGCAAAGTCAGAATCAACATAACCAACAAATGTCTCTATGCTCTTGCCAAATCCAAGGCATGTAGAAGATGTACCCTTAAGGTACCTAAGAATGTGCTTGACTGCTTGCCAATGTAGCTTTCCTGGATTGGACATGTATCTACTCACTATGCTAACTGCTTGTGCAATGTCTGGACGCGTGCAAATCATAGCATACATGATGCTACCAACTGCACTGGAATAGGGAACACGAGACATGTAGTTTTCATCCTCTTCAGATTGCGGCGATTCAGCAAATGAGAGCTTCTTGAACTGATCATCTAAAGGAATAGATACTGGAGATGCATCAGACATAGAGAACCGTTGTAGAACTTTCTTCACATACTTCTCCTGACTGAGAAGTAACCTTCCAACTTTGCGGTTTCTAATAATTTCCATCCCCAAAATTTTCTTTGCTGCACCCAAGTCTTTCATCTCAAATTCACTACTAAGTAACTGCTTCAGATTGCGGATTTCATAACTATCTCTGGCTGCAATTAACATGTCATCAACATAGAGCAAGAGGTAGATAAGAGAATCATCAGGAAGTTTCTTCAAGTAAACACAAACGTCGTAGCTGCTCCTGAAATATCCATGCTTGACCATGAAAGAATCAAATCTACGATACCACTGGCGTGGGGATTGCTTCAAACCGTAAAGAGACTTCTTCAGTAAGCACACATGATCCTTCTTTTCAGCAGAAATATAACCTTCAGGTTGCTGCATGTAGATCTGTTCCTCTAAGTCACCATAGAGGAATGCGGTCTTCACATCAAGTTGCTCAAGCTCTAAATCATATCTAGCAACTAATGCCAATAGAAATCTGATGGAAGTGTGTTTGACAACAGGAGAAAACACATCATTATAGTCTATACCTTCCACCTGACTGTAGCCTTTTGCAACTAGCCGCACTTTGTACCTTTCAATAGAATCTCCAGGACCAACTTCTTTCCTTTTGAATACCCATTCGCATCCAACAATCTTCTTTCCAGCAGGAAGATCAACAAGTACCCATGTCTTATTCTTTTGAAGAGACTCCATCTCTTCATTCATAGCAGTAGTCCACATGGCTGAATTGGGATCAGCCATGGCTTCTTTGTAGGTAGTCAGTTCCCCAGAATCATTTGTTTCTTCAGCTGTAGCAAGGGCATATGCAACAACATAATCTGAATGTCTTGCAGGTGGTCTGATCTGTCTTCTTGGTCTCCCACTAGCAATGCTATATGTCTGTTCTTCATGAGTGTCATCTTCAACATCATCTGGATTTTACTGTGTAACAATAGGAGGTGTCGGGCTGTGTGCACTAACTTCAAGCTCCACCTGTTCCGTGGAACTCTGAGAACCTGTAGCTTGTGAATGGACGCCATCTTGTTTTGCAGAAAACATGGCAGACTCGTCAAAAGTAACATTTCTTTCAATCAAGAATTTTGATGAGTTTGGCTCAGTGCACCAGAATCTCTATCCCTTCACACCATCAGCATAACCCAAAAAATACACTTCTTCGCTCTAGGCTCGAGCTTTCCTTCATTTGAATAGACATATGTAGGACAACAAAAAATACGCAGATTAGAATATTTGCAGGATGACCAGACCATACTTCTTCAGGAGTTTTGAAACCAAGTGGAGTAGATGGTGAATGGTTGACAAGATAGGCTGCAGTAGAGATGGCTTCAACCCAAAAATATTTGCTAAGTCCTGCACTGATCAGCATGCAACGTGCACGCTCTAGAAGAGTTCTGTTCATGTGTTCTGCAACACCGTTCTACTGGGGTGTATGTCTAACTGTGCGATGTCTTGCAATACCTTCAGACTGGAAGAACTCATTGAATTCAGAAGAACAAAACTCCATGCCATTATCTGTCCTCAGTGTCTTGATGCTCCTTCCTGTTTGTTTTTCAATAAGCGTCTTCCACTTCTTAAACTGATCAAAAGCCTCAGATTTATGCTTCAGAAAATACACCCAGACTTTCCTTGAGAAATCATCTACGAAAGTAAGCATGTATCTAGCACCTCCCTTGGATGGTACTTGAGAAGGACCCCAGATGTCTGAATGAATATAATCAACAGTACCTTTTGTAGTATGATTTGTAGTAGAAAAGCTGACTTTTTTCTGCTTTCCCATAATACAGTGCTCACAGAAATCTAACTTTTCAGTACTGATATCACCTAGAAGTCCTCTCTTGCATAATAATTCCAGGCCTTTCTGGCTCATGTGTCCCAGTCGCATATGCCACAATTTAGTGGCATCCAGTTTTGGAGTGGGTGAGGAAGAAATAACAGCAGCTTCGTCGGTCATAGTTTCACCAATTAATTTATAAAGGTTTCCAGGAATACATACTCCCTTTATCAGAACATCATCTCCTTTGGTAATAGTCAGGATTCCATCTTCAGCCTTGTATGGAAAACCGTTGGCTTCAAGTAAGCCAATAGAGATGAGATTTTTCTTCAGACCTTGAACATGACGAACATTGGAGACAGTTCGGATAACACCATCAAACATCTTTATGAGGATTGACCCAATGCCAATTGTCTTGTAGGTAGAATCGTTCGCCATGTTTACAACACCTCCATCAAAGTGCTCATAAGAAGAAAACCAATCTCTATGTGGGAACATGTGGTGTGAACAACCTGAGTCCAGAATCCAAGAAGTTTGAAAATTGATGGATGAGGAAGATGAATCCATAAGAACATATTCTGGATCTTCACGTGCTACATTAGCATCTACAAGTTGTTCTTGTTTTTCGTTCTCCCTCTTCTTCTTGTTCTGTAACTTGTAGCATTCATCGACAATGTGTCCAGTTTTCTTGCAGTATTTACAGACCTTCTTTGATTTAGACTTAGATCAGTGTGTTTCCTTCTTGTTGTTTTCCTTTTCTTTTGTACGACCCCTCACCATAAGAGCCTCTGACTGACTCCCGCTAGAAGAAGCAATTAGGTCTTTATCAACCATGGTCTTTGACAGAAATGAAGATATAACATCCTCCACCATGATTGAAGACTTTCCGTACATAATAGTTTCCCAAAATTGCTTGTATGAAGTGGGTAAAGAGCACAGAAGAATAAGGGCTTTATCTTCATCTTCGTTTGGAGAGACTTCGTCATGTAGAGATCTTCGAGTTTCTTCCAAATACCGACAGCAGTAGTTTCTTAGGCAACTTCGGCCAAAACCTTGTAGTCCAAGGATAACTGGATGGCGGTGAGAGCCTTCTGGTCCATCATTTTCTTTTCTTGCGACGTCATAGTGGCTGGCATCTTCTCGATCCCTTCCAGAGCCTCAGAGACTCCCTGTTGAACGAGCAACCACGCATCGTGATCTGCCATAGTCCAAAATTGATTTTGCGATCAAACTTCTCGATCTTGTACAGACTCATCATCGTTCGGATCTTGAACACGCGGCTCTGATACCACTTTGTTAAGAGTTGAACGTGAGAATACGAAAATTTCACAGCGGAAGAACAAGAAATGAGAAGCAATCACACAACCAAAACACAGGATTTACGTGGTTCGGTCGAGATGACCTACGTCCACGTGAGGGGGTGAGATTTCCACTATTTTAGAGAAAATATTACAAAGGGAAACCATGTGTACGGTGGAAGCCATCAAAGAAGAATACATGATGATTGCCGAACCCCAACGTAATTTCAGAGAAAATATTACAAAGGGCTAAGCCCCGCACAATGCCCCGTAAATGGGTCGGTGAAGATCCATTTAATTTTTCAAATCGGATATGTAGTCGGATCAGGACATTACTTCAAGTCACATAACATAAAAATATGAGAAGAACTCTAGCAATATATGAAGCTTGAATAGTCAATAAATTTTTTTTACCAAAACACTTTGGAAAAATATATTACATTTTACGTAGCAACTTGTAATTTTATTTTGCTCTTATGAATAATATTCGTTTGAAATTTTGAAGGAACCTTTCATGCCATAATGGCTATTCATTTTTGTTATGAAAGAAGTCAAAAATCAATATATTATTTCTATGTGATCATAACATTAGCATCATAGTTTCCAATGCAGCAAGAGATTGCCTTGGCATAACTCGTAGCCCACTTGGCCTTATTCATAGCCATGTGTACTACAAACCTCTAGGCATTGTAGGCACCCCTAGGTGATCGAATAGGTTCCCTAGTAGATTTCTTTGGTTTTCTAAATAAGTGGCCTTGGATCTTCCCCTTTGACCGTAGCCACATAGGTGACCACTGTATCAACTATATAATTTATAATCTACAATATGTTAACATTAATCTTAAAGCAAGAAAAATCAAGGATATTGAAAAAAGTGAAGTAATTGTGAATACCTCAAGAAACTCAAAGAACCAATCAATATCTCGTTGTCCATTTAAGAACTCTTTAAAACAAAATATTAGATCCAAGTTAAATTTATATGAATTTAAAAATAATATTGAGACTTTGTCTGGTTACGTGAATTCTTTACAGAAAGGCTATGTAGCAAAACTCGGAGGCCCAATATTACAAAATCCAACTAGCAAAGGCACTGGGAAACATTCACTTGTTATTTTTTTCTTATTATCATACACTTATGAACTTAACAAAATCTTTAAGAAAAGGTGTAAAGAAAAGTAAAGAAAGAAGATAAAACTATTGGATGGAGTATAGTGACAAGTTCGGGATTTGGAAATTTTTTGGCCAGCCGGAAAAAATCAGAATTTGGAAAAAATAGGTAATATTCATGAAAAAATTGATATATTTTGGTCAAAGTTTGATCAACTATTCAGAAATAATTGAGAATAAGTCGCTTATATACACATATATGTACATATATATGTGTGTAAATAGATACATATCAGATACATGTAACTATTAATGTCACAAGACATACAATCTTATTGAGTGAAAAAGTAGGAATAGTTATTGAATAGTTGAGCAATAACAATGGACTATTGAGAGAGAAGTGGTTTGAGGCTTAGTGTATATCAGGAGTTCTATGTACATGGTCTGGTAAAAAAAGAGCAAGTGATTTAAAAAAGAAAAATCATGAAAAATCATCATAAGCACTATAGAATCATGAAAAATCATATAAATAGTAAAAAAGCAGAATAAATTGTAAAAAGTTGTGAAAAATCGACAAGTAGTGTATCCATGGTGAATATTGGGGAGCCAATAAAATTGAAAAAAATTGCCGATTTTTTGTAAAATTCAGAGACTTTTGTTACCATGGGATGGAGCGCCACATTGTTGATCAAGTCCTTCAGGGTTTACTTGACCAATTGCTAATTTTTAGCCGAGGGAACAAATGAAACATCGAGGCAATGAGAAGAAGTTAATGGGGTGAAAAATATAAATAGAGAGAAGTAGAACATAAATAGGTTCTTGCAAAATGGGACCTCTACTAAGGTGACTAGGTTACAAAAGGATTCCCGCGATCACAAACTTATTGGGTTGCAAATACATATACATGATATAATATGGTAAAAAACTATTAGTAAACAAATTGATCTTATTAATATAAAATAGATGGTACATATCCTATGAGATTTTATTTATTTTCCTTGGGTCTTGTGCTATATTTTCAACCCGAGAAGACATTGATGTGAACATAAGTACGATTATCGTCAAGGTGATGAAAGAGTATACAAACGCATAAACAAACATAAACTTAACGGTTATTATGATCCAAACCATTTCAATGACATGATAGGATTAGAAAAACATTTCACATGTATAACTTTCTTAGATGGTTACAATTTTGTTGCATGTTTGTTGAACTTTTCACAGAAGAACACATGTAGTTGAATGAGAAGAACAAATAGCAATCTATACAGTCAATGATGAGCACAATATTTACCTACATCCACAAGAAGAGAGGAGAAATATCCACCTAACTGAAAAAGTTTATAAGAGGAGATGATGTCTTACAATAAAACTGAGATCTTTCCAATGCCATCGAGTGTCCTTGAATATGTCTGAAATGTGTATCATGTAATGGGATGCATATTTGCAAGAAATAGTACATACACACACATGAGAGGCGTGCCGACAAAAAAAAAGAGAAGTGTGAGGGCCATGAATTTTTTAACTTAAGCATTACCTTTTTGAAAACCACATATATGTTCGAAAGTCAAACTTCAAGTTTTAAATCTACTTGTACAAATCAACCATAAATTTTCAAATTCAGCTTAAATATACATCGTAAACCCCAGTTTGCTCTAAGTAAGCCTTAATCACCCTAGTGTAGTTAAAATATAACACTATTTACCTAATTTTTCCAAATTTATTCAGATTACCCACTTACAATATAATACCAAAGATCAACCAAAACCTATAGTTTCACAAAATTATCATAATATTTACTAGAAAATCTAGCCAAAATGGTTAATAAATGACAAGGGGTAAAAGCAAACATTTCCTTTTAATCTAATCTGTTTTGAGTAGTAGATGATAAGACATGGATTCCCTCAAAATTTGAGACTCTAAATTATTTTGACCCCCAATGCCTAGATATATCTAAAACTATGTAACTTAACATAATAATTGCAAGGCTTTATCCATGGGGATTAGTGCTAGATTTGGAACTTGAAATTAGATAGAATGTTTGTTTTCATTACTTTTTTGCTAAAATTCATTATTTTTTAATCCTATTTACTCTAACAAAAACATTAAGAAACAATATGATAAAACCTAAATAATTATCAGTTTCCTAATTTCCAATAATTTTCCAATTTTGAGTTTTGTCAAGAACATGACAGTCTCCATTTTCTATATTCTCACCTGTCTCAAGGTCTTGGGTTCCCACTTTGGCAAATTGAACTCTAAAACTTGAAGATGCCTTTGAAGGAAACACCTTCACATGACTCCAAGGGTCTATAGGACTTTATGATGGTACTCATATTTATCTTCTGTTCATCTTCCTGATCATAGAGAACCCAAACACACCAATGACCTATAGAGTTTGAAGGCACGTGATCCGCCTTCTTATATCTAATCCTATCTCCTAAATGTTTCCTAGATACTTTATGCCGCCACACGTTTAGATTCTTGTTTAACACAATTGAGTAATCACCAAAAATTGAATACAAGCATCATTTCTCCCTCAAATATACTAAACCAAAAATTCCAAGAACACCTCCATTGGTAGTCAATTGAGGGATCAACGATCCATTGAGCCATATTGTCCTAGAAGGACTATTTTCATATCTTTTAGAGATTTTTATGATAAAGTTTTATAAGTATTTTTTTTCTCAAATTATGATTGGATAGATATTGCAAAAGTTCACAAGAAATAATCCTAACATTAGTGAAATTGACCATGAACGTTTAGTATTAAGATAATTTCATGAGAAATATAAACAAATAATTATTAAACCTTCTTTTCCTTGAATTGTATCCCAATTTTATTGAAACCATAGGATTTAGTTAAGGATAACAAATTAATGTGTTTAACATTTTTGTGTGTGTGGAACAGATTGGAAAATGGACTCTATATCTGAGCTGGCACTCTCTCATTTACAAGTTGCTTCTCATATGTAGGTATGAAATATTAAATTTATGAACATGTCACACAATGTTTGATACTCACAAGCGTATGATGTTCAGTTGTTGTAGAGTTGATATTGTACACATGATCTTGGTAGCTATCTTAAAATGATACAAACTCTGCATTAGCTACTTTGGTTTGAAGATAGAATGATTTTGATTATAAACTAACACTAGATTCAATTTAAGGAAAGTAGTACATTCTAAACTACATAATTTAGCTCAAAACCAAAATTGTATGATTATCATTTAAATATAAACATCAAAATTAGAGCCTTCTACTTCTTTATTCCTCCTTATAAACCAACAAATATCACAAATATAGAAACCAAGTCTGCTAAGTTAGTTATCAAAATCACTTTATCTAGCATTCCCTCAAATTTGATATATATATATATATATATATATATATATAGAGAGAGAGAGAGAGAGAGAGTTGAGCTACAATACACTCGAGTGTATTGGGGCTCCTATACACCTCAGTTTATATCCGTTAGATCTTGATTTGGAAAAAGGAAAAACCTGGCCACTTTAACCAGTTAACGACACCGTCAACTGCTGGGCCCCCTCCGTTTCACGCCCCTCCACCCCCCCGCTTGCACTGTCCCCCGACTACCCTCTCTCTCTCTCCTTTTCATTACTCTCTCCTCTTCTCTCCGTCGACGGACTGCTCTGTCCTCGTCCTTTCTCCGTCGAGGAATCTCCTGCCTGCGCTCCGTCGAGGACTCTCCTGCCTGCGCGACCATCTCCTCCTCCTACTCCACTCAGGGGCATCGATCAGCAAAAGGCGCCGACGGTTTGCCAGGTAGAGACGCCGATCAACAAAAGGTGCCGATCAGCAAAAGGCTCCCTCGCCGGTCAGCAGCGCCACCGTCGGACGGGCACATCATGGCTCCTCATCTGTGCTCAACTGCAGCAGCTAGCAATCCGGGCCTCCACGGTTGGGCTTTGCAGCTCAGGACTCCGGTTGTCCGCCGCACGCGGGACTGCTCCTGGCCGGACTGGACTGGTCCTCCGCTCTGCCACCTCCGCTCCACGCTGCACACTGCAACTGGCCAGACTGACCAGAGAACAACCCCTTCTGACGTCGGGCATTGCAACATAGAAGAAGAGACCGGAGAACAGCCCATTCTGACGTCGGGCATTGCAGTACAGAAGAAGAGAAGCGAAGTCTAAAAGTCGGGCAGTGCCAACGTCTGAGCTACAAGCTAGAGGAGGGACTTCTCTGCTAGGTACCAACACCTATGCTCATCAAGTACTGATTATCGATTTTGCACTTCTCATCTCTAGAATATTAAATCCCCTAGACAACTTCTCTGACAACAACTTCTTATTTCAGTTGAGGAAAATAAGCCCGGGTCAGGTTTGTGCGGGCCGGATGCCTGGGGTCAATAGTTGGGTAGAGAGAAACATCCTACTTGTTGTTGTTTTATAGATACCATATGCCTAATTAATTATATGCACAAATTTTTTTGTTCACTGCCTGCTATTAAATTTTGAGACTGAATTAGTGAAATTTTATAGTGATGGACTTCTCTGCTGACGTTGATGGCATGATGGGCATTGATTGGTTAGCTTATGAGAATCCAATTGAAAGAGTTGACGATAATGAGAATCCAATTGAAAGAGTTGACGATAATGAGAATCCAATTGAAAGAGATGAGCATATATGTGCAATGGTAACCAAATATTGCAATTTTTTAAATTTCAAATATGTGTATTTTGTAACAATGTAAGGGATATGTTTGTAAGCATTTTTTCTATCATATTTTCTTAGGTTGATGAACCAATTGATGATGATGATGGGTTTGATGATGAAAGGGTTGAAGTGGAATCTAATCCTGATCCGTATATAGGCTTGCAGTTTGATACTGTTGAAAAGGCGGAAGAATTTTATAATCGATATGCTTACAAGGTGGGATTCAGTATTCGTAAGGGGAGTCAGTATGTTTCTGCTAAAACAAAATAGGTTACTGGTAGAGTGTTTGTATGTTCAATGGAAGGTTTGCAAAAAATAAAGAACAAAGATGATGATGGTGTGAAGGGTACTCCAAAAAAAGATATGACATCTGCACGAACATGTTGTAAGGCTCGAATGCGAGTGAAGCAAGAAGAGGGCACAAAGTGGGTGGTTACAAGTTTTGAGAAAGAGCACAACCATGACCTCACTCAAAGTCCATCCAAGAAGCGGTTTCACCGGTCACATCGACATATGTCAGTAGAGGTTCGGGATTTAGTTCGTGCTATGCATGACCAAAATATTTCTACTACTCAGATTATGTCTTTCATAGCTAGTCAGTGTGGTGGCATTCGTAATGTGAGTTTCATTAGAAAGGACATGAGAAATGTGCTTGTATCCTTGAGAAGGAAATATATAGGTGTTGATGTTTCCTCCACTTTGGAGCATTTTAGAAAAATACAAGCAATTAATCCTTTATTTTATTATGCACTTCAACTTGACGAGGAAGGTTGTACACGTAATATCTTCTGGGTGGATTCTAAGTCAAGGATGGCATATCAAACATTTAGTGATGTGATTACTTTTGACACCACATATATGACTAACAAGTACAGCATGCCATTTGCACCATTCATAGGTGTGAATCACCACAAGCAGTCAACTTTATTTGGGTGTGCGTTGCTACGTGATGAGACAGCCGATTCTTTTATTTGGGTATTCCAAACATTTTTAAATGCCATGTTTGGAAAACACCCTAAGGCAATACTAACTGATCAAGATCCATCAATGAGGAAGGCGATTCACATAGTTTTTCCTGATGCAGTTCATCGTTGCTGTCAATGGCATATAATGAGGAAAGCACGTGAGCACCTTGGTGTAATATATGGGACAGTTGTTGGTTTTGCTGAAGAATTTCATTCTTGCATAAACATTCCTGACACCATTGAAGAGTTTGAGGATAGGTGGAAGAGAATGATATGCAGATTCAACTTAGGTGATAATGCACATTTGCGTCACTTGTGGAGTATTAGAGATCAATGGATTCCTGTTTACTTCAGGGGTACCTTTTTTGCCAACATGTCAACCACACAACGGAGTGAGAGCATGAATTCTATTTTTAAAGACCATGTCAACAATCATTTACCACTTTTTAAATTTGTTGAAGCATATGAAAAGGTGGTTGACAACCGATATGACAAAGAAGATGAGGAGGACTATAGAACTAAAAGTGGAGCACCCACTCTTTGGTCCAATGCCCCAATTGAGAAGCATGCAAGAAATGTATACACAAGAACAGTTTACAAAGACTTCCGTATGCAAATGAAGAAGACAAATAGCTATGACATAGAAGAGGTGATCAAACACTCCTTATATCACATTATATATATTTCTGAAGAGGAGAATCACTTCACGGCAAGGAAGTCCTACAAGGTGACCTTGAAAAGAGAATCCGATGAAATATCTTGTGATTGCAGGCATTTTCAGTTTACTGGCATATTGTGTTGTCATTCTCTCAAGGTACTATTATTTCTCAATTATCATAAGATTCCACCATCATATGTCTTGGAGCGTTGGACAATTAATGCAAAAATAAACCACAAAGATGATCATGCTCAAGAAACGCAAGTAGAGATGGGTGATAGTACCATGTTGAGTAGGTATAACAACTTGTGTAGATCAGCCCTGCGATTGGTTGGTTTAGCTTCTAAAGAAAAGGATACTTACATGATGCTGCAAAAGACCTTTGAAAATTCATATGCTGACGTTTTGAATATGCAACAGAAAGTGGATTCAATTTCTACTGATGAAAGGATACCATCATCCCAGACCTATATTCCTACTCAGGCAAGTCAATATGTGCCACTGCTTCTAGAATCACAACATCAAATCAATGCAAAAGATCCGATAACATGACAGTGTAAAGGAACTAGAAAACCACAAAGGTTCAAACCACCTGCCGAAATGAAAGCAAAGAAGCAAAGAACATGTAGTATGTGCAATGCAAAAGGTCACAACAGTCGGACATGCAAACATGGGGTATTACCACCTACTAATAAATTTATTAAATTTACAATACATCCTCTCAGCTGATTTGTTTTTTAAAATTTTTTACTTGGTTGACAGGGAAACAAGGATGCATCTACCTCGTATGGGATAGAAGAAGAGGCTGAAGAGTCAAGCGAAGACTAGCTTGTGGTGTTATTTCGGCAGATTTGCTAATTGTGAATGTTGATCCTCTATGGCTGCTATGTCAAGCGAAGACTAAATTTAAGCTGAAGTTGAATTTCAATGTGGGAATTTCAGTGTGTTGAAATCAGTCTATAATTTTCTATGTTGTGAAGACTAAATTTAAGATGTAATTTTAAGGTTGTGAATTTTCTATGTATTGAGTGCACGTGACAATGGATTTTCTGTGTATTGAGTGCACGAGACAATTTGGTGAATTCAGTCTGTAACACAAGCAACCGTGTTCTATGTTGAAATGATTCAGTACTTTGTTCTCAAATTGAGATCAACTTAGTTTTTCTCTTGTCTTTTCTTTTTTTCTCTTTGTTCTGTTTAATTGGGCCACATTTTCTGAAGCTTAGTTTTGTGATTAGTTGATGAGGCCATTACAGAAAATATCCATTACAGAAAATATCCATACAGAGATGATTGGAAATTGCTCCAGGGAAAGCTGATCACTGGTTGGTTGACCTAAGTGCCAAAGCACCTTGTAGATAGTAATGCCTATGATCACATGGTTTTTATACTCTAGCACTCTTCAATTTTGGTTTAATGCCTTTGATCTTTCAGCTAGTTGGCAGATGTTGAGAAGTGGGTCTCTTTTATGAACTGTTTTGGCCATAGGAACTCTTTTATATAATTTGATCTTTCAGCTAGTGAACTGTTACCCATCCATACAGTTGGGATACATCTATACATGTGGTTGTTGTTTTTAAAACATTACAATACTAGTACTGGAACTAGCAAACTTCAATTTTTGAATAAGAGAGCCTATGAGGCTTGAGATTTTTCTGGGACAGGAAAAAAAGGAAGAGAACACGAAGAGGAACCTGCACTGGCTCTCATCTAATAAGAATCTACCAGCTTCAAGCAAACAATAATGATAGATTGTAGTGGCCTACTGAAATGAATTTGGTTTAGAAGTTGTTACTGATCCCCCAAGCATGCCAAGATTGCTTTAGAAGTTGTTACTGATCCCTATAAGGCAAAAAAAGTGTTGATCGTTGTGGAAAACTGAAATTTAAACCCTATAAGGAAATATGCTTGACAACATTGTAGAATTGCAGAAATAGAGCGATTGGTGTAAATAATATCATTGACATGGCAGCCTATTTATATTATACTGGATAGCGGCCTAAATAAATAGGCTTGAGTGTGGTGGATTATCTGCACTACTTTTAACATCAAATGTAATATATATGTATTGCAGCAAGCCATGTGATGGAAATAGTAAGCAGTAAGAGATTTTGAACCAACTAGATTGATGTGGGAACTGTACAGGGGAAAAATTCCATAACACTAGAAAGTGGTTGAAATTCAAGTCAACCAACAGAAATTCCTAGCTAATTAATCATGTCCTGTATACAGACTTAAATATATAGTAAATTCTTTATTTGGATTCGGGTTTGTATAGTTCCCACTTGCTGTATATATATGAATTAGGGCACTAAGATTCCAATAATACCTGTTCAATGTACCTATATTAGAGCCATCTTCCATATTATAGCAACCCCAAATACCCCCATGTAAAGTTTACCTTGTTAGCCATTAAATATTTGTATATAGACTTACAAGGTCAAAAGTAACCTAAATGACAGAAACTTTGGTCAGTTAGCTATTCCAGAGACCATGTTATTCTGAAGGAAACAACAAACTTTATTGAAACACATTTATCTTGATTGTTTGAACCAGATTGTACTGGTCCATTTAAACTACTAAAATGGAATATGATGGGGGAATTGCTCCAAATTACCTTTAACCCTATTATTCTCTATAACTGACCATAATAAGTCAGTCATATGAGCTGGGAACTGGAAACCACTCAGATTTACCAAAAATGGGCTGATTTGCATAACTAAATGCAAGAAATTTTATGCAATAGCTACCAAGTTGCTGCAGTAAGCACAATAATAGAGCATGCTATATTTCATGTGAGCAACATGTCCAAACACAGATAATAATATTTGGATGTCATCTAACATGGATTGAAGAAGAACACATTGATTCATTTATAAAATGTACCAATTCATTAATTCATTCATGATATTACAAACTGACCCCATACATAGATGGTCCGACATGGATACATAGATGATCCCATACATTGATGATCCCATACATAGATTCATCAACACAGCTCGCAAAACACACAGTACTCATAGTTCTCGCAGAACTATTTACATAGCAATAGAATACAACACACCACCAATAAAATCAAGCAACAATGATATTTCCGAGTTGTCCTGAATTCTTTGTTCTTGCTCTTGTCCAACTGTTCTTCAAGTTGTACGATTTTTTCTAACAAATCTTCAACTTGGGCTGCTGCATCCACCCACTGAAAAAAAATCACAATGTGGGAAACCCCGCTTATTGAATTTCAGACAACCAAAGAATTTCCTCCCAAAATTCTTCTCAGTCTTAGCTGTTCGAATTTTAACCTACTCAACACAATCACAATGTATCAATGCCTGTGCCTCCGTAAGTCCATATTGGCTGTTGGAGGTGTAACTACTGCTCTGTGAAGACATAGTTTCGAGATCGTCAGGGACAGAAGAAAGGGTCTGCGCCTATGCCTCGAGGATGTTCTGCAGCCTGCGGGTGAGCTCCTACAGCTGTGCGTTCGACTATTCTGGGTCTGCTGTGTCTAGGTTGCTGCTGGGTTGTCTAGACTGTAAGTCACCGACTGCTGCAGGTCTCCTCTCCGGCTGCTGTGGGTCTCCGACAGCGGGTCTGTGCAGCTCCTTGTGTGCGGCTCCTCTGTGGCTCCTTGCGTGTGGATAGAAACCCGTTGTGCCGTCGCGCAGTGGGTCCTTGAGCACCGTCACGGAGCAGGGTCTCCTGAGCGCCGGCCGTGGGAGAAGATGGCTGCGGGAGGAGGCGGAGGAAAGATGGCCGCTGTGCTCGTCGTCCGAGGGAGGCGCTGATGTCCTCGTCTGACGGTGGCACGGCAATCAAACCCTCGCCGCAGTAGCGCAGTAGGGGAGGAAAAGGATTTAGGGAAAATCGCCGCAGCAGCGAGTTGTAAGTCACCGACTGCTGCAGGTCTCCTCTCCGGCTGCTGTGGGTCTCCAGCGCTGATGGGTTTGCGGAAGACGGTGGTCTCGTCCGACGGTGCTGCTGACCGGCGTCGCTCCCTGGTCTCGTCCGAGAGAATAGTAGGAGAGAGGAGGAGAGAGCAACGAGATGGGAGAGAGAGTTAATAGGGTAACTGGGAGAGAGAGTTGGGCGTGAAACGGAGGGGAGCCCACCACTTTGACGACACCGTTAATAGGGTAACTGGATAGATTTTTCCTTTTGCCAGATCAAGATCTAATAGATATAAACTGAGGTGTATAGGAGCCCCAATACACTCAAGTGTATTGTAGCTCAACTCTCTCTCTCTCTCACTCTCTCTATATATATATATATATATAGTGGACAATGTATCATGGTGGCTAAATGCCAATATTTATGTTTTATGGCATAACAACCAAATGACTCAATGCAACCCTCCTCATTTAGGGTCAATATAGATTTTATCTCAACCATGGTTCACCAACATTATATGATCATTGTAGAAAACATGTAAAGACATTGTGATAGAAATAAGATTGGAACGAGAAAGTAATCGAGATCTATATTAGACAATTAATACAACTGGAAAGAAATAAAGATTGAGAAAGAAGAACTTTAATCCAGAGATAGAAACTAGCCTCTCATGTTTGAGTTAGCTTAATAGTACTAAAAGTTGTAGTTAAGTTTTATTACTAGTTACATGTGTATTGGGAACATCATATTCATAGGCTGCTGTAAAGAGTGGGACCAGAGAGAGGGCCCACTCACTGGTAAAAACATGAGCCATGACATCATTAAGCAGTGGAAAACATAACTATTTTACAAAGTTACAAAATATGCCCACGAATATAACTTTCTCACTCTAAGGTGGTACATAAATTGAAAATGTTACATCTATATACACACAATCCCATCTGCAGAGGGTAACAAGGTTGTCTCAAGCTATCCTTATGTTCACCAAGTAGCTCACAATCATCCTGAATCTCCGTCCTGTAGAACACCTACACCTGGGTGGAGGGAACACCCAGAATAATAGGACAACAAGGTATGAATCAGCAAAAGCTGAGTATGTACGTTAAAAGATTAACTAGGGCATTATTCATTTCAACAGTAAGTATGATGTTCCCATCAAAATAGGGGCTATTAAAGTTAGGTAAGTTTCAATAAGAAATAACAAGAGAAAGAATTTTCAAAAGAATGAGGCAGTATGAATATTCCAATAAATAACAGATCTTGCCACCATTAATCATCACATAAAATTAAATATTTGCATGTAGATATATTGGACTCAATTAACTATAGTAGGGTCAAGACACCACTGAGTCATTGACCTAAATATATATATTTTGGGTAGAAAAGCACACCCATAGGCAGAAAAGCACGCCTCTGTATATATAAGGGTAGAAAAGCACACCCCGGGTAGAAAAGCACACCCTAATGGTTACGCATAAGCGTCTACGATAGTTAGCTAGTCAAATAATCTACCATGCATAAAATAGTGGCAAAATATATCATTCATTAGACATTTGCATCAAAAGACAAGCACAATAGCATGTGGGGTCATTGACCCAATTCAACCTGTAAATAATAATTCCAAGAGAATAGGATATGTCAAAGTGAAACAAGAGCAAGTATATCAAAAGATGCCTCATTATGGGAAATGTAGTCATATAATTGCCCAGTTAAAAATAGAGAGGAATACATACCTGATCTTCATAACTAGAGGTCAACTCAACAAGTATACTTGGTCTTCAAAGTTTATTGTTCATCCTAGGAATACATTATGTACATTAGTTAAGCTCAAGTGAACAACAATGTACAATCTTATTACAGATTCTCGTATTGTTCTAATCCTAGTCTTGATCATCTAATGTTACATTAGGATTTTCAATCTAATAAAGTGAGCATATTACCCAACATATATTACTATCTGTTAGGTCTTATTACATGGTGTATTAGAGTATACATCTATTTAGTTTCAATGACTCATTCACTTCCATACAATTCTACGGTTTTAGTTTTCCAATAGTGATTAGATCAATTACCTTTATGTTTCCCAAGTCCTATTCGAAGTTACCATCCTACCCTTCAAGAATAAAGGTCCTAACATGTGTCTCTGGTTGTAATAATATCCATTTAGAATTCTATAGATTCTTCTTTGCATTAATAGAGTGATAATCATTCTACTCATAATAATATATATAACATGTTTTCTTTCTCAATGGAGTCTAAGTCATATGGATATAGATTCATATGGTACACATCCATGGAACTGAACTGTTTACTAGGTTAGTTATGACCCATTGGTATTTTTGAATTCATTATCTAACTATCAAGGCTTCTTTTTTTTTTTTTCAACTAAGACAAGTATACTAATGTGTATACCTATATAACCACCATTGGCTAACCTCCTCAAAAGTCCAGATTACACTCACTTTTATTTACAATAGGCCCGCTTAGAATTTGCTCCCTTATCCATTCCTATTCACGAATTACTTTTCTTCAAATAGAACGTATGATATGTACAAACTGATAGAATATATACATATAAGATAATGCGATATGTGGGTAGGTTTTCTGGATAACTTGTTAAGGGATTCCAACTATCTCAATCTGAAATCCTAATTAAAGTTCATTGGCATCATTAATTTGCTTCCTAATAGTAGTCCTTGCTAATCTAACGTATTAGTAATCATTTAACATTTAGTCATTGGTCTTGCGACTTAACTCAATGTCTTCATTTGTTTTCATCATGATCGAACTAAAGGTTAGAATGCAGATATAAAATACACACCTTGAGTGAAGATAAACCAATGTGTCGTTGAAGATCAGTCTAAGGAAAAATGTGAGATTCATCAAAATCTTCATGTGGTATCTCCATTGGTCAAACACTCTCAGTTGATCCAGATCCTGGGAACATGAGGCTACTCCTAATGCAGCAACATCAAGGTTGAAGGAGGCATGTCAAGCTACATGCACAGGTTTGCATCAGGGGGAACATGATCTAAGCTTCTCGTGGTCATAGGTTGGCTTCTCATTAGGTGGTGGTCGAGGAAACACTGCAATGCGAACAGGTGAAACTGAACTGGAAGGCGATGATGAAGGGCATTTAGTGTGGCAGATGCAGCGTCGTGTAGGTGGTTGAGGGGCTCTCTGACGGTCACTAGGTGTGGCGATCATGATCAACCATAGGTGGGTGAAGGCTGGCGTGGTTGCGGGTGACTGGGAGGAAGATGATGGTGTCATGTTTCAATGGTGGTCTGGTCTAGGTGCAGATTGCACAACCACGTCGTAACAATGTGTAGAGGGATCGTTCGCCGACCCATGGATTGCGTAACAGATCCGTGAAGGTATCTTGGCAGATCACAGAGGAGCAAGGCAGTAGAACTGCCGATCTTATAGTTTCTGATGGGGCCGTCAAAGTCAGACCTGGTTACACCCCGTCGGTAAGGCGATCTGAGCCGAGATCCAGCACGGAGTTGCAGGTCCATCAAGAGGTAGATATAGATCCGTGGAGAGACGATGCTATCAAGGTCAACGCCTATGTGGGGATACTTTTGAGTCGAAGAAGGTTGAAGGGGGATGATTGACGGGTCCCTGGTTGCCGTCAGCGGTGGTGTCCTCGGGTGTTGCCGCACTGGTAAACAACGGCGGCAGGTTCCTGGTGCTGATCAAGGTCAGACTTGTCGCTACCTTCTCCTACACCGTTGTCCCAAGGATCCAAGATCAACAATCGTTGATGTTGCAGGTGGGAAATCAGGTGGTTGCTCATCGCTGGTCGCGGCACCACGGTCTGATCTAGCTTTGCTGGAGGTTCAGCAGGTCGGGGAGACTTGGTGGCGGCAGGTTCAGGGTGTTGCCAGGCTTGGTGCCTTGGTATCGTGCCCAAGGTCATATAGCTGTATATATAGGCTAGGGCGGGTGCTAGGGTTCATGGGAGTCGAAGGGGAGGATAAATAAGAAAAGGGAGGCAGACATGGAAGAGATGAGGTAGAGGGGGAGGTAGCCTGGTAGTACCTCCCTGAGTGGTGGTGGTGGAGGACCAGGGAACATCAGTTAGGGTTATATGCTATTGGCCACGGGGAAGAGGAGGAAGATGGAGAGGAAGACGGACCGAGGAGGGGCAAGAGAAACAGTCGATCACAAGATGGGTCGCTAAAGTCATCACGAAGAAGATGGCAAGTAATGCGGAGGGTAAGTCATACGTTACACATATACTAAAAATGAAACGGTGACTTAGGTAGTAAATTCAATGAGTTGATAAAGGAAAATTAGACATTTGGTTTTTAATTGTTCTCTTTACTATATTAATTAAATGAGTAAAAGTCATCCAAAGGCTATGAATTAACTAGATATACTAAGTAGGGTATTAGGGATCCCAATCTAGCTTCGATTTTCCCTATAAGATCATTGGGTGTACTATCTCATTACTAGTATGTAATGTGTTTTATTAAGGCATTAAATCCATTTAATTAATCAAATGTGACATCTTGTTACCAATTAATTTCCTGGGAAGACCCCTAGGTATATCTAGGAGTGTTGAGTTAGAGGGATCCTATAATCTCGTATCTTTGTAAAATGAATCCTTTTCTCAAGTGTTTTTTTAAAAAAAAATGTATCTTTAAACTCTCTGGGTTGAAGGTGTGTGCAGATCATTTTACTATTTATCTATAATTATTCTAAATCAGAGATAAAATAACTTATTAATACTATTTTAATAAGGATCCTAGAAATATGGGAGAATTAGCTTTGATCTGAGATTTTAGTATGTTACAATACTCCATCCCTTAAAGAGGATTTCGTCCCCGAAATCCACCAAGCTACAACCCAGTATACTAAGCTAAATCTCCTAATCGAAACAGGTGTTGCTAACTCACTTAATGTAGTCGATCATAGTGCAAAATATTATGTCATCCTTATAGTGCTTTCTTAAGGTGAGACTATGATGCTCCTTACTATTAAAGGTTTACCTAGGAAAGCCACAACAATTCCTATAATTAGTAAAACAAGGTAGTATTAGCTATAATTACACGCAATGTTATATTTGTTTGACTATGCACTCATCATTATCACGAGGTTACATTAGTAAAGTCTCTAGGTTTCACTAACATTCATGGCAATCAAATTAGTGTGGTCTTATCCATTTATCCTAGCGAGGTGGTAGCTACATTACTTCTGATATAATCATCATGGCGTACCCAAGAGTTACTTATCACAAAAAGTATTAGTTTCTACCATTCAAGTAATTAAGTTACAACACTAAGACTACAAGATTGTACCTCTTAAAAAGACATGTCTAACCATAGAGAGAGTTGATAGGGATAGCTGACTAAATTATAACTATTACATTTTCTCTTCTTCCTCTTGTATCCGGTATCACACTTATGCCTAGGATCATAGGGTTGAACATACAAGCCAAATATTTCTTTGCTAAAGGGCCTATCTACTACCAAGACTTTCTTGTTGTGGTGACTTGGTTCCAAAGTCATCGACGAAATCTCAAAAGTTTTTTTTTTATAATAATATAATAATGAAATTAAGTTTTACGATGAAAACCTTGAGATGGAAATCCAAAATGGCGCCAAAATCAATCCGAGAACCAAGTCGACCACTTTCTACAACATACAACACATACTATCACCCTAACGTCACCTCATCTTCACCAAGAGGCTTCTCTACACACCTCATCAAGGAATACACAAGCATATCCAAATTCTAGATGGGGGATACATGCTCCATCTAGCACGCAGTTAACTTCCGGTATGCTCTACTAGGAACAAACCCCATTACTCCACCATTTTCTTGTTATGACTTAGGCCATCACATCCCAAAACATCATGTATTTTTATAAGATTGGGTAACCACAATAAGAAGAGATTTGGGTCTTAACATCCCTAGTTGTTTTACATCCATGATGTTATTACAAATCTAGATGAATTAGCTAGTCAAACTATTTCTCATCTCATACATCAACTAAGATGATTACATGGTGGCTATGAGAGAGTGGTCAACTATTTAAGGATCAATCCTAGAGGTACCTATCTCATATCACCTTAGTGTTAGTGAAAATCCAAAGTTTTAAAGAAAAGGAGTATCTGCTATATCTTCCAAATGTGACTATGCCTCAATATGTCCTTGGGGAAAAATATCGTATATAATTTTATTATTTGATCCAACTGCGTGATCTTTCCTACATTATAGGTATGTGAGGGATGAAATCCCAAGAATTCTACTTGAAATCTATATCTTCAATCAACAAACCCTCATTTATAAGATATCATAAGTTTATCTAGGATACTATCCAACCCTTGGATGAAAAGTTTCAAGCAAAACTATGTTGAGATAACTCCACGTTGCAGGAAAGACAAGCCTAACCTTAAAGGATCTGGTTCATACCATCATGTACTTATCATTTAACATATCAAAATCTAAAATCCATGCCAGTGTTCTAAGTTTCTATCCATGCATGCTCAGTTCACATAATGTGTATATGAGAGAGATGCTAGAAAACAAAACAATAGGATTAATGACTTTAACTAGGGTTACACACAATTATGGGAGTTCAAGTCAACCTCCTCTCTATAGTAGATGAAGCGTCCTTGCCTAAGGCAAGAGGTTAGAGTCTACATCCTAGGTGGGTCAACCTTTACGTATAGAAATATACCTATAAAGGGAGTGTAGGATTGATAAGGGTTTATAAAAAACTAGGTCAACCTCATACTTAGTTTGGGATATATATATACCACCAAATTGGATAGGTGTGTATCCCCAATTGGTAAGAATGAGTAAGGTTTAGGTATGACAACTACATCGAAATGGTCATCTACCTACTATGAACAATCTAGGATAACTTGAAATAGTCTAGTTACCGACTGCTTTGGCTCTGATACCATTCTGTAAAGAGTGGGACCCGAGAGAGGGCCCACTCACTGGTAAAAACATGAGCCATGACATCATTAAGCAGCAGAAAACATAACTATTTTACAAAGTTACAAAATATGCCCACGAATATAACTTTCTCACTCTAAGGTGGTACATAAATTGAAAATGTTACATCTATATACACACAATCCCATCTGCAGAGGGTAACAAGGTTGTCTCAAGCTATCCTTATGTTCACCAAGTAGCTCACAATCATCCTGAATCTCCGTCCTGTAGAACACCTACACCTGGGTGGAGGGAACACCCAGAATAATAGGACAACAAGGTATGAATCAGCAAAAGCTGAGTATGTACGTTAAAAGATTAACTAGGGCATTATTCATTTCAACAGTAAGTATGATGTTCCCATCAAAAGAGGGGCTATTAAAGTTAGGTAAGTTTCAATAAGAAATAACAAGAGAAAGAATTTTCAAAAGAATGAGGCAATATGAATATTCCAATAAATAACAGATCTTACCACCATTAATCATCACATAAAATTAAATATTTGCATGTAGATATATTGGACTAAATTAACTATAGTAGGGTCAAGACACCATTGAGTCATTGACCTAAATATATATATTTTGGGTAGAAAAGCACACCCATAGGCAGAAAAGCATGCCTCTGTATATATAAGGGTAGAAAAGCACACCCCGGGTAGAAAAGCACACCCTAATGGTTACGCATAAGCGTCTACGATAGTTAGCTAGTCAAATAATCTACCATGCATAAAATAGTGGCAAAATATATCATTCATTAGACATTTGCATCAAAAGACAAGCACAATAGCATGTGGGGTCATTGACCCAATTCAACCTGTAAATAATAATTCCAAGAGAATAGGATATGTCAAAGTGAAACAAGAGCAAGTATATCAAAAGATGCCTCATTATGGGAAATGTAGTCATATAATTGCCCAGTTAAAAATAGAGAGGAATACATACCTGATCTTCATAACTAGAGGTCAACTCAACAAGTATACTTGGTCTTCAAAGTTTATTGTTCATCCTAGGAATACATTATGTACATTAGTTAAGCTCAAGTGAACAACAATGTACAATCTTATTACAGATTCTCGTATTGTTCTAATCCTAGTCTTGATCATCTAATGTTACATTAGGATTTTCAATCTTATAAAGTGAGCATATTACCCAACATATATTACTATCTGTTAGGTCTTATTACATGGTGTATTAGAGTATACATCTATTTAGTTTCAATGACTCATTCACTTCCATACAATTCTACGGTTTTAGTTTTCCAATAGTGATTAGATCAATTACCTTTATGTTTCCCAAGTCCTATTCGAAGTTACCATCCTACCCTTCAAGAATAAAGGTCCTAACATGTGTCTCTGGTTGTAATAATATCCATTTAGAATTCTATAGATTCTTCTTTGCATTAATAGAGTGATAATCATTCTACTCATAATAATATATATAACATGTTTTCTTTCTCAATGGAGTCTAAGTCATATGGATATAGATTCATATGGTACACATCCATGGAACTGAACTGTTTACTAGGTTAGTTATGACCCATTGGTATTTTTGAATTCATTATCTAACTATCAAGGCTTCTCTTTTTTTTTTTCCAACTAAGACAAGTATACTAATGTGTATACCTATATAACCACCATTGGCTAACCTCCTCAAAAGTCCAGATTACACTCACTTTTATTTACAATAGGCCCACTTAGAATTTGCTCCCTTATCCATTCCTATTCACGAATTACTTTTCTTCAAATAGAACGTATGATATGTACAAACTGATAGAATATATACATATAAGATAATGCGATATGTGGGTAGGTTTTCTGGATAACTTGTTAAGGGATTCCAACTATCTCAATCTGAAATCCTAATTAAAGTTCATTGGCATCATTAATTTGCTTCCTAATAGTAGTCCTTGCTAATCTAACGTATTAGTAATCATTTAACATTTCGTCATTGGTCTTGCGACTTAACTCAATGTCTTCATTTGTTTTCATCATGATCGAACTAAAGGTTAGAATGCAGATATAAAATACACACCTTGAGTGAAGATAAACCAATGTGTCGTTGAAGATCAGTCTAAGGAAAAATGTGAGATTCATCCAAATCTTCATGTGGTATCTCCATTGGTCAAACACTCTCAGTTGATCCAGAACTTGGGAACATGAGGCTACTCCTAATGCAGCAGCATCAAGGTTGAAGGAGGCATGTCAAGCTACATGCACAGGTTTGCATCAGGGGGAACACGATCTAAGCTTCTCGTGGTCATAGGTTGGCTTCTCATCAGGTGGTGGTCGAGGAAACACTGCAATGCGAACAGGTGAAACTGAACTGGAAGGCGATGATGAAGGGCATTTAGTGTGGCAGATGCAGCGTCGTGTAGGTGGTTGAGGGGCTCTCTGACGGTCACTAGGCTTGGCGGTCATGATCAACCATAGGTGGGTGAAGGCTGGCGTGGTTGCGGGTGACTGGGAGGAAGATGATGGTGTCATGTTTCAATGGTGGTCTGGTGTAGGTGCAGATTGTACAACCACATCGTAACAATGTGTAGAGGGATCGTTCGCCGACCCATGGATTGGGTAACAGATCCGTGAAGGTATCTTGGCAGATCAAAGAGGAGCAAGGCAGTAGAACTGCCGATCTTATAGTTTCTGATGGGGCCGTCAAAGTCAGACCTGGTTACACCCCGTCGGTAAGGCGATCTGAGCTGAGATCCAGCACGGAGTTGCAGGTCCATCAAGAGGTAGATATAGATCCGTGGAGAGACGATGCTATCAAGGTCAACGCCTATGTGGGGATACTTTTGAGTCGACGAAGGTTGAAGGGGGATGATTGACGGGTCCCTGGTTGCCGTCAGCGGTGGTGTCCTCGGGTGTTGCCGCACTGGTAAACAACGGCGGCAGGTTCCTGGTGCTGATCAAGGTCAGACTTGTCTCTACCTTCTCCTACACCGTTGTCCCAAGGATCCAAGATCAGCAATCGTTGACGTTGCAGGTGGGAAATCAGGTGGTTTCTTATCGCTGGTCGCGGCACCACGGTCTGATCTAGCTCTGCTGGAGATTCAGCAAGTCGGGGAGACTTGGCGGCGGCAGGTTCAGGGTGTTGCCAGGCTTGGTGCCTTGGTATCGTGCCCAAGGTCATATAGCTGTATATATAGGCTAGGGCGGGTGCTAGGGTTCATGGGAGTTGAAGGGGAGGATAAATAAGCAAAGGGAGGCAGACATGGAAGAGATGAGGCAGAGGGGGAGGCAGCCTGGTAGTACCTCCCTGAGTGGTGGTGGTGGAGGACCAGGGAACATCAGTTAGGGTTATATGCTATTGGCCACGGGGAAGAGGAGGAAGATGGAGAGGAAGACGGACCGAGGAGGGGCAAGAGAAACGGTTGATCACAAGATGGGTCGCTAAAGTCATCACGAAGAAGATGGCAAGTAATGCGGAGGGTAAGTCATACGTTACACATATACTAAAAATGAAACGGTGACTTAGGTAGTAAATTCAATGAGTTGATAAAGGAAAATTAGACATTTGGTTTTTAATTGTTCTCTTTACTATATTAATTAAATGAGTAAAAGTCATCCAAAGGCTATGAATTAACTAGATATACTAAGTAGGGTATTAGGGATCCCAATCTAGCTTCGATTTTCCCTATAAGATCATTGGGTGTACTATCTCATTACTAGTATGTAATGTGTTTTATTAAGGCATTAAATCCATTTAATTAATCAAATGTGACATCTTGTTACCAATTAATTTCCTGGGAAGACCCCTAGGTATATCTAGGAGTGTTGAGTTAGAGGGATCCTATAATCTCGTATCTTTGTAAAATGAATCCTTCTCTCAAGTGTTTGTTTTTTAAAAAATATATCTTTAAACTCTCTGGGTTGAAGGTGTGTGCAGATCATTTTACTATTTATCTATAATTATTCTAAATCAGAGATAAAATAACTTATTAATACTATTTTAATAAGGATCCTAGAAATATGGGAGAATTAGCTTTGATCTGAGATTTGAGTATGTTACAACTGCTAAGGGTGGATCCAATGTCAAGCATGCGTAATTCTAGAACACTGTAGCATGACTTTAAGCCAATAGTCTATCTCTAGTGGTATATGACAATGGAAGAGTGGAATGACAATATGTGGCTCATTGAGTGGAAGGTTTGTGGAAATATTACACTATTATAGGTAGAAGGGTGGATAATGAGTGGTATTTTGTGTTGGTGGAGTTTCAAACCTCCAAATGCTAGTATAGGGGCTCTATTTAGAAGTGTGGTGCCTAGATGAAGGGTATAAGAGACCCCTTTCACCATCATTTGAGTGGAGTTCTATGGATGGGAAGTTGTACTAAGATTAGTGATCTTTAAAATTTGAGCACTTCACCTCATATTTGGTTAGATGTTGACGACCTAACTTTTGGATTTGATTGAATCAAAAGATATCTAACCCAATTATTCATTGATTTGGAAGTCTCTCCTCGTATCTGATGGATGCATTAAAGTAGTTGAACTGAATTTGGAGACTTGGAGCTTGTGACTTGGTATTCAATTACTTAAGGTCTTCTTGTATTCAAAGGATTGAGTTAGTTTCACTACTACAAAACCTACCTTTAGTGTCGGTTATTTAAAGTCTTTAGTGTCGGTTTATAAGCGACACCTATGTGGGCGACACTAAAAGCTAACCCATTAGGCGTCAGTTCCTAAACCGACGCCCAAACTCTTCACGCGCCACTGAAAGCGTGCCATCAGGGGACTATAGGCTTCGGTTATTAGATAAGAAACCGACACCCAAACTCTTCGTGCGCCACAGAAAATGCACCATCATGGGACTATAGGCGTCGGTTATTAGTTAAGAAACTGACGCCCAAACCCTTCGCGCCACAGAAAGGGCGCAATGTTGGGCACTATCAGTGTCAGTTATAAGTAAAAAAACCGATGCCATATATCTTCGCGCCACGGCCGTGCTGGCCAGCACGGCCGTGTTGTTAAGGGAATAGACGTCGGTTATTGGATAAGAAACCGACACTATAACATTATGTGTCGGTTATTTACAAATAACCGACGCCTATTGTTTTTTTTTTTTCTGTCAGTCTGCAGACTTGCTGTGGCTGGTCGCAGGATGAGAAACCTGTTCAGTTCAGTTATGAACTGCAGGTTTTACGACATCCATTGATATCAGCTGACAACAGGCCGCAAACCTGCAAAATTAACAATGAAAAAGTAGCACATGCATTTAGCAATGCAACCTGCAGTTCCATTTTATTTTCACACATTTATAAACATTCACACATGCTAGCAATCTGTAGTTCCATTCATTCACATTCACACATGTAGAAACATTCATATAGCAACCAACACTTTCATTCATTTTCACTCAGACACATGTAGAAACATCAAGACATGTAGAAACATTCACACATATATTATAATTCAGAAATTCATTTACAAAATATCATTGTTTAGTCATTATTCGCTATCAGGATCCCAATTATATTTTAAAGCCCCCACTATTTGTATGGCTGTTGCCCAATCTTCTCTTACTTCATTTAATTCTCCCATCGTATAGGGAGCATTAACATTTGGTAAGTCCTTTCCTATAATGGGGTCAGCTTTAAACACATGTAAAGAGAATGATGTATATATATAATTAATGAGCTATAAATAAGATTGATATATTTCGATCATATTATCTAATGAGACTATATAATACCTGAGCAATACACTCGATATCAAGTGCGGCATGTTTGATAATCATGTGCATATATCGCATGACATAGTATCCACATGCCCATCCGTTGTCTTGTGTAGCACACTATAAATTCAAACATACAAAATATTAAAAAATACAACTAATTAAACATTGTTAACATAAATAATATATACATATATTGCAGTCGGGAACTTACATTCACATTCTTCCAAATTATTGGCTGGTTCTTTTTCGTGGGGACATTTCCTCCAGCCTTTTTGTACTCCTCAAAACCCCTACATGTTAATGTAACATAGAACATTGCAATTAAATATTAATGTAATAACATATGTTAACGGATATGAAAAATGAAATATTTCTCACCGGAATATTGCCATTTTCATTATGTGTCCAAATCTTGTATTCAATTTACCCCCCTTAGGATCTAGATAATACAAAGTGAACGTCTCGGGGGTAATAGCCAGTAACTCCCAATGCCTACCCCTAGAGGAAAAAAGTTAAAAATTAATAACTCAAAATCCACAATAAAATGTAATTTTCTTAAGTCCAAATTAGAATAAGCAAAGTAAACTTACTCTACATTGAATGGAGCCATTATCACCATCTTCTTTTTTACAGCAAAATTTGAAAAAGCCTCACAATAGTATTGTTGAACTGATGTAGGGTCTTTAGCTACTAGACTAATCAAAGATGGAATCAAAAACCCTACATGTTCGAATCCAAAATCTGCACATATGTTGTCTAAGTAGCTGCAAAATATGTATTAATTACGCATGCATTAATAAATAAGAAACCAGATCACCAGATCATACACAAGGTATATGGATGTATAAAGAATATCTCACCTTATCCATAGCTCTATCACAAATGTATTTAGCCAATCATATCGAAACAACTCCAAAATATCTTATATAAATAGTTTTGTTTCGTATGACTGACCTGTAGAATCTGAATCGGAAGAAACATTTATAGGAGAGTTTATATCATGTTCCCCTAACCATATTGCCATACCCCTACAGTTAGGACCTAACGGGACAGGTAGGTCATGTGGAACCCAACTAGGTAATGTAGGAGGTGGAAGTGGAGGCCTAGATGCTGTGGGTGTCTTCTTTTTAACCTGTATATATATATAATTTCATATCAACTGCCATCATATACACACACTAACAATTGAACGTAATGTAAATTTACCATACCTTTTCAGTAAAGAGGACATCCGCTTTTAGCCATAATATCACTCCGCCTACTGCCTCACTAAGCATTTCACAATCTGGGTGGGCATATGGTAGTGGAAGATCCATCCACTGGGGGAATATATGTATCGGGCTCACCCAAATTCAACCAGCTGGTATTGGAGACCCGTGACACATTTCCCCTGGTAGGGATGGGTAAGCCGACGCCTCTGCAACGACATATTCTTTACTTTTTAGACGGTATGGCTTCAACCCCTACAAAGTTTTGTGTAAAGAATGTTATATACATATATACATATCATCTTTTTTTGAAACGACTACATTTTCATATATATATATCATCTTGAATTAAAAAACTAGTTACTATGTCATAAAAACACTTACAGTGGATGTGCTAGGTGGTGGTTCTAGAGGATTACTCCCAACCTCTGCAGTAGGAGTAGGAGTAGAGTCTGCAGTAGGTATTGTCTGGTAAGTGGCAGTCTGAGATGTCTCCCACTTTTTCATTGCTTCTTTGAGTTTCCTATCAAATAACTTATCTACCTATACATGGATAAAAGAAACGTCAAATTCTAATTTTTGAATTCTCTTTTACAATAACATTATAAAGAAAGAATATGTTACCTCTTCTTGTGAAAGTCCCACTTTTGGGACATGTTTGCGCTGGGATGACCCAAAAAAAGATTTGATGCCCACACCAGCGCCTACAGCCCTAACACATCCATGATGCTCTGGGTTACCCAGAGCAACTGTCAATTCATCCTTTGTTCCCTCAGGGATGAACTTTCCTTGTTTCCTCAGCTCGTGCAGCTCCCGCTAATCGCCAAAACAAAAATTTGTACTTAAGTAAACAACACAAATAATCAATATTCGAATGATTGCTGTAAGAGTTGTATTTTACCATTTTTGCAGCCGCATCAACAGTTGCGGCCTTAGTTATTTCTCCCTTCTTATTTTGCCTCCCAGCTATCCAAACATCATGGCGAGGCAGAGGTGTGCTACCAATGGTAGAGGACTCCTGAGTAGCAGCAGACTGAGCAGTAGCCTCAGACTGTAGTCTTTGGCGAACGCCTGCATACCCCTTTGGACCCATTCTGTGGTCATGCACATTCAGTGCACGCCTTGATCTTTGTGCCTCACTGAGGGCCTAGTTAGTATGCAAATTAATGATTTGGTTAGTAACACTAAATGATAATCATGACTAGGTGAATACAACACATATTAATTAATGAGATTGAGACTGACGCCTAATACCTTGAATTCATCAGTTTGTCTTGAAGCGACAAACGCATCCCATTCTTCTTTGTCTAGGAAGTTCCACTGTTCACTGGCTGTCTTCTTCCTCTTGTCAGCTTCTTTTATGTATTCTCTGGTGAGATTTGTCCTATAGTTCCTTAGGACTCTACCACAACGTTGCATCACACATTTACGATGCAACTTTTCATCCAATTCAAATATACTCTGCAAAATAGAATTGCTATTAACTAGTATCCAAAAATTTAGTAATCTACAAAATAGAATTGCAAATTAATAATAACTCATGCATAAATCCCTCCATATTAAGTCTTTCTTCTCCTTAGAAACGTTATGCCAAGAATCTAAGCGACAACCACAATGGCTACGAGTAACAAACCCAAGATATAAAATAAATGAATTGCGATTCACACCACATGCATTTCCTGCATTATCAAAATCCACAACAAGTTTGGGTCCATTGCCCTTTTGCGCAATTAACTTCTTCATCATAGTGATGCCCCTTCTCTTGTCAACTTTTTGGTGCTGTTGATCAAGTGCATCAAGTGCTTCAGATGGTACCTGTGCATCATCAACCTAAAATTTGACAAAATAATCACATTTACAATATATAACTATAAATGTACATATAGATATAAATATATGATATATTTTTAAAACTTACATTGTGAGGTGGCGCATTGATGTCCTCACCCTCATGGTAATCATCAACACGGTCATCAGGAGAATGATCAGCCATCTGCAAATTCACATTCAAATTGTAAAGTTCACATTGTAAAGTAATTCAAATTGTAAAGCTCACATTGTAAAGTAATTCAAATTGTAAAGCTCACATTGTAAAGTTCACATTATTACAACAAAGTATATATCACAACAAAATTGTAAAGCTCTATGATCAAAGAGAAAACAAGTATATATTACAACAAGATTAGGGTCTAGGGTTAACAAATACATGTGATGTCATTCTTATATATAATAAATGTACATGTACCACCTATCCCATCCTTGAACACCTAATCTCACTAGTAAGTGTATAATGTGTATTGGGTTTTCAAGAAAATTTCGGCATCATTTCCCCGCTGTTCTCCAAGTACATATGTACTTAGAGAACAAACGGGGAAATGCTGCCGAAATTTTCTTGAAAACCCAATACACATTATACACTTACATCCTAAGTGAGATTAGGTGTTCAAGAACAGTCCCAAACCAGGGACTATCCAAGATTTACTCCTAATGAGTAAATCTTGGACGGGTTTCTAGGCCAACAAATAATGTGTTGTCATTCTTATACCTAAAATCCTAGTTCTTCAAGTTAGGGTGATTATTGATGTCCTTAAAAGCATGATTGGCAATTTAGGGAAAAGTTCATCATTTACATTCCAAGCATGTCACATGTGTGCATTACAGTTCATCATTAAGCAAGAAGGGTGATTAGGATTCTCAATATACTCAACAATGAAACAAGTTTCCGAAAGAGGTTTGGTGAAGATATCTATAACTTACTTAAACATTCAATTATGAAGTAAATATACACTTAATTCAGAATAGCATGACGCACAAAGTTGCAGTCAACATCATTATGCTTTGTTCTATCATGGACTATTAGATTGGTATAATGTGGATTAGGGTCTAGGGTTAAAAAAAATTAAAAAAATGCCCAGCAGGGCACCTGATGATTTTGCTCCAGGGCACCTGCAGGGCTTGACCTAGCCTAGGCAGAGGAAGGAAGGAGGAAGAAGCCGGCGTACCTTGAGGGCAGAGGAAGAAGGCCCGTCCAGAGCAGAGGAGAGCAGCTGGAGGTGAAGCTGGCAGCGCCGGAGTAGAGGAGAGCAGCTGGCAGCGCCGGAGCAGAGGAGAGCGCCGACGACCAGGATCAGAGGAGAACTGCGACGACAAGCGGCGAGCGGTGGCAACGACGGCAAGCGGCGCGCGAGGATACAAACGGCGGCGTGGGGGAGCCAACCGGCAACGACGGCGGGGAGCAATCGGGGGAAATCGCCAGATCTAGCGCACGACGCAATGAAACAGAGACAATGGGGAAAAGTTGTATTTGCGGGGCTATTAACTGTACCATAGGCGTCGGTTATTCAAAAAAACCGACCACTAAAACTAACCGTGTCAGTTCTGCACAACAACCAACACCAATACTTGATTATAGTCATCAGTTTTTAACTACAAACAAACCGACGTCTATATTCATATGCCGATTAAACAAATCGTTCTCAATTTATGACCATAGTCGTCAGTTTCTACTTAAAACCGACGCTTAAAGGGTGTGAAAAATTCCCCGTGGACAGCGTGGGAAAACTCATAAGTGTCGGTCGTTGTAGTAAAACTGACACCCAAAATGTGCCCAATTTCTGTCTCACGAATAACCTTTAGTCATCAGTTTTTTAATTATCAACCGACGCCATATGTCAAATTTTGGAGGTAATTTTTTTCGCTGGAAATTTTGGATTTGGCGGTTAATTTTAGGTGTCAGTTTTTTATTAAGTAACTGACACTTAATAAAAGCGGTACCCGTGTCTGGTCGCCCTTCATAATTGGATGTCGGTTTATGTTATCAACCGACACTGTAGAGTTTAGGTGTCGGTTTATTTATACAACCGACACCTTAAAAAGTGACTTTATAAGCCATTTCTGTAGTAGTGTTTAGAGGATATCTAATTGTAGAAAACCCCAACTAGTCTAATAACAATGATGGGTGATGGAAGATTCTTCAGTAGTGGTGGGTCATTGTCCACCGACATCATGTGGTTTTCACATGTTCAAGCAATGTCATAGGATGGATTTGAAAGAGTAGTTGAACAAGTCCT
Source organism: Alisma plantago-aquatica (assembly GCA_963693085.1). Lineage (NCBI taxonomy): Eukaryota > Viridiplantae > Streptophyta > Magnoliopsida > Alismatales > Alismataceae > Alisma > Alisma plantago-aquatica. The sequence continues at coordinate 1,618,393,117 of OY856409.1, read as the reverse complement.
GAGTTGCAGTTGAACTCTGCTAAAAAGAGGTTTTCTTTTAAACTAAAGTAGAGAATGTTAAGATTATGAAAAGTCACAAATATTTCTATTTATTATAGGAAAAAATGAAACTATGTCAAGTTGTAAAAAATCCAAAATTGGATGTTATTAATCACTCTGTGATAAAATATTATTTTTCGTCAAACATAGAAATACATTAGAACTAAGAAAGGTTTTTGTCCTGAAACCACCACTACCCTCAATTTTGCACTTTGTCCTCATACATGGAAAACCCAAGATCAACTTCCTAACAAGTCACCCTCCCTAGTTTACTCTAGGCTGAGCACGCTTGGCCATACAGTTATTAGTGATAGGCTCCCTCATAAGGAGGTGCACCTTGGTGATATGGGTAGTCAAATGATTCCTTCTAATATCATTTTATTTGAGGCCTCAAATCCTGGGATGCTATAATCTCCCCAGTTTAGACTCTTGATGTCCTCATCAAGGTTCAACGACATGGGTTCACAATATTTCCCCATTTCAGTATAGACCCAAAATGGCCCTCAGTACACCCAACTCTCGATCAAGACTACAATAACAAGGGTGGCTCCATTACCATGGATGGACATTTCCTACATGCTTGGACCACACTTCTCAAAGTTTGTCATGCCACATGCCCAAGTAGGACCCACCTAATGGAGAGGAATTGACTCTCATACCATTTGTAACACCCATGTCCACTAAAAAAGGTTCTAGTAGAGTTTTAGGAATGAAATCTGGCACCACATACTACCAATGGCCTCATTCATGTGCTTTGTCCTCATTCACACACAACCTGACATCAACTTCTTGATAAGTCACCAATCCTAGTACTACTCTGGGCTGAGCATGCTACATCAAATAGTTCTTAGTGATGGACTCCTAGAAAAGGGGGTGTGCCTTGGTGATATAGGTAATCCAATCATTCTTATTAACATAATCTTATCTAACACCTCAAATCCTAGGATGTTATAATATTCCATTTGAAAATGTATGCCATTCCATAAAATATATTACAAGTAGTTTTGTAGTAACTTTAAACACAAATAAATCCTCATTCTCTGTCCCTTGCATCATGAAGTTGCATTACAGATTGCTCATGTTTAAATTGATCATGCATATGTACATGTATTCTTCCTCTTGAGAAATCTAAACTCAATTCATAATAATAAGGGCTTTAAGTCATGAATTTGATCTTACAATATTTGAGTCTCTTCAATATTGTTTTAACATTTTTCAACACGAAAGTCAAAAACTTTTATTCCTTCACGATAAATATTTCCTTCTTAGAAGTCCATAAGGACTAGCTCCTATGGTCAAGTGATAAATGAGGTATTAATACAAAATACATGTCATGAAATTATTATTTTTCAAAAAGTTTCATATTTTTGCAGTCATATTTGAGGTGTTGGAACTCACCTTGGTGAGGTTGATTACTTCCCAAAGGTCCATTGAGTTAGACTCCCACGTCAGGTCATTGTTCTCTACTCATTTATTTTGGTATTATTCCAACACGCTTTGAATGACTTCAAGAGACTCTTTCTTGGTTCTTTCTTGTCCAAAGTTTATTTTACCACAATCAAAATCTCATTAGCCATTGGAAAAAGACAAGATGAGTAAAATATTTTAACAATTGTGATTTATGTCATTCTACATTCCATATAAGTATAATGGTTTACTTATTGATAATTTATTAATAAGAAAATACTCTCTCATAAGAAAAATATTGTGATTTTATAATTAAGATGATTTTATTCATCATTTTTTTACAAATATCAGATTAATTGCTTAATGTTGAGCAAGAAGGATCAACTATGGATATAACTTGGTTGATAAAAATATCTTATAGTATTCTCCTAACCGATGTAGTAATTTTTAAGATAAAGAAATAATGAAACTAAAGAAATGTGGAAGATAAAAAGAAGTACATTCATTAGATGAAAGAAAAGACTTTAGATAAAAGAAAAGACTTTAGATAAAAGAAAAGACTTATGGCATGACATTTTGTTCTTTCTTGAGATTCAATCCACTCTCCACTACACACTTGAAAGCTTGCTTGTCCACAAGAACAAAGAGATAAAAATAGTAGTGTGAGAGAATTAAGTGGTTATTTATTATCGCGGTGAAAGTTTTTCATTTAAGGGTAAAGATTTAGGTAAGCGAATAATGTCCTGTAAGTATTATCCATGTAGTTAATGATATTCTTTATGATATGGCTTATGATAGATATTTTTACACCCCATTAATATGTCAAAGGACATAAAATCATATCTAGATTTATCTCTTTGTATGGGAGTGTTGTGATCAAATTCAATAGGATAATCCCAACAAGAGGGTGGATACCTTTAAGAGAATATATTTGTAATTTTCAACATCTATTTTACCAAATACTTCTCTTGATTTGTTTTTGTTGTATGTGCAAATTTAGTGTTTCCCTTTTGGCAACCCATATACACAAGAGAGAGATTATTCAAAACAAACCCAATTACAAACAACAATCATTACTACCCACATAAGACAAAAATTTCAACAAAACATTATAGGTAATATTAATGGAACCATGTAAATCTTACAAGAGTTCACCATAACATGTTACATCTTTCATAATATACAAGACTTTTGTACAAGCCATGTACATGAGATAATTACACAATATCTTATCAAAATAGATGTTGTTAAATCATTACATATGGGAGATATCATTCTCATAAAACTTTCAACTTATATAACTACAACTCTAGAGGTTGTGCATGTATAACAAAAACTCAAGTCTAGAAAATCTCCTATCCAAACCTCAGTACAAGGACAATGATCAACCACTACCCCTATATGCTTTATCTCTGGAGGTCACTCAAACATCACCATCCTCCAAGATCCCTTCATCCAAACATCACATACCTCCATATCTTGGGCCAAGTCCCTCCTTGTTGATATTATCCACCACTACTAGGGTAACTCATCCACCCACCTGAAAGATATGGAAAACCATGGGGTGGGACCCAATGACCCAAAAATATGATATAATGTCTGAGATATTTATTACTTACAAAATAAACAAACATTTTGAGAAATCATAAACATTTAGGAATACAAAGACTACCTATGTACTTGGAAGTACATGCTTACCAAACCTACCTCCATCCTTGAATAGTCTGCAAGAGATGTTAGACAACATGTTCATATTCAATTCCATAAATATTTATCACATCAAGAGCACATCCATGTTTAGCACCAAATGTACCTGAATAGATATGTTATTCAACTAGGATATGTTATACAATACCCTGGGCAGATTGAGATGTACCATGCAATCTACTGGATAGATGTTACTAATTTATTCTAGCCATCCTTACAAGATTTAAGGATATATTAATTCCATGGACCTCTTCACACAACCTTGGGTCGGAGAGAGGTAACTAAAAGGTAGAGAGATGAGTGGATGAGTCCACCATGGATAATTTCCTAAAAGTGAACCACAATCTCGGTAATTGCACCACATTTAGGGTAACAACCCTTCATATCATAATTTAACATAACATTATATCTCATAAGAAAATCCTCACTGGACGATTGGTCTTGTCGAGTCTCAAATGAAATTTAAAGGCAATAAGGCATAACTACCCCAAGCTTCCCAATATATTCATTAATATATGGCTCCAAGCATCTTCTCACAACTTCTGGTTGATATAAGATTTACACATTTCACTATTCCCCTTAACAATACATAGGAATGGATCTACAGACTTAGGGACCTAAAATTTACAATTCTCTTTATTAGTTTGATTTATTATTTTTATGGCTATATCAAGAAATATGTAAATAGATGCATCAACAAAAGACACTTGTAACTAGAAACTTCATATGATGTAAAATGTAAGATTTCTAGAATCTAGCATCTCAAAACATGGCATAGCAGGCATATTTCTATGCATCTATAAATAGTTCCATACAAAACAACTCTCGAAGGGTAATGGTGGTTAAGAAATCCTACTTGGAAGTCTTCACAAAATCATCATCAAGTACCATATTACTAGGCACTCACAAAAGGGCAATACAATAAGTGTTCAAAATCATCCTTCCACCATATACAAAGCCATCTCTATGGATCTCTGTTTCATAAAAGTAAGAGAAATGACTATAAAAAAGGATCGACATATAGCTAGTACCCTACAAGAAGATAGGTTATGATTATGCATAAATGAAGTGTTCTTTAGACTTATTTAGTCTTTGAAACCATAGGCTATCTTGAAAAATACTAACAATCAAGTATGACCATAAAAAGGCTAAACAAGGAAACATAGTTGTGACAAGCAGTCTATATCTCTAATGTATTAGAATCAAGATGTACAAAGAAACCATATTTCTACATTTTGACAAAGTACTACATAAAGATACCGAAAAGCATCTACATAGTGGGTAAGAAATGAGTCAAAGGATATACCAGTCACCAAATGAGTGTAAGTCTGTTGGTAAAGTATGTCCAGAGAGACAATCATATGATGATTGCAATAAGGCATGAGATACTTGATTTGATAATAACAAAGGAAATTTCTATCTATATGCTTTGACTATTTTGAGATAATAGTATTACATGATAGATATCAAGAGAATGATAATAATCAATGACGTATGTCTTCAGGTTAAGGACCTAAACAATGAGATCATATAGATGTTAAGAGTATACATTCTTGTTATGTCCCTAGTCGGTTGTTATTGTGGAAATAACCATAGACATCAATAACATAAAAGACTACAGTGTGTGTTGGTTGATGACATAATCTCATCAGTCATGATATATGATATCAAACCAAGCACATAGATACATGTTAGAGAATAGTGTATCAGACAGACCCATCGTAAGAGTGATTCATGGAAACCACACTTGGTTAGTCAGGATCATCTCTTATAGTATTGGTGGTGACTGTGGTTTTTAGACCTGAAATCACTGCTCTCATCACATGTGGTTGGGTACACTTTGACATCATGAAACACAATCCTAAAACATGGGTTGTTATAACGGTGATGATTGGGTGACTTTGACGCATGGGGACTTGACTGCGAGTGATAGATATGGAATTTGTCCCTCCTAAGGGAGTGTGATATCCTGGCCACTTGAGGAGTGAGACTGAGAAATGCATGGCCATGCACATGTAAGTCAATATATAATATTGAGCTTACATATATCTTTAACAGTCTACTCTGATTCAAGAAACATGGACTGGATGTTTGTAGAGGATAACAAGTCCATGCCTCAAGTTTAATTCGGATATCAGTGACAAAGGAACTAAACATTCATTATAACACCAATAACAGATTGTAGGTTGAAAGTTGTTCTGCAACTTTCCTTTTCACTTGGGTAGCACTGATGTGCGACTAGGCACCACTCTTTGCTTGTGATGTCATAAATTAGTTATGGACATTTACTACCAACATGAAATTGAACCTATAGGGTCACGCACATAGGATTAACCTGGAAGAGGAGTTTCTCCATGAATGCTATTTAGATTGATTACTAAAGTGTTTAGGTACTCAATTAAACATTCAATCAACAGACTTGACTCAGAATCATCAACTTCAAGGGTTGAACCAATTGATTAGAGTGTCAAATTGATTGAGAACTGCATTGACTGAGTTATGCACAACCTGGACCACCAACCGATTGGTTCACTAGGTGAACCAATTGGCTCATGGTTAGTGAGATGACCGGTTCACTCTAGTAAACTGATCGGTTCACATGGACCAAACGATCATGTGTTGGGTTTCCCGATTTGTGAGAAAAGATCCTCATTTCACTTGTTCAATTCGATTGGGACAAGAATTAATATTTGCATTAATTAGAAACAAACAAGGAAAGTCAATCATGGGAAAGTTTGGGAAGTGAAATGACCAGTTCACTGGGTGAATGATAACCTCCATTTTTGTGGTGTTATCTTTGTATTTTTCTTCAGTTTTCCACACTCTTTCTCAGATAAAATTAGACAAAATCCCTAACTATCCTCTCTTATTGAAAATATACTGTTAGATTAACTTTTCCCCTTTTTACTTACAGAAAAAGACAAAAAAATCATAAAAGACTCAACCGGTCCCCAGACCGCATGGACTCACACGGTCCCAAGACCGCATGAAGCCAAACGGTCCCCAGACCGCATGGACTCACACGGTCCCAAGACCGCATGAAGCCAAACGGTCCCCAGACCGCATGGACTCACACGGTCCCAAGACCGCATGAAGACAATTGGTCCCAAGACCGCATGAAGCCAATCGGTCCCCAGACCTCATGGACTCACACGATCCTAAGACCGCATGAAGCCAAACGGTCCCAAGACCACATGAAGCCAATCGGTCCCCAGACCCCATGGACTCACACGATCCCAAGACCACATGAAGCCAAACGGTCCCAAGACCGCATGAGTCCAAACAGTCTCGGGGTCCAAACGGTCTCGGGGTCCAAACGATTTCAGAGTCCAAACGGTTTCAGAATCCAAATGGTCTTCAAAACCGTTTGGATCCAAAACTGTCCAAACTATTTGGACTTCACTTAAGGCCTATGAATAAGACCCAAGGGGTCCTCTCAAGGTAAAAAAAAAGTTTTAGACGCCCAGAGGCTGCCTCCATCACTCCAGAGCTATTCCAACTTCCATCCTCTGCCCGAAGGCTGCCGGTCTGAGATCTACATTCCATCTTGAGGCTTCTTTCTCTCTCTCTCTGCCAAAGAAGGTGGGAAGAGGAGATCTCATCATCAAGCAACCTGTGAAGACTGAATATCGTCGATCTCTCTCACTAAGGGGTTGACTTTCCTCTCTCCTTTGTGGGGATGATGCTCTCTCTCTCTTCTTGCCTTCTTCTTTGTCCTAGCTATGAGCGAGTAGTCTCTTTCACTAGGGTGCGGGGAGTAGCCCCGCTACCCATTATTTCATTTCATGTAATGTAATCCATAGTTTGCAATATAGAATTGCTCTCTTTTCAGTTCAACATCAATCATTTAATGAATGCTTGTTGCTTGATCACCAACTTGTGTTATCTTTTATCTTTTAGTATGAGTTGTCTATGTTTGTACTACTAGATTCGAAACCCGATTGAATGTTGGTTCTTGCTGAATGTATCCACCGTGCATCTGTTTCGGTATCTAGGAGTGTTTTTCAAGAAGTGGAGTAAAATCACTTACCATCGTTGTACTTTCATATTATGACATGGAATCAGTTGACGTATGAAAGTACAACATTGATAAAGTCGAGGAACACACTTTGCGAAGGGAATGATGCAAAGTAGTTGACCATTCATTCGGGGATGGCTGACTTTGCAACATTCCTGCACTTCTCGTAGTTAGTTCTCTGAAAGGAAACTAAGTCTACAAAGAAACTAACTATTTTAACTCTCGTTGCAGGTTATGTTTTATATTGCATGTTTTGATCCATGTGTAGTGGCGGTGAAAACCAATCACACCCTAGTGATTCCTTATTATTGATTAACATCCTTAAATTTACTTGCTTGCTTTACTTTACTTGCTCTTAGTCTAAAAACAACCAAACCGACCTTTTGTTTTAAATACCAACTATTAAGAAGATTAAGTGAAATTCCAACGTTTTGCATCTTGTTCCTCCCAACAAGACCGTTGTCCTATGGATTCGACCATTAACTATACTACGATAAGACTTCCACATATCATAGCATACATGGGTGGAGTTCTCGATCTAGTATAAGCAAGGCTAAACTTAAAGATTTACCATCTTTAGGATTTTTAGTGGTGCACACAATTCCATGTAAGTGGAAGCTCCATCAAAAATTGGCGCCGTTGCCGGGGACAACGGAACGTTTTAATCTCATTTAGAATCTTGCTAGTTGGTTAGAGTTTTACACTTTCTTTTAATCATTAATTCATATCTTCTTAAGTTCATCATATCTCTGACATCATCTAAAAGGTGTATTCTTTTCTCTACTCAGGTAGAAGATGTGTATGCAATCACCGCATAACCTCAGATTCTCCCCTGATCCAGAGTACGACTCTGAGGTAGAGAGAAGCTTCCACCGCCGCATCAGACTTAACTGCCAAAGAGCCAAGAAAATGGCTGAAGATCAACGCCAAGCTGCACTAGTGATGGAGAGGGTCAAAGCCGCCATAGCCGCTCAATGGGCACAACTCATTGCTGACAGCCATGCTCAAATTCATGCAGAGATCCGAGCGGAAGAACAGGCCTACATCCGAGCTGAAAATGAAGCAGCCAACCAAGCTGCCCAGTTAGAGCTAAGAAACAAGCAATTGAGGGATTATGATGTCCCTAAGAATTACGAAGATAATCATCTAGTGCGGCCTCCGATCATCAACATACCCAACTTCGAGATCCGGACACAATGGATTCAGATCATGCAGGGCATCTCATTCTCTGGAGGGTCTGGAGATGACTGCATGGATCACTTGAAGAGGTTCAAGGCACTTTGCTGACTTGTCCCGTAAGCTGGAGTTGCTTTCGACGTAATAATGCTACATCTTTTCCACTTCACTGTATCAGGAAGAGCTTTGAGCTGGTACAATTCACTTGACAGGGAGCCAATCATCACCACATGGGCTCCCTTAGAAGAAAAATTTCTGGAGAAGTTTTCCCCCCTTCGTTAACTTACGAAATTAGGGGGCAGATCAATCACTTTTCCCAACTTCCTGGAGAATCACTCGCAGAAGCTTGGGAAAGGTTCAAGGAGCTTCTAAGAAAGTATCCTCATCACGACATCTCCCAAAATCAATTAATAGAAATTTTCTATAGAGGGGTGAGTGATGACATCAAGCAATATCTGGATTCCTCATCTGGAGGAAATTTTTTGAGGAAGAACTATGAGGATGGTTGGAAAATTGTCACACTTGGAGCTGAGATTCAATCTAATTGGGGACGATCATCTGGTAAAGGAGTCCTGAAGGTCTATAAAGCTGAGGAATCAATGGAAATGAAGGCTATTGCTGAAGCCTTAAAGGCCATAGCTCATAAACAACAGGGTCTTGAAACTTCGCTTGGAGAATTCAATAAGAAGAAAAACCCTCTAGTCCAACAGGTTAAAGCTTCCACAGGGAACTGTGAAGCATGTCACACATCCGATCTCCCAACTCTATCACGCAGTCTGCTTTACAATGTGATGATGGATATGCACCCACCACCGCAGCAGTATGAGCCAATCATTGAACAACCTGATGAGCAAATGCCAGAACAAGTTAATTCTATTCATTCCATTCCTGGACAAGTTTATTACAATTCTAACGAACCAAGAAACCACCCAGGATTTCAAAACGGGAACCCTGCTGGGACTGCCAATCCGCAACACCAGACACAAGGCGGATCGTCCAATAGGCTGCCGCCTGTATTCCAAAGCAAATTTAATCAAAATCAAGGGAACCCCAGAAACAACTTCCCAAGACCCAACTACCCCAGAAATCCATCTGCCTACTATCAATATACCCATCCTCCTCTACACCCACAGATGCACCCTCAGTTGCAGCAACCTCGGTTAGCACTGCCTCCACAACAACCACAACAAGGACAACAACAACTTCCTTAGAAAAATACCCCGTCCCAGCCAGCAGACGAGATGACTTTGATAAAGAAGATGCTACAGTCTCAACAAACCATGCTCGCTAATCAGCAAGCTCAGCAGAAGGCAGTGGAGGGTCAACTAGCACAAATTGTTGCTCAACTGAAGCCTCCAGCAGGCACTTTTGCAGGACAACCTGAATCGAACCCTAGACACAACCAGAATAGACCTGAGAAGTTGAATGCTGTTACTACAAGATCTGGACGCACCCTTCACGAAACTACAAGAATCAGTCTTGACGATGATGATACACCTGTCCTTATTCCAAATGCAAGCCCAAACCTAGGAACCGAGAAGTCTGCAGAGAACTCGAAAGGCAAAGAAAAAGAACAAACTTCCAAAGAGACAGAAATCCCACTGTATAAACCAAGGATACCATATTCGGGGAGATTGCGTGAGACAAAAATGGACACTAGGTTCCAACGATTTAAGGAGGCAATGAAGAAACTCTATATCGACATCCCGCTCCTCGATGCCCTCTCTGAAGTGCCGGCTTGGGCTAAATACCTAAAAACTTTGTTATTACAGATGTACATTACTGAGGAGCAAGAGATAGTTAAACTAGCTCAGACCACCTCTGATATCATTCTTAATAAGATGCCAAAGAAAAAGAAGGACCCAGGTTCCTTCGGGATTCAATGTTGCATTGGAAATACCTCGAGCAAAAAGAGATTAGCCGACTTAGGGGCTAGCATATCAATTATGCCATATTCGATGTGTAAACGATTAGGTTTCACTGACTTGCTGCCCACAACGATGACAATTCAATTAGCTGATTCCACTATAACTGCACCTCTAGGAATTATCGAAGATATTCCGGTCAGGATAGGCAAAGATGCCTATGTCCCATGCGATTTCATTGTTATGGATATCAAGGAGGATTTGAGATACCCAATAATTTTTGGTAGACCTTTCCTTGCCACAACTAGGGTGCTTATTGATGTTGAAGCTGGCACGATCATTCTAAGATTGGGAAAAGAAGCAATTCAATTCCGAGTTCCCAACAGTATGAAAGGCCCCAACATTCAAGAGGAGGTCTATCTCTTAGATGCAATACATCAAATGTCCCAATTAGAAATATCTGAGCCATCAGATGAGTTAGAGAATGTTCTGACTAATCCAGAAGTCGAATTTTCAGGAAATGAATTGGTTCAACAATGTTTACAACACTTGAGAAAGCTGAAGAAGCACCGACAACCACCTTTGAGGAGCTTAAATCTTTCACTATTCTAGAAGCAACAAAAACACCCAAGGCTCCTGAGATGAAGACTCTACCAATGGGACTTAAACACGTCTTCTTGGACGAGGAAAAATTATGTCCAGTTATCATCAGTTCCACCCTGATAGAAAACCAGGAAGAAAGACTTCTTGTTGAGCTGAAGAAGCAAAAGAAAGCCATTGGGTACAAAATAACTGACCTGACGGGTATAAATCCAGCCTTATGCATGCATAGATTGCCAATGGTCGAAGAATTTAAGCCATCATGAGAACACCAGAGGAAGCTGAACCCCAACTTAAAGAAGTGGTTCGCCTTGAAGTCCTCAAATTGCTGAAAGCCGGGATAATCTACCCAATTTCAGACTCCCAGTGGGTTAGCCCCGTCGAAGTGGTTCCTAAATAGGGAGGAACCACTGTCGTGCTAAATGAAAAGAACAAGTAAGTACCGACAAGGACTGTGACGGGGTGGAGGATGTGTATCAACTATAGGAAGCTTAAAAAATCAATGCGAAAAGATCACTACCCTCTGCCCTTTATCGACAAAGTCCTTGAACACTTAGCCCATCAGAAGTACTTCTGCTATCTAGATGATTATTCATTGTTCTACCAAATCCCCATACACTCGAAAGACCAAGAGAAAACTACCTTTACCTGCCCCTTTGGAACCTATGCTTTTAGAAGAATGCCATTCGGGCTATGCAACACACCCGCTACATTCCAAAGGTGTATGTCTGCCATTTTTGTAGGAATAACCGAATCTATAATGGAGATATTCATGGATGATTTTTTAGTTTACGAAGATTCCTTCGATAACTATCTGCTCAACCTTGGACAAGTCTTACAACGATGCGAGGAAACAAACCTCATCCTAAATTGGAAAAAATGCCATTTTATGGTAACTGAAGGTGTCATCCTCAGACACAAAGTGAGTGACAGAGGGATTAAGGTCTTCAAGGCAAAAATCAATATTATCTTGAAGTTGTCTCCACCAAAAGATATAAAAGGAATACGAGCATTCTTCGGTCATGTTGGGTTTTACAGAATATTTATCAAGGATTTCTCAAGAATAGCAAAACCCATGACCCAACTTCTTACCAAAGACACCGAGTTCAATTTTAATTAAGAATGCTTACAAAGTTTCTCAACTCTGAAAAATGCTTTAATCTATGAACCCATACTAAGAGCCCCAGATTAGTCACAACCTTTTGAAATCATGTGTGACGCCATCGATTACGCCATAGGGGCCGTATTAGGACAGATAATCGACAAGAAACCTTATGTAATCTACTACGCGTCTAAAACGCTTGATGAGGCACAGAAGAACTACACTACTACAGAGAAGGAGTTATTAGCTGTCATCTATGCGTTCGAGAAATTCTGCTCCTACTTGATTGGATCCAAGGTCATAGTCTACACTGACCACTCTGCCATACGATATCTAATTCAGAAGCAAGATGCAAAACCCAGACTTATCCGTTGGGTATTGATGCTTCAGGAATTCAATTTGGAAATCAAAGAAAAAAGTGGAGTGGAAAATGTCGTAGCCGATCATCTCAGCCGCATTGAAGTCAAGGATGAAGATAAAGTACCGATCCGAGACTCCCTTCCAGATGACCAACTAATGAAAGTTACCAATAGATTCCCCTGGTATGCCGACATTGTTAATTATCTGGCTACGGGAATCATTCACCCTTCCGCCTCCCATCATGACAAAAGGAAATTCCTCCACGATGTCAAGCAATTCTACTGGGATGAACCCTACCTTTTTCGCCTTTGCGCAGACGGACTTTTCCGTCGCTCCTTACCTGAAGAAGAGATCACCCCCGTCTTAGATCATTGCCATTCTGGGCCCACTGGGGGACACATGAGTGCAAAGAAAACTGCCATGAAAGTTATGCAATCAGGTTTCTTTTGTCCAACCATAGCAAAAGATTCCCATGATTTTGTTAAATCTTACAACAAATGTTAATTTTCTGGAGGCATATCTAAAAGGAATGAAATGCCCCTCACCATGTGGCAAGAGATCGAACTTTTCGAAGTGTGGGGGATAGACTACATGGACCCCTTTCCTTCTTCATATGGCTTCTCATACATCCTGGTGGCAGTAGACTATGTATTGAAATGGGTCGAAGCTATACCCACAGTGCAGTAATTCCAAACCAGCCATTAAAATGTTTAAAGATATCATCTTTCCCAGATTTGGAGTCCCCCGAACTGTCATATCTGATGGCGGGACCCATTTTCTGGAACGAAGCTTTGAAGCCCTTTTAAAGAAATACGGAGTTAATCATAAAGTTGCCACACCTTACCATCCACAGACCAGTGGTCAGGTTGAGGTTTCAAAAAGACAACTAAAGGCTATCCTAGAAAAAACAATCAATAGACACCGCACTGACTGGTCCACCAAGCTTCCCGATGCCCTTTGGGCTTACTGAATAGCTTATAAAACACCAATCGGGACAACCCCGTTTCATTTGGTATACAGGAAATCATGTCACCTTCCAGTGGAACTGGAACACAAGGCTTGGCGGGCCATCAAACAACTGAATTTTGATTTTAAAAGTGCCAGAGAAAATAGAAACTCCAACTACAAGAGCTAGAGGAACTCCGAATGACCGCTTATCAAAGTGCCAAGATTTATAAATAACAAACCAAAATGTGGAACGACGGTCATCTAAAAAGGAAAGACATCACCATCGGTGACAAAGTACTCCTTTTCAACTCCAAGCTCAAGTTGTTCCCCGAAAAACTCTGCACAAAGTGGTCTGGGCCCTTCACCATCAAACATATATACCCGACTGAAGCTGTCATAATTGTTGATGTCAATGGAGGAGAAAGGACAGTCAATGGCCATCGATTGAAAAAATACTACACTCCAGCAGATAAAATGCCGAGACAGACTATTGAAATTAGAGACGCCACAACATCGTCTTAACAACATCAAAACTTCATCGAGCCAGCGACGTTAAACCCATGCGCTACTTGGGAGGCAACCCAAGATATGAATTTTTTCTTTTATCTTCTATTCTTTTAAGTTACCTCAGGATTATCCTCTGAAAATATAAAAACTTAAATAATCAAAACAAATATAAAAATATAAAACCAAATTCTCCTAAAACCTCCCAAACGATCTTGAAACCGTTTGGAGCCAAACGGTCTTGAAACCGTTTGGTGCCAAACGGCCTTGAAATCGTTTGGAACCAAATGGTCTCGAAACCGTTTGGAGTCCAAATGGTTTCTAAACCATTTGACCTAAGGGTTTTGTAAGGTCAACCCCCCCCCCCAAATCCTATAAATATAACCCCCCTCCTTCTTCTTTCTTTCGACTCCAGACCTTCCTTAAACCCTCGCGCGAACGCCGCTCCCTGGCTCCCCGATTCTCGCTTCCTCGCAACCTACAATGTCAGCCCTTCGACACCAGCTTCTCAACTCTCGCCGTCGTCTTCCTCGCCCACAACAACAAGGTAGACGCGCCACCTCTGTCGACGCCCATAATGCCACCACGGCTACCTATTCGTTCGCACCATTGACCTTTTCACCTCCGCTACCGTCATTACCACCGTCGACATCTTCGACGCCACCACGACTATCTATTCATTCGCTTCATTGGCTTTTTCTTTTCGCCTCCGCAACCGTCTGTACCACCGTCGACATCTTCGGCGCCGCCGCGGCACCTCCCCTTCTTCACTTCCGCTATCGCCGGCCGCTGCCCGACGTTTTACCTTCCAAATGGTCTTCAAACTATTTGGGACCAAACGGTCTCCAAACCGTTTGGGACCAAACGGTGGGACCAAACGGTCTGCAAACTGTTTGGGACCAAATGATCTCCAAACCTTTTGTAACCAAACGGTCTTCAAACCATTTGGCCTTTTACAATCACTTAAGTTTTGTTAAAACATAAAACCACATAAACCCAAATAAAATCCAATTTTCTCTCTTATACTAAGCATGTTGTTCTTACTCATAATTTTCTATTTTCAGCAATGGCACCACCACCTAAGGAAGCCACAGGAACTGCCGACGCTCCATTTTGGACAAAGGAGCAATTGCTGGAAGACCGAGCCAAACTCCAAAAGATCATAGATAACTACAACAAGATTGGACAGGCCCCACCAAAGGTCAAAATCATAGATATCTTGTGTGAAATTGATCTCCTCAACAAATGCCTAGCTGAGGAGCCTGAAGAAGAAGTGCAAGAAATCTCCTCTAGTGATGAAAACTCTGAATACAAGCCAAACCCCGAGGAAGAATCCCCACTTGAAAAATCGAAGGGGAAATGAAAGGTCCAGGAAACCACGATCGGACAACCCTCATAGAAACGAGCAAGAAAATAGGTCCGCCCCGCCTATGCTAGGGAACAAACCCTTACAACACCTTCCACCACCACTCCTGCTACCACCCCCATCTTCTCAATTCTCACCACCACCGCACCCCCACCAGAAAACCTCTACATCCACACCATCCCATCCATCGACAAAATACTAAAACTAACAAAGTACGTCTGCACAAGCGTACTACTCAAGATGGGGATCTATGACAGAATCCTCACAATGCTCGACAACGCCAATTTATCCAGACTTTGTTTTGTCCCCAAAACCTCATATGTCAAACCCACCACATAATTATTTACCCATCTCAAAAAAGAAGCGGTGGACTTGGCGCACAGAGAAAGGGACGGGGGTGACCGTCGGTTGGTCACCAAGCTTTTTGGAAATGACATTGTCATAACAGAAAATATGATGAATGAAATTTTTATCAACAACCAGGAGCAGCTCAAGAAAGCCAAAGCTATTGGAATAGAAAATACTAGTTTCAGCAGATACAACTTTTGGAAATCCCTGGTAGGAATCCCCACCTACGAGGCAAAGACATGCAAGGCCTCAAACATACAATCTGGACTAGTGCGTACTTTACATAAAATTCTCATAGGTGCACTCTTCCCCAGGACAGAAGGAGAGAATGTCATCACTTCGGATCTTTTTGTTCTCTGGTCAATTATACATGGGATGCCAGTCAACATTGGCCGTCATATGATCCAGAAGCTATCCGCTTATGCCCTGAGGAAGGAAATTTGCATGGGGGGTCATGTCACATCTATCATCAAATACCTCAAGATGGAAAAACCTCTACCGAGATGCACGCAGATAAAGGGCGACATCCTAACAAACGAACAAACTTTGAAAAACTCCTACATCATCAAATACAAGGATGAAAAGTTATTTTACATCTATTGCCCTACACTCAAATCCTCTAGAACCCGGATACCACTCCCAGAGCTTGCATATTACGACAAGGAAAAGCTCCTCTTCACCGACGAGTAGCTTACAAAACTCATAGCTACGGTCAAAGTACCAGCGAAAAAAGTAAAGGCGGGGCAGACAAAAATTAGCATAACCGCCCCGACAGCAAGGGTAACAAAAATTCCTGTGAAACGACCCTCCACAAGACTTTCGCAGAAACAACAGCTATCAGGGACACCAACATCTAAACCACATCCAGAAATAGAAACCCCCCTCCCCGACGAACAAATCACCACCTCCTCTCTTGACTCCTTCATTATGAGTCTCAATGCTGAAATTACAACAACCACCTCATCACCCTCCACCTTTCCACAATCCACCACTCTTCCATCTTTTTCCTACAACATACAACACCGAAGTTTATCATGCTCCCCTTCCTTTACCACGAGCACTGGATGCTTCTGGAAACAAACCTACCCGAAGGAACAACTACCATCTATAAAAGTTCCGACATCCAGTTCAATCCCCGACAGAAGAGTTATATAGTGACACCAAAGATGCCCACAGAGGTACTAGCGAAGGAATGTGCCGACAGACTAATCATTTTGTTAAGTCAGCACACAAGGGCTTACGTCAAAGAACACTTTCATCGCCCATCCTTCAACCACAAATGTCCCCAACAAATTTGGGAATCCAACGACTGCAGCTTCCACATCCTCTACTAGACGTACACCATCATGGCACTTCAAAGACCAGTAGAGGATATGACAGACGTGGATTACCATGCCCTCCGTGGAATGTTTGCAGCTAATCTACTCAGAAAACTAGGGGCAAACTCAGGATTAACAGAAGCCTGACGCCCTTGTTTGTGTACTTCTCAACCTATCACTTTGACACTCTGAGGACATAGTGAATGATAAGTTAAGGGGGGAGTACATTAGACAAGGGCGAGGTATCATTTCTATATCTCCACCTTCTCTTTCAATTTTGTACAAAATTTTCTTAGTTTCCCTTACACATGTAGTTTTTGTTTTAAATAACTCACCCAATAAGAAATCTTTGGAATAAAGTCACCCCCTGCTAACTTTAGAATCAAGTCAGTCTTCAAGAATAATAACTAGAATAGCACTTAGACATATAATGGCGACTTAATAATCTCTCTTCACTCTTGATTTTCATGTTTTTGCTTCACTTCTACATCTGACTCTCTACAGGTCAATATCAAGGTCGAAATAAGACAAACTCTCAAGGATGAGATGGGCATCGGGTGATTTCCATATCAAGAAGTCTCGCAAGTGGACCAATAAAAAGAAACCAAATAAGTGCATGTTGAAAAACTCTAAGAACAACTTTCCTCTCTTCAAATAAAAGAGGCTTGGCCGCCCAAAATAAATTCCCTAAGAAAAAACCCAAATCCTAAGCCTGTGAGTCTACGAATAAAAGCCAGAGAGTTGAATAAAACTATGAGAGTTGTGCCATAAATAAGGATCTATATAAAGAACCAATGAAGGTCTCACCCGGCCGGTACATTCAGCTACCCTCATGAAGGCAGATGTGTCGTGTCTGGTAGTGGAACCCTAAGGTATATTAATATATGAAAGGCTTATAAGGGACTCACCCGACCAGTACATTCAACTGCCCTCACAAAGGCAAATGTGTCGTGCCCGGTAGTAAACTCCTAGAAGCATAGACAACCCCTCCCCCACTTGAAGGGGGAGTCACACATCAAGCCTTTAGCCAACCCTCATACCCACTCTAGCTTCCAGTAGGTCTTTCAAAAAGGTATAAAGTTGATTAGAGTCAACAACATGCACAAAATAAAAAGTGGTCCCAATGCAGGCTACGAGATACGAAAGAAACCTGAGACCTAAGCAACTCTCAAATACCTGAAAGAGTTAAGGCAAGCAATAAGACCTGAAACAACCTTAGGAGAGCTCAGCTTTATAATTGAAGCAAGAATATGGAGATCTTAACTAAATAAGATCGCTTCGCCATTACATGCCTCAGCTATATCTAACTTGAGGACAATCTAGACTCTATGTTAGGGGGGGTGATAACCTCCATTTTTGTGGTGTTATCTTAGTATTTTTCTTCAGTTTTCCACACTCTTTCTCATATAAAATTAGACAAAATCCCTAACTATCCTCTCTTATTGAAAATATACTGTTAGATTAACGTTTTCCCTTTTTACTTACAGAAAAAGACACAAAAAAATCATAAAAGACTCAACCGGTCCCCAGACCGCATGGACTCACACGGTCCCAAGACCGCATGAAGCCAAACGGTCCCCAGACCACATGTACTCACATGGTCCCAAGACCGCATGAAGCCAAATGGTCCCCAGACCGCATGGACTCACACGGTCCCAAGACCGCATGAAGCCAATCGGTCCCCAGACCGCATGGACTCACACGATCCCAAGACCGCATGAAGCCAAACGGTCCCAAGACCACATGAAGCCAATTGGTCCCAAGACCGCATGAAGCCAATCGGTCCCCAGAATGCATGGACTCACACGGTCCCAAGACCGCATGAAGCCAAACGGTCCCAAGACCGCATGAGTCCAAACGGTCTCAGGGTTCAAACGATTTCAGAGTCCAAACGGTTTCAGAATCCAAACGGTCTTCAAAACCATTTGGATCCAAAACTGTGCAAACCGTTTGGACTTCACTTAAGGCCTATAAATAAGACCCAAGGGCTCCTCTCAAGGCAAAAAAAAGTTTCAGATGCCCAGAGGCTACCTCCATCACTCCATAGCTATTCCAACTTCCATCCTCTGCCCGAAGGCTGCCGGTCTGAGATCCATGTTCCATCTTGAAGCTGCTTTCTCTCTCTCTGCCAAAGAAAGTGGGAAGAGGATATCTCATTATCAAGCAACCTGTGAAGACTGAAGATCGTCAATCTCTCTCTCTCTCTCTCTCTAAGGGGTTGACTTTCCTCTCTCCTTTGTGGGGATGACGCTCTCTCTCTCTTCTTGCCTTCTTCTTTGTTCTAGCTATGAGCTAGTAGTCTCTTTCACTAGGGTGCGGGGAGTAGCCCCGCTACCCATTGTTTCATTTCATGTAATGTAATCCATAGTTTGCAATATAGAGTTGCTCTCTTTTCAGTTCAACATCAATCATTTAATGAATGCTTGTTGCTTGATCACCAACTTGTGTTATCTTTTATCTTTTAGTATGAATTGTCTATGTTTGTACTACTAGATTCGAAACTCGATTGAATGTTGGTTCTTGCTGCATGTATCCACGATGAATCTATTTCGGTATCTAGGAGTGTTTTTCAAGAAGTGGAGTAAACTCACTTACCATCGTTGTACTTTCATACTATGAAATGGAATCAGTTGACGTATGAAAGTACAACCTTGATAAAGTTGAGGAACACAATTTGCGAAGGGAATGATGCAAAGTAGTTGACCATTCGTTCGGGGATGGCTGACTTTGCAACATTCCCGCACTTCTCGTAGTTAGTTCTCCGAAATGAAAATAAGTCTACAAAGATACTAACTATTTTAACTCTCATTGCAGGTTATGTTTTATATTGCATGTTTTGATCCATGTGTAGTGGCGGTGAAAACTGATCACACCCTAGTGGTTCCTTATCATTGATTAACATCCTTAAATTTACTTGCTTGCTTTACTTTACTTTACTTGCTCTTAGTCTAAAAACAACCAAACCAACTTTTTGTTTTAAATACCAACTAGTAAGAAGATTAAGTGAAATTCCAATGTTTTCCATCTTGTTGCTCCCAACAAGACCGTTGTCCCGTGGATTCGACCCTTAACTATACTACGATAAGACTTCAACATATCATAGCATATGTGGGTGGAGTTCTCGATCTAGTATAAGCAAGGCTAAACTTAAATATTTACCATCTTTAGGATTTTTAGTGGTGCACGCAATTCCACGTAAGTGGAAGCTCCATCAGTGAACCAATTGGCTCACCTACCCAAACGAACAATTCAGTTATGGGTTTGTGGTTAGATAATTTTTTTGTTTCCACTTCCTGTTCTGTCCCACAAAACCCAACAGTGGTATCAGAGCCACGTCAACATACTATGTTTTAGGATTAATCGATATGATCATATTTTGGTTTACCTCCATTTATTTTGGTTTAAATCCATTTATTTATTGCATATGATGTGAATACTTTAACTGGATAATGTGCATATCTGATTAAACACCACAAATCCCTATATACATATATAATATGGTATATATATGGAATCAAGACACGTCACCCTAAAATGGTTTTGATGGTGGATGTGTAGCGTGGTTCTGGCCTATAAACCCCTACGTGTGTGCTTAGTTGGTTGTGGTTGTTTGCATCTCAGTATGTGTACTGAGTCCTTTCTTCTATTCTAGATGTAACTCAAGATAACTTGAGCCTTCTCTTCTACCTTTGCCCCCCCCGAATGTAACTTGGGGTTTCCCAAAGAAATATGTAAAAGTAGGATAGTTTTATTTCCTATTATGTCGAAGAACGGAGGGCACCCAGACGAGCGGTTAAGGGACCGAGATGACTGGATATGGTGCGGGATGAGCGACTGGTGGCCTGATGAGTAGCACGATGACCCGACAAACCAACCATCTGGAGGTGCTAGACGATCAGTTGGTGACAACCAACCGACCAGCCAGGAGGCAAGCCGATTAGTGATAGGATGAGCTGATCAACCCGGAACAACTCAAGCACAGATCTTCATCAACTATAGGTTGTTGCATATGATGTATATCTAGATAACCGTAATTCCTTGTGGCTTAAGGAATTACAATAGGATGGCCATAATAATTGCTTTATCACTTCACATGTTTTCTTATGGGATATATCATGTATATGATACGTGCTATATATGTGGTGATTGGATATGTATATGTATATAATTACCAAACCCCTCAATTCAAATATTAATTTAAGATGCCTTCCAAAAGTAGCACACATGAAAAACTTGATTGACTCAGCGTGGACATGCCCTAGCATGGTGCACCGTGTATATTGTGCAAGTGTGATGGTGAATATGTGGTTCTACCCTAGCATGGTTCATATTCATTGTGTTGGTGTTTGGGTTGTACTTAACTAGGTGACCTTGATCAGATCAAGCACCTTGAGGCATGGAGATGTACATGACAAAGAGTTGTGCATGACATCTATCAAGAGTTGCATAAGATGCAATTGCCAAAAGTTGCCTACCTAAAAAAATCTAGTTGTGGGTGACAACCCTAACTAGTCCATGACTTAGAGGAAATCATGATCTTTCTCACTAGAAGGTTGTATGATGCAATCTTCCAAATTGATGGTGAGGGCTATCAATTTTATCAAAATAGTGGGAGCAATAATTAATTAAAGACCTAATTAATATCGTCAACTTTATCAAATCAAGCAAATCAAAAATTGTTTTGAAATGTTGCAAAATTCTTTTGTAGAATCCAAATGACAAACACAAATACATTATCATTGCTATCAGTTCATAAATGGGATAAACTTTAAATCTTGTTTGGGACCTTTGAGAAGTGTTCTCAATAGTGAGTGTAAACTTTAAAGTCCTAGAAAGACCAGAGCCAGTAGAATTACTCCAAATGTTCCAAAGGCTAAAATTGGGTGCTTACTTGAAGTATGCCAATGATGCCTAAGACATCAAGAACCTTATGCTGATCTATATGAACTATGAGTTACATAAATAGCTTGAAGCATGGATATTCTTGAGATAGTCATACATCTTAAGAATCATGTAAAGCGTGAAAGGTATAATGTCTTCAAAGAGATATTTGAGTATAATGAGACAAATGGAGATCAAGTATAATCTCATATGCTCAATATGATTGTGCATATAGATCAACTGTGATTTCTTATAGGTCAAGATTTGACCAAACATATGATTCTACAAATCGTTGTGTGAATCATATAGCCAGTTAATCAAATGTTGAGAAGCTTGGCCAAACCATTGTCTGAAGTTCTTGGCATATTGACGCCAAAGCATGAATGAAGAAAGGAAAAAACCTGTGATAATGATCAGTAGAGCGAAGTCCATAGACTAAAGCAAGTCAAGAAATGTTTTGAAGACAAGCTTAGGTCCAAGTCTTCATCACTCAAGATATGGGGAGGAGTAAGAAGGAAAGGGAAATAACCTCTTTATAGAGGATCTCAAGAAGATGAAAGACAAATATAGATCTCTACTTTAGGACCTAAGAATAAGTAAGCTAGAAACTATGCGGAGCAAGAGTTTCTAACATTACAGTTACACTATGACATTCATGGGCACATAGTAAAATTAGTGAATTGCTATTATATATCTGCCATCAATGAAATAATCATACATCATGTATTGGCAAGAGTGTAATGAACTGACGTTTCATTTCAAAGAAATGATCTTTGATGGAAATGCCTATTGTTGGGTTTTAGAGGAGGCAAAGAAGCAGCGGAAACAAAAATTTTCTCCCCAAAACCCAGAACAAAAGGAATCGCGTCAACGTCTATACAATAGGAAGGATGGTTTGTGGATGCATACCTTGTCCCGAGGCTCACTCGGCGATAGTACCTCGCACCTTGCACGGTCTTCTCCTCCGGTCTTAGACGGTGTCTGTGCAGCTCCTGGTCGCACCGGGACTGAAGACTCCTGGTCTCACCGGGACTGTCAGGATTGACAGTTGTCCTCTGAGCGACAGAGGTCTCCCGCCTCTGCAGTCATCAACACAGACTGCCTAGAACTCCGATCTCCTTGTCGCATAAGGAACTGAAAGGAGTCACACCCTCCTGTTGGCGTACTAGTCGCCAACACACTCTCCTACTACCAGTTCCAACTGTAGTTGTCTTTCCCTTACTGTGCCTCCCTTTTTGGGTAGAACTTGCTCGGGCTCTCTCGGTTACCAAAACTAGAGAGAATGACAACTTTGCAGAGCAACCGACTTGCACTGAGTTGTACTCTGAGAAGCCCCCAATACCCCTATATATATAGGCGGGTCATGGGACAGGGTTCTCTGTCCCCGACAATATGGGACTAAAAGGAGGAGTAGAAGGGTTCGAGATTTTCCACAAAAGCAACCAAATCGCAACCTGAACCGACCGTTTCACAACTGAAACGGTCAGTTGGGGACCTGAACCGGTCAGTTGACATCTCAACTGATTGGTTGGGACCCATGAGCCAGTCGGTTCACTTCTGAACTAGTCGGTTCGTGGTCCTGGTCAGTTCCCGATTGACTTTCCAACTTTTGTTTCTAATTGGTATCAAATACCAATCCTTGTTCCAATCAAATTGGGCAAGTGAAACGTAAGGAAAATTCTCACCAATCTTACTTTCCCAACTTGCCCGGTTGCAACAGTTGAACCGATCGTTTCAACACTTGAAGCAGTCGTTCACCCTGTCCATGAGCCGATCGACTCAACACTTGAGCCGATCGACTCAACACTTGAGCCGACCGATTCACCAAGCTCAACCGATCGGTTCATCACATGAGCCGATCGATTGGGAGTGCAGATTGTGCAGAATCAATCAATTGTGATTTCAATCAATCCGATACTCCAATCAATGTGTCCAACACCTTGAACACTATGATAATGAGCTATCAATTGATTGAGTGTTTAATTGAACAACTAAACTCCTTTAGTAATCAATCTAAACATGTTTGTGGACAAACTCCTCTTCCAGGTTAAATCCTATGTGTGTGACCCTACAGGTCCATTTCACGTTGGCAGTGAAAGTCCATAACACTTATGACTTCACAAGAAAAGAGAGGTGCCTAGTCACACATCAGTGCGACCCAAGTGAAATAGAAAGTTGGAGAACAACTTTCAATCCTACAATCCGTGAATGGTGTTACAGTGAATGTATAATTCCTTTGTCACTGATGTCCTGAATGAACTCGAGGCATGGAACAATCATCCTATCAACATTCATTCATTTCCTTGATCTCAGAGCAGACCGAGTGAGATGTGTGTGACATAAATATCACATATTGATTCACACGTGCATGCGCATGCCTTTCTCAATCCTACTCATCAAGTGGCCAAGGATATCAAACTCCCTCAGGAGGGACAAATCCCATATCTATCACTCACCCCTCAAAAGCCCCATGTGTCAAAGCCACCCAATCATCACCTTTATAACAACCCATGTTTTGAGGACTGCGTTTGATGATGTCAAAGTGTACCCAACGACATGTGTTGAGTGTAGTGATTTCAGGTCTAAGAATCACACTCACCACCATCACTGTGAAAGCTGACTGTGACTACCAAGTCATTGTTCCATGTGTCACTCTCACGGTGGGTCTGTTCGGTACCTTATTCTCTAACAAGTACCTATGTTCTTGGTTTGATATCACTATATCATGACTAATGAGATTCTGTCATCAAACAACACACAATCTAGTCTTTAGTGTTATTGATGTCTATGGTTATTTCCACAATAACAACCGACTAGGGACTAAACAAGAATGTATACTCTTAACATCCGTATGATCTCATCGTTTAGGTCCTCAACCCAAAAGCATACGTCATTGAGTAAAATCATTCTTTAGACATCTATCATGTTACACCATCATCTTAGAAATAGTTTAACATATAGATCGGAAATTGCCTTTATTATTATTCAAATCATTTACATAGTATCTCATTACAATCATCATATGACTTGCTCTATGGGCATACATACCAACAGACTCCCACTTGCACTTAGAGCCAGTCACCAATGAATCGCAGTCCTTGTGACCTAGCATGACCATCATGCTTCTACTGAGAAAGGGCCTTAGTCAGCAGATCAACTATGTTGCCTTCAGTTGGTACTTTGCAAATCTTCACATCTCCTCACTGTACGATCTCTCGTATGAGATGGAAGCGCCGCAGTATGTGCTTGGACCGCTGATGTGATCTGGGCTCCTTAGCTTGTGCAATAGCTCCATTATTGTCATAATAAAGCTCAATTGCATCACAGCTACTGGGAACTACACCAAGTTCTGAAATGAACTTCCTGTTCCACACAGCCTCCTTTGCTGCATGTGATGCAGCAATATACTGGGCCTCTGTAGTAGAATCGACAATTGTTTCTTGCTTGGAACTCTTCCATCTCACAGCTCCATTATTAAGGAAAAACACAAATCCTGACTGCAATCTGTAATCATCTTTATCGCTTTAGAAGCTTGCATCAGTGTAACCCTTTACAACCAGCTCTTCCTCACCGCCGTAAACAAGAAACAGATCCTTAGTCCTTCACAAGTACTTGAGGATGGTCTTCACAGCTGTCCAGTGAGCATCCTCACGATCTGACTGGTACCTGCTCGTCATGCTGAGAGCATACGAGACATCTGGGCGTGTGCACAACATAGCGTACATGATGGATCCGATGGCTGATGCATATGGGATCCCATTCATACGCTCCCTCTCTTCACAAGATTGGGGACATTGAGCTCTAGAGACGGTGACTCCATGTAGCATGGGGATGTTGCCTCTCTTTGAGTTCTCCATGCTGAACCGCTTCAACACTTTGTCGATGTACGTGCTCTAACTTAGTCCGAGAAGCCTTCTAGATCTATCTCTATATATCTTAATTCCTAGAATGTAGGATGCTTCTCCTAAGTCTTTCATTGAGAAAGTATTCCCAAGCCAAGTCTTTACCTTCTCTAAGGCTAAGACATCATTCCCCATCAAAAGTATGTCATCCACATACAATATGAGGAATTTGGTTGAGCTCCCACTAACCTTCTTATACACACAAGGTTCATCTTCATTTTGAATAAAGCCAAACACTTTGACTTCCTCATCAAATTGAAGATTCCTACTCCGAGATGCTTGCTTCAATCCATAGATTGACCTTTGTAGCTTACATACTTTATTGGCATTCTTTGGATCTACAAAACCATTAGGCTGTGTCATGTACACATCCTCATTTATATTCCTGTTAAGGAATGCGGTTTTAACATCCATCTTCCAAATCTCATAGTCATAATAAGCTGCAATAGCAAGCATGATCCTGATGGACTTAATCATGGCAACTGGAGAAAAGGTTTCGTCATAGTCAACACCTTGAACTTGTCGAAATCCCTTAGCAACCAATCTACTTTTATAAGTTTGCACATTTCCATCCATGTTGGTCTTTTTCTTAAAGACCCACTTGCACCCTATGGATTTTACCCCTTCCGGTGGTTCCACCAAAATCCATACTTTGTTGGAGTACATGGATTCCATCTTGGATCTCATGGCCTCAAGACATTTCTCAGAATCTAGTCCCTCCATAGCCTCTACGTAGGTAGTTGGATCATCATCTATGATAAACTCACCACCTTCTTGAGTCACAATGTATCCAAACCTCTCAGGTTCAAGGCGGGTCCTACTAGATCTACGAGGTCCTTGTGTTACCTGAGGAGACTGAGATTCCACAACACCTTGTGAATCTCCATTTTCCTCTTGTACATCTACCGGTTCTATATTTTCTTATTGGGCTTGAACCTCTTCAAGCTCTATTTTCCTCCCATTGCTTCCTTTGGAAATAAATTCCTTCTCTAGGAACACAGCTGTCCTGGCAACAAACACTTTGTTGTCAGTAGGGTGGTATAAATAGTATCCCCTCGTTTCCTTGGGGTATCCAAAAAAATAACATTTATCAGATTTGGGTCCAATCTTATCAAGAAACATTTTCCTAACGTAAGCCTCACAATCCCAAATCTTCATAAAAGACAAATCGGGACATTTCCCAGTCCATATCTCATATGGTGTCTTTTGAACAGATTTAGATGGTACACGGTTAAGTGTAAATGTGGTAGTTTTAAGAGCATAACCCCAGAAAGAAATTGGAAGATCAGCAAGACTCATCATTGATCACACCATATCCAACAATGTGCGATTCCTTCTTTCAGACACACCATTATGCTGTGGTGTTCCAGGCGGAATCCATTGTGATACTATACCACGGGCTCGTAGAAGGTCCTCAAACTCCTAGCTTAAGTATTCTCCACCTCGATCGGACCGAAGTGCCTTAATACTTTTACCAAGTTGGTTCTGTACTTCATTCATGAAATCCTTGAACTTTTCAAGGGTTTCTGACTTATGTTTCATCAGGTACACATAGCCATACCTACTGAAGTCATCAGTAAAGGTAATGAAGTACTGATACCCACCTCTGGCATTAGTTCTAAAAGGCCCACATACATCAGTATGTATGAGTCCTAATAGATCACTAGCTCTCTCACCTTTACCTGAAAAGGGAGTCTTGGTCATCTTGCCCAACAAACAAGATTCACATGTATCTATTGATTCATAATCAAAAGAGTCTAGATAACCATCTTTATGGAGTCTAGAAATGTGCTTCTCATTTATGTGCCCTAGACGACAATGCGAAAGATATGTTTCGTTTGAGTTGTTGAGTTTTTGCCTTTTAGTGTTTACGTTATATACACTTGTCTCTAGATCTATCAAGTATAGACCATAAGACATTGGGGCACTGCCATAAAAGATCCCATCTTTAGAAATGGAACATTTTACATTCTTAATAAGAAATTCAAATCCATCTTTGTCCAAACAAGAGACAGAAATGATATTCCTATTTATGGCAGGAACATAATAGCAGTTCTTCAACTCTATTATTAGCCCACTTGGTAGAGTTAACTCATAGGTTCCTACAACACTGGCGGAAACCCTTGCCCCATTAGCAACACGTAGTTCAACCTCGCCTTTCTCCAAAGGCCTACTTCTCTTAAGATCCTTCACATTTGAACAAATGTGAGATCCGCATCTGGTATCAAGTACCCATGATGAAGAAGTAGTAAAGTTAATCTCTATGACGTATACACCAGAAGTAGAGATCTCTATCTCTGACTTCTTCTTCCACTGTTCCTTCCATCCTCTCCATGTAGAAGAAATTGGTTTGGCGAGAGAACACTTCTCTCCCTTACCTACTTTCTTCTTCACTAACGCATTAAGCATACATAGAGTGGATTCTAAGGCTCCTAGTATATCTAGATTGTGCATAACACTTCTCACAGTCCTCAACCAGTTATGGAATTTATTCTCAATTAATTTTCCCATTTTAAAAGATGATTCTTTTGCCATTCTACAAGAGAAAATTTGCATTTGTCAAAACTCCTTTTGATTTGATTTGAATAAATTTGACGATAGTTAATTAGGCCTTTAATTAAGTACCGCTCCCACTATTTTGACTCAAATTGATAGCCCTCATCATCAATTCGGAAGATTGCAACATACAATCTTCTAGTGGGTCAAGATCCCAAAATCCTCTGAGCCATGGACCAGCTTGGGCTGTCACCCACAACTCGGATCTTCCAGGTAGGCAACTCTTGCCAATTGCATCATATGCAACTCTTAAAAGATGTCATCTGCAACTCCTTGCCATGATCATCTCGATGCCTCAAGGTGCTAGATCCTATCTAGGTCACCTTGTTAAGTTCAACCCAAAGCCAACACGATGAACATGCACCTTGCTTGGACAGACCCACACATTCATCCTTCACACTTCCACGAGATAGACGGTGCACCACGCTTGGGTGTGCCCACACTTGGTCAATCAAGCTTTTCACGTGTGTCGTATTTGGAAGGCATCTAAAACTTAATATTTAATGAGGGATTTGGTTTTTATATACATATACATATCCAATCACCACAATATATAGTACGTATCATATACATGCTATATCCCATAGAAAACATGCAAAACAATAAAAAGCAATGATTATGGTCATCCTATTGTGATTCCTCGAGCCAAGAGGAATCACAGTCATCTAGGTCTACATCACATGCAACCTGTACAAGATGAAATCTGTGCCTGCCTTTCTGGGTTTGATCAGCTCATCTCCATGACCGATCGGCTCGCCATCAGGTTGGTTGTTCGGGAGCCACCAGCCGATCGATTGGCGCCTCCAGCCGATCGGTTCACTGGTCGTCGTGCATCTCCTCAGGTCGCCACCCGCTTGTCTCGCTCCTCGAACCAGCCGTCTGGATTACCAACTGATCGGTTCATGCCTTGAACCGATCGTCTCAGGTCATCCGCCGTTCTTTGACATAACAGGAAATAAAATCTATCCTATTTACAATTTAATTGTGAAACCCTGAGTTACATTCGGGGGCAGCAAAGGTAGGAAAAGGATTCTCGAATTATTTCGAGTTACGTCAGGAATAAGAGAAGTGAAATCGGTGCGCAGACCGAGATGCAAGCAACCACATACAACCACACACAGATACAGGGGTTTATAGGCCATAATCATGCTACACATCCACCACAAAGCTCGTTTAAGAGCAACACATATCGAGTGCATTAATATTACATATCATATATGTATATTTGGGATTTGTGGATTGCACATGCATAAAGCCAATTTTATTCGCATCGTATGCAATAAATAAAGGCGAAAACCAAAATCAATCATATCGATAATCCTAAAATATAGAACAGTTGACGTGGCTCTGATACCACTGTTGGGTTTTAGAGGAGGCAAAGAAGCAGCAGAAACAAAAATTTTTCTCCCCAAAACCCAGAACAAAAGGAATCGCGTCAACGTCTTTACAATAGGAAAGATGGTTTGTGGATGCATACCTTGTCCCGAGGCATGCTCGGAGATAGTACCTCGCGCCTTGCGCGTTCTTCTCCTCCGGTCTTGGACGGTGTCTGTGCAGCTCCTGGTCGCACCAAGACTGAAGACTCCTGGTCTCACCGGGACTGTCAGGATTGGCAGTTGTCCTCCGAGCGGCAGAGGTCTCCTGCCTCTGCAGTCATTCACACGGACTGCCTAGAACTCCGATCTCCTTGTCGCACAAGGAACCGAAAGGAGTCGCACCCTCCTGTTGGCGTATTAGTCGCCAACACACTCGCTTGCTACCAGTTGCAACTGCAGTTGTCTTTCCCTTGTTGTGCCTCCCTTTTCCGGTAGCACTTGCTCGGGCTCTCTTGGTTACCAAAACCAGAGAGAACGACAACTTTGCAGAGCAACCGGCTTGCACTGAGTTGTACTCTGAGAAGCCCCCAATACCCCTATATATAGGAGGGTCATGGGACATGGTTCTCTGTCCCCGACAATATGGGACTAAAAGTAGGAGTAGAAGGGTTCGAGATTTTCCACAAAAGCAACCAACTCGCAACCTGAACCGATCGTTTCAGAACTGAAACGGTCGGTTCGGGACCTGAACCAGTCAGTTGACATCTCAACCGATCGGTTGGGACCCATGAGCTGGACGGTTCACTTCTGAACCGGTCGGTTCGTGGTCCTGGTCAGTTCCCGATTGACTTTCCAACTTTTGTTTCTAATTGGTATCAAATACCAATCCTTGTTCCAATCAAATTGGGCAAATGAAACGCAAGGAAAATTCTCACCAATCTTACTTTCCCAACTTGCCCAGTTGCAACAGTTGAATCAATCGTTCCAACACTTGAAGCAATCGTTCACCCTGTCCATGAGCCGATCGACTCAACACTTGAGCCGACCGTTTGACCAAGCTCAACCGATCGGTTCATCACATGAGCCGATCGGTTGGGAGTGCAGATTGTACAGAATCAGTCAATTGCGATTTCAATCAATCTGATACTCCAATCAATGTGTCCAACACCTTGAACACTATGATAATGAGCTATCAATTGATTGAGTGTTTAATTGAACTACTAAACTCCTTTAGTAATCAATCTAAACATGTTTGTGGACAAACTTCTCTTCCAGGTTAAATCCTATGTGTGTGACCCTGCAGGTCCATTTCATGTTGGCAGTGAAAGTCCATAACACTTATGACTTCACAAGCAAAGAGCGGTGCCTAGTCACATATCAATGCTACCAAAGTGAAATAGAAAGTTGGAGAACAACTTTCAATCCTACAATCTGTGAATGGTGTTATAGTGAATGTATAATTCCTTTGTCACTGATATCCTTAATGAACTCGAGGCATGGAACAGTCAACCTGTCAACATTCATTCATTTCCTTGATCTTAGAGCAGACCGAGTGAGATGTGTGTGACATCAATATCACATATTGATTCACATGTGCATGCACATGCCTTTCTCAATCCTACTCATGAAGTGGCCAAGGATATCAAACTCCCTCAGGAGGGACAAATCCCATATCTATCACTCACCCCTCAAAAGCCCCATGTGTCAAAGCCACCCAATCATCACCTTTATAACAAACCATGTTTCAGGACTGCGTTTGATGATGTCAAAGTGTACCCAACGACATGTGTTGAGTGTAGTGATTTCAGGTCTAAGAATCACACTCACCACCATCACTGTGAAAGCTGACTGTGACTACCAAGTCATGGTTCCATGTGTCACTCTCACGGTGGGTCTGTCTGGTACCTTGTTCTCTAACAAGTACCTATGTGCTTGGTTTCATATCACTATATCATGACTAATGAGATTCTGTCATCAACCAACACACAATCTAGTCTTTAGTGTTATTGATGTCTATTGTTATTTCCACAATAACAACCGACTAGGGACTAAACAAGAATGTATACTCTTAACATCTGTATGATCTCATCATTTAGGTCCTCAACCCAAAAGCATACGTCATTGAGTAAAATCATTCTTTAGACATGTATCATGTTACACCATCATCTCAGAAATAGTTTAAACATATAGATCGGAAATTGCCTTTATTATTATTCAAATCATTTACAAAGTATCCCATTACAATCATCATATGATTTTCTCTATGGGCATACATACCAACACCTATGTCTCATCAACTATACTTGATAGTTAAAGAGACAAATGTGTGTGACACGTTTAATGAATGACATGATAACTCAAACTTGAATTCCTATAGCATAGTCATATGTAGTGCATAAATGAGAATTGCATTCCTAGAAATCCATATGATGGTTATCTAGGCTCATTTTGGTTATTGAACCAATAGAGACATGCTAATCTCATTCATTGTGCAATATGGCAAAGGTTCTTTACTAGATGTAGTGGGAGAATGATTATTTTAATAAGGATTACACATATTGATGTATATAACCTTTTAGAATAAATGCTAAACGTAATCAATAATGGTTCAATATATTTATTGATGACCTCAGAAAATATGGTAGTTTGTATTTTATAAATACAAACATGAATCTTTTGAAGTGTTCAAGGAGATCATAAATGAAGTACATAACAAACTTGGCATAAGTATTAAATTTCGATATGATCGATATGGAAATACTTTGAACTAAGAGTTTGAGAACCTTCTGGAAGATCATGATAATGTATCATAATAGACTCCACCTAAAACACAATGATAGTGTATCATGAGAAGTGTATCAGAAAGAAGGAATCACACCTTGATAAGTCAGAGTGTGATTACTAGCTAAACTTCAAATTTCCTTTTGTGCACATGCTTAACACTAAAACAATGTACCATCTAATTAGTTCAAAAGACACCATATGGGATATGGAATGGGAAGTGTCCCGATATGTCTTTATAAAGAATAGGATTGAAAGCCTAAATAAGAAAAATGTTTCTTAAAAGG
Source organism: Alisma plantago-aquatica (assembly GCA_963693085.1). Taxonomy (NCBI): domain Eukaryota; kingdom Viridiplantae; phylum Streptophyta; class Magnoliopsida; order Alismatales; family Alismataceae; genus Alisma; species Alisma plantago-aquatica. Next base: position 1,618,360,635 of record OY856409.1, on the reverse strand, counting down.
TTTTGTCTAAAAATCGCATAAATTTTATTTTTTTGAATACTACTTTGATATCCAAATCCAACAACAAAGGTGTTTTGGATGGTTGCATTCCTAGAGGAGAACCTAGTTCTAAAGGAATCAGTGGGAGAGAAAAGTAGAACTCAAAATGTTCGAGAAAAACAAGAAAACATTAAACTTAAAGAGGTACAATGGGAATAAAGAGAATCACAAAATGTTGTGGAATCTCAAAGTTCCTTAAGTAACACACAGAACTCATGATTCTGGTAGAAGACACCTAGATATTGTATGATATATGATATCTTATGGACAAGAAGGTAGTGAGTTGATCATATGATGAGTCAAAAGTCTACCTAGAAGCTAATGAGAGCCAAAAATTGAGATATGGCTTGAAGCCATGAAATCCAAGATGGACTCCATGTGCATCAACAAAGTGTGGACCTTGGTTGATCCACCTGAAGGGGTAAAATCCATAGGGTACTTTTGGGTCTTCCAGAAGAAGACTGTCATGGAGGGTAATTTGGTTGCAAAGTGTTTCTAACAAGTTCAACGTGTTGAACATGATGAAATCTTTTCAGTAGTTCCCAATGATAAATCTATCAGGATAATGCTTGCTATTGCAGCTTAATGGAAATAAAGTCCATTAAGCTGCATAGATCAATCTTTGGATTGAAGTGGGAACCTCAGATCTGGGATCTTCTATTTGACAAGATAGTCAAAGAGTTTGACTTGAGTCAAAATAAAGAAGTAATGTGTGATTACAAGAATTTAGTGGGTGCATATGTATATTCTACATATTGATGGGGAATAACATCCTTATACTACAAATATTAAAACCTGGCAACAAAGTGCATTATAAAGTTTGAAAGAAGCATCATGTGTGATAGGAATCAAGATCTATAGAGACATATCATAGGGCTGCTTGACCTAAGAAAGAGAACATACATCGGCAAGATGTTGAAAGGGTTCAACATGATGAGAGAAAACCTATCCATATTCCATGGAGTTAGTCTCTCAAGAGCCAAGTGTCCCAATTCTTATGAAGAATAAGGAACACTTGGATTGATACCATGTGCATTCACAATTGGATCTATCATGTAGAACTCATCTCATTATCTTGTATGTATTAGACATGACAAGAAAATATGAACTAATTATCTTTTATGTATTGGACATGACAAGAATATACAAACGCATCATTTTGTATGTATTGGACATGACAAGAAGATATGGAATCCAATTATTCCATATGTATTGGACATGACGAATGGATATCTGTCAAAATCTAGTAAGAGTTACTGGAATACCATGAAGTAAATCTTTATGTACTTGTGAAGTACTAAAATGATTAGTTCTTTAATTATGGTAATTAGGAAGAGTTGGGTGTAAAGAGTTACACCAATGCAAGCTTCCAAAATGAAAAAATTGTATTTGACCTTTGAATAAGAATTGTTAGTTGGAAATGTTCCAAACATAAGAAAATTGATTAATTCTACAATAAGAAGCTGAGTACCTTAGTGTTATGAACACTGTAAAGGATATTGTATCGATCTAGAAGTTCATATGGATGAACTTATACGAGGTTCTGACTATTGGTGACACAATAGTAATATTGTGAAAATAATGGAGTTACTAGTTAGACAAAGGAATTTCAGATAACATACTATGACACTTTCATCTCATACGAGCTGTCGTACAGTGAGGGGATGTGAAACATGCAATATACCGACTTGAAGAAAATGTTTCTTACCTGCTATAAAAGCACTTGTGCAGCATAAACATGATGGATATGTTAAGATCACTTGGAATATAATTCGTGGGTGATTGTCTCTAAGTGCAAGTGGGAGTCTGTTGGTATAGTATGCCTAGAGAGAAAATCATATGATGATTTCAATGAGGCATGAGATACTTGATTTGATAATAATAAAGGAAATTTCTATCTATATGTTTTAGCTATTTTGAGAAAATAGTATTACATGATAGATGTCTAGAGAATGACAATACTCAAAGATGTATGTCTTTAGGTTAAGGACATGAACAATGAGATCATACGGATGTTAAGAGTATACATTCTTGTTATGTCCCTAGTTAGTTGTTATTGTGGAAATATCCATAGACATCAATAACACAAAAGACTAGAGTGTGTGTTGGTTGATGATAGAATCTAATCAGTCATGATATATGATATCAAACCAAGCACATAGATACATATTTGAGAACAAAGTATCAGATAGACCCACTGTAATAGTGATGCATGGAAACCACACTTGGTTAGTCAGGAACACCTCTTATAGTATTGGTGGTGACTATGGTTCTTAGACCTGAAATCACTGCACTCATCACATGTGGTTGGGTACACTTTGATATCATCAAACACAATCCTGAAACATGGGTCATTACAACGGTGCTGATTGGGTGACTTTGACACATGGGGACTTGACTGCGAGTGATAGATATGGAATTTGTCCCTCCTAAGGGAGTGTGATATCCTGGCCACTAGAGGAGTGAGACTGAGAAATGCATGGCCATGCACATGTAAGTCAATATATGATATTGAGCTTACATATATCTCAGACAGTCTACTCTAAATCAAGAAACATGGATTGAACATTTGTAGAGGATGAGAAGCCCATGCCTCGAGTTCAATCCGGATATCAATGACAAAGGAACTCAACATTCACTGTAACACCAATAACAAATTGTAGGTTGAAAGTTGTTCTCCAATTTTCCTTTTCACTTGGGTAGCACTTGTGTGACTAGGCACCAGTCTTTGTGATGTCATTAGTTAGTTATGGACATTCACTGCCAATATGAAATGGAACCTATAGGGTCACACACATAGGATTAACCTGGAAGAGGAGTTTATCCATGAATGATGTTTAGATTGATTACTAAAGTGTTTAGGTACTCAAGGAAACATTTAATCAATAGAATTGACTCGGAATCATCACGTTCAAGTGTTGAACCAACTGATTAGAGTGCTAGATTGATTGAGAACTGCATTGAATGAGTTCTGCACAACCTGGACCACCAACCAACCGGTTCACTGGGTGAACCCATCGACTCATGATCAATGAGATGGCTGGTTCACTCTAGTGAACTGATCGGTTCACATGGACCAAATGAGAATGTTTTGGGTTTCCTAGTTCATGAGAAAAGATCCTCATTTCACTTGTTCAATTTGATTGGGACAAGAATTAATCTTTGCATTAATTAGAAATGAACAAGGAAAGTCAATTGTGGGAAAGTTTGAGAAGTGAAATGACCGGTTCACTGGGTAAACCGATTAGATCACCTGCCCAAATGATCGGTTCATTTATGAACTGAATGGATCACCTGCCCAAATGATCATTTCAGTTGTAAAATGATCGGTTCACCTACCGCAGTGCAATAAGTTTGAGAAAAATCTAGACCCTTTGACTCTCACACAGACTGAGAACCCTGACCCTGCCCTCTACTATAAATAGAGGGGTACATGGGGCTTCTTAGAACACACAACTCAGAACATCAGTTGCTCTACAAAGTTGTTGTCCTCTCTGGTTGTGGTAACCGAGAGAGCCCAAGCAAGTTCTACCCGTCCAGGGAGGAACAACTAGGGAAAGACAACAATAGAAAAGTGAATGGTGGTGGGAGAGTGTGTCGGTGACTAGTACACTGACAGAAGGGGACAACTCCTTATAGTCTGTCCATAAGGATGACTAGAGTTCTTGATGGTCTATGTGGACTATCTATAGAGGGCGGAGATTTCTTCCACTCAGGAGGATGACTATCAACTGTAGTTCGGGTCAAAACCAGGAGCTGCACAGACGGCGTCGAAGACTAGGTGGTTGGATGCCACACTAGTTGTGAGATAATTCTGCTAAGAAAGCCTCAAGACTAAGTATAACTCACTAAACTATCTTTCCTATTTTATAGTTGTTGATGCGATCTACTGGTTATGGGTTTGTGGTTAGATAAAGTTTTGTTTCCGCTGCCTGTTTTGTCCCACAAAACCCAACAAAGTTCACTCACAATGAACAAGACTTGATCTTCACAACAAACTATGACACCAAAGGCAAACACTCCTAGACCTGAGCTTCTCCTTTAACACACTCTATAACTATCAATCCATTGCCTAAAAACAACTAGAGCATGGATGACAGACAAAAAATAGGTTGTAAGTATTAACATACAAAAACCCTAGAGAAGAACTACCTATAAAACATCCATGGGAGTAATAAGGTCATAAGAAAAGGATTGGGGTTCTACTTACACAGATCTAAGCTTTGTAGTTATCAAGTTCTCATCATGCATTGACACAAAAGAGAAAAGAAGATGAAGACTGATGATAGTAGAGATAAGTCCAGTCGCGAAGAATAATGGTGACTCAATCTTCACAAGTAAATACAAATCTAAAGGAAAACACTCTAAGATCCGAGCTTCTCCTCTTAACATTCTCTAAAGCTTCTGATCCAAGGCCTAACAACAAACAGAGCAAGAATGGAGGAAAAAAATAGGTTTTACGTATTAATAGTCAAAACCCAAGAAAAAACAACTAGAAAACGTCCATGGAAGAAAGAAGATTGTAATCAAGGGTTGGCCTTCTACTAACACAAATCTACGCTTGGTAGTTACTAGGTTTCTCATCATGCATTGGCACACAAGAGAATGAAGGAAAATAGCAATGAAGCTAAAGAATGATTATAGTAGAATTCTCATCAGTAAACATCAACCGATTGCCTCTCTCTCTTCAGTAGCACTTTGGTGTTCAACTCATGCAAGTGAGGCGAGAAGGATGTACAATGGGGGTATTTATATCATATAGGAGAGAGAAAATGTGATCAAAGTTGTCATGTTGATGGGTACAAAATATGTACCTTCATCGGTCTGTCTTCTCATCAGTAGTCAGACTCTAACGTTCCATTAGTATATGTGTCCAAAAGCCCCATTGGTAGACTACCTTGCTATACCACTGGTAGACGTGAGTTACGATCCCATCACTTGTTATCGTTGGTTCAAGCTCTTAGGAAAACCCTTAGAAAACATACTCGAGAATCATCATTAGTATGGCATAGAAAAGAAAACCATCAATACATGATTTATGGTTTCCATCAGTACTCGACTAGAAAACTCACTTCCTTGCCATCAGGATGCTCCATCAACAATCAACCCATGAATGCATAGAAGGTCACTGTGACACCCCGTCACTCTAAACAAGATTACTCAAAACAAAACACATGATTGATCATTAATTAATCACATAATCAGAAAGTAGGTTAAAGTAAAATAGTTTTAACATTACAATCATGTTCAGAAATATTTACATAAAGCTACAAAAACTTGCATATTAACACATGGCATGTCATCTATCTACATGTACGTCCAACGAACTCAGCCACAACATGTGTACAAGAGATATTACACATATACATGCCATATACAAACATTGACACACTTGCCAAAAACTCGAGTCGAAGTATATATCAGCCAGAAAACATACCCTATCCGATTTGAGAGTATAAGGACGAATCTAGGACACACTAACTACTAGCCAACCTTATGCTCTTATTGCTCTACAAGATGCTTTTCCTCACCACCAATACCCTAACGACGTTGCTGACGATCACCTAAAAAAATGTGATGACCCGCAAGGTGACACCAACATCCCAAAGAGAGATATAACTATTAACAACGATTATTAGTTACAACAAGTTATATTATTTAAACAAGTTAAGTAGATTAAATAGATTGAACAATTTAAATAGGTAAGCATAGAAACAACCATGATTAAAAAGTTTATAAGGGAACAAACAAGACTATCATTTACAAAGTTGACTACTCTTGCTACATCAATAACAGTTAGCAATAAAGAAACAAGGCAAGGGATAACAACCAATGTGAATCATGTTTTAACCCTAAGTAATATACTACATGACTAGGTTACACCTTTTATTAAGCCCTGAGGAGTTTGAGGTATACCACTTAGACTCCAACTAACCGCTGCTAAGTTGAAATTAGTTCCGTATAAGATCTCAGAGAGTCAAAATCCTAAGATATCATTCTCCCTTTTTAGTACGAGTCAATGACAACCACATATAAAGTCAAGCTGCAAAATAGTTTACTCCACCCTTGGTATATAGGTCACGACACTAGTAACCAGGGTATGAAAACCCTAACATCTAAGGTACAACCACAACTATCCTCAAGAACATCACATATATATAAGTATCTGAGATACGACCGTAGCTGTTCTCCTACTGCGGTATGACCACAACCATCCTGAAAAGAAAACATGCATATACTCAACAATATACTACTCCAAGCTTCCATTAGAGGAATACTTGTTTCACCATCAAGAAAATATTGACCCGAATATGGATCTACAACATAGGGCACTACATGATTAGGGTTTGACTTGATTAGTTAATTCCAATTGGGTGAGTTAAGGCTACATCAACCAATTACATGCAAATCCTTCAAAGAGTTCTACAAAACATGGTATGTTAAAACTCCAGAAGATATAAAATGTATGAAATATAACTCTTATCACATCATCACATGATACCAATCCTTATCACATCATGAAGAGGATCAAACCTCCATAAGGCTCAACCATGCCCAAGGTCACTAAGACGGTAACATCATTCCCTACAAGAATATCATTATCTTTCTGTGGCTTTCCAAAGGCTCATCAACCATCTGATTTCATACCACTAAGTCATAACCCATACACAAAGGATCAGTAAACCCATAGATTATAGGTCCAGAAAACATAGAGACCACATAGATCAGAAATCTCACCAACCACTAGAGTCAGGAATCCTTGGTGACCACTAGGGTTAAGATCCTTGGTAACCACTAAGAGTCCAAAGTCTTCATTGATCACTAAGGGTCCAAAAACATAGAGAACACTAGGGCTAGAAGACATAAAGACCACTAGAGTTAGAAGACATAGATACCAATATAGTTAGTTATCTCATCAACCACTAGGGTTGGACATCTTAGTGACCACTAGGGTTAGCTATCTCATCGACCACTAGGGTTAGAGATCTTAGCGACCACTAGGGTTAGCTATCTCATTGACCACTATGGTTAGAGATCTTAGCGACTAACATGAGTTCAAAAGCTTGGCGAAAAAATGAACTACTATACATCATTGGTTGAAGTATTCCACTAGGAAATACCACTTCCACAAGCCCTTCATAGATTAAATACTGGATGGTCAACCCTTCTATTATTTATGAGATGGGGATTCTGGTTACATTCAAATATAGATAGCTCTAAAAGACCCAAAAAACAACTTCTACTTGACACATTATATTATTCTTTTAGAACAAGCCTACGACCACTTTCCAATGGATCATGATTCATGTATTCTCCAACATGTATGCGAAATTTCTTAAGATCATCATGGTTAAATTTTCTATATCAGGATTCATTTGGAAATTCCTTACATTATTTAAGCTATGTTTAGCTATATGTCAAGATATTAACTGTGTCCTCAAATGGGAAAATTGTGATTTTATGATTGAGGAATGTATCATTCTTGGACAAAAGATCTTGAATAAGGGTTTTGGTATAGATCTAGATGAAATATATGTAATAAATATTTGACTTTGCTTGCCACCATTAAGTGAGTAGGAGTCTCTTGGGAAACATTCGTTTCTATAAAAGTTTCATCAAGAGATTTTCAAAACTGAAAAGCACATGAGTAATATCTCAATGAAGGAATCCAAATTCAAATTTGATGAACAAAGTGTGAAGGCTATAAAAAAATTGAGGCTAAGGTGTATACATCACCTCTCATAACCTCACATGATTGGACACTATATTATGTAATACTATGTTATGATAGTGATATGGCGGTGGGGTAGCTCAGCCTACCACCATTAAGTAGGGCAGACGTTTCTTGGGAAAAAATAGTAAGGGATTTTTAAATATTGAAAAGCACATGACTAATCTTTCAATGAAGAAATCCAAATTCAACTTTGATATACAATATGGGCTTTCAAGAAATTAAGGCTAAGTTTTATATGTCACCTGTCATAACCTCACATGACTAGACACTACCTTTTGTAATAATGCATGATGTTAGTGATATTGTAGTGGGGAAACTCTATAAAATACCACAAGAAAGTTTTTTTACATTACTTACTATGTTTTAGGTTACTCAATGAAGCTCAAAAAATTTATTCCACCACCAAGAAATATCTTCTAGCTATAATTTTTTTCCTTTGAAAAGTTTATCTAGTACCTCGTTGTTCTACATTCATTGTACACACACACCATCACTTACTACAAAAGAAAGATGCCAACCCCATATTCGACTGGTGGATTCTTTTGTTGCAAGAATTTGACAATAAGATTAAGGATAAGACTGGTACCAAAAATGTTAGACCTGACCACCTCTGTAGACTAGAGAAAATTGACATGACAAACCACATCATCCAACAAGAAATGATTTCTAAGTTGATATACTATTTAGTTTCCAAAGCTTCACACATTTCTTTTGCAGACACAAAGACTTCTTATCTGGGGATGTCATTCCTTAAAACTAAGCTAACAATAAAAAAAGAGATTCTTATCTGGAAACAAACTATACTTCTAGGAGGATCCTTTTTATATAGGAGATATAATGATGGGATCATTTAGAGATGTGTTGGTGAAGAATAGATCAATGACGATTCTGCATCATTTTCTTCAATATTGGTAGGGAGATAGTATTGTTTAAACCATACTGCTTCTAACATATTACAATTTAATTTTTAGTGGATCAATATATCCAAGGATTCTCACCACCAAATACTTCAATATGGAAGTTGTCAACGTGTAGGGAACACATCTAAGAAACATTAATTACCCTTGGAATATATATTAGAAGTGAATCATTTGATGCTTGGGGTATACTTAATGGGAGAATCTACAACATGTAGTGGTTATGTTTATGTTCTGGTGGTATTGGATTATGTGTCCAAATAGGTAGAAACGATACTATACTCATTAGAACTAATCATTCAAATTAGTGTGTGCCTTAATAAAGAATAATATCTTCTCTAGATATGGAACTCCAACAACTATTATTAATTATCGTGGAACATACTTTTACAGCATGAATGTAGATAATGTTTTAGAAAACATGGTGTCACTCATAAATTTTGACCCCTTATCATCCCAAGCATGTGACCATGTGTATATTTGAAATATAGGAATCAAAAGGATCCTAAAGAGACAATCTCCACTTAGTGGAAATATTTGGTCAACCCTCCTCAAATTAACCTTTGGGCTATCAAACTACTTTTGAAATCCCTCAACAATGTCCCTATATATGCTAGTTTATGGAAAATCTTATCACTTACCTGTAGAGCCAGAACATAAAGCCTATTGGGCTATAAAAAGATCAGATTTTGACATAAGTGATACCAACGGTGCGAGGTTGCATCAAATGAGTGAATTTGGTGAACTTAGACATGATGCTAATGGAAGAGCTAGAATGATCAAATAGAGGACCAACAAATAGCATGATAGACACAACATAAGTAGTATTATTGAACCTAGACAACATGTAATTGGTTTATATCCTTGCTTGAGGTTATTTGTTGTGAAATTAAAGTCCAGGTGGTCCACACCATTTCTAGTTATAACGATCTCTCCTCATGGTGTAATCAAGCTTGAAAAAAGAGTGGGGACAAATTCAAGGTAAATGGACAACATGATTTTGTAAACAGTCTACTATGGGGTGATGTTGAAGAATTTGAGAAGGTTTTTTATTTACTCATTGTACTTAATACACAACATGAGGAGCATCGTCCTACCGAGAAACTAAAAATCCAAGTGCTTTTGTGAGACAAACCAACATTCTAATATAAGTAGGATATTTGTGACCCTGTTTTAAGTAAATTTTATTTAGGAATGTATATAATCATATAAATGGAAGTTTCTCACCCATGATGACCCACGATGACACTTGTGTTTCGAATATGGTGCATAAATATTAATTACAGGAAGTTCATATTACCTGGCTGATATTTCTATCTGGGTGACATGCCTTTTCAGTAGCAATCTATGTCCACGCGCAGAGGAAACGAGTTTGTATTGATTAATAATCAACCTGACTAGGGCTGTCAATGGGTAAGGGTAAACCCGTTTACCCTTTACCCATACCCTGTAGGGGAAGGGTAAGTATAAATGATTTTCTTATCCTTTACCCGCTTACCCGTTACCCTCTAACCCGCTATCTTAGTGGCTAAGGGTAAGGGGAAGCCATTACCCATACCCTCTAACCCGCTACCCGCCAATATTTATGTATGCTATATTAAATGTATGGTCATATGTTGTTTGAATCTAAGCAATATTTAATATTATGGGGTCATCATTTTAAATAATACATGATATTCTTTTTAACTTCTTATATAGTTAACTTGGTTGTGTATGCAACACTGTTTTGGAGGTGCAAGACACATGTATATAAGTAGTCTATGTTCCATTAAATAATTTGTGGTGTAATGCAACCATGTATATAATAACAAGATTTAATCTTTAATGTATCACTTGATACATATGTGAGGTGATGTTATCTATTTTATTTGTGTTTTATATTTTTGGATGCAACAACATTTTAGAGGGTATAATATATGCATGTTTCTAAGAATAACTTCTATGACATATTGTCCTTTAATATCATTTTAACATAGAAGTGTTAATATACTAGGAATAATTTATTTTTTCACACACCAATGTTAGGGTACTAACATTTGTACATGCATTCAATACAATACTTGTAGAATATTACTTAGAAACATTTTAGATATTTAAATTCCATTATGGAACATCTTGATATTTCACTCAAATATATGACTGTACTAGCTAGACCATTATTGTTAATATTATCACAAATTTGAAGATGACATATAAATTCCCCACTTCACCCTTACCCTCTCCATTTACCCTGTGGGTAAGAGGGTAAGGGTAAGGAGAGGGTAAAGATATTGGTGGAGTGGGGAATTATCCATACCCTTACCCGCCAGACTTGGTGGATAAGAGTAAGGATAAGACCTTACCCTCCACATACCCTCCTCATTGACAGCCCTAAACTCAACATGTAATGAAGAAACACATCGTGTTCAGTTTCCTATATATGTCCGTAAAAAAGCTTGGAGATAGATACGACATGTTCAGAAAGAAGTTCGCATTTTTTCACTAAAATTTCTATATATATGATGTGCCTTTTCAGTAGCACGCCAAGTCCACGTGCAGAGTTAACGAGTTTGTACTGACTGATATTCAGCACGACATGTAAAGAAGCATCACATGATATCCAAATTCCTGTAGATGTCCATAAAAAAGCTTGAGGATAGACACAACATGTTCAGATAGAATATGTCGTGTCATCTATATTTGCGTTGCACCAATATTCAATAGGATGTGTGCTAAGATGGACACGACATACCACTTCGTCGTGAGGAATGTCCAAGTCCACTGAAGTAGTATTCCTGCGTGCTAGAAGACAACAGAGGGCCTACATTCATCCATTTCAAGTGATGTTCACAGATGTTACACACGTCGTCTCTCCAGCTAAACACGATGTGTGGTAGTTTGGGAGAACCACCATCACTTTGCATGGCGTGTTTTGCTTCAAACATGTTGTATAAGATTTCAAGAGAGATACACATTATACCCGCCTACACATCATACCCGCTACACGAAACTCAAGAAGAAGATATCTGAATGACTAGAATGCACGTTCATAGACGTTTGGCCTGAGCAGCAGTTGGGGTCCTTTGACCCTGACGCCCCGTAGTGAGCGTAAAGTCGTGCCTTGCCACTTTATTGAATGAATTTTTGATGGGGTGCAATTTTACTTTATTTTACTTGACTAATATATTAGTTCTCTACGTTCATGTTCATCTTGCAGTGTTCAAACATCATTCTTATCATTAGTTTCATGGAACTTCTAGTTTGCAGTTTGATATTTTACTTCTACTTTTACCGTAAGCAGGCTTCCTTTTTACTAAAATTGCAATTTCAAATGTAGTCAAAATACCAGAATTGTAAGAAATATGTGGAAATAATTATTTAAAAGGGCATACTTTTCAACAGTAAAACTAGTTCATCTTTTCATACCATTTCTTATACCATGGTACTGTTTTTTAGGTCTTGCGATGATGATAAGAATGTCATGATGATAGTTTTGAATCTGAAATTGAACTAAACAACTTGAAAGTTTGTAACATTGCAATTGTTCTAAGACATGAATGATGAACATGACTATTGCAATAGAAAAAATTGAATTTTGATGTAGATCTTTTGTTTGATATAAGGAGCCAAATCTCTCCATTATATTCTTAAAACAACCTATTTAAGTAGTTCAATGCGAGACCACCAATGTCCAACTTACTTAAAAAAATTTCTTTACAATAACAACGTCATTCTGATTCTCTACTAAACAGAAAAGAGGCAAAACATTTCCCAGTTAGTATGCCCACCTTGCTTAGTTTACCGACTGACTCATGATGGTTGGGTTCTTTATCAAATAATTGAAAGAAAATTCAAAATATTAGTAACCCAACATGAGGCAACAACAACCCCCTTTGTATACCTATCTACCTTAAATACCCAATCTATCCCAATGATTAGATACCTAGATCTTAAGTGAAAAAAGGGTGGCAATGTTCCCCAAATGTGTAATTCTAGAATTCTTTTATATGTAACATGGGTATAGTTGTACAAGAATGAGATGCACCTATGTGGGGATAAAAACTTTCAGTTTGTTGTACGAGGATAAATGTAATAAAATGGGGGATTCTTCAAGATATGGGGGAGAATCATGTTGTTTATCAAAATTCAAAAGAGCTATAATTTGTCATTCATGTTAGCAACTTGTTGGACAAAACACAAATTTAAATTGGTTAAATTTAATTTAGTTATATCACTACATGTACTTCTCTTGAAATCAAAGTAAATTCTTTATTTAACGAAAAGCAATTGTAAAATAGTGAAATCACCCCTTTATTGAAAATTTGAAAAAGATAAAACATCTATCCCAAACTTACTCAAAAGGTATGCTGAAACATGTGTAAAATTTTCAAATATTTAAATAATGGTATACAAAAGACCAAAGTGTATAGCAGCAGAATAAAAAACACGACTATATTCAATTTTTCAAAAGATTACAAAATTCCATCATATCTTCCATATAGGGTTTAGAACAACAAAATGATCTAGATAGAGGGAAATCTAAACTACACCAACTTTGTCTCCAAGAAGTAACTTCATGAGATAGGTCCATGCTTAAAGCAATGCACTCCTTATCCTATTGCTAGGATGGTCCTGCACACTCCTGTTGCACAACTATGATCCTAGGCCTTGCACAACTCCTTGATCAAACCCTAGGTTGTTGGGAAAGCACCCAGAAAAAGAAAGAAGGTATGTGTATGAGATAATGAACAAGGGAAGAAGATAAGAAGCAACATGGAAATAAAGGCTAAGATTTCATCATAAGATGAAGATGGTCAAAAGTATATGGCATACGTAAATAGATGCTTGCCATAACAAAAATAGTAAAAGTTTGCATGCATGATTAATATTGACTACCTAAACTATGTAGGGTTGAGGCACCTACCAGACCTCAACCATATAGGTAGGGAGAGTAACACATTCTAGTAACCTATAAAATATTATATATTGGGGATAGTAACACATTCCTCTGGGCAAATTAACACATGCCCTCTCTATGGGTGGTTGTACAAAAGTACCACTACACTAGTTAAATAGTCTAATAAAATCAACATGCTAAAAGAACTATGGCAAGTATAAGCATCACATAGTTGTAGCGTGGTAGTGGGGTACAAGACCCAAGAAATAATTATCAAAACTGATTTTGAGGCAAATATAGCAAAAGAAATATCAAAAGAGAGATTAGGGTTCAATACGTGCCTCAATAGGGAAATTAGGTTAGGTTTGCAAACATTCCAACTGAAGGTGTAAGGATGCACATACCTCTCTTACTGATTTCAATTATTCACTTTCACCGCTTTCATTGAGTCCAAGATCCACTTGTCCTATTTTCAATGTATAATTATGTATTAGGGTTTTATATATGCATAAAGGTAAAGAAAACCCAAGTTTTGAACTTTTCACACTAAACTCCAATTTAGACTCTGAAAACATCATCATTGATCTTATTAGGTTCTCATGATTAAGAAAACATATATATTTGTAATATTTGGAGTTAAGATGAATTAGTTACCAATTTTAGGGCTTTTATATTAATTAATTAGATCCTTAAAAATCCATCATTAAAACATATAAATCATGCGTTGAAACTATTTTCATTAGAAAGAATACATTTTTCTTAATTAGTTACCAGGACATGTTTGTCCTAAGTGCCCCAAGCTTCATAATGGTCCAGCACCAGATCAACAACAAGCACCTCATCAGAATAATGGAAATAATAATGGTAGAAGTCCCGTGGAAGGAAGAGCTGTAAGAGTTTTTGCTTTAGATGGTGAAGAAGTTCATGCGGAGGAACATGAACAAGGTGATCCATAGTTCTATATTTAGGCTTTGCAAGTTGTGTTTTCTTTTTACATGGAGTTTATGTAGAGGATGTATGGAAGTATAGTGGAATCCTTTGTATCTGAAAAGTAGTTTGACTTAATAAGATGAACCCTTTTAAGGGGTGGTAAATAGTTTATGTTTAGTTTTTGAGGACAAAAACCCTTTAAGGGGTGGTATGCTATAGCATACTGAAACCAAGAACTTAATCCTATTCTAAGGTTAAGAGGTTAGAGATCTTAGTCTATGGGCTTAGCCAAATTAGGATATAGGTATGCTCATTAGTGGCTTAATTGAAACCCTAAATATGTTAATACATGAATAAACCACCCTAACATGTACAATATAAATAAATATTACCTAACACCTTCAAATTAATCATAAGACCAGTGAACAGTGCACATGATATGTCACATGGATTAAAAATGTGCATAATGGACAAGGTGTCCATAAATGAGAATAATGACACATAATTCAACTAAAATATGAAATAAATTAACTTATGTGAAATAATGATAGGGTAGATTCATTCTGGATCTTTCCTTAGCCTTTTTGAACAAGGAAGAGATAGAAAGATAAATAATAACTCTTTAAGCAAGTTAATGTGATATTGAATTATTTAATAAGAGAAATTGTGGTAATAATGGGTAATGGACTAAAATTCATAAAAAGGAGATGAATTGGTTAAAAATAACTTGAGATTCGTTTTCCTTGGGTTTGATTTGGCTAGGAGGCCAAGTTTCATAATTTTGGAATGATAATAAATACATCTCTTTTATTTTGAAAAGAAAAGGTAAGTTTTCCTTCAAAATATTAAATAAAATACTTAATGACTTTAAAAGTGAAAAGTAACTTTGGATTTGTAATCTACACATTAATAATAGCCTTAGGTGAATTTTCATGTAATATGGATAATATTTAATATACATGTGAAGTTAGGAGAGAGAAAGTGTGTAGAACCTTCAAAATATTAAATTATTATACAAACAACTCCAGCATGTAACAATTGATGACAAATTCATATCCAACACAATTAATTTGACTTGTGGGTGAAGTTTCATCAAAATTTGGAGAATCTTATGACCATTAATGATGGAGGAAAGAGATAATATAATTTGATTTATTTAACACATTAAATTTTCCCAAAAGGCAAAACTAATTATATATTCAGATTCTTCATATCAAAAATAGGCTGTCAAATTTCATGAAATGTTGGATTCTTTTGCACCCTAAAATGAAGAAAGTTTCTAGGACCCTAGTTTAAGGTATGTTTGCATCCCCGAATATTCTTTTTGAGAAATTCACCTATTTTCTTCTTTTTCTTGGTCATATAGACATTACCTTGTTCTTTTAGAAAATATGCTTCATGTGAAGTACCATACATTGTTATTGATCTTGTGATCATATTTGTACATCCTTTTGGTATCTTTCGTATGCTTTGCTCATAGTGGAACAATCTTTTGGTATATGTGTTTCTTGCCCACCTTTGTAGTGGATGTTCTTATGGCACATTATGTGATGGCATGGATCCTCTGATCCTACTTTATTTTGTTGGATGTTATCATCTCTCTTTTATACTTTCTTATTCTTTTATTATGCATCATGTGGTGACTTCCAGTATAATGTTACACATTCTTTTATGTGGATATGCATATTCCCACATATGCATGCAGATGTGAAAATTCATGCATATGAAAACATATAGGAAAGATGTGTCTAGGTAGATGTTGACAGGCCTTGCCACCCCATATTTTAGAGAAGATGTATACAAGACCCTTCTCACCCCACATTATTTTTGATGGATGTGTTATTTCCTACCTACATGTTTATATTGTCTAGTATTGTCACATGTGAAACACATGGATGCTTATTTTTATACTTTGCTCTTATTTGTCTCTTTTATTCATATTTTTTTCTTTTATGCCCAATTGGGTAGTCCTTTACTTTTCTATGGGAAGCCTTTTATTTTATGTCCTTATCTCGTTATATTGCTCAACTTCCTTTTAGCATGCACATACAAACTTTTTGTTGATGTTCCCTTTTCTTTTCTTTTCCTTTTGTGGGGTACATTTCCAACCTTAGGAATACGTCAAGGAGGAGACAACCAGGTTGGACCAGGACTACAACAAGTTTAATCAGATCTTTGTGGGAGACTTTATAGAAGTTCTTAGGTGATCCTCAACTAGTCCTTTATGTAGTTAGTTTTTCCTTTATATCATCCTGTGTGGTGAAAGTCTAGTGTTGATAACAAACTTTGTAATGGTTAGATACATCTTTATATTCCTCTGCTACTTTGGTGTTAAGATACATTCATGTTGAATAAATTGTTTCCATCCTTTTCAAGAGAAATTTAATGTTGGTGTTCAGTTTGGGATGGAGTGGTTTCCCTCTGGGAACCCACTCCTTACATCAATAATTTAAGATATGGTCAATTTGATGAATATAGTTCAAAATGTCTTTTATGCCCACTTTTACCAGAGATATTGATTCAAAATTTCAGGCTTGTGTATATATTAAACTTATAGTTACATAGTTATTGCAATTAGGTCTTTTTTGTCATCTTGATTGATTAAGTGTATGTAAATGCATATTCTATAATCATCGTTCATCTGGAGCCTATCTCACAATTTGCATCAACTTATAGGCCTCAAAACCCCCAAATAAACCCTCAGGTGGTTGGACATGACATGCATTCACTATAGAATGATGTCTCTCAACTTGGGATTCAACAGATCATTTCCAACATTTGACTCATTGTGCTTCATCCATAACACACTATATCTGATCATGGGACATTAGCCCAAATGTGACATTAAAGGACACAATGTGCATTCCTAAAGTAGTTCATGTCCCTAATTGAGGATTTATCCATGTCAACCCTAACAATGCACGATGTGTCAGGAAAATGACAAATATTTCCACCTCATAAGCAACCACAGAACATAAGATTTAGTACATCGTGTCAATACCCCAACACATCATGTAAATGTTTATCACCCCTGACCCGTAGCAACTACTGAGAGTAGGTTGTCTCCCTACCAAGACACAACATTTCTTCTCATATTCTTATAAAAGTATAAATACCAAAATAGCAACTTTGGAGAGGTATCTAAATTCTATTTCTCACTCTGACTTCAAGAAAAGAGAACAATGTGACCCATAGGAATTCTAGTCAAAGAGAAGCTAAAAGGAAGAAGAAGTATAAAGAAGAGATGGAAGTGCTCCTCATTTGGTGGAAGAAGCTTCCTGTATTTTTATCCTCTATTTCTCCATTTTCACTTCATGAAACTTATAGGTAACATGATTTGTATCATTGTGTGTGAATCACCTATAGATATGAAGTATTTTCCTTTGTATTAGGTGCCATTTTGGAACTCATTATGAATTTTCTTCTTTATCTCTCTATCTATTTATAATTACTTATGAAAATTTGTGTTCAGGGCAGTAAGCCTCCTAGAAGTTGGCATACTTAGAAGGGACACAAATTCTATTGAAGCTAATTAGAGACTTAACTACATGTGACACGGAAATGAGTAGGAATAACTGCATTGTTATCTCCTTCTTCTTATAATTAAGGTTGGTAATTGTTTTCTTTAAAGGAATTGAGAAAAAAATCTTACCATACACATGGTTGTTAGTTGGAACACATCAACCAAGATACCTAGTTGGTCAATATGTTAAAGTCATTTAACACATCTTAGTGTGATATTATAATGAAAGAAATTGAACATGTTTTGTGAACTTTCATCATATGATTTATGTGTGTCATGGCAGCAAACACAATTTTGACTTGATATTTGAATTTAATTCCTTGACTAGTCTAGTTAGTTTATAATTAAACTAAATCAATTACACCAATCTTGAATTATTTGATTAGTTGAATTCGATTATAATTTCATGGAGCTGGGTAGGATTTGACCTTAAGCTTATTCTATTGTTCATTGGTTGTATTCGGGCCATAAGATTTTGTATGTTAGGTTTTATTATTTATCACACTCTCATTGGGTGAATCAATTTTATAAGTTGTATGAATTAATTTTATTCTTTGATTTCAAAATTTTCTTAATAGTCTTAGATTAGCAACTCTATAATTTAGTATGAGTATTTCTTGTGAATAGAGATTGTATTCCTTGTGTTAATAAATCTCCCATCCATCTTTACATGAGAATACATTATGACATGTCTTTCCACATCATCTACTTGTTGGACTATAATGAACATCATTTAAGATCTTGCATAGATGTAATTGAGTGAATTGTTTCTTATATAAATACATCTCCATAAATTCATATGTAGAAAATCAAAATGAAGTGTAGTTGCAAGATTCCACCACCACCTTCACCATGGCCAAAGGATAGGTTATCCTTCATTTCTTCAACCTTTACAAAAAGGAATTATAAAAGGAAGTACTAGTATCTATATGTATGTTTTGTTTTTTTACTTTTGCTTGTTGTTATGTTTGTTTTTATGTGATTATGTTAATAATTTAACTAGTGATTTCATTCATTTGCATTACAATTTGTTTTCTTAGTTTAAACACAATGCTGATTGTCAATGTGATTTTATAAATTAAAAGTCCTCTTGAAAGGACAATCATCACTATATAAATTTCTTATTTGTACTTGAGGAAAACACTTGTGAGTATTTATAAAATCAATTTCTAAAATCAATTGGAACACACATCGATAATTATCCTTGTGTTTTTTACATGATAATCCATTATACTACATATTTCCATCTTGATCTCATTTTTCACCTTTGTATATGTTGGGTTTCTTCCATGTGTTGTGAATAACCACATGGAAAAAATATCATTCGTGATCATTAGTTTTGAACACTCTTAAAATATGAGATTGGTATTTCATTGTTTAATTCATTAGTTGCTAATAAATGGAAAAAACTCAATGTGATTCTTTCATAACCAAGATAAAAATTTGCTTAGTTCATATTGTAAACATTTTAGATATCATATGTGGAATCCTATGCCTAGAAATTCAAATGAAAAGAATAAGAGTGGCACACTTGTTAAAGAAAGATCTGATAAGAAAGAGAGTCGTACCTACAACAAACATATGTGGAGAACTTTGGGTCAGTATGACACCCAAATGAACTGAGTGCATTCTTTGTCTAAAAGAAAAGCTTAATAAACTAGCAATAAATTGCCCTTACTAGGGGAAAAGGCATCTTCTTTTTAATTATCAAAGAAAAGGAAATAACCATAATATAGATTCCTAGAACAAACCAACCGTAGAAATCCAATGAAGCAAAAAAAGAGTAGATTTGAACAAGAAAGCACTGCTTACACCACAAAATACATCATCAATCAAAAAGCCTTGGTCTTGAGAACAAACTTAGGAAATCCAAAAGTCGATGATGATAGGAACACAAGGTGGGGGAAGAACAAAAAATTCTCTTCCTTTTAGGTGGACATGGAAGACGAAGACCCCAAGAGCATGAGCGACTGAGCAAGGAGGATTCAGGTTTGCATTCTGGATAGAACTGAGATGAGAAACTAGTGTAACAGAACCACACTCTATCACTGCTCCTCTTATCTCTCTCTTTATTTTTATGAGAGAGACAACTAAAGAGGACCCTTTTCCTAAAATAGACGCGTGGAAAATAAAGAAAAGATAGGAAAAAGAATTTATTGAAAAGCTAAGAGAAAAAATAGAGGCCTCTCTATAGGCCTAAGATATAATTGAACTAATCTATGATTCTCCATGTACCTCTTGGTTGGTTCATTCTATTTCTTTTCTATTTACCACATACTTCTATCTTTATCTCTCATGGGAAGAATAGGAAGGATGCAACACGACAAACCAACAAAAAGTGATGTTGGAACTTGCATTAATGTGGGTGTGGGGGAGATTGCAGACAAATAAATCACATAATCAACATTAGATGATGTGGAAGTGATAGTATACAAGAGCCCACCACAAGAACAATTTATAGGGACTTGTTTTCTTTTTCTAGAGAGTGATTGAGAAGGTTCTATTAGTTTTCGTGGAATATCTACTTTATTGGATTGGGATACCCTTAGACCCTGAGTTTGATTAGAGTTCATGAAGGTTGTATTCATGTGCGGGTGCACAAGGGGAGAGAAAGGTTCATGCAAGGGGTCCATTTTTACTTAAGTATAGCAACTTGAATACAAGTGCATGCACACATGGGCCCTCATGTGAACCCTTATCACCCCTCAACCACCTATAATTCACCAAAACTCTCACAAACTCAAATCAAACTTAGAGTCTGGGGCTTATCATATTCCAAGAATGGGAAGCAACTTCCTCATAGAAATTAATAATACCTCCCTAATCACTTTTTAAAAAGGGTAACAATTCCTTATCATATATGTCATGGCATGCTTCTATCTCCTTTCACTTCCACCTCCTCTAATGTTTATTTAGTGATTCATTTGTCCTCAATCTCCCTAAAGGTCATTCCAATGCCAGTGCAAGTGCCACTTGTTATAGGTTTTTCTTGTGTCCATTATGTTCTCCCCAAGAGTGTGAAGACATAAATGTATGTAGTAAAGGGAAAATAAAAAGAACAAACCAACCAAGTGGTAGATGGAGAATTGTAGATTGTCAACTATATCTTAATCATGTAGAGATGCCTTGTATTTCATCTCTTGTCTTTCCAATAAATTCTTTTACATACCGTCCTTTCTTTTCTACAATTCTATTTGTAGAAAAGGGTCTACTTTAGCTATTTCTCTAAAAGAGGGAGAGTGAATGAGAGAGAGAGAGAGAAAGAGAGAGAAGAAAGAGGGAGATATCTGGTTATATTGCAAGAGTGTCTCTTCTTGATTGTATAAGGTATGCAAACCTAGACTCCTCCTTTCTTAGTAACTCATCCTCTTGGGGTCTCTGTCTTCTCTTACCTCTTAAATGTAGTGACTCTAAGTGTTCTCCTCCCACACGTGTTCCTTTCTTCATTATCTATTGCCTTTCCTAGGTTTATTCTCAATACCATGGAATTTTGATTGAATATGCTTGTTATGTGTACATAGTAATTGCTTATTTAAGGAAGGTATTTTTGTTTGAACTTTATAGTTTTCCTAGGTCTGGTTTTATCCAAGTGTATTCTGATTACTAGTTTGTTGTTAGTTTCTTAAGCTTCTTTTTATAAAAAAGAATGAACTTGGCTCATTAGAGTGCTAGACTAATTTGAAGTTTTCTCCACCATTTGTTGTATTTATGATGTGCAATGCATAAGATAGTCTAACTCTCCCATATTGACACCTCGCACGATTAAGACATATTGAACATCCTATGTTTGAAGTGGATTTCAAAATTATTTACTCATATTACCTTTGTGCCTTTCTTTTTATAATATATTGCTCAATGGTATCCAATTCATTATTAGCAAATACTCCATTATATTATGAAACTCAATTAAGGATTAGTTTGAATATTGTGTGCACACTGTCATCAAACCCTAACTTGATTTATGTTGTTTCTAAAATTGATCATTTAAGTATCTATATTCTTCTATTGGTTTCCACCATTTTTAATGAAATGTAGTTTCTAACTACCTATGCTCCAAACCTCATCTCGGTCAGACAATTGATGTTGGTTTTATCGCACTAACAAGTTCACCTAGTGCTGAAATTCCTAAGTTTCTATCAAAACATTATACAATACTACCAAACGCAAGTGGATGAGTCATATCACGATATACGTAAGGATCAAATCCCAAATTACAACATTTTAAAGAATATTCTAGTTTGTATCCAATTTAACTAAGGTAATATTTAGAAGCTAGATTTATTTGAGTTGATTTAAATTAATTACAAGGAAAGTAAAAGAGTAAGATTAAAATTGGGTTTAGACTAATGATGGATGTCACTGGGGTGGAACTGGATTTCACTACCGCTACATGCACACACACATTCATAACATGTCCAAGGTAGACAGAACCATTCAAATGGAGTGAAAACAAGATGCACCTATTAGGTGTGAGAAATTGCATAAATATCCCCATAAGATTGATATCTTGTTATCTCACAGATCATGTACCTTTGCTCTGGGGATATCCCTTTGGAAGTTCTTGTCCCGCGTCAACCAAGTTGATCGACATTAAAATCCTAATTATTTAAGTTCTCACAAAAAAGGAATATAGATCATGTGCAGTAGGTGATCAATCCTAGAAAACATGCATAAAACAATTAATGAAATGAAGAGTTATATACAAGCCATGGAATGTCAAAATATGGACATGTAAGCACAAATAGCAGGGCTAGACTCCACACCCAAATGAGAAGGACTACTCACTCATCATCATGAAATCCAAATCAAGGGAATGGAAGGAAAATCTGATCATATTCATCATTGGTTGATAAGGAGTGTTGCTCAATATGAGCAACAAAGTCCTTGCACCCGATGAAGTAGAAGAATCTAATAAAATGAGGGAAGATCGACCTAGACTCTCATCAAAGTAGTGTTCTTCTTCATCCTTATTTCCTCCTTAGGTCTGGGTCACTGGAGAGGAGTAGAAGGTGGATGGATGGATGGTGAAGACGGATATCTGTCCACCTTTATGGATACAAGGTGAGGGGGATGGAAGCACAATGATGACAGAGCGTGGGTGCAGCCAAAGAACCATATGGTCATCGGCAATGGCCGATGGAGATTGTATTCCTTCACTGGGCGTAGAGTAGTAGCCTGGTGTCATGGATGGAGTGGAAGTGGTCCCCTTTCATGTAGGAGGGGGTCAAGTATATATGTGTCAGATGTGTGCTGCAAAATCATTAGGCTTGGCTTACAGAAGTGTCATCGGTCGATAGTCATACGAGCAACGACTTTGTTGGTCCATTGAATGATGAGAGGTCCTTGATTGAAAAGACTATGATCATGTTCCTTGATAGTCATAGGACCTTCATTGGTCATGGTAGATTCTTTGACAGTCGACACATAGTAGGAATGTTGTCAACATGAGTTATGTTGGGGAACGATTGTAGATGAACCATCAGGTGTTGATCTTCATCAACCAATGAGTTTCCAAAAACCCATTAGGGTGTATTGATGCATTCGTCGGGTGATGGTCATAGGAATATCGTCGACCTGATCTTTCCCTCTCATAGGGCTATGGGTTAATGAGCTTCCAAAGGGGAAAAACACTTGTGGTCGATAGAGGGGAAGACCGATGAGGAAACAACTGATTGTCGGGCATTGATCCTCATCAGGGCCTTTATGTCATCATTCGATGAAATTTCTAACTTAAAGAAAACCCACATGAGGGGAGATATTGATAGATAATAGGGGGTCAATATCGATGAAAGCTTACATTGATAAGAACCTTGGCTAGTGAGGGGACTGATAATGGAAAACTAGGTTCAAGTATCTCAAAACCCTAAATACTAACATAAAACTAAGGAAAATTATACAGAAGAAAATTTGAAGGTAAATAAAAGAATCTAAATTCAAAACAAATCTAAAGAGGAGATTGAAACTAAGATGAATATGCATTCATCAACAATCCTATTATGTGTTATTATTTTCTAAAGATTAATTTATGAATTGTCCCCCCACCTTATTCCCCTCTTTTAATCCTTATCATAACCAATTATTAGTTTCAAAAAACTAGATCATATAGTCATGGATCTTGGCTTGATTTGATGGTTTTTGAGTCATCACCTACCCTCCCATAGTCAATAGGAGGAGGAGGATAAAGTGCAACTCTGATTGCATTCCCCAAAGACCTCTAGCCTCATTTCCTACTCTTTGTATTCATTTTTGCTAACTCATGCCAACATATTTCATCATTTATGGTGTCTTGTGGACATAGATTCAAACATCCTTTGCTCCAATTATCTTTCCGATAGAGGCACAAATTCATTAACCCTAATAACACCCTAAACTATCTTATAAAAACCCTCTATCTTCGACACTGCCTATCCTATATCATCATCTCTTCTCTATAGAGAATCAATCATAGATATACCCATTTCCCCCACATTCATGTTGTTATAGTAGTAGTGGCTCCATGACTTATTTGTGAGGGTCTCATCCCCTTGACACCTTGCCTGCATCAAATATAGATCAACCTTCTCCAGGTGAAGTTAAGATGATTGGCCTTGTTGTAGATCTTCTAGAAGCCTCCTCTATGAGTTTCTATTCATCAATTTTTAGTTGCATTTTTTATTTTGTTTTATATTTTTTGTATGCATTCCATTCAATATTTTATTGGTTTTATTTTTTGATTACATTATGCAACTTTTTTGGTATTTAATTAGTTTTATGTTCAATCTGTAGGTTGATGCATGGGGAAGAGGAGAAACCATATACTCTCTAGAAAAATTTGATGAAATAAGTAAAAACATTGACGCAAGGAGAAGTCATAAACTCTTTATTAAATTCCCATGAAATAATCCAAATAGGAGATGGGGTTAGTAATGCATACCTAGTTAGTAAATGACTCTAGATTGCACAAATGCTATTGAAATTGGACAATTCAAGTTAGGTTGGAGATATACTTCAATTATATACACAATGAGCATATACTAACTACTTCTAGTTGTTTAGATGGCCTAGAAGTTTCCAAAAACCATGTGAAAGAGTTCTACAACAAATGGATGACAGTTGTTGGATTAATTTGGATGTATCTGGTATTTTGCGGGCTGATGTAAAAGTACATGGGGGACATACAATGAAAGTGCTCACAAACTATTCTCTCCACCCAAAACCCTAGACACTATTAAGGAGAGCTAGAGTTATAATTCAACAACTTAATGTGGAGACTCAGTCTGCCTGAGGATGTGACCAAAGATTGGAAGCATCATCTAGGAACTTGTGAGAAGACCACTAAACTTCTCCTCCATAAGACTATTGATCGCCTCAGATCACACATCCAAAAATCAAAGCTGATTAAAAAGTAATCGGACTTTAAACTTATAACCCAATACTTATACACTCACAAAGATAATGCACAGCCTTGCGTGGTAAACGAGATCAAACTCAGGGACAAGGGTGATAGTCATTTAGGAGCTTAGTTACACCTAACTGAAAGGAGATAAGGGTGTCCCTTTCTTGAAGAAGGCATCCTAACAAAGAACTCAATAAAAAGTAAAGTAAAACCATATAAACAAGACATAATGAGCTTGGATCTTTAAATGTTTTGAATAATTATGGATAGAACTTTGATTGGGTTTAACCTTTTTAAGATCTCTCACTAACAATAAATACTCACACCCATTATATACCCTTCATATGGTTTATAGGTGATCATCATTAGTGTCTATTCCCTCCTCTCTTGAGGTTAGGATATATCTATATCATAGGAGTGACAACCTCTTGATACGTCAAACATATAATAAAAAATACAACCATATGATAATTAGCTTTAGCATTACAACATGCTTATACATTCTTGCTACTGCATAACTCTAGATATAGACTAACACTACTCTTGTGAGGCATTTGCAATCAAACAATACAAGAGGTAGTTAATCATGCAAGCAAAGAAAGAAAAAACAAGAGTTTGGAGATCAACACTACTAAGAACATATATTCAATGGATATAAGTATTTACATGTTGGGAGAGACTAAGTGGCTACTTCAAACCCAAGAAATTGGTTTAGCCACTCATAGTGGTGAATGAAAATATGTATATATGGGTGAACACATCCCTGATGAATGGATGGGTGAAGGGGAACAAACATATTATGTAAGAAGGGAGATGATAAAAAAAACAACGACGACTATGTTATTGATGTTAGTGATGACCTCCTTCTCCATTGGATTTGATATGGCACTAGCAAGGTAGATTGTGACTCCCATCATCCTCCTTATTACAAATAAGGTCTTCAGAATCGATAGAGGTGAGGTGTGGGTGTGAGGAACCTTGGACTCTCATCCTTGGTTACCACAAGTCGATGGAAGACCTTGGACTCTTATACCTTGGCTTATAAAGTTTGATTGAGTTTATGGGTGGAGACAACACTTTTTCATCTTGGCAAAGTCATCTTTCATGTTGAAATGTGGTCATATTTATAGGGAATGGCCAGTGCTCTAGGTGCTCATGATTGACTTTACTTGTGCCCCATGCTCACCTAGTATGTGACTCGAGGCACACACTTATTAGTAATGGCAACAGTGTGGAGAGAATCCATTCAAAGGTAGGAGCCAAACCAATGGTAGACAAGGTCGGTAGATAATACTTTGACTGGTGAGGTCCAGTCGTGCCATCGATTGGAAAATACCTGTTCATCCTTAGGTGTATGGAAACCCAGATGAGCCATTGGTAGACAAGGCCAAAGGGGGTATTTTAGTAAGGAGTCAGTTGGATCTTTGGTTGATGGCTCTCTACCAGGCCATCGAATAATGGCATTCCATATATGAAGGCAATTTGGCTTTCCATCTATGCTTCTTAGTGGGACCGTCCATAGGCAATGCCACTGAGATTATCATTAGATGGCCTTTTGTAGGTCATAGGTTGAGGGCCAACTTTGGACCTTCTATAGATGCACACGTTGACGAACATGTGGGACCTTTGGTTGACATGTGTTGAAGGTGGTTCTGCTGGGGTTAATTGCATTAGTTCCTGTGAAGTGGATGCCAGAAACAGATGGTTTTTCTTCTTGAGTTAAATTTGATGGTTTTCTTGCATATAAGAGAGTAGATACTACTAGTTTAAGGTAATAAGATAAATCATGCATGTAATAGGAAAGTCTATGTAAACCTTTGCTATAAAGGAAAATTAAGGAAATAATTAGGCATAAAACATCCACAAAATTGGGTGTTATCAACCCAACCCAAACTTAGAGTCTAGCTTGTCCTCAAGCTAACAAATAGAATCAAATCATCAAGAAACATCGAAGGGATTTGTTTAGTTTAATGTATTATTAGCATTGCAATGTCCTTATGCCATATTTATGTTAGGATATCTGACTAACTTATTTTATTGTTAATACTACAAATTTCCTTCTCAAAAATTTTGAGTTGCATGACCTTTTTACCTGATACAAATTTCTTCAAGGAAGGGTGTCTCCTTCATGATTCTCACTCAGAGCTTCAAATCTTATCTATTCTTGTGCACAGATCTATTTGGAGTTAGCTTTCACTCCCAACTTTATTTTTTGGAGAGACAAGAGAGATGTGCATGGGTGGGCTAAGGCTGTAGTAACAGGGTCACTTAACCATGAGTATTGTTGTAATAATAGTTTTACTCAACCATTAGTCATGTTGTAATTTCAAGGATTTGTTAGATCGTCTTTGAAAGAAAATGGGTTATCTTTCATACTTCTAGGTTCTGCTATCAGGCATGACATTTATGTGTTCTTTAGTGCAACTAAACATCAATAGGTCAAAACCCATCAAGATCTTACCTAGCACAACTTTCATGTTTTTATCTCTCAAGCTTTTATTATTGCTCATAAGGCTTAGGGTTAATGGGATTTTAAGTATGCTTGGGAACCCAAGACTCTGTTATCCCTAGCGGGGATTGAGCACTAGAAGGTGTA
The DNA here is from genome assembly GCA_963693085.1 of Alisma plantago-aquatica. Classification (NCBI taxonomy): domain Eukaryota; kingdom Viridiplantae; phylum Streptophyta; class Magnoliopsida; order Alismatales; family Alismataceae; genus Alisma; species Alisma plantago-aquatica. Next base: position 1,618,332,644 of record OY856409.1, on the reverse strand, counting down.
GCTCTTTCCTTTTCATCAAATATACAAAATTTTCAACCTGTACTATGAGGCTCGAGTGATTGATTAGGAGTGAACTAGACTAAGTCCTCCTTATTATGAAAATTCCTCTAGGGGCAGAAAGCATTGTTTTCTGATCTGTATTATCTTGAGATAGAGATGTCATAAAGACATAATCAAATAACCATTTATTAGATGAATTATTGCCCAAATCAATCACTATAGAAATGATTACGTTAAGAAGAAGGTTGAAGACAAAATGGTTTATATTTAAGAGTAAGAATAGCAACCGAGTAAATTGGATTAGAATTTGACTAAAGCAAAAATTGTATCTTCCACTTAGAATGTTCTATCTAAGATATGTGCAACTAGAAAAATTTTCAAAGTTTTTGGAAGAAAAAGAAAATAGAAGTAATATAATATATATGTAGAGGGAAAAAGAAGAAGAAAAAGGTAAAGATGTTAGATTAGAAGATGTTTCCAACTTTCCTATCCACACCCCTCCAAACTTATCATACATTTTGACCAAGAGTGTCCAAGGATGAGGTTTGATATAAATAGTTAAGTTAAAGTTTAACTCATACATGCCCAAGATGAAGTCAAGATTTGAATGGCATAGGATCCGCATATGTGGTGGTAGTAATGATCTTAGAAATGTTCCATCTTCTTATCTATTATTGACAAAATTTGCATCCAAAATAGTACATTGAAACCTAGTGCATGCAGGGGACACACACACTTGGGCTTTCAATATTAATAAGACCTTATTCGATGACACACTCAGAAACATAAAACACTTACTTGGAAGTGTACAAGATTTTATTGTAGTATAGGAAAGTGGCAAGGTAGGGGTCGATCCTTAGGGAGAGGGTGAAGTGGAGAAAAGTTAGTTTGACTAGGTTCCAACCCCACTCTAGGGGTTATGGGTTTTTAAGTTGGTTTTGGTTTTATTACACCAAAGATGGATAAGCAAGCAATTAAGAAAAAACAAGAAAGCAAAACCTAATTTAACCCTTGAAAATTTACTTCTAGTTGACAAAGAAAGAAAACTAAGTAAGAGAAAAGAAAGTATACTAAAGAGAAGAAACTAAGAACTAGCACTACACTAAACTAACAATTTATGAAACTCGAGCAATCAAGGAACAAGACTAGCATTAAATAGATAATATTAGAACAATAAATCAATAAGAAATTATATGTTTTCTAGCAATACCTAACTATCAATAACAAGACAATTAACTAAAAAGGAATGTAAAGTAAGCAACTAGGCAAGCATAAACTAGAAAGAGAACAATTTGGGTTTTTAGAAAGTTAATGAGTTGTGGGCCATTTGAGGAAATGTGACTAGAATCTAGGTTGGGGGTTCAACATGCAAACTGTACTCATTTGTTTAGATTTTTTAAACCAAAAATAAGATATATGTTATAGAATCACCCTAAACTACTAGTTTTCCATGGGTGGATTAAGGTGTGTGACGAGGAACTACACCCTAGAACATCCTATCAAACCTTATGAGGATATTTTGGACTGGGGTTTTGATGAAATCCTAATATGATTTAGCATGTCTAGGTTTCTAGAGTAGGTGCTCTTAGGGTAACTGGGGGCGAAGGATAATAATGGAAGGTGGAAATGAAGGTGTTGGACCTCATATTACCCTCCATCTAGCCTTTAATAAGCTCCAAGGAAATTGCAATAGGTACTCCTAAACTAGTGACTTAGATTTCACACCTAGAAGTAGGGGAGGGTATATGTATGTGGGAAGTTAGGATTCTAGCTAGGGATCCACTAGTTGGACCTAGGAGGAATCCCTAAGATAGCCACATACAAGTCATTCTCTCATAGTGTTTAGATGATATAAAGCATAAAACAATAAGTAATCCATATTTTAAAACACAAACCACAAGAGAAAATATGAGAAATGAAATAGAACTAAAAGAAAATCATCATAAAACAAAATTATAGTGTTTACAAGTTATTTTCCCCTAACACGGTATTAAAGTCACATTTCAACCCCCAAACAACCCACCCAAGGGGCTTAGCTGGATATTATGAAGGAAAAGGAGAAAACAAGGAGTAGATAGCCATGAAACTTGGGGAAGACTCCTCCCTAACCTCCTAGCAGTTGCAATACATCCTTATCCCTTCAAGGTAGATGGATGGCATGGAATGATGATCAAAACCCTAGAAAATTAGGGTTTGCTGTTGGGGATGGTGGAAATGGAGTGGAGGTAAGTAGGAGCAGGTGAGAACTCCTTGAATTCTCAAGTAGGTAGAAATGAATGATAAGTAAGTGTAACCTCATGCTACAACCACCACCTAAGTAATATATAGGAGGTAGAGAAGAACTAGGATAAGTGGTAGTAAATTAGGAAATTTAGTGCAAAAAAAAAGGTCTGGCAGAAGCACAATCGTGGTGAGTAGATGGTAGCATGATCGTGTTGAAGTGGAATGGTCATTCTGGTGGGGGTAAGAAGTCATATGAATATTGGGAAAGTGAAGGCTTGTATCTCAACCGTGCTGGGCAGCACGACTGTGGTTAGGGCTAGGTATCATTATCGTGCATGCTAGCATGAACATGGTGGGAAACTTGCGGGGTCATTCTCTTTGGCACGGTTGTTCGACTTCAACAACTCGACCATTTTGGTGGATCCTTGGAATGGCCGTGTTGGATTGCCATTCTTTTGGGGTTTTTGTTGCTTCTTCTCAACTATGAAGTCCACTGTGACTTCTTCATCGGCCGCACAACCTTTCCATCTCACCACAATCATGTTGGGGGCTTTTCTTGGACTTTGAGCTTTGAACTTCATGATCCATGTACATTTTTTGTTTAGCTTGACCCTTGGACAATAAAGGTAGGTTGGGGGAGATCTCGGACCTTCTTTTGTTTCCTCCATGGGTGGAGGAAACCTAGAACATCTTCGTTCTCTCCTGTCCATCCAAGGCGTGGTCCAAGTACCTGAAAACATGCAAAGAATGTCCATAAAATCTTGCAATATAACATGCATAGATGTGATCGAAGTGCAAGAAGACTCAAGATGAAGCCCTAAAATAGGGATGCATCACCACCCCAAACATGAAAGATAATTGTCCTCAAGTATGATTCAACTAAAACTCTCTTTCAATTCATTCAAAAAAAAGAGAATGCAATCATCATGATGTTATTTGTCTATGACAAGTTCACATGTGGAATTAGGCATGCAACCCAATACTCTCTATTCATTTACCATTTTCAAGTGTGAATCAAGCACAAAGCACAAAAACTTCAAATATGGGGTACCATTCACACATGTAAGTGATGAAATTTTTGAAAAGCTCTGGGTAAACTGTATAATGCATGGCATTCATAAAAATGGTTATTGTTGTTGTTTCACTTACTAGTACTATATCATACACTTCATTCAACCTCTCATGACCCACCTGACTTGTGTAGGGGTATGAAAACTAGAGTTAATTTACCCTAGACCTAATAGGCATAAAAAGAGAAGAAAGGGTTATGAAAGGAGTGGAGTGATATTACATAGAAGCACTCATCTTCTTTTTTCATTCCTTACGAGGCTATCACATAGAGACAAGTCTTATTTTGTTTCTTTTTTTTCTTTCCCTATATGTAAGGAGTGCATATGGTGATGAGAGTGAAGTGGGGGTGTATAGATATGACCACCACAAAATTTTACAGGGTGGTCAAGGTTGGTATGTGCACTTTTGGCATCATTTCATGAGGCAGAGACATAAGATGATGGTAGGAGAAACATCAAGTCAAAGAGAGGTCATGGGTGGTGAGGATCCATGTACGATTTCACTCAAAAAAGTTAATCCATGCACCAATTACCAAACACAAAAACCACGTATTAAATAAACAATATAGTATATCACACTCTTTTCACATGGAATGAATAGTCCTTAGAGCTCAAGGCTTGCAAGAATCACATATCAAAATAGCTAACTACTTGTGAGACGCTTGGAGCACATACAAAATTTCATCATAGGACTCATTTAGCCAAAAACATCATAAACGGGCTGCATTACACCAATTCTACTCATTCACATCACAACAAATAGAAATTTACTTGAAACACACCATTATTCAAGAAGATTCAAGCTTGGGAAAAATTGGCTAAAATGGTCAAATTTTCCTTCATTCATATCTAAACCCAAATTTAGGAAATAAAAAGTATAAAGCAAGAAAATCCTAGCTAAAATAGAAAAATACAAAAATCTACATGAAATGAAATGTATGTGATGAAATACCATGGAAATAAATTTTTTTGAAACATTACACAAAAATACATGAAATTAAACAAAAAGATATGCATGTATGCAAGCAAAAAGAAATCTACACTGTATAGGGTGGTGCCAACATTATTCAATCAAAACAAGTGAAATAGGGTGAAATAGGTGTAATCAAAATGAGATGAGAAAAGAGGGTGTACCACACTACCACCCAAAATATTTGAATCATGTTGTTGTCAACATGAAACTAAATCTTAGGTATGATAGGGTATCTATCACTATGATGGCAGTGGTGGATCCTAAGGAGGTCCCCCATATTGTGGATAATGCTGGTAGTAGTTGTCCCAGTAGTCCCCCTGTTGAGGTGGGTATGTCTCCTAGTAACTGGACAAGATCCTTATAAGTCCTCCCCATTTGGAGGTTTCTTTGAACTTGGTGTGCTGGTAGAGGTACATGTGGTTTAGTGTATCTACTATTGGTCTAACCACAAGGCCCACTAAGTTTGTTGAATCTCTTCCAACTATGCATATATATGTTACATGTCATATGCATTTGTTGGATGTGGTTTCACATCAAACTCCTCATGCCCCTATCTCATGAAGTCAGACTGCTCTACGATATGTTGCTTCTCAAGTATGTCTATATCCCTCCCTCCCTCTAGTAAATAAACTGGTGGTGCCCTATAGTCTTCTTTAAAGTATGACCTCTTCCAAATGGCAAGTGCCCTCAAGAACTTTTCTACCAGTCCTATCTCATCAACAAACACAATGGTGTGATAGGGTAGCACTACAGTGATACCAGGATATCTAGGGTTCATGCTATAAATAATCCTTTTACTACATATGGAGATCATCTGGTCTTATGCAAGATAGTTTAGATCAATGTACTTGTCCCCTCCATCCTTTCTAAGCCCTTCTACATTACAATCTTGGGTTAAAGCAACAGTAGTGATCAACCCCCCAATGATAAACATATTTTTGCTTTTTAAGGGTATTGTCTTCAGATGGTCTATAATCCTTTCTCCTAGGTTTACATGGCCATCACCTACCATTGTTGATATCATAAAAAGTTCTTTTTGCGAGCAACAACCTTGATTGACATACCTTACAAAAATTATGCTAGCTAAGATTTTGTGAAAATACCCTATAAAGGGATTGTAAAATCTACTTGTCTTAAATTTTCCCACAACAAAAGTTCCTTGTCCAGTAAGTCCCTCCCATTTTTGTGAATGGTCACTCCTTCAGTACTTGTCAAATTTTCCTTCATCAATTTTTTTGGCCATTTCTGACATTGGATCAAGAACCTTGTTGAACTGAGAAGCTATCTATCTACACATGGGTAGAATCACATAGTTGAAACCGGATGGGATCCTCATTATTTTAGGTGACCTTCTCCAAATATACAAAAAATGCATGGGTGATTTCAATATAGGTCTCTTGGACCTTAGTCAACAATTCAAACAACCCATATGCACTCAGAAAGTATTTGAAGAAAAAGTGGATTTCTAGAGCTTGCATAGTGGACATGCATGGATTCCTAATAGGAATCACTCTCCTTGTAGTCCAATTGGGGTGGAGAGTTTTCAAAAATACTTTCCTTGGTTCTTTTCTTACAAATGTAGTTCCCTTTGACTATTTCCCCTAGAACTTCATCCCATCCTCTTCCAACCTTGAAATCACATAAAATGGCTCTTCCAGAAACCCCCTATAAAGGAAGGAAAAAAAGATGAGAGCCATTACCTAAACTTTTCCCAAGGATCCATATTTTAAACAAATAATAATCAATAGAAAATAATTTCCATTAGTTCAAATATTTTATTTACAAGATGTTTGTCTAGAACTTACATAAATTACCATCATCAAAATTATACATATGAGAGTTTAATGAAAAGAAGTATATATATAATCCTCCTTACAAATTAACTTTAATGTGTTTGAATACTTTCATCGGTTCATCATATATTAATATCACTTTATCTAGCATGTACTTAAAATGTCATGAAACAAAAGCACATATCCGTATAGCAAGTTATATTGTGTACGTGGTGTGCATCCAAAAGTATGAAAATACATAGAAACATATATTCAAAAATTACTTGCATATAAGAGCTTTCATTTTCTTCACATAATATTTATTTACGTGATATCCATAGTGGCATTATAACTTAACATAATGTAAATAAACATCCAATAGTTTAGTTGTTCAATCCTCGTGAAACACTCGAAAAACATTGACAAACTAATACGAGTAGTCATAAATGTAACCACATACCTCAATGGTGAGCTAGGTAGATTATCATGTAGAATTACTTCAATTATATTCAAGAAATCCTATCAACAAAGATGAATTCATACAATCACATCATATATATAGTATATAAATCCTAAAGTGTCATAATCACATTAAATCACATTAAACCCGACTCGATCCTAGTTAGGGGTTTCAACTTCTTTGGTATCGAGTTATGCTTTGATACTCTAGTTCCCATGTTCAATGATCTAATGACTTAATAACCCTAATTCATATTAAGTGTATCCATGATCATATCCTTTCATTATGAACACTTATATCTCATAAAGTCCATTAAACAACATGGCAAGATAGGATCTTTGACCCTAATTAGTCATGTGCAAGGTTATTCACATTAGCAACTCTAGTTATCATCATTGTTTTCATAATCATCCTAAATCACCATAATACTCTATATTATCAGATTTCATCACAAAGAAACATATATAACATGATTGACCTCTGATTTATCAAAAACTAGGGTTCATATGCATTAATTACCACTTTAACCATATTTTCACTACTTTTAGAATTGGAAGTCTCTTTTTTCTGATCAATATGATATAAAATCTTGCAATTTTTTGAGTTGCAGATTATTTGCTACATTTATTTCAAGTTATGACTATATATAGACAATTAGCACGCTGCCACATCAGTGAAACTCATAATTATAGTTACCTTTTATTTTGCGCTCACGGATCTAGTTGTGGGTCCTTTAAGGGAAAGGACCCAGATCCAGTCGGTCCTATCCTCCTCGTGCATCACCCAAAATGAAAAGGGGGTTCCGCTCCCCTATTTCTTCTGGAAAACCTGGGGTTCGACACCAGGTTGGTGACAGTCATGCCTTGCTCTTTGAGTCTCCTCGCGAGAACACGAGGAAATAGCTAGTAGTCCGCCCATGCTCCACTACCATGGCTTCATCTAGATCTGCATTCTAAAAGTCTCACTCCAGGAGGACTCAACCCCCTTGCACTGGAGATACAAACCAAGGCACCCTTCACACATAGCACACATAAAACAGAGGGTAAAGGAAGGCCCTTTGGGGTGTTGGTTCAGAGGGTCTCACAATTTACCATTGTGTTCCAGAGGAAAGGAGGAGGATGGGATGGATGATTATCATGGACCTGACCCTATATTCCACACCTGGGTTATCTGGGATACTTATGAGGTTAGGGATGGTTCTTCCATTCATTTATCATTAGGGTAAGGACTGGGGTCTCGATGTGTACAATGTTGACAAAAATAGATGGTTAGTTGAGTATGTGCACAACCCTCATATGTGTAAACTCCACGTATTTTTCCTTTCTTGTTCCCCTACTCACCTTTCTCAACCAAAAGAGGCAAGGGACATTATGATATTCCATAATCACACCATTAGTCCTCTTTCCATTTGTATTAAAATATATTTTTGTTATCCAACCATTGGTATCCAACTAAAAATAGGAGAAATGCAAGGCACCTTGTTTAGTAAGTAAATAAACATATTCTCCTATTTTTTGTTTATATGTAACTCTTGGCTTTTATTCTTATTAAGACTTGGATTCAGAAACAAAAGGAATCAAGGAAAGAACATAACTATTTGGTAGACATGGGATAAATGGTCATCAATCTATTTAGAAAACACTTTATCAATGAATTCTAGATTATTCTCTTATCTCTCTATTTGATATATTCCTTAAACTAATTATAGCAACTCATTAATATTATTCCCACCTATATCCACTTTGTGGGGTTTAATAAAATATAAGAAACTTGTTCCTTTTTAACCACTTAGTTAAAATAATATGATTATCCCATGGTATATCCTTTTTCTCCAAATTTCTTGATTTCTATTCTTCTCATTATTATTTTCAATTATACTTAAAGACAAACTAAAACATTCTTGTTTGATGTATCAACCATAGCATTTCCAATATGTCCTAGATAATTATCCTTTAATTATCTAAAACATCATAAATCCTATTTCTTTTGGAAACTTGCTTATTATCTTATATTTCAATTATCTAATAATTAACATAGTAGTTATTCTCTATTTATGCAAAAAAACTCTCTTTTCTAGAGAATTCTGAAAATTTTTATATTGAACAATATAAATTGTCAATTACTTTAGAAATACGTTTATTATTGGATTTTCCATTCTTTCTTTTATCTGAAACTATTAATGGATTATTGCAAATGAAATCACGTTTTATTTCTATAACTTGTTCCACAAGAAAATTACTATTCCATGAAAATTTCCATTTGGGGAAATTACTTATCAATCCATGGCTTATATTGATATATTTCAATTTCATAAAATTGAGGATATAACATTCACCCCTCATTGAAAGGAAATTTGTCGCCAAAATTCAACCCTAGTAATGTTAAGGTGAATGGGAACTTACCTTAGTTTAAAACCTTGGGTTGACAACCCTACTTGGATACATTTAACAACTTGTATTGATATATAAATCCCTCACATCATTACTAGGATTGGTATATATGTATATATGTGTGTGTGTGTGTATCCACATCCTTAGTATCATTTGTTAATGATTACATTTTCATTTGTGATTTCAATTTCACTTGGTGACTATCCTTTCACCTAGGTTTTGTAACCTGTTATTCCTTTATTTTCATATAAGGGTGAGGTAATACCTCCAACCCTAGATCAAGTTCAACTTAAGGTATTCATTCTCATATGTCAACCATAAGCACAACATGTATTTACCCAATCTCTCTCCCTCATAATGGGATGAAATAAGCATTTGACTACAAACCAAAAACAAAGTTCATCTAATTCCAAGAGAAGGATGGTGTATCCACTAATTATTTCATAATTTTCACACTTAAGGTTGAATCACTCTCAACATGACGCTAAACTGCACATAATTTATAATTCCAATATTCTTATACCTCAAGAAGACAAAAGCCTTTTTCACTATTGAGATTGTACACACCTCCTTTTATAATGACTTCTTGTATTTTTTATATTTACATCTCATGTATTATGAGCCTTAGCCACTTCCTTGTGGTCTCTAGGGGTATATGTACTTTTTGGAGCGATCTCATCCTTATGCATCTAAGGAGTGACTCTCACATTCACTCGTTGGGCCAAATAAACTAATGAAGGTGGCCAGTCTCTTGAGTCATGGGCCTCGGGAAAACATAATTGTTACCTCCTGACCAGATAGTATTGTGCATTCAGGGAACAACCTACTCCTCATCCCTTTGGTACCATGTACCTTTAATACTCCCTACTTGACCTTAGGATTGACATATGGCTCTACCCTTCCCAAGGGTTTCTTTGAAATATATAACTTTAATAATTTTCAAGCACGTTAATTTCATATGTAATTCTTTAAACTGGATTTCCTCCATATCTTATGATGCTCAATACTCATTTTATATACCCTCATTGGACTCAGTAAACATTCTCCTCCAGGATCGGTCTCATACTTTCATCCACTTCCATATTTACTTTTCCTCATGTGCCTTAGAGATGGCATACTTGGGTTCAAATAGTCATACTCAATATAAGTGCTTTCATGTTTATATCCTTAATTCTTCACCCTTTAGGTGAAAATTAAGGTTACCCCAATCTTTAAAGTGGTTTAGTCAACTTACCTTTCTGGTGAGGGTCCTAACCTAGGGTGTCCTCTTTGCTCATAGGAGGAGGTTAAGTTCTTTAGGCACAACCCGACCCTACATGTCTAGAGTTTTGCCTCCCTGATAGTTCCTTTTCCAACTCTTGGATTGATTTACCATAGGTTGGAGCACCAACCCTAACAATTTATATTTCCATTTCCATGTAACCTAATTATGCACTTTATATTATTGAACTTCTCAATCCTTATTCTTTTTCTCTCATCATGAGCCCTCTATTTAGGGGAGCCACTTTATGAGAATCCCTCTCTTTAGGGTTTTAGTCCCAGTGGACACTCACACCATCCCATCCAGGCTTGTTATTTCTCTAGTCTTCCCATCTATGCTACACACTTCATATGACCATCCCATCTGGGCTTGGTATTCATGTGGCCATCCCATCAGGGCTTGAGTCCTCATATGAGCATCCCATCTGGCTTGGTATTCCATTGGCCATGCCAGTCAGGCTTGACGTCTCATATGACCATCCCATCTGGGCTAGGTTCGTAGTCATTTTCATAATGACTTTATTTCACCCCCTGCTCTTTAACTCAATAGAGATATCTTATTTAGGGTCTGAGCAAGTTATAACCACAAATGTATTATTCATAGGTGTCTTATGTTTCATAAAACTTTTATCATTAATGCCTTGTTTTACATGCACATATGCATTGGATACTAAGTCACCTAACCCTTTTTTTAACAATAATATATTGAAATACATTTTATATTATAAATTCTCAACCTTTACTTGCTCAATCTCTGTGGTATACCCGCTCATTGGGGCATTCATACTCACTCACTGGAAGTATTATCAATGATCTATCCACTCTCTGGGAGTGATCTTCATTCATACCAACTTACTGGGGGTGCCCATAATAACATACTCACTCTCTATGAGTATTTGAATGGCATACCCACTCATTGGGAGTAGCATACTCAATCTTTGGAGATAATATCAATAACATACCCATTCACTGAGGAGTAGTTTCAATTGCATACCATTTACTAGAGGAAGCATACCCACTCACTGGGGGGTATTCTTTATCGATCCATTCTTCCATAGGTAGCATAGGGTGATGAGGAAGTTATATTCATGTTTTCATTTTCATGAATAACCCTTAATTTTTATGTTTCTCATGTATATTCAAATTCTTTCACATGCATCATGCATGCATTTTTCTACATTCACAGATGGTATGTTGGGTCACGTAAGCTCATTTATATTTTCCTTACTTCTATTTACTCTGACCCTAATTTGGGTTCATTTGGGTGGGGTTACTCTTATCACCCACACCACTCCCATTTCCAAAAATTAAGGCTTAGGGTTTGTGTTGGGGAATACACCATCTACACCCTACATCTTAGGGTTTCTATGTCCCTAACCAACCGTAGCTCCATCTACAATTTACCCTTACAGCTCATATAGACATTTTTCTTTTCTTTATCATTATTCCCATATTACAAGTCCATTATTATTGCCACGTTTACATGTACATTATTATTTGTACATCAATTGGAGGAGGATGCCTTAATCCTACTTCTACTATAAAATCCTAACTTTAGATGAGGAGGGAAGTTCATGTTAGGGTTTATTAAACATATAAGATGAGAAGTGGACAAATCGAGATGAGACAAAAACCTACACGTATTTTACTTAAGGCAAAATCATCGAACTTTAGCTGGACAGGATGCATAGGCCTGAGAGTCCTCATAAGCCATCTAGTGGTGTGAAGGAAACTTTTGCTAGCCCTCAGGTGTAGTCCCTTCTAGAAACCAATTTTTTAAAAAATTCCCTAATAATTCCCTCATATTTCTATAGATTACTTGAAATTATAAACCATTAATTATTATTTAAAAAAATTGATTCTCGGATACCAAATGTAACAAACTCAATTTTCAGCAACCCTCAATTAAGGAAGGAAAAAAAGATGAGATCCATTACCTAAAAGTTTCCCATGGATCCAGATTTAATCAAACCATAAGTAATAGTAAATAATTTCCATTATTTCAAATATTGTTTACAAAATGCACTTTGAAACAGATACAAGAATTTCTATCACTAGAAATGTATATATGAGAACTATGTGAGAATAAGTATCTATCTAATCCTCCTTACATGTTAACTTTAATGGGTTCAATTAATTTTCTTAACAATATTGCAAGATATGATATTTAATCCTAATTATTATATCCAACATATTCTTTCATTAGGAGCACTTAGATCACATTACACAAAATATGATACTTAAACCCTATTTCTTCATATGCATAATTATTCACATTAGCAACTCTAATTAACATCATTATGGTCATAATCATGTTAAGTCACCATTATATTCCAAAATAACATATAATAGCATAAAAGAAGGGTTTTTAATGTTTTCAACATGCTAAAACACCGTTCTAGGGTTTTTATACACTAATCATCATTTTACCACATATTTTCACCACTTTTAGATATTGGTAGGATTACCCAAACATAGCGGTGCTCTTTTTAACCAAAAAGGTTAGACTTCATCTGTTATACCAAATGTAACGACCTCACTATTCAACAACTGTCAATTAAGGAAGGCAAAACATATGAGAGTCATTACCTAATTTTTTTCCCAAGGATCTAGGTCTAGCAAATAATAAGTAACACTAAATAATTTCTGTTAATTCCAATTTATTATTTACAAGATGTTCCATTAGAACTTACTTGAACTTTATTCAAAAGAATTATACATATGAGAACTATATGAGAAGAAGTATCTATCTAATCTTCCTTACAAGTTAACTTTAATGTCTTCAAATAATTTCATCTATCCATCATATCTTGATATCACCTGATTTAACATGTACCTAAAACACCGTGAAGCAAAAGAATGGATCAATATAACAAGTTATACTGTGTATGTGGGGTGCATGAAAAAGTGTGCAAGTAAACTAACAACATATATTCCATAAAATATTTTCAAATAAGAATGGACATTTTATTAACATAATCTTTCTATATGTGATACTCATAGTAGTACTATGATTAAACAGAACTAAATAAACATCCAACAATTTAGTTGTTCAATCCTCAAGAAACACTCAGAAAGCATTGAAAAACAAACACGGGTAGTCATAAGCATAACCATGTACCTCGATGGGGGAGCCATGTATATTATAATGCAGCATACACTTCAATTACATTCAAGAAATTCAATCTACAAGGATGAATCCAGGAAATCATATTATATCTGCATGTATGCAAATCCTAAGCCTGCGTTTGGCACGAGATTGGAACCCAGTTTAGGCTTGTCATCTAGTGTCAACCTGGACAAATAGTCGACCGATTAGGACTGGCATCTATTTGGTTTGAAATCTGATTTTGGCTCCGTTTCGGGATAACAAAACCCTAAAAATGGGCTCACGCCAGTCCTGTGAGAGTCAGGATTCCATTTCATAACCTGATTTTTGCTGAGACCGTGATTAGCCCATGACACCCCCTTTCCCCTCTCCCTCTTCTGCTCTCCTGACACAGGTGCCCGACCTCGGCGTCCTCCCCTCTCCCTCTTCTGTTGTCTATCAGGAGGAACTATTGCCCCCATGAGTTAAAGATGTCGCCACATCACCTACTCAATGGAAGCACATGGCCATAGGGTAAACAGAAGGTCAGATTTGGGGTGTACTTGTTTTTCAGGCATTGTTGAGCTATGACGGTAGCCTACATGGCATCACCAGACTAGATGGTGAGAATCAAGGTTAGGCATCCCAACTTTTCATCTCTCATTAACTCTTAACCCTTGACTCCCCCTTACCACTCTGTATAAGGCATCGTCCAGACCCTAGTGAGGGCACAGTCTGTCGCAGCCGCTATAAAGTGATGTGTGTCTTCGCCGATCTCCTCCCTATTCAACTTTGTATCCTCCACCAAGTGTTCTCTAAAGTCGCCGCTATCGAGCCCATGTATTCCAAATTTTCCCATCTACTTGAGAGGTATGTGTTGGGCGACCATGTTTTTGTTTCAGTAGGCAGATGTAGTTGTAGGATGATTTCATGTTATGTACTGACACTTTCTTTCATTCGGCTAATTTGTATTCCGCTTACCTTTTTTTCATGCATTCCTAGACAATTTCTTGGCGACTGGTCGTCATCCCCTCTTCTACCTAGATTTCGTCTTACCATGTATATGTACTAAGCAATATGATACTATTTTTTGTATGGCTGAGTGCTTTACTTCGTCAGATTAGTTAAATTTCATTCATTATTGTACATAAGACTCATATGCAGTCTTGTTTTGATTCGATAATGTGCTTTGTTCCAGTGATGTATGCTCTGATTGATAAAAACCTAATATTATATATTATGTTTATTTAACTTGGAACCTTGTCTATCAACTATGCCGTAATAGGAGACATTTGAATAGGTAATGATTGATGTGGTCATGATTTTTCCTCTATGATGGACCACAATATGTATATTTGATCACTTGAATGTGGTCTGATCCCTTGAATGTGGTATGAATGTGTGGTTGAGCTTCATGTTTATTTTCTGTGTTAATAAATAGGTCAATATTTACCTAGTCCACCTATTATGTATTATGTTTATTTATGTTGAAACCTTGTCTGATCCCTTGAATGAGGTCTAACCCCTTGAACTTGGTCTATTATGTTGGACCAAAACCAGACTCCACCTAGTATGTATTATGTTTATTTTAGTTGGAACCTATTATTGTGTAGTGTATATTTTCTCTATTCATAAACATAGCCTGTTCAACTATAATGATTGACCAAAGCATGGTATATTTGTTCGGTTTAATGTGCTCTCATCCCTTGAATGTGGTCTGAATTCGTGCTTGAGCTTCATTGAGTAGAAACTAAATTATTATATCATTATTTATCCAATATACCATCATACCAAATAAATTAAAATGACTTACCCTAAATGATTGGCTGAATTTCATGTCCAATATAGCCTGTTCGGCATTACGATTGTGAATTGAATATTTTCCATGTTCATAATCAATACAATATTTACCTAGTCCACCAATTATGTATTATGTTTATTTAAGTTGGAACCATGTCTGATCCCTTGAATGAGGTATGACCCCTTTCACTAGGTCTATTATGTTTGACTAAAATTAAACTCCACCTATTATGTATTATGTTTATTTAAGTTGGAACCTATTATTGTGTAGTGTCTGTTTTCTCTGTTCATAAACATAGCATGTTCAACTATAATGATTGACCAAAATATGGTATATTTGTTCAGTTTAATGTGCTCTGATCCCTTGAATGTGGTCTAAATTTGTGGTTGAGCTTCACTGAATAGAAATTCAATTATGATGTAATTATTTAACCATTATACCATCATATCAAAAAAATTAAAAAGATTTACCCTGAATGATTGGCTGAATTTCATGTCCAACATAGCCTATTCAACATTATGATTGTGTATTGAATATTTTCAGTGTTCATAAATAGGTCAATATTTACCTAGTCCACCTATTATGTAATATGTTTATTTAAGTTGGAACCTTGTCTGATTCCTTGAATGAGGTCTGACCCCTTGAACTAGGTCTATTATGTTGGACCAAAATTAGACTCCACCTATTATGTATTATGTTTATTTGAGTTGGAACCTATTACTGTACATTGTATATTTTCTCTGTTCATAAACATAGCCTATTCAACTATAATGATTGACAAAAATATGGTATATTTGTTCAGTTTAATGTGCTCTGATCCCTTGAATGTGGTCTGAATTTGTGGTTGAGCTTCATTGAGTAGCAATTAAATTATTATGTCATTATTAACCATTATACCATAATACCAAATAAATTAAAATGATTTACCCTAAATGATTGGCTGAATTTCAAGTCCAACATAGCCTATTCGGCAGTACGATTGTGTATTGAATGTTTTCTGTGTTCATAAACATGTCAATATTTACCTAGTCCACCTATAATGTATTATGTTTATTTAAGTTGGAACCTTGTCTGATCCCTTGAATGAGGTCTGACCCCTTGAACTAGGACTATTATGTTAGACAAAAATTAGAATCCACCTATTATGTATTATGTTTATTTAAGTTGGAACCTATTATTGTGTAGTGTATATTTTCTCATTTCATAAACATAGCATGTTCAACTATAATGGTTGACCATAATATTGTATATTTGTTCAGTTTAATGTGCTTAGATCCCTTGAATGTGGTCTGAATTCATGGTTGAGCTTCATTGAGTAGAAATTAAATTATTATGTCATTATTTAACCATTATACCATCATACCAAATAAATTAAAACAATTTACCCTGAATGATTGGCTGAATTTCATGTCCAAGATAGCCTGTTCAGCATTATGATTGTGTATTTAATATTTTCTGTTTTCAGAAACAGGTCAATATCTACCTAGTCCACCTATGATGTATTATGTTTATTTAAGTTGGAACCTTGTTTGATCCCTTGAATGAGGTCTGACCCCTTGAACTAGGTCTATTATGTTGGACCAAAATTAGACTCCACCTACTATGTATTATGTTTATTTAAGTTAGAACCTATTATTGTGTAGTGTATGTTTACTATGTTCATAAACATAGCCTGCTCAACTATAATGATTGACCAAAATATGGTATATTTGTTCAGTTTAATGTGCTTTGATTCCTTGAATGTGGTCTGAATTCATGGTTGAGCTTCATTGAGCAGCAATTAAATTATTATGTCATTATTTAACCATTATACCTTCATACAAAATAAATTTAAATGATTTACCCTGAATGATTGGCCGAATTTCATGTCTAACATAGCCTGGTCAGGATTACGATTGTGTATTGAATATTTTATGTGTTCATAAATATGTCAATATATACCTAGTCCACCTATTATGTATTATGTTTATTTAAGTTGGAACCTTGTCTAATCCCTTGAATGAGGTCTGAACCCTTGAACTAGGTCTATTGTGTTGGATCAAAATTAGACTCCACCTATTATGTATTATGTTTATTTAAGTTGTAACCTATTATTGTGTAGTGTATGTTTTCTTTGTTCATAAACATAGCCCTTTTAATTATAATGATTGACCAAAATATGGTATATTTATTCAATTTAATGTGCTCTGATCCCTTAAATGTGGTCTGCATTTGTGGTTGAGATTCATTGAGTAGCAATTAAATTATTATGTTATTATTTAACTATTATACCATCATACCAAATAAATTAAAATTATTTACCCTGAATCATTGGCTGAATTTCATGTCCAACATAGCCTATTCAACATTACGATTGTGTATTGAATATTTTCTGTGTTCATAAATAGGTCAATATTTACCTAGTCCACCTATTATGTATTATGTTTATTTAAGTTGGAACCTTCTCCGATCCCTTGAATGAGATCTGACCCCTTGAACTTGGTCTATTATGTTGGACCAAAATTAGACTCCACCTATTACGTATTATGCTTATTTAAGTTGGAATATTGTGTAGTGTATATTTTCTCTGTTCATAAACATAGCATGTTCAACTATAATGATTGACCAAAATATGGTATATTTGTTCAGTTTAATGTGCTCTGATCCCTTGAATGTGGTCTAAATTTGTGGTTGAGCTTCATTGAGTAGCAATTAAATTATTATGTCATTATTTAACTATTATACCATCATACTAAATAAATTAAAATTATTTACTCTGAATGATTGGCTAAATTTTATGTCCAACATAGCCTGTTCAACATTACGATTGTGTATTGAATATTTTCTGTGTTCATAAATAGGTCAATATTTACCTTGTCCACCTATTATGTATTATTTTTATTTAAGTTGGAACCTTGTCTGATCCCTTGAATGAGGCCTGGCCCCTTGAACTAGGTCTATTATGTTGGACCAAAATTAGACTCCACCTATTATGTATTATGTTTATTTAAGTTGGAACCTATTATTGTGTAGTGTATATTTTTTCTGTTCATAAACATAGCCTGTTCAACTATAATGATTGACCAAAATATGGTATATTTGTTTCGTTTAATGTGCTCTGATCCCTTGAATGAGGTATGAATTTGTGGTTGGTCTTTATTGAGTAGAAATTAAATTATTATTTCATTATTTAACCATTATACCATCATACAAAACAAATTAAAACGATTTAACCTGAATGATCAACATTACAATTGTGTATTGAATATTTTTTGTGTTCATAAACAGGTCAATATTTACATAGTCCATCTATTATGTATTAATTTTATTTAAGTTGGAACCTTGTCTAATCCCTTGAATGAGGTCTGACCCTTAAACTAGGTCTATTATGTTAGACCAAAATTAGACTCCACCTATTATGTACGATGTTTATTTAAGTTGGAACCTTGTCTAATCCTATCATCATTGCTTGTTATGCCTACTCTATTACATATATTGCTATGTCAGATACCAGGATATTCGTTATGTCTTTTGTTTTCTATCAGAATCATCAATGTTGAAGTAACTCATCAAACATTTTTATGATATTCTATGGTTGAGTAGAGCATTATTTTTCTAGATTTGATTTTGAACTTTTCCATTGATTTTGAACAAAACAATAAGCTAGTTATGTATGCTGGTACAAAAAAATATTCATCTTGACTGTCTTTCATATGTGAGTATTCTGAACTTGGAATGTAACTGTCATATATGTGCATTTTGAACTTGGAATGTCACTGTCATATGTGAGTATTTTGAACACATGATGGGGACAAATATGTCTCATGTTTCATTGAATGGTTTCTTTGTTATTTGCTTGTTTACCAAAACACATGACCTTTACACCTACTCTAATGACTGTTATTTGTTATTAACTAATTCTCTATGATGGGAACAAATATGTCTCCTATTTGTCTTTAATGTGGTCTATATGATTTTGTACAGGAAAAAAACCAATTTCTGTATGATGGAACAAATATCAGTGATGTTTCCCTTGGTTGTTGTTTTTATGCCACGTTCTGTTTCATTGAATGGTTTCTTTGTTATTTGTTTAATTGCATATATGCAATCTCATTTGAATATCATGGAACTGATAATGATTTTAATAACAAACTAGTAATTGGAACAAACTAGGTTTGTATAAAGGTTTCGTTTAAACACCCTGACTATAATTGCTGTGTAAACTACCCCAAACTAGGTTTGTATAAAGGTTTCATTTAAACACCCTAACTATAGTGATCTATTGTAGTGCCATTGGTACTATGTCTGCACCAGACCTGAAGATCCATTTTGTATGGACCAAAGAGTTAGATGAAGCTTTGGTTTCGGCATTGAGGAGACAATATGATCTGGGTAGGTGCATTGACAAATTTTTTACTAGGGACGCATGGAGGGAGACGCTATGTGATTGGTAGAACATGATGGGGAGGACGGATGGTACAATGGATCAGGTAAAAACTCGGTGGAAGAACCTCAGGTATGTGGGTTTTTATTAAGTATAAGACTAGTTTTCTGGTTGCCTATGATATGTGATATCTTGAATGCTCGTATTTGGATATGATTGCTTGGTTGAACTAGTATGAGTTATATTTCACCAAATTTAAGAGAAATATAAATGATTATGATGGGTTGTAGCTACTAGAGGACATAGCCTGGTGTGGATGTATGTTGCCTAACATGGATGTATGATTCCTTGGCCCATGTTAGATGTATGATGATATTCTATTGCCCACACTAGATGTAAGTCAAGTGCAAGTATGCGTAGTAAAACCGCATCAAAGTGAATGCAATAAAAGGAATGTTTACCTGATTTTCACTTTAAATAATGTTTTCTTTTACTCTTTCTTTCTCAAGATGATTTCAATTATGCAAGCATATTAGTATGTATCTTTCTACCCACGTGCACAACACCTTGTGTGTTGATTCGTTGTTTCACGTATGTTTTAGGTTCAGAGATAGCGTGGGATAAAAGATGTGAAGTGAGCACTGTTCAGGTTGTACCTATTGTGTAGATCCTAGTTTAGCATACATGTTCTTAGATTGTAGATTTTCATTCAATATGTAATTGTAAACCATTGTGTAATAATTCATGTTGTATAAATTTACATGTTGAATGTTGAGAATGTTATGGTTGTATGTTCATGTATGCGTATTATGCTTCCGCATCGCTTTCTGATATGATTGGATGATGTTCTCGGATTCAGACCTTTCATTCCCAATAGGGTTTGGAGAAGCCAAAATCTGGGGACGTCACAGTTGGTATTAGAGCATGAACAGTAGCTACACCTAACAATTGCTCACCATGAAACATTAAACCTAAATCTCACCTTTCACTTTACACCTTAGAAACTTAGTAAGTTATTCTATAGGAATAAGGTTTGACTTAGCCTCTAGGTTAGAACCTAGATGTTCGAGAACTAGGTTTAAACAAGTGTGTGAAACCCTTTCCATATAGAGCTCATATGTATTGGGTAGCTACACTAATCTACATCTCGTTCTCACCATTTCACTAGGTGACATAGCATTAGACTATCTACTGTGTGTGGGACACTCGATTTTGCTGATTTGGTTTTGTTTTCCAATCGGCTCGAGCCTCGAGAGTTTTCTCTGACGTCCGTCTTCTCTGAGAAAAAACTATATAATATTTTATTATATATATGTAAATATGAAAATGTGTCCCTCACACTGGAGAGTAGTTAGTGTTCATGCAACCTAAGTGCAAAGGAGTGACATCAGTCTAGAAGAGAGAGTAGTCTAGATTAGATGTCTAGAGCCTTATCAAGATATGTGATACATAGAGTAGATGATAGAACGATAGTTGAAATAAGCATGTGAAATCTTATCTAAGTTTGATCTCTGACAGTATAAGTTTCCTTATAAAGGTTTACATTGTACACTAGTTGAATCCAATTTTGGAGAATTTAAGCAAAATCTTGATGATGAAAGTACATTCTCTTTTTCCTACTTAAGATAAACTAAGTTAAGATAGAGATGAGTGTGCATGAGCCTCAAGCTCTTATACAAGGAGGATGTCTAGTGGTAGGATGAGATATGTGGTGAACTTTAGAGAGAGTAAGACCCATAGGGAGAAGGTCATAGGACCTAGCCTCCAATATATGAAATATGTGTTAAAAAATGCCCTACACTAGATTACTCTTGAGTGTTGAGTTGAGTCCTTATGCATGATTCAAATATATATGTGAGAATTGGGTAAAATAAAAGGATGGGTAGATGACCCATATGATAAAGTCAATCCTTTGGCTGAGTTAGGTCCTAGCTTGAGTGACATATTTTGTGAATCTCATCATTAGTTGCAAGTGAGGTAATATACAAACTCTAGTTATGAGAGTATGATGCTTTGTGCAAAAGAGACTCAAAATACATGTTCTCCCTTCTTCTTCTCTTTCTTAATATATGATGATAGAAACCTCACTTGAGCTATATAGATGATTTATATATGAGAAGTCACTCGTATAAGCTTGACCTATTATATATTCCCCCCCCCACCTATATCATACATGTAGCACCAAGATTGAAATCATGATAAGTTTGACTTTAAAATATTCTCTTCCCCTTCATGTGAAACATGAAAGATATGATGTTGAGATCATGGGATAAACTTATTATATTCTCTTTTTCCCTTCACATAATACATGCAAGACATAAAAATTTGAACTCATGAACTTGATATAAAGATATTTTTGGATCATAGGATATATGATCAGAAATATAGTTCGTAACTTTGATCCTTCTCAATGTATGCTTCTAAGTTGATTATGAATATCACACGATAGGGTGAAACCCTAATGGTTAAGCATGTTACGTAAGCCCTTCTTAAGTAGAAAAATCCTAATATCAAGGATGAAGATAAAGCTCCTCTAATGTTGAAATCATTGTAAGATGTTGATCATAAAACATATTAAAGATGTTAGATTTGAATGATCTGAATATCATGGCATATAAAAGAATTCCTCTTGAACTTGAAAAGTATGAACAAAACCCGTATCCTTAGGAGTGATGTAATCCTAAGATATCATAATGTCATGTTATGGCTAAGACAATAGATGACGCTACCATTTATATAAGGTGGGGTGGGTACACCCTATATGCTCTGAAATTCTAATATGACAACAACTTAGTGTACATCCAAAACTATGATTGTCTCAACACCTATAATGGGAGGCATGTATGAGGTTGGACTCCTTGATACCACCTCGAGTATGGAATTAGTCAAATTTCGGGGACGAAATTTCATGTAAGGTGGGGTGAATGTGATAACCATGATTTAGGGTTCCCATAACCAAGATAATACCTAAGGTTCACTAATATTCTTTAGATGGTCAATCTTATATTGAAGTAATTTATTCAAAATTTGAATTCATCTCAATTAAAGTGTAATTAGAGGTATGACTAATGATGATGCTAATTGAGTTATATTTTGGTGTATCTATTTAGTCGATTTGAACATTTATGAGGCCAAGGGCCAAGTTAATAGTCTCAACGAACTCAAGTGATAAAAATTGATGAGCATTAAGGTTTATTAGAATCATAACAAGTGTTCTTAGACTTACTGACTCAATATGTGATGATTAAGGTTGATTGTATGAGTTATGAAACTAGACTGATTGAGGAATTATATTACGATATTATGCAATGTTTGATAGGCTTCAAAAGCATTTAGTAGTATAGAATCTAGGTTTATAATGTTGAATGATTCGAAACACTATGGAATATGGAAGTTCAAAGTCAAAAAGATGATTTGGATATAAATGGTTAATGTGAATTAGGGAATATGATGTAAATTTTGCTTAACTCCTCAATAACATGTCACACACCAAATTTCCTTGAGGTTGCATGGCCCGTCCTAGCTTCAGACCTAAACATGAAAATTTTGACCCCAGGATGATCATCCAGTGTAGTCCTAGGATCGTCTCTCACCTCCGAAAGGACTGGAGTTGTTACAGGTAAGAGACTAATGGCTCAGTATTCTGGATCCTTAGGAGCCAGAGCCCTTTGACCAAGCCAATTGATCCGAAATTGAAGGAGAAAGGACCTTCTCAACTATTGTAAACCTGACCAACAGAATAGCGGAGAGCCCAACAATGCCCCTTCGTGGCCGTTCACAATACCCATCCCAGTTTTACAGATAAGCGGGGGCGGTATTCTCCACAAACCAACCTTCGTATTGATGAATTGAACCTCAGCAGAAATCTGTCACACATCTCCCCTCCCGCTGCAAAGTCTACTCGCCGGAGATCCTTGTGTCATCGTTGATCTTCAATCACCTGCACATGATTGCTGGAATTAGAGCCGAAGGCATCCATCCAGTGGGGTAGTCAGTGGCCTCCATGAATCTATGAGTAGGAGCAATGGCGCATAGAGTGTTGCTCTCCAGGAAATATCATAGGTCAGTATGATGCCCCGTCATGTACCAGCCGCAACAACTGGAGTAGAAGGTGGATCGGAGGTCCAGTGATCCACACACGCCTAGACCATGTTGCAGTCTACAACCAGATTGAAACCTTACCGCATCATAATTCACGGTGACTCCTAGGCTGGCGGCTTGTTAGGTGAGGAGGTTTCATGGACAACGAGTTCCTTGCTTTTCTGTTCTTTTCGATGGCGCAGTCATCGCACGCAGAGAAGGGGGGTCTGACGAAGAAGGTCTCTGCTCCAACAATCACTCGTCGAAGGAGAGCCAAGGCGGCGACGCTCTACAGAATGGAGTCCGTTGGGGACTCACGAGCCAAACGAGGAAGATGGGAGGAGGTGAGGATCGTAGGCTGGAGACCACCCTCACAGCGGCGGCCGTGAACGGAGTCTCGGACTCCCTGATCGCGAGAACGCGGAGAAGAGGGCAGACTGGCCCTCCAAACTGAACCGGGTCTCTTTAGCTGAATAAAACCCTGAACCACACCGGGTTTAGTCACCCAGATCGAACTAGATGGAATTGAGTAAGGAAAAAGCAAAGGAGCTGCACCACCTAGAAGACACGTGGCCGATTTTGATTGGCCCGATCAGGTAAATAATTCAGTAAATATCCTGTTCTCATATGATTTGTAGAAAATAGCACAGTGATCAGAAAAATGCAAATAAGGTACCGAAATTCTCAGAAAAATGAGTAGAACACAATGAAAGCATAATTTCAGGATTTTGAAGAACTAATAATAGTGATATCATGTAAGATGTGTAATACTTGTTTAATGGATACTAAATAGCAAATGATGACATAAAATTATGGAAAAATGTCAGTAAATCTATAATAATGTTTACAATGCATATGATGTCAGATATGGTCATATTGATGTATGAAAGCATATAATTTGATTAATATGGCTAATTAGGGCTAATAACACTAAAGATAATGCAATTAATGCATACATGCTCAATAAATGATGAGATTTACAGAAAACCCTCATATCTGTAACTGGAATATAATATATAAATATGAGATCAGTTATATGCATAGAATTCATGTTATATGAAGATGACTCGTAATACATGGGTTGTAACCCTAAATTGAATAATGTATATAAACTAGGGTTAATATGTGCACCAAAAAGGATATGGGACCTAATATTCAGATAATGAATCATAATCTGGAAAATGACATCAGTAAGATAAATATAAGACAATAATGCAAGTAAACGTTGGAATATCCTAATGAGATAATATAAACCCTAATGAACACGACTAGGGTTAAGATGATGAGAATCTGATGATAGTATGTGGTCTTGTCTTAACCAGGTGATGACCAGATATCTAGATGAGCAAGAATGATTAGAAATCTCTAAACTCAGGTACATGGGTTTTTATTAAGTATACGACTAGTTTTCTGGTTGCCTATGATATGTGATATCTTGAATGCTCGTATTTGGATATGATTGCTTGGTTGAACTAGTATGAGTTATACTTCACCAAATTTAAGAGAAATATAAATGATTATGATGGGTTGTAGCTACTAGAGCACATAGCCTGGTGTGGATGTATGTTGCCTAACATGGATGTATGATTCCTTGGCCCATGTTAGATGTATGATGATATTCTATTGCCCACACTAGATGTAAGTCATGTGCAAGTATGTGTAGTACAACCACATCAAAGTGAATGCAATAAAAGGAATGTTTACCTGATTATCGCTTTAAATAATGTTTTCTTTTACTCTTTCTTTCTCAAGATTATTTCAATTATGCAAGCATATTAGTATGTATCTTTGTACCCACGTGCACAACACCTTGTGTGTTGATTCGTTGTTTCACATATGTTTTAGATTCAGAGATAGCGTGGGATTAAAGATGTGAAGTGAGCACTGTTCAGGTTGTACCTATTGTGTAGATCCTAGTTTAGCATACATGCTCTTAGATTGTAGAATTTTCATTCAATATGTAATTGTAAACCATTGTGTAATAATTCATGTTGTATAAATTTACATGTTGAATGTTGAGAATGTTATGGTTGTATGTTCATGTATGCGTATTATGCTTCCACATCGCTTTCTGATATGATTGGATGATGTTCTCGGATTCAGACCTTTCATTCCCAATAGGGTTTGGAGAAGCCAAAATCCGGGGACGTCACAATTTTGTTGAAATTCATCATGATTCCGAAGAGGTTTACAAATCATACCAATACCAATATGATACACTTTACACTAAGGTTAACAAGTTACAGGATAGTTATAATCTTCCATTGGGTACACCGTCACCTCCAATGACTCCATGACATTTATGTGCCATTTATACTAGATTGATAAATCTTGCAAAATTTTATTCAAACGTCAGACATGTTGTTGTAATAACCCATGCTTAGCTTATCTACCACAGCTTAATGTGGTATGTGTAAACATTATGACAAAGACGATTACATATGTTTGACCCAGCTACATTTGTCATTATGTTCAATATTTTGCATGTCTGAATATATTTTAATGAATGCATATTTGTGCATACTCATTTCATGCACCTATATTTGGACATAGTAATAAAATGTGATACCGACTTAGCTTTGTGTTTTTGACCATTCATATATGTAACAACCTGTAGATGTCGCACAACAAGAAATTCAATAAAAAGTCTGTACACTACACAAATCATAAGGATAAGTCGACGAAAGTTGTAGTAGACTGGTCAAAAATGAAATGTGATGTAGATGGGATACCCCTAGACTGGTCAAAGTATATAAGTTGTGTCGATGACAACTCAGTCGATTATTCTTCTTCACTATTTCTTGGTAGAAAGCAACAACTTCTCCTAATTTTCGACTGGTTAATGGACGAGGCCACGTAACTAAAAAAAGCAGAACGGGCAGCAACACACACTGAGTTTGAAGAATATGACAAGCCTTTGCTGTGTATCTATAGCGAGAGGTCTATGTCAGATGACCAAATTTGTTTGACATAAAAGAGAGGGGACGAAAAAAACCCTTCTTCTTCTGAGTACTAGGCGAGTTTTGTTTTCAAAACCACTGTACAATGGAATAATTGGGTGTGTAGATGTAGTCATGCACCATGTGATGTTGTTCCAGGAAAAAGAGTGCAATTGATACATCTGGTACCAAGAGACTACATTTTTGTCAACAAAGAAGTGAAGTCCAATTAGCATGGTAGGAGTTGTACGGTTCACAATACTCATTCAATGAAACACCTTTGCTGGATGCAAAATTTAGCTGGAATAGGCAGGGGATGTAGTATGGTTTGGTTTGGCTACTGTTACAGTTGCCAAATTAAACCAGACTACATCCTATGACTATTCTAGCTGAATTTAGTAATAAGTGTAGGTTTTCCATTGATTGACCAAACTGAACCGAACAAATCATACCATGCCAAATCGGACTTCATTTCCTTGTTGACAAAAATACAGTCTTCTATCTACCGACTGCTTAGATTGCCTTCTTTAGGCTAGCACAACAACTCTTGAAGCATGACCACTCACCGTATGGTCATCTAATGCCCTTGCTACTCTAGTCTAAATGAATTTGTCTTTATTAATGTACCACATGTTTATTTCACTACGTACTACACTTAGTACAAACTAATGTATAATTGGAAGGTATGTTTCTGGCTACCATCTTTAATGGTGGACATGTACTAAGTTTATTCACATGGTACTTAATTTTAAATACCATTTAACTATATAATTTTTCATTCTAGATTACCTCCATCATGAATGTTTCTTTACCAATTACACATTTATTTTTCAGTTTAACAGATACAATGAATCAGTTTGTATGGGATGTAGAATGTGATGTCACCCTAGGAATAGTGTTAGGTCGAAAATATTACTTACACAAACTATGTGGCCCTTCTGCACAACAAGGTTGGCGTGATTCCATAGCAGTGTTCCATGAGATAACTGGTAGAACTGCTATTAGTATGGGTGTATTTAAGGTGAGATGGAAAATTTTAAAAATTGTGGATGCAATTCCAAAAACTTTCTAGACTAGCCTGTGAACTTATCCACTAGGACTACAATAAGATCCAGTTCAGCAACAAGACACATCTCATACTTGCACAATAAATACAAAAGATACTTGTAGAGTACCCAAGGATGTTGGTAGAAACTGAATAACTTATTGCAATGAATGCCAGTTTGTATTTGATTGACTATTGTTTGCTTCGTTTTCATTTAACTACGTAGAAAATATGTTTTGTATTTGTATGAAACAATTATTTCACCGTCATGTATATGAAATAACCCATGTTGTTGTCTGTTGTTAGTACTTACATTTATATTACTTGTTCTCAACATTATTTTACATTGTTGTAGGCATAACATCTAAATTTTATTCAAACGTCAGACATGTTGTTGTAATAACCCATGTTGTTGTTTGTTGTTAGTACTTACATTTATATTAATTTTTCTCAACATTATCTTACATTGCTGTAGGCATAACATCTAAATTGTTGAGACTCTCTCCAACCACAACACCCTAGGACCATTGCCTGGGCCTCTAGCCCAATGTTACTATTCCCAATTGAAGAATAGTTGGACATCATCCTAGATTATTGTTTCTTAGCACAACTCACTTTACCTAAACATTGGCATTATCTAAATGGAAGACGCTACAAGGATGGTGAAGTGTACCTAAATTTTGGAAATTCAACATTTGTTATTGAGGTTAAGTACGATGCTGTTGGAAATCTTGTATCCAAATCCAGTTGGTGCGAGTGGGTTAGGAAGATGCTATTGGGATGTAGTGACAAGTTTTTCTTCATCTGGTTGACCATAATACCATCAAGGTTTGGATAACCAACATCAACAATGATACGTCTGATCATCTCAAATGATTTCAGTACTCGATAGAGGATAATAAACATTTCGACAAATCTGATGATGAGAACACACCTGACGATTTCTATGAAGTCCCTTTTATTCCTTTTGGCACCGTCAATTTCCCTGTCACAATCAGTTTAGATTTGTCTAAAGACAACGATGAGCTCTGCGACACAGAAACATAAAACAAAACCAAGGTAGGTCCAAGCAACATATTTACTTTCCAATCTTATTTTGTTTTTCCACTTTTTGTCTTAAAGTAATCAAACTTTATAGCCATTTTTTGTTGTTAAAACTTTAGGAGAAGACCACAACAATGTAAGGGCCCTCACAATTGCTGATTCTGGACCATGTTGTTGTTGTTTAAGTTGTGTATCTAGTCTAGTAGTGTCTCTCTCTTCCCAGTTATTTTACTTATGTGTATGTTTAGGGGTGCATCAACCCCCTTATTTAGTTACTGTTTTGGACAACAACACCACTGTATGTTCATAACTATGTCATTTTCATTCATCCCTTGTAGTATTCGTAGAGTGGTTACAATATTTTGCATTTGTATTACAAAAATAAACTAACTATGACTTAAGTAAGCCTAAATTTAATAATATTGAAGTTAATTTCTATTGTGTAACTAATATAATATAATCAATTAATTTTTTAATAACTTACCAATGATGAAATCACCAACAACAAAACTATAACCTTAGGCAGTGAAGCAGACGAATGAAATTGTAACATAGTTTCTCCAACTTGTATTTTTTTATGATTACTTAGCAACATTTTGTGGTAAAACTTATGGCCATCATTACTTTGTTTTTACCATCATTTCATCAAAGGTGTGCTTACTTATTCTGTTTAGAAGTCTAACATCGCGTTCAAACATACCTATCTAAGTTTGCTTGCCAACTTTAACTTGTGCAGATTGTTGTCATATGTACTTTGATATTCTATTTATTTGTTCTTACTTATATTTATTTTAAAAATTTTGGATGTCGACATCGCGTTCAAATTCACAACCAAGGTTTGATAAGATACTGATGTTCCGTCAAAGATACACAAATATGTTGAAGAATACATTGTCTGCAAAAAACTATGTTGCGAGCCTGCACACCAGGGGGAGCCTACACAACAAGGGTTCAAATTTGAGAGCCAGGAAAAAGGAAAGGTTGGGGTCCATAACCTTGTTCCTCATCTGTCATTGTTGTTTAATTGGCCAAAAGACGACATCAACCAACAACCTCAGTCGTTGTAGGAGGACTATCTCGTGTCATGGGATGAGTACGAGGAGGACTTAAAGTGGGCCAACTGGGAAGGTCCTATGTGGGAGCAAGACCAATCATTTTCCACCCTGAAGACTGGATAGCACAGTGGCTGGACACTATCTTAGCATGTGTGTATGGGTGTGTAGGTCTAGGCCCAGGGCAAGCTGCTCATTTTTTGTCCTCTCTCCCTTAGTTCATGACACTTTTGCCCCAGACCACATTATGTTCTTATTAGCTTTTTTTCGGTGTTGTTTAAGTTTTGATTCAAACGTTATCATCTTTACTCTGTCATATCTTTTATAATGGAACAATTATGGAAATTTTAATAACACTATCATTCAAATGATGTTTAGTCTACTTGTGCGCAATTTATGTTTTATTATGCCAATTACAATTCTCTTGTCAGTTACGAATTACTAGATCGAATATGCACAACTATATACATACATACATAAAAAATGACATGCCATGCAAGAAAATTGTAAAGTTTAATTTATATAAAATAAGCATATAAAATGAACATGCTCATTACTATTCATTTCACTAAACAACAAATAATATCACCCACATTATGTATCAAATTATATTTATTTTGTTAATTTTATACTTGTATTGTAGTGGCATCACAACTTCACATATTTTGTTATTGTTAAAATAGTTCTGTAAGAATAAGACAAAATAAGCAGATGCTAACTATGTTGCCAAACAAAATCAGACTGAATCCAGACTGCTAGCCAAACAGAATCAGACTGAAACCTGACTCAATCCAGGCTAGCTGACCAAAATTAGACTAGGTTACCAAATAGAATCAGACTAGATCTTGACTACCCCAATCCAGATCTACTGACTAACCCTGACTAACCCAATCTAGACTATAGAATCCCAGTCCAGAACCAAATAGGGTCTAAAGAGTTAGCATCACATTACTTATATTAAACCCTACTCGGTCCTAACCTAGGGTTCAAGTTTCCTTGTTATCGAGTTATCATTAGGGTTTTGTTTGGGGTTGGATTTTGATTAAGGGTATAAACCCTATCTCCATCACATATTACTTTATTTAATCCAAATTAGACATCATGTGTAACCCTAATCACTATATCCAACATATATTTATTATTTGGCTCTCATCACTTGTTTAAATGATATTAATGGATGAAGTCTAAATTTTTTGGATAAAAAGAGAATCTTGAACCTAATTTTGAATTAAAGGTTCATATGTTGCTAAAATTAGGGTTACTAAAGTGGATAATGATTAATATATGTTAAAATGGTGATTAATGTATATGAACCCAAATTTTGAGGAATAAGTTGTTAATCATGATTTATAATCTGATATTTGGAAATATTATGGTGATTTAACATGTTCATGATAATAATGATGTATAATCATAGTTTCAAATGTGAATAGCCATGCAAATACATAATTTAGGTTTCGAAGTTAAAGGTGATAACTTTAATGAACTCATACGAATGTAAGTAATCATAATGAAAGGAAACGTTTGATATAGTAATTAGGGTGTGGCACCCTTTGCCACACAATGCAAGATTACTCAAAACCAAGTACAAACTTAACACTAAAAATCACATTACCGTAAAATAGGGTAAATTAAAACCAATTTAATAAGTATACATCAAGCTGAAGTCATCATGTCAAAAGCCATAAACTGGAGCCACTTGTATTTCATTCATATCAAAAGATGTTACTAACATAGTTCCCTGGCTAACTAGCCACATCCTATTACATGTGACAACCTGTTCATGTATACAAATCACCTTTGTACCATCATCATATAGATTCAAAAACTCAAAGTGATGGACAACATCTATTAAACACCCCAAAGGACCTGAGTGTATAGGTATGACACATAGGACTCTATTACTAGACACTAGCTATACATCCATGATCCAACAACTACATTCCTTAGGATATCTTCCTCAGCAACACGATCTCTATCCCAACATGCACGCGCACCTAAAGATTTTAGAACCCACGGGGGGAGACCAAGCATCCCAGTGAGAGTTAGAACTCTCCATGAACATCTATTAAAAGCATAGAAAGACAACACCAGAGATTATACTATTAAAAAATAAGCATATTCAGCTAAATGATATAGGCAGAGTAGTTAATATTTTAAAAAGGAATATGAAGAACATGTATATTCTCTAACCATAGAACTATACTAAAGAAAGGAAAGGCTTCAACCAATGTTATCATATTTGATCCTAGACAAATACACTACATGGCTAATTATATATTTTAACATGCCCCGAGAATTTGAGTCATGCTACCCAGATCCAACCGACCACTGCTAAGTCGAAATTGGTGCCATACAAGGTCTGTGGAAGAGTCGGAATCCACAACCTCACCAAACCTCATGGTCAGTACATGAGTGCATAACAGAGACATACCAATCAACTACAACTTGTGACATATAGTCAAACAGTGAAAGCCTAGCCCACCTTGGTACAAGTCACAACACTAGTGAAACTGAGCTACGTCCCGAAGATGCACTCCTGCCAGGGTATGGCCCATAGTCAATCCTATGAAGTCTCATAAGCATCAGATCACTGAGTTAGAGCCCACAACCGCACTCCTGCTAGGGTATGGCTTGCAACCAATCCCGTGAATACATATACTCAACAATATATGACTCCAAACTTCCACTAAGGGAAAGCTTGTTTCACCATCTAGAAAGTGCTGACACTGAGATGGATCTATGGCACAGGGCAAAACTACATGATTAAGATTTCACTGTAATAGTTATGCCAATTGGGTGAATTAAGGCTTTAGCACACAATTGGACATACAAAAAACTAATTCAATCTAGCAAGCATAACTATAAAAAAAACTTCAGAACATATGAAATGTATAAGTAGTGAACTTGTCATATTATCTCAGGGAAACACTATCTCATTGCCTTCCACAAGGATATCACCATTACCACTTGTTAACACTATCATATCATCTTATCATCATAGTTGCAACACTGGGGATATTAATCCCTCACCCATTATTGAGGTTAATCCTCTCACTAGGTATTAAGACTCTGCTAGGTCATAGGACTCAATCACATCATTCATGTATATCATAATCACATCATACCTCAACAACTACAATGTGTATAATCATCTCCCTGTATTACTTATAAATCACCATAGAATTCACATAGATATGACATTCCCGTCACCTACAAGGTCAGTGCTCATAAGCAATGAGAGAGAAAACATCATAGATTCTGATTTCACATGATTATCTCAACATGCTTCATAACTTTCATAGACATCACCATAACATACCCAAGCTATGGTATGTATTTCTCCTACAAGGTTAGTTGCATATAACTAGGAGAGAGAAAACATATAGTTCACATATTACTCATCTTACAAATTCAACATGTGTAACATACCCTAGGAATAGGGTTAGGTTTCACATACTTAGTTGATTAGGGATTACACCATGACTATAGTGCTATATCATAATTACACCACCTACTTCATTCTTGGAATTGATTTAGGATTGAACATCATTAGTTGAACCATGATTAAATCATTATATCACAACATTTTGAAATTACCTTCATACAGATATGTGTATGTGTTAACTTATAGTAGGATGTATGTTTCATTAATTCGCAGCAAGGTAGATGTCTTTTAGCATCAATCAAGTTAAAACACACAAACCACAATCTAACCTACAAGAATAATGGCACAATACAACCTCAGAAGGGATAAAACATATAATTTGTGACTTATCCCTTCACCACATAAAACTATCATTTCTGAGACCACCATCACTGTCATACAACCATATAGGACTATCACCAATGTCATTGCCATGGGATAGCAATTTCTCAATCACATCGTAACATGGCAACCACTCTGAGAGAGAAACAAAACATTACATGGCCCATCATTTAGAGTTCGGGTTTCATAAATAGATTCAATCACTGAACCCTAAGTACACCAATTTTCATTATTATTGAACCCATTAGGTTTAGGCAATATTACTTGTTCATGATTGGGTTGTTAATCAACATCCCAAAGTATTAATGTCAATCATATGCATTCATATACCCATCCAACTAGGTTTCCTATAAGTAACAACCATGCACTATGTATGTGCATCGACCACCCATAATATACGTTTATCTTAGGCAAGAAATATGTACATGACCTGACCTTACACACAATGAGGTGTCTCGACCCCGACACACTCCTACGCAGGTCACAACCACGACACACCCCTATTCAGGTTGCAACCGCGACACATCTCAACTAGGCATCACTATCAAAATAGGGAAAGGTGTCATGATCATTATCAGAGCCAAGCACAATGTCATGACTAAGGCCTCAATGCACCGTCATGACCACATCCATAAACAATGTCATGATCACGATAGAACATAGAGTGTCGCAACCACCGAACCCTATTGCATTGTGACCATACAACATCACAGTGTCACGAGCATCAACAAGCATGGTATCTTACCTGTGACAGAATAGAGCATTGTGACCAAAAGAAAAGCAACTTTGTAACCCAACAAAAGCAACATCGTGACCATCTCAAAACTAGGGTTTCGACCACCCATGGAAGCACATTTTGCGACCCCAAGAAACAAGGACATGTCTCGACCTCATACCAAAAGCATCTCAACCGAAACTAAACCTAGGTCATGACCTACCTGAAGTTAGCGATCTTGACCATAATTAGATGTGATGTATCATCCCAAAACAAAACATATCAAGGTATCTCATCCCAAGGTAAAACCAAGTTTAATGAGAAAAATGATCAAACTACCACTAAGGTGAGGAACCATTGTTGAACAGGGTTTGAGCATGATCAAAATAGAAGATTCCTTCAGCCAAAAAAAATTATAACACTAAGGAAATCCATCCTTTATCATGAAAGAGAAACCCCAAGCAAGACGGTCACCAAGAATCCTAAAACTTGCATTATGAACTACCTTGAAAAAGATTTATGTAAAAGTGGGAAAACCAAATCATTGTCATGGTGAATACATTTGAAAATACCAAGGAAAACAATATGTCTGAACATAGATCATGGTGTTAGAACCAAGGCTTATATTGTATGTTTTAAGATCACCCCAATCAATATTTAACAAATTGGATACATGAATTTAGGGTTTAAGAAAAAGATTAGTCTTCATGAGAGTACTTCAAATTCTTGAACCCTAAATTCATGATAACACCATCTAACTCATTAACATTATATTTAGAAACTAAAATAGAAAGTTAGTCCAAAAGAAATCCATTGCCTCCAAGGGGGAAAACTTCACACAAGATCGATCACCAAAATCCCTAGAACATGTGCCATGCAACCATCATGGAAGAGGCTTATGTAATAGAGTTTAACTAAATTTACATACCCAAAATGGACCCTAAGATTCAAGGTACATCAAGGTAAATGAACATAATCTATTTGACTAAAAACCAAGGTCCAAATATAGGAAGAAAACCACCATAACACATCCATCTCTAAAATTGGGTACCTCACATTAGGGTTATGGAATCTAAACATATCAAGCATGATTACCACCATCCATTAAGCTCTAGATCATGATATCATCTACTAGCATATTAAGAGAATGTTTTAGAGAGAGAAACGACAACATGCAAGTAAGATTAAGAATGTGAGTAATAGAGGAGGGTAGAGAGTAATAAAACCCACCTTAAAGAAGATCACATCCAAGGGTTGAATTCTCCAAGCACATGATCCCAAGGGAGGATGATGATCCACTAAAATATCCACTTTCATCCATAAGATTACCTCAAGAAAGAGAAGAAACCGTGGTCAAACCTTGATCAAGAAAAGGGCATGAAAGAATCCTAGGCCAAACCCAAAGAAAGAAGGGAGAAGAGGGAGGAGAAATCCTCTTCACACTTGGGTCTACCTTGTCAAAACATGGTCTATGACCCTTGTGATGAGGAGTTTCTATCCCAAAATGACCACAATGGAAGAACCATGGTCTATGGTCAAGAAAAAAGAGGAAGATGAAGGTAGGAGATCAAAAGAGACATCAACTTAGAAGATAAACACTTACCAAGGATGGGAGATGAGCTCAGATCATCACCACCACAACATGCAAGAGGAGATTGATCCCATAGGCTCCAAGGACGAACCTCTTTGATCCACTAAGCTCCAAGAACAAGAAAGGAAGGAGGAAGAAGATAGATGACCGAAAAGGGTTGTAAGAAAGAAGAGATAAGGGGTTATATAGATGGAAGATGTGAGAGAGAGCAAGGGATGAGGTGTAAACATACTAAGGGACCCAAGGGACACTTTTCCACTCAAAAGGCCAACATGTAACCACACGTACCATGCATGGGGGCACCATCTATGGTCATGACACCACCAACCAACATCACCTCCTGGTCGCGACAAAGAACCTCCACAACCCTAAGACGAAACAACCTATGATAGGGCAACCACATCGACTCAAGACCACCCTAGACTACCTAGGTCATGACCCCTAACACCTAGAGGAAGTGTCTTGACCGTGACACCCTCCAAAACCAACCTTGCTCGCGACCCAAGGTCGAGACACAACCAACACACATTGTCAGGGCATTCAACAATCACTTCAACCCTAACCACCACCTAGGGTGATACTCCTCAACCAAGTATCAAACAAGGCATCCTCGTATTTATCTTTCCTATAGATGATGTCAAGAAAGAAAGAGAACACTCTAGAGGTGGAAAATTTCACATCAACCCCCTTCATCAGGTAAATTGCAATTTGCACCAAAACTAGCATAGAATGCACAAACTTCATCCAAATAAGCTCAAACTTGAAACTTAAGCTCTCCAAAAGCTATAAGATCATCCCAAAGGATTAAAGAAAGGTTCTAAGAACATTATCAATCCAAAGAAAATAGTGTTAGACCAAAACCCAGATCAGGGGCCTTACAACCATAAACTTTTAACATGGATTTCTCCCCCAAAATGCTAAATGAAAAGAGACAAGTACTCCTCATGCATCTCTTCTACAAGCTCCCTTGCAGCTTCCTATGCACCCCGTGATGTCACAAGACGTATGGGTTATGGGCCCACCTTGCTCCTTACTTCTACTATTCTACTATGATCTTCTGACTCATCCCTGGCTCTATCTATTATTAGAGTACAACCTCATAGATCCCTTCTCCTCACAAACTGAATGAAAGCATATCAAAGAGATGTATTCATCCTATTGAACTCTTTCCCAAGAAAATCTTGCAATTGTATCATCAACTTTGTCATCTCTGCTAGTACCATTCGATACGGTGGATATACACCTAACATATGGTGTTTGTACTATAAGTTGGACACTAATAAGCAGATTGTTCCTGAAAGTCAATCCTCATAAGAGGAAAAACACTTTGGAACTTATCTTAGAACCATCCTCAACATAAAGACACTTGGTACCTCTTAGATTACCATGACTCCTTTACTTGGTGTCCGTAACGTGTATCAAAACACGTCACATCCCGTCCCATGAAACCTATCAGATATCCTTGTCAACACCAAACACGTCAGAAAACTCTTCTTTTCATTTGGGAGATCTATGAAACACCATCATACACAAATGTCCACATCTTGGAACTACATTCCAAGATGACTCAATACTTCTCAAAGTATCCAACACCAGAATCACATCAAAACTAAACACATCAAGTGACATAAGTTTCAGTTGAATGTCCTAAAGGAACATAAAGGGAACACACTTCCCTTGACATCATAGCACCACCCAGGGATAATGATAAGGAAAAAGGGTTATCAACTCTCTTTTGTTATCAGTTTTACAACTTCTTTATATGTCATTTTACCTTTTTCACCTTGACTTTCTTCGTATCATCATAGGAATTATTAAGGTTTAAGAATCTCATTACTTCTTTTCTAGTTATTATTCATCATTCTCATGTATGTTTTTTTGTTTTATCACATCTTCCACCCTCTCACCAAGATGTAGACCATCATATTACATATATCATGTATTAAGCAGAGGTCATTCCTCTTTAACTCATTCATATGTAATGAAGATTTTCATTTATTTCTTCCTTATTCAGATAGGTTGGTCTGAGGTAGCTAGCTTGGATTCCACTTTATTAGTTCATCATTATTCTTGTGTGTCACCTCTTGTCATACTTTTCTCAGAAATTCTTTTCATCTTATATATATTATGCACATTGACCTATTTTATTAACACAGATTCATCCATCTTTTACATTAGAAACTTCTTGGAGTTACCACTTCAGGGATGTCTTATAGCTTATTTGTGTTCAAATTTAGGTTTTATAGTGTCATATTCTTCTCTTATGATTATCAGTCATTCAAATTCTGATAGGTTAAAATATAGTTCTTTCCTTCTTTAGGGTAATATGAATGTGTTATTATCATGATTTATGTTTTATTTTTATTTTTAGGTTGTTTCAAAATGACTACTTGATCAGAGTAATCATATGAAAAGCAACCTAAAAGTTCCATACTTACCTTTTCTTCAATAGTTGTATGCCTGGCCAGGGTACTCAACTACTGAGATTAGGCAGTATGAATCATGTTCTATGTCATGTTCTCAACTTAGACACCATCCTAATCCTAGTCCTAGTGTCCCTATAGACTAAGAAAACCTAGAGCTCTGATACCACCAAATGTGACACCTTTTGCTGCACAATGTGAGATTACTCAAAACCAATCTCAGAATTAACACCAATAATCACAATGCCACAAAATAGGGTAAAGTAAACCCAATTTTACAACCATACGTCAAGTTGAACTCATCATGTCTGAAGACATAAACTAGATCCACTTGTATTTAATTCATGTCAATAGATGTTACTAACATAGTTCACTAGCTAACTAGCCACAACCTATTACATGTGACAAGTTGTTCACATACACAAATCACCTATGTACCATCATCATATAGATTCAAAAACCCAAAGTGATGTAAAACATCTATAAACACCCCAAAGTAGTTGAGTATATAGGGACAACACATATGACTCTATTACTACACACTAGCTATATATCCATGATCCAACAACTACACTCCTCAGGATATATGGCTTAACAACACAACCTCACTTCAACATGCACATCCACCTAAAAGATTTTGGAACCCACGGGGTGAGACCAAACATTCCAACTAGAGTTATAACACTCTGCCAACATCTATTAAAAACATAGAAAGCTAACACCAGAGATTATATAATTAACAGATAAACATACTTAGCTAAATGATATAAGAAGAGAAGTTGATATTCTAAAAAGGAATTCGAAGAGCATGCATATTATCTAACAATAGAACTACACAAAAGCAAGGCAATGCTTCAACTAATGTTATCGTATTTGATCCTATACAAATACACTACACCACTAATTATGTATTTCATTATTCCCTGAGGATTTGAGTCGCACCACCCAGATCCAACTGACCACTACTAAGTCAAAATCAGTGCCATACAAGGTCTATTGAAGAGTCAGAATCTACGACCTCACCAAACCTCATGGTCTGTACACAAGTGCATAGTAGAGACATACCGTTCAATTGCAACCTGTGACATATAGTCAAATAGTGAAATGACTAGCCCACCTTGGTACATGTCACGATACTAGAGAAACTAAGCTACATCCCACAACCACACTCCTACTAGGGTATGTCCTGTAGCCAATCCTGTGAAATATCATAAGCATCATATCACTGAGCTACGACCCGCAACTACACTCCTACAAGGGTATGGCCCGCAACCAGTCTTGTGAATGCATATACTCAACAATATATGACTTAGAACTTCCACTAAGGGAAAGACTATTTGTAGAAAGTGCTGACACTGATATGGATCTATGGCACAGGGCAAAACTACATGATTAAGGTTTCATTGTATTAGTTACGCTAATTGGGTGAACTAAGGCTTTAGCACACAAGTGGACATACATAACCCTAATTCAGTCTAGCAAGCATAATTATAAAACAAATTCAGCAGATATGAAACGTATAAGGTGTGAGCTTGTCACATTATCTCAGGGCATCATTATCTCATTGCCTTATACAAGGCTATCACCATCATCACCTGTTAACATTGTCATACCGGGCTAGTCATCATAGTCACAAAACTGGGGATATTAATCTCTCATCCCATCATTGAGGATAACCCTCTCACTAGGCATTAAACCTCTTCTAGATCATACGACTCAATCACATCATTCTTGTATATCAACATCACCTCAAACCTCAACAAGTTCAATGTGCATAATCATCTCCCTTTATTACAAACAAATCACCATAGAATTCACATAGCTATGACATTCGTGTCACCTACAAGGTTAGGGCTCATAAGCAATGAGAGAGAAAACATCATAGATTCCTATGTCTCATCATTATCTCAACATGCCACATAACATTCATAGACATCACCATAACATATCCAAGCCATGGTATGCATTTCTCCTACAAGGTTAGTTGCATATAACTAGGAGAGAAAAAACATATAGTCCACATGTTACTCATCTTACACATTCAACCTGTGTAACATACACTAGGATTAGGGTTAGGTTTCACATACTTAGCTGATTAGGGATAACACCATGATTATAGTACTAGACCATAATTGTGTCATCTTCATTCTTGGAATTGATGTAGTATTGAACATCATTAATTGAAACATGATTAAATTATTATATCACAACATCTTGAAATTACCTTCATTCACATATGTATATGTGTTATCTTATAGTAGGATGTATGTGTCATGACTTAGTAGCAATGTAGATGTCATTTAGCATCAATCAAGTTACAACACAAAAACCATAGTCTAACCTACTAGAATGAGGGAACAATACAACCTCAGAAGGGATAAAACATGTGATGTGTGCTTGTCCCTTCACCACATAGCACTGTCATTTTTGAGGCCACTGTCAGTGTAATACAACCATACAGGACTATCACCAATGTCATTGCCATGGGATAACAATTTCTCAATCACATTATAACATGGTAACCAATCTGAGAGGGAAACAACACATCACATGGCCCATTAATTAGAGCTAGGGTTTAGTAAATAGATTTAATCACTAAACCGTAAGTACACTGCCTTTCACTATTATGGAACTACTTAGGTTTAGGCAACATTTATTGTTTATGATTGGGTTGTTAATTGACATCAAAAAGTATTAATGTCAATCATATGCATTCATATACCCATCCAACTAGGTTGACTATAAGTAACAGCCATGCACTATGTATGTGCATTGACCACCCATAATATAAGTTTATCTCAACCAACCAATATCTACATGACCCAACCTTACACACAACAAGGTGTCTCAACCCCGACACACTCCTACCTAGGTCACAACCATGATGCACCGCTATTCAGGTTGTGACCATGATGCATCTCAACTCGGTGTCACCATCAAAATGAGGTGAGGCATCATGATCATTATTAGATCCAAGCGCAACGTCATGACTAAGGCCTCAATGCACTGTCATGACCATAGGCATAAACAATGTCATGATCACAATAGAACACAAAGCATCGTGACCACCCAATCCTATTTCATTGCGACCACACATCATTGGGGCGTCGTAAGAATCAATGAGCATGGCATCTTGGCTGTGACGGAACAAAGCATTGCGACCAAAAGAAAAACAATTCTGCAACCCAACAAGAGAAACATTACGACCATCTTAAAACTAGGTTTTTGACCACCCATGGAAGCACATGTCGTGACCCCAATAAATAAGGACCTATCTCGACCTCAAATCAACATCATATCGACCGAAACCCAACCTAGGTCACAACCTACCCAAATCTAGGGATCTTGACCATCATTAGATGTGATGTCTTGCCCCAAAACCAAACATATCAAGGTATCTTATCTCATGGTAAAGCCATGTATAATGAGAAAAATGATCAAACTACCGCTAAGACAAGGAATCATTGTTAAACATCGTTTGGGCATGATCAAAATAGAAGATTCCTTCAACAAAAAGAAATGATAACACCAAGGAAATCCATCCTTAATCATGAAAATCAAACACAAAGAAAAATGGTCACCAATAATCCTAAAACTTGCATTATGAACTACCATGAAAAAGATTTATGTAAAAGAGGGAAAACTGAATCATTTCTCATGGTGAAAACATCCAAAAATAACAAGGACAACAATATGTCCAAACATAGATCATGGTGTTAAAAGCAAGGCTTATATTGTATGTTTCATGATAACCCCAACCAATATTTAACAAATTAGATACATGAATTTAGGGTTTAAGAAAAAGAGTATTCTTAGTGAACCATAAATTCATGATAACACCATCTCACTCATTAACATCATATTTAGAAACTAAAATAGAAGGTTACTCTAAAAGAAATCCATTGTCTCCAAGGGGGATAACTTCACACAAGATCGATCACCAAAAGCCCTACAACATGTGCCATGCAACCATCATGGAAGATCCTTATGTAAGAGAGTTAAACCTACATTTACACACACAACATGGACCCTAATCTTCAATGGTACAACAAAATACACGAGCATCATGTATTTGACTAAATCCAAGGTCCTAAGATAGGAAGAAAACCACCATACCACATCCATCTCCAAAATCAAGTACCTCACATTAGGTTTGATATCAATCATGCTAGGGCAACCATCTCGACCCACGAAGACCATATACTACCTAGGTCGTGACCCCCAACACCTAGAGGAGGTGTCTTAACCACGACATCCTCCAAAACAAACCTTAGTTGCGACCCAAGGTTGAGATAACACAACCAACACAATGGTCAGGGCATTCGACACTCACATCAATCCTAACCACCACCTGGGGTGATACTCCTCAACTAAGGCTCAAACAAGGCACCCTCATCTTTATATTTCTTATAGATTATGTCAAGAAATAGAGAGAATACTCTAGAGGTGGAAAATTTCACATCAATACCCTTCATTGGGTAAATTGCAATTTGCGCCAAAACTAACACAGAAAGCACAAACTTCATCCAAACAAGCTCAAACTTGAAACTTAAGCTCTCTAAAAGCTCTAAGATCATCCCAAAGGATTAAAGAAAGGTTCTAAGAACATCATCAAGCCAAAGAAAATAGGGTTAGCCCAAAACCCAGGTCATGGGTCTTACATAGGGTCTTCTCCTAATGGTTAACATATGATGGAAATATGGTTTATACCCTTAATCCTCATTCAAACCCTAACCCTAGATTAGGACCCGAGTAGGGTTTAATATTTTTAATGTGATGGTGACACAATAGGATTTACATACATGAAGATATAATGTGATTGCTTGGGTTCATCTTTGTTGGTTGGATCACATGAACATAATCAAAGTATACTTTGCATGATAATATGCATGGTGCTACAAAAGGTACATGGTTAAACCTATGACTACCTGCGTTAGCTTTCCAGTGTTTCTTGAGTGTTTCTTGAAGATTGAACAATTAAACTATAGGATTTTTATTTACATTCTGTTCAAATATAACACCACTATGAGTATCACATAAAGAAAGATTCTGTAAATACAATGACATATCTTATTTGCAAATATTTGATGAAATATATATTGTTAGTTACTTGCACACTTTGGATTGCACCCCACTTTCACAGTATAACTTGTTATATTGATATGTGCTTTTTTTCATGACGTTTTAGGTACATGCTAGATAAGGTGATATATGGGGATGTTCAGATACATAATAAACCAAATGAAATGACATGAAGGCATTAATCTAACTAAGGAGGACTAAATAGACACCTCTTCTCTATGTGCAATTTTGATGATGGAAAGTTATGTAAGTTCTAGAGGAACAACTTGTAAATAATGTTTTTGAATTAATGGAAATTATTTGTTATTGATTATTATTTGTTTAAAAATTGAATCCTTGGACCAATTTCTAGGTAACGACTCTCATCTTGTTGGCCTTCCTTAATTGGGGGTTGTTGAAAAGTGATTTCATTACATTTGGTATCAGAGCTAGATTAAGGAAGGCCAAAAAGATGCTAAATGAATTTTTTGAGATGTTAAAATCCTAAACCTAGTTAAGGTGCAAACTATTAAATGTTTTAAAGACCTCACTTTTCAACAACCCCCAATTAATGAAGGAAAAAATGATGAGAGCCATTACCTAAATGATTCCCAAAAATCCATATTTAAACAAATAATAATCAATAGAAAATAAACTCCATTAATTCAAATATTTTGTTTATAAGATGTTCATCTAGACCTTACATAAATTTTCATCATCAGAATTGTACATATAATAACTTACTAGTATATGCACATGTGATGCACGTGTCTAGTACAAATTT
The DNA here is from genome assembly GCA_963693085.1 of Alisma plantago-aquatica. NCBI lineage: Eukaryota > Viridiplantae > Streptophyta > Magnoliopsida > Alismatales > Alismataceae > Alisma > Alisma plantago-aquatica. The sequence continues at coordinate 1,618,288,741 of OY856409.1, read as the reverse complement.
GCAATAACTTTGACTGACATGATTTATTTATTTCAAAAAAATATAAACTAAGCTCATGATATAAAATAATATTGAAAATATAAGTTGTCATTGACCACTTTTAGTTTACTCTAATTTCCAATAAAAAATCCTAAAAATTATTATTAACTTAAGAAATATTAAATAAGAAAAGATAATGTTTATAAGAGTAAAACAAAAGTATCTAATAACATAAATAGTAAATTTTTAAATGAATTGGAGTCATATTTATGTCAAGAAGCATTCTTAATGAATTTTCTCAATTAGTTTACAAATTATTTATTCTATAGTAAAAGGATAATATTGAACGTATACTTTCATGAATAACACTTCCTCTTCTCTTAAAATTAAGTGATATTCATCATACTTTCATTTTTTGAAGTGAGGCATTGTCTTTCAACATTATTGCGGTAACATTTTATTGAATATCTTTTGGTAACCATATATATATATATATATATATATATATATATATATATATATATATATATATATATATATATATATTCTCATGGTAATCATATATACATCAATTGGAAATACATTCTATAAACTAAGTTCAAAGTTGATCTTTGTTTGTGAGAATTTGTAAATTTTTGGTTATAAATCTTTATAATTATACATTGATATGAGACATATAAAATCCATGATAAGATATACTATTCAAATTTATCGTCTTCATTTCATATACAATTTATTTCATTGCCACACTAAGAAGTATCTTATTAAATGTCTCTAATTCATTCGATCAACTAAAAATTCTATCATAACAAATATTGAAAAGATATATGAAATTATATAGTTATTTTTATTATTTTCAACTCATAACACATTATTTTTTCAGAATTGTTCACAGATATTTCCATAACACATTTTTCATGTTCAAATTATACAATATCTAAAATCAAGTGTTAAATAATGTTAAAAAACTAATATTAGAATACTAGAATATTCAAATTAGATGGTTTTTCATGTAAAATTATAACAATGGCTATATTCATAGATATATGCTCAATGACAGACAAGTAGAAGAACAATATAGAAAGTTATTCAAACAAAGTACAATCTATATTTTAAGAATGATCCAATATATAAGGTTTACAACAAAATTTGAAAGATAAATAAATTTTTTGTGTTGTCAAAATTTTGAGAAAAAAGTACTTCTAATATTTTCTTATAAACATGTATTTAGCATCTTTCCACCAACAATTCACATGGTTCTATTAATTGAAATGTTTAAGATGACATGTTAAAAAATGAATATCAATCCTTATTTATTTTCCTATATAAGGAAACCTACATAAATGGTATTTACATTACTAATACAATATTTCTAATTGAATTGTATCACAAAACATAATTATTTACATATTGATTTACATAATACAAATCATGTGTAATAAATGTCAATATGCAAACTCTATAGTTTTGATTTTAGATTATCAAAGGAATCTTATGTTTTGTGTCAGTTCCTAACTCTTAAGATGAACATATAAATTCTATACATTTAAAACATTAACAAACAAACACCTAACAATCTAACCCTCAACTAAAGAATTTTATGACTTTTTAAAAAGAAAATATAAATTTCAATATATTATTTGAAATGTTGAATGTCTTCTACTTATTTCTAGATGTCTTCATCGATATAGATGTTTTTTGTAGAATTTCTTAATTGAAGTGGACATACACTTAATTTTATATATGATTGCAATAACTTCTTATTTATAAGTTAAATCTCAAGTACTTGTTACTTATAGTTCTAATTCATATATCAGAGGTTAAGAAACCCTTTAAATTCTATACTTGTTTGAGTAAGGACTTTAATATAAAAGATATGATTTTGTCCAGACATCCCCTTTTTAGTCCTCTTCATGAATAAATTTTTAAGAACCAAATATTAGTTTGTGGAGATATCATTGAGTAGTTTACAAAATAATGTGAAATCTTTATATTACAGATTTATATATGAATGCACAAATATATTAAGGGAAAATGTGCATATTTCCTTGATTAACCACCTCGACTAAGAAGTCAAACTTTGATTTAGTTGGAAAAATAACCATAACCTAAATTTGATATCAACATTTTATATTTCTACATATGTCCTACATGCACAATTAGACACCTCAAAATTACTATATATCATCCTACATTGAATAACAATGCAATATCTTTTTTTAATTTCCAATGACTTGGTGTGTTCATGTTGTTTATTGTTAAATATAGTGAAAGATAAATGCATCCAATAATGTTTTGAAAAATGTATAAGTGTTTCCAAAAGGATATATAACCCCATGTGCATAAGGAATGAATCTACATAAACAAAAATACATATTTAGATTTTAGGTGCGTTCAGAAGTTACTTGGAAAATTGGATCATTGATGGCCAATAATTTATAATAAAATTAGAAATGCAGTATAGTGTGATACTTTAGTAAACCATTCAAATACAAAGATAAAATAACTCTAATGTTTTGTTTGGTTATTAAAAGAAGATAACACAATACAAATACAATATATAGCTTGAACTACATTTGTTTCATGTTAAATATTTAGATATGAAAATGAAAATAAAAATGTCATTAAATTTGTTTTCTTGATACCATTCATTAGATATGTTCATGGGTCTAGAATAAATAATCAAGTGAAATTAAAATATATGGAATATATTTAATCTATTGGGAAAAAGAAATCTGGCATAGAATATACTACACAATTAGTTATTAGATCATCAAAAACCAAATTAAGCTAAATCATTATGCTTACATCCAATTTTTTTATCATTAATAAATATAATACAAATAAAAGGAAGCATTTAGATAATACATATTTCTATACCAAATATTATATTGTTGGATTCTTATGTGAGTTTCTTTGTAAGATTATAAGGAAGTATATTACAATATTTGTTTAAGAAAATCAATATTGAAATGCTGGATCATACAAAAAAATGTGTATGTGGGTAGAAATGTATCTCAAGCTTTGGAAATTTTTTGGATTATGAAAGAAAAATGTTAGGATAACCAACTTACACTCCATTTTTATGACACTTGTCCATTTTATCTATAAATTGTTTGAGACATCATCATTGAAGAGTTTGTTCATATTAGCATGACAATAACGAATGTAATTATTGAACGTCCAAATAAAAGCTATTTGCTTTTGTAGTATATAGTTATATCTTTTTTTCTCATCTACAAATATTAAATATTTGACAAAATAAAAGTTTCCTTCATAGACTTGTTGTTGATTATTGAATGTCATATATGGTTGCACAAAAAATACAATTAAATGTTAGTAAGCCACATCTATGACTGTCCTTCACTTAATCCATAAAACATATTTTAAATATAACGCACACATAGAAACTAATTTGATGAATTAGATTTGATGGAATGTCAATTACAATATTTGAATAAAGTCTGGTTTGCATGTATCTACCTCTTAGAAAAATATACATGAAATAACTACATTCACTTAACATATTACAACAATTTTGGATATCCTATATTCATGGTCCACCCCTGCATAAGTGTAATTGTGATCCACCTAATGCAATTATGACTTCACATTATATTTTTGGTTTCTATAAATCAAGGTTTTAGTCAATCAAGTTAGGAAATTTTAATTCGTATGAAATAACATGAATTGCTATTGAAATAATTGTGTATTTCTGAGTCAAACATTTTTTTCCTCCAATTTCTTTATCAATATTTGTACAAGTTCTAATACCATTATAGGGACTTATGGTAAGCATATATTTTCCAATTGATATTTGAAACTTTACAAGTTATACAAAATCTTACATGAGATACTTCAAGCATGAGTTGACATTTAGTATATAGAAATATTATTTTATTAAATAAGTGAATTTACTATTCATTTCGTGTGGTAGAAGTTGCATTCTAATTTATATACTCTATTCTTAACAAAATGATGCCTATGTTAGAATATTACATCATTCAAAAGTAGTTTTCGGCAAAGTGACAAAAGTAGTAAATCTAAAAATATCGAAGGTCTATGTCAAGTAAAATGATTATAATGATAGAATATATTCTAAGTGAAACAACTCTTTGTGGAAGTTGCTAGATAATTTTTTTGGACATGTAATATGAGAAGAGAATCCTTATCCTTTCTTCGTCATTTGGTAACTCAATTCATGCTCTACTTATTGACAAATATGACACTCTATATCAAAGTCTTAGATGATTGGGTTCGTGTTGTTCTCCTTAGGGAAGGAAAGTGACCTGTGAAAATACTTGTGCTTCAGTCATACCACAAGGAGAACACATACAAAGCCAACAGTGATGGATGTTGCAACTATGATTAAAGAACCAACAAGGAAATGAAATGTCACACCAACATAGATCTAGAAAATGTAAAGATGTTACTTCTAGTAGGTGATTTAGATAAGGTTTGTGATGATCGTGACATCTAAATATGTTACCTAAAAGGCACCATCAATGCCACCATAGAGATACACATTCCTTTACCTACTTCATCAAAAAAGCTCGTTGTTGTTGCTATCGTAAAACCATTACTTTGGTTTCTTATGGCAGTGACATGGTGTCAATGTTGATTTCATGTTATTCTAAGAAGTCATAACATCCACTATTAGTGCCTACTCTGAAAACCTATGTAGCATTTTTTTCTATTTTACTACTAATATAGCATTTTTTGCATTTTTATTCTCAAAATGACATTTTTTTGGGGAAATGCATCCCCAAGGAAGATGCATTGCTAATATTGTTTTTTCACTTTTTGCTTTATTTAAAGTTATGATACCATGCACTTTTTTAATTATATACAAAAAATAATAAAAATAATATACTTTATTTTATACGCATTAAATTACATATTTAAAAATAATTCCTACAATAATTAAAGAATAAAAGAATATTATAAGTCATAAATATATAATATTTATAAATGTAAATATTAGTGGTGTAAAATTAATAGATACAATGATTAAATCGTATAATAAAGTATAATTAGAGAAATACATACAACTTATAAAACTTAAAAATAAAAATAATGAATTTAATATAATAAAATATAACACAAGTCGATATACATATAAAGTATATAAATAAATATTTATTGAAGACAACAAATATAATATCAAAAACTATACAAACACTTTGATAATATAAAATAAATAATATACAAGAGCAGTAATAATAAATAATTAAAAAGAAATATATGATATTTATGATTTTAAATATAATATATAATAAAATCACAATATATTTAATTATTGTTAGAGAATTTTTATACATGAATCTGAATATAGAGTTAAAAATGATAGTATAATTTATTTATAAGTTGCAATGGTAAATTAAGTTTTTTATCAATTTATTATAAATACATTTATATTTTTGTGTATCGACATGTGTTATATTGTCTCACATGAAAATTTTATTTTTATTTCTAATTTTCATAAATTGTGTGTATTTTTAACATTATAGTTATTTATATATTTTTAGTATTTTATCTTTTAATTTTAGACTATGTTATTTACATTTATAAATATTATGCATTCATTGAATATAATTTTCTTTTTAGTTTTATTGTTTTTAAGCATTATTTTGAATATGTAATTCAATGCATTAAGCAATATGATGGTCATTAAGTAATTTAATGTATCATTAAAAAATTACATGGTTCCATAATAAAAAAAGATGAAGTAAAAAAAAAGCAACACGTCCCTAGTGGGGCACATTGCTCTTCTAGGGACAATGCATCCCAATTGAGGACACATTCATTTTTTAAAGTAGCCACCATCTCCCACGGGTATGCATTGCCTCCACTAAGAACAATGCATCATCCTAAGTAGGAATTGCCTCAATACCATTTTGGGAAGTAAAATACAAATAGATGCTATATTGGTAATAAAAAAACATAACTTTTTTATTTGGATTTTGAAGCCCTGAAAATATCTATAGTGCAAAAACAATGTAGTTACCATACACCTCGTGTACCAGAAAGACTAAACGCATGTCCTCATATTCCCTTCATTTTTTCATTTCATTACCGTTATGCGTATGAAGAAATGCCCCTTCCTTCTAGTCGTGGGACTATGGCTCAACGTGAGTGCTAATGTTCAGTCCAACTCTCCTCAAATTTCAACTTGTCTTTGATGTGGTGGATCTACAAGTCATTCTTGGTGGTCAACCCTCCCAAAAGTAGCCACAACTTGCTCTTTCTATTTGGGAGCCAGAGCAAAAGAATGTAGAGTAGCAAAGGAGCAAACTCCATGGCTAATAGGAGGCTCCCTAGTCAATTTCACAAGAACATGTGATGATTCAATAGAGTAGCAAAGAGTTACAGGCTTTTCCGGTGAAGTTGTTTCTTGAGGGATTTGAGGGAGAGGCAACAATGATCGGTGTTGAGGTGAACAAAGATTCTCCACGATCACGCATATGATGCTTATAGAATACAAAATTTGAGTTATTAGTAAAGAAAAATGTTCACACATTTCTAAGGATTTTCTAGTCCCATGTGAACATAGAGTAACTTACGCCAATTTTCAGATTAGTACCACGTGTCACCTTTATTTAATATAAACCAACAATCTTAATTTCACCTTACATGTGTCAGAATTTAAACAAATGTATAGTGTACTATTTGTTTACACAAAAGTAGCCAATTGGAAGTCCTCACACATACAGAAAAGAAAAAGTTTTCATTAGGAGGCACGTGTTGAGCACATGAGCACGGAAATGACTGCAATTACCCTTAGTGCTTTGTGTGGTGGTAATAATAATATTAGTAGATATAGATACAGTTTGGTAGTCAATGTCAACATAGTACTTTTTCTTAAAACCAGAAAGTAGCATACCTTTCACTTAAATGCATGACAAATAATATTTACCTCATACTTACATATATATAACTTAATACATCCAAAGCTACATGCATATGGTTGAAGTTGTATCATGCTTCTCTCAATTGTATGACTATTTTAATTATGAAGGTTTAGGTGAAGACCGCATAACAACAAAAATAATAGTATAGGGGGCCTCCTATACTTATTGTATAGGACAACCAATGAGAACACCAAAAATCCAACCCATAAAAAAGTTAATTAAGAGAGAAATTATTTCTTTAATGTGAAATAGAATTCTTTAATGCTATAACAAATTCTGATTGGTCTCCTATTTATCTTTAGGAGGCCTCCTATAGGATAGGCGTCAAATGGCACTAAACAAACAATGTATGACTGAATCCACAAAAAGCACAAATTACAAGTTCTTTATTGGTCTCTTGTGATGTTCCATATGGGAGGTGAGGTGGTGGTTTGTCGTTGTTAAATGATTAGTTGCTAAGTTGCAGCCATATGTGATGGTAGAACTATGGTAGAAGACACAACGCTTGCATACTGGCATATGTTCTTGCCAAGAAAGGAAATCAGTCCAGCAATAAGAAAAATCATGGCTAATGATTTATATGCTTGTTTGAAGTTTTGCGTACTCACCTACACGTATACAGAGCCATACACACCCGCATGTGTTGTGTCATATGAACAACAAAACTTCATCACCTTTCCCATTTTGCATGAGTTCCTAAAGAACCACATAAGTCAGCCTATCTAGCGGCGTTGCTAACTTGTGACAGAGCATGTATATGCATGAGAGAAACAAAGAACAAACTGTATTGATACCTTATGTTGACAAAGTTGCATCTCCTCTTTCTTTCTGGATTGTTGATCAGCGTAGACTAGCAAAAACCATATGAAATAACTTTTTGAGGCTTCTGCCTATGTCAAATCTGAAAGATGCAGCCGATGGGCTGTGGTAGGAAAGAAGATGTTGATCCGTATTGAAGGCCTCTGGCTGGAGGATCTGTTAGTTTCTGTAGAATAAATTAGACCTAGGTGTCCTGTTTTAGGATCATGGAATCTTAATTACTACGGTGATGACGTAAATCACGTAACCTACATTGCTTATCGGAAGATAATGCTTCCAGCATTGACGATCAAAGATCGTCTAAAAGAAGTTGTTGAGTCTTCTGGCTACGTAAAATCTAAAATATGCATGTGACGGGAGGACGAGGCTTCCGACTGCGGAAGCAATTCTGTAGAATGTGCTAGACCTAGGTATTTGGATTTATATTTACACATGGTCAAATTTATACAGTGACAGATAATGTAAGGACTTTGCATGACTAACAAACGTGTTAATCACGTGCCCAAACTCAGGACGGAGATGAGTCCTCATGTTTAGTATGGTAATATAGTAGATATAGTAGATAAGAAGAAGTATCTATCTAATCTTCCTTACAGATAAATGACACGATTTTACCGTGAATATAACGCAAGTGCACGCGTCAATGTAGTATAGGCCTTTGTGAGGCCCGAGTCGAACTCATGGACACTGGATTATCAATAGACTACTACTAACTACTTGCAATCAGCTAGACCAATAAAAAGGTTATGAGAGTTGTTGTGAAATAAAAGAAAATAAAATAAAACAAGACAATCGATTAAGTGTTTAGTTTAATCAATTCAAATGGAGATCTTTAGGATTGCGGTTTCACGGCGGGTTTTCATTATATGAATTTCCACATAGCTAATTAGATCCATCTCTCAATCCGGGTAGTGGCCTGTAGTCAGAACTGTCCACTGTCGTGGTACAATTCACTACCTATGTCTAGGTCGGTTCCACCGTCGTAGTAATCTATACCCTAAACTAGGTGCATTAGAATCGACCTCTGGGTTTCCACCATTAACCGTACATCACCTTGTTCAAGGGATTTGTTAATTAATGTGAATTTCGTCTCTTTTCAACCGTTAATTCTTCTTTCAAAGTAATTAAGGGCATTAGATTATCATTATGGTGATCAAGCATAATAATATAATTGAGAAAAAGAAATCATATCACGAATTTAAGAGATAAATGATGAATTACTATGATAAAAACGTCATACAATGTTTCCCTGGGCTACTCCCGGTCCTAAAGAAAAAGGGGATTAACGCCGCATGTTCATCTCAGAGCAAGACATGGGTGAAGAAAGGGGAAACATAGAGAAAAACATGAAATAAGTAATGAAACCCCTGAACGGAGAAGATCCAATCGTTCTTCGGCGTAGAGTGTGCGATCTACAGCCTTTCGGCAGTGGAAAACCTCTGTCTGACAGGGTGGAGCGACACAATGACGCACAACAAAAGGATGTCACGCAAGAAGGAGCAGATGGACGACACGCCTTCTACCCGACAGGGAGCCCAGCTCGCCCGACAACCCGACTTGTCGGGCGACACAGCCAACCACCGGCAGACGCGTCGTCCATCACGTGACCGATAGCCGACACTCCTGAGTCGAGCGATACCAGTATCGGCCGTCCACCGACCCACAAATAAGGAGGACACGTGGCGCTTCGAGCACCATAATTTCCTCCAACCGCTGCCTATAAATAACAGCTACAGGAAGCCGAAAAGATAGTTCAGATACTTCGGAATTCGGACAGTTGGGAACTTTGAGTGATCTTCGGAGGAAACTGCGAGAGCAGGAGTATCGTGCCCCAGTGCTCGTTCCGGGCGACACTAGGTGAGCCCTTCCTAATCCCGAGAGGGAGGGGATAGTTCACTTAGAACCGTCCCGGGCGACACTGCGGGTCGATATCGGCCAACGATGACGAGCGACACAAGTGTCCGACAGTAGGACGCGTCGCTCCATGCCCGACACGATATCGAACCCGATACGCTTCGCCCGTCATGTGTGCCGCCCGAGAGGGTGTGTCGCCCGACTTGAGCGTATCGGCCAGGTCCTTGAACGATACAGTCGGCCGTCACGGTGTGCCGCTCGAGAGAGTGTGTCGCCCGACACCGCTGTATCGGGCTAGGCCCCTGTCCGGTATCGGGCGGGAGAGCCGCTGTAGTCTGTCGCCCTTCTACATCAAGAAGGCGACATCTATCTTTAATTCTGTCATTTAATTCCTTTCTTACACAATGTATTAAGACCCTTAATGTGTATAGAAATAGAAAAGCTTAATTACTTGCTGCTTTACGCTTGGTGCGATATATTGGATGACTGCTATGTTTGATATCTGAACTCTAGCTTGCATGTTTGGATCGTGTTTCGCTTAGCTACCGAATCGTGTTTTCCCGTCGCAACAGCTTCGAGAGTCGTGTTGTGGCTTTAGTGTTTTGTCCGATTATGGAGTACGAGAGTGCCTGGAACGAGTTGTTTCAGTAACATTCCACTCTAACTTAAGTCTGACAACCTCGAGAGGGGTGTTGACGCTTGGTTAAAGTACCCGCTCTGAGAGGAGGGGTGCAGGGTGTTACTACTGCCGCTTGTTTTGCTGTAGTCTTATCCTTCACATCTTGCCCTAGCTCTAGTATTATCTTTCTGTTTCTGTTGCATGAAAACCCCTAAAAACTGCTAAATGACTAAAACCTTAAATCTCTCTTGTAGCTCCAGTTGGAGATAGTTTTCTTTGTTTTATTTGTGACATCTTGCTGTTTCCCTTTTGGGAATTTATATCTCTTTATACCTATCAGAGTGTAGCGTGTCGATTTTGGGTTCCCAACACTACCCCCCTTGTCCCTGTGTTCGACCCCGTATATCTACTTCGACCCCGTAAATAAAGTTGCGGGGGCCTAGAAGGATTCATGTTTATAAATGTAAAAGCTCGACTACCTCAATTCCGCCTCCACTTTTGGACGCGCGATTTAGGTCGGTCAACTTTTTGGCGCCGTTTCCGGGTACAAGACAAAAACGGTACTATAGACCAATCCGAATCCACTAACTACACTCATGTGCCTCAAGCTTAGAAATGAGTTTGACAGCACTCTTTTTCTTTTTCTTTTTCCTTACTACTATTCTTTGCTTAAAATTAATAATTCAATTTTCTAAACTTGAGTTTTTGTGCTATTTCAGGCACTCTGAAGAGCAGTGATTTGTTCCACTGAGCACCAACTCCAACTGTCATGCCGCCTCGCGTGGAGCCATCCATTTCTGGAGACGAACGCCAAGGGGGGAGGCCTGAATCAACTCCACCAGATGGCAATGACCGCTATGACGACAACGATTGACATGAAGATCAGGAATCAGAGCACTCCGAGGAAGGCCACCCCCATGTCAGGCATCACCACCGTCAGCGACACAGGCGACACCACAACCAAGAACAACATCGCTAGGCTAGCAACAATGACGACTCTGAGGAGAAGGACAAGACATTGAGGGAGTTGGCATAAACAAAAGCCAACAACTCTAGATGTCCTGTCATCACCCCGTGATTCAACGCGGCCAATTTTGAGCTTAAGCCTTCTGTGATCTCTATGATCCAGAACAAAAGCTTCAGGGGAAGTTCGAAAAATGACAACCCCTACCATCACGTCGATTCCTTTAAGAACATCTGCGACACGATAAAGATGTGGGGGGTTCCCCAGGAGGTTATATATTGCAAGGGCTTCATCTTTTCACTAGAGGACAAAGCACTGTCCTGGTACCTCGGGTTACCCCACCGGTCCTTGAACGGATGGGGGGCGTTAGCTGAAGCGTTTGTAAATAAGTTTTACCCCACCGAGAGGACGGTCAGAACTCGGCAGAAAATAACTTCCTTCATGCAAAAGCCAAACGAAAGCCGTCACGACGCCTGGGAGCGGTTCAAGAGTACCTGAGGGAATGCCCCCATCATAATTACAAGAAGGGCTTCCTTGTCACCACCTTCTACAATGGCCTGACTCCCGATGAACGGGTGTCACTGAATGTGGCAGTAGGAAGTGACTTCTTAGGAAAAAAACCGAGCAAGTCTGAAAGGATCATAAAAAATATGGTCGAGCTACAAGCCGGCGCTGAATATGATAGATCTGAAAGAGGATAGATGAAAAAGGTCGGTGAAGCGTCCTCTCTTGAGTCCAAGGCTCTAGAGACCATCACTTCTCAGATTTAGAAAATAGCCATGGATGCAAAGCAGCTGAGGGAATCCGGCGCGAAAGAGAAGAAGCAGGTGGAAAAAGTAATGAAATGTGTAACATGTGGAGAAGGTGGCCTACACCCGACCAGAAGCATCAAGCGACACTGAGTCTAAGGTAGAAGAGACTGAAAAAGTCTCTTTCATAATATTCAAAAGACCAGACCACCCTGGTTTCAGCTATGGCAACAAGGAGGCAGCTGAGAATTCTCATCAGCTGCACAGCTCCACTAGGCCGCCCCAAGCTTTTGAGAAGAGGGGAGGACCAAGTCAATACATCAAAAGCACCCCCTTCCTGCCGAACAAAGGAGTTTTCCAGGGGCAAGCTAAGTATCAAGGATCAGCCAGAGAGCAAGGACAGGACAAGGCTTCGAACCAAGCAGATGTGGTGGGACAGTTGTTTGATTTTGTGAAAAGGCAGGACACAATTAACAACCAGTTAGCGCAGAGTGCATTATCAAGTTCAAGTGTTTTGAACTCATTGCAGGTTCAAATGGCGGATATGCAGACGCACCAACGCCAGATGGATCAACAATTAGCTCAAATGGCCGAATTAATGAAGAATCCCTCAGGCAAAATACCATCCAACACCGAAACTGCAAAGAAGGTAGGGATGTGATCGAGAGAAGCTAGGAAGAGATCGAGATTGCAAGAGATGGATGGATGATGTTAGCAGATAAGGAGTGAAAAGGCTGGAGCCGTCAAGCTGGAGACGAAAACTACAGCGCTTATCAGGAGGCAACCTGAGCTCATTTTTCTTTCCTAGAATAGGATGTAATTTACTTTCCTGCAAAACAAACATTACAAACATTTGGACTGTAATAAGGCCCGAGTTAGTGCATGCGCCACATGCGCTGACCCTTATGGGCCACTGCCTTAGTTTTATCGACCGGGATGGGTAATACCATCTGAGGCCAAGATCTTAGTCTTCGGCCAATGATGTTTTACTCATCGACCGCTTTTAAACTGCTTTTCTTTCATGATGTATCGGATAGCAACCCAACCAGTGCTATGTATGCGCCCATATTGGGAAAGGGAATTTCGGGGATCGCAAGGGTCGTGCCGATGGATGAACTTGCCCATTTTACTAGTTGCCCTGATAGCCGACAAGCGCCCCGGATTTACCTATTTCACCCCGGTTGAGTTTGCTATTTATAGGGGCGAGTTTTACCGTGTCAGGCTCCTTGCCTTACTGTTTTCTCGCTCACGTATCGTGCTAAGACCTTGTGGTTTTGCTCCCATGTCGCGCAAGACTGCCCTACTCTCGTGTCGTGTGGAAGTACAAATCACAACAAGGTAATAGCCGACATACCCTATCGCCCGACATACCCTATCGCCCGACAGACCGTGCCGCCCGACACGTTTCCATCTTTAAGCGAGTAGCTTATCGACCTTGTGGGTTTTGTGCTGAGCAGCCTTGTATTGCCCGATATGGATGTCGCACAACGTACCTTTTAATCACGTCTACCCGATACGCCATGACGGGCGATATCCGTGTTGCTCACCTTTGCCCCGCCTTGCCTATTTCGCTGTCGGGCGACACACCACCTCCTTCTCGAATAACTGTATTGGGTATCTTATCTTATCGCCCCGTATTGCCGGACAGTCCTGACGCGTATTGCCTTGGTCTTATCGCGTGGCGAGCGTCTCCCACACCGCATATCGGGCACGAGACTTCACTTCTGAAAACCTCGTATCGCCCGATACGGGGGTGTGGGAATCTCACGCTTTCAGTCTAAATACATCGTCATCATATTTAATTAATCAAGGAGTTTGTTTATTCATTTACAGAGATGTCCCGCATCAAATCAACTGTTGTCCCTGTTGACGTAGAAGGAAGAAGCATCTACCCCGCGACTGTCGCAGAAGAACCAACTACCAAGCAGAAACACCCGAACCCAGGACCAGCCAGGGCGTCGACAACAGAGAAGAGGGATAGGGTTGGAAAAGTGGCAGCTCTAGCCCCAACACCGACACCTCCAGCAGTAGTGGAACTCCTCGAATTCTTGTCGGGGAGTTTCGAACCAAGAGACGACGAGCACGCTCACCGATATGCTGAGCTGGTGACCAAGATCTACCAACCGAGTAGGTTCTGCCATAGAGTCTCGTTCGCTGAGATAGGAATCGTGAAGAGGCTGAAGGGCGTACTGGCTGCGGTAGGACTGAAGAAGATCTATTTCAGCTGGTCTTCTTTGTACACTAAGCTGACGATGGAGTTTATGTCTTCTCTCCACCCGGTAAAGAACTCTGCAGTGGAGAGAGAAGAATTTGGCAGGCCGGACAGACTCCAGGCCCGGCTCTAGAATTTGGAGTACACCATCTCCGAGAAGCTCTTGAACAAGATCTTCTCCTCCAACGAGGAGGAGAAGAACCTGATGGACAACGGTGAGAGGATCACCGAGGGAGATAGGTTCAATCCCGTGCAGCTTTGTGGAAAGCTTACCGGCGAATCTTCATTCAAACTGGGGAGAAAGGTTGTGGCGATGTACTCCTGCTTCTGGAGGATAGTGCACAAGTTGGTGGCATGCTTGCTGTTCAGCAAGAACGAATCGAGTAACATCTACACAGAAGAGCTCCACGTCATGTGGCACATAATGGAGGGGCGAGTGATCAACCTCAGTCGGTTTTTGCTGAATAGGCTGCACCCAATGAAGGAAGCCACCAAGGAGTACTGCATGGGCTGCATCATCAATCTCATCGTGGTGGGACTCAGGTACCCAAGCGAGCCGCGCAGCCTTTCGAGGACGCAAGGCGACGAGGTGTTTGACACCAAATACTTGATGAGGACCAACATTGTTAAGAGGGAGGGGAGGAACTTCTTCTACAAGTTTTCAATGATAGATATACTCCTCCCCCTCCCTCGCTGCGCCAACTACGACACAGATAAACTGATCTTCACCACCGCTGAGATTGAAGATATAGCAAATAACACAGCTTTCACCACATCGACCCGTGCCCCAGAGAGGCGCGCCCCAGAGCTACCGACGACAACCGCTGATAGAGTTGTCACCGCTCCAACCATACCAGCCACCGCCATAGCATGGACGGTAGCTGCTGAAAAAGTGCCGGTAATCGTTGAGGTTACCGGGACAGAAACTACATGATCTACCGCGGAAGAGGCGGCCGCAGTTCCCGGCACTGTATCGAGACCTGCAGAGGTGGAAGGGGAATTTCAGCAGGGCAACATCAACGGGATGTTTGACGAGATCATGACAGAACTCTAAAGAAAATCAACACCACCGCCGAAGTCCCCGCCTGTAGCAGTCGAGGAGATCGCTGACAGTGCAGAGGTGGAACAAAGTCCGCCCTCACCACGGTCATCTCCACCCAGACGAGAAGGCAAGGCGGCTCCTAAAAAAGTGCCGACACCCCACCTGGGGACGTCTGGATCGCGTATGATTTTTATAGACTCTACCTCTCCTGGTGGACCATCGCGCGAACAATACATCGTGAGGACGGAAGGGAGACCCACCCAAGCTCCTCTGTCGCTCAGAAAGATGCTCGGGCACGAGCTCGATAATTTGCAGGAGGTAACGGATATCAACTCTGACGTTTGTATTTCCCTAACCCGCAAATTTGTGTCTTTCCAAAATAGGCTGGATAGCCAAGAATGAGAGCTGCTGACTCTAGCGAGCCTGCCCGGTGAACTAGAGGTGCTGAATGCAATAATGCAACAAGTTCTCCAACTACTAGACAAGCTCGATGAGAGAATGGACAGAAGTGATGACCATCCGCGCCGAAGGCAGCCAAGACGGTCGCCGTCACCTCCCAGCCAGGGCTCTCATCTCTCTTCATCAGGTTCCCCCTCAGGAACACTGCTGTCCTCCTCCAGCAGACGATCTTCAAAGCCCAAGGAGGGGACGCATCAAGGATCGGCCGAAGGATCTCCCGGCAAACAGGAGAGCTCCTTAAGATTGGGAAATGCAAACATCTCCATCCTCCTGGATGAAGTCCATGACGAAAGCGTAGATATCAAGGTCGGGGGAGACTCTTCCGAAGAGTCTGAGGGAGAAAAGGGGGATGTCTACACAGTCAATAAAAGACATCTACCCCGAGGGAGACGCTCGATGGCGGACAGGTTTTGTGAGCCATCCGAGATACCCTCCTTCGAGATGGCCAATTTTGACAGGAAAGCCATCGGATGCCTAACGATCAGTGACCAGAAGCTGCTGAATAAGGTCTTACGATCGCAGACAGATGAAGATGACATCGTCTGGACCGACGACTACCTTTCGGTGCGGCAAAAGGTTCTTCGCGGCATGTTCCGCACGCCGGCCGTGGTCGGTAAGAGACTGTTCAGGGTCCTGGAGAATGCACTAATAGAGAATATCAACAGCAGGATGGGTTAGAGAGCAGTATACACAGCCACCCCGACCTTGGCAAGAAGGTTGATGAAGGGAGATCAAGAATCCCATGTGGTGGCCGACATGCTGCATCACATTGAAGAGCATAGGTCGAACCTAGTTTTGGCCCCATACAAGCACCGGAACGTGTGGTTTCTATGCATAGCAGACCTCAGAAACCGCGATGTCCGGTTACTGTGCTGCAGCAATGCCGAAGTGCCACGCTCCGGGGGTATTTTCTGCCGCCCGGAGGACGCGAAGCTGAGACTCCTGCCGCTGCGTCTGCAACGAGCCATAAAGTGTGGAAGCCAACGTCACCAAGGACCTTAGAACTTCTTCACTATCCGAGACCTCCCCGCACAGATAAAAGAGGGGAGTGGAAACAACGTTATCGCCATCCTGGGTGCAGTTGAGGCGCTCAACACATTTGGAAACTTGGGAGTCCTCAAAGGCACGCCCTTGTATCAACGCCGGAGCATTTACACCATGTTGGTAATCAAGGACAAGCACTATTTCCGGGATGCAGGGGTACCAGAGCATCTGCTGGACAGTGACCTGGATGAAAACCCTTCTCAGTCTAGCAACCCCTTAGAAAAAGAAGAGGAAGTGGCAACCGTCACACATGGGGAAGGCAAGTAGTTGGCAGTCCTGAAGAAAGTGCATGGGACGGAGGACACTGCTTTGCCTGAAGTTTCGGAAGGGCTGATCACAAATTTCGACCGCTTTTAGTGTGCAACTCTCACACAGGAGCAGGTCAACTTTATCCAGAAGAAGTTAGTTGATTCAACCCCATCGGTTGTTGCCTTTCAGGCAGGCGATATCGTAGTCCCAGTTGATGATCTAAGGGACATGGTGAAGGAAGGAGGGTGCTTGGCTGTAACAGTTGCAATCGCTTACATCCAGTATATACAGCCAAAGCTAGAACAAGCATACATTGCCCATCCTATGCTGTTCAACGACATATGCCTCGCTGATGAAACACGAGCGAAGAAAGTATTTCTATAGAAGTTGGCGAGCGGAGTTCCCCGCGAGATCTTCCTCCCATTTCTACATTACCACCACTGGACGCTCCTAGCAGTATACACCCGGGAACGAGCAGGAATTTTCTACAACAGCTCAGACGGCAACAAGAACCATCCAGTACCGTGTACTTCTGAACCTTTGTCATCCGTCGAGCGCTTGGTCCGAAAATACTACGACGAGGTGGCAAAGATGATCCAACCATTCCTAGATACGCAAACAAGCAAGTGGCACGAGCTCCAGTTCTACCACCGCAGTCTGCAGCAACTTCCTTTATCCAACGACTGCGACATCTACGTCTTGGAATGGATAGCAAACAAAGAAAAGCCTGACCAACTCCACCACACCGTCTATCATAGCAAAATGGGAGAATATGTGTGGGAGCTTCTATCTGACGCAGGCGTAACCTCACTGGAATAAAACATTGCCTCACCTTATCTACTTCACAACTCTGGGACAGAGTGTGGAGCAAGTTTGGGGGGGTACCATGTACCAGTGAGGGAGGTACACATTTTTGAAATTTCTTCATTCTTCTGTCCCTTGTTCGTTATTCTTTTGTGTACATATGTATCTTCATATTTTTTTCTTTTATTCACCATGCTTATGTACAAAGTTGGTATAATAATAAAAACCTGATGCAACTGCTTGCAAAGTTAGTTTTCTTTGTGCTTAACGAGATACAAGTTCCGTTATATCTTTCTGATAATGCTGCTTCAAACAAACAGAAGATTACGTTTTTCCATGCCAAAAATTTCGGAAAATATAATAATCTCGCAAACAGCTAAGAGACGAGTATGGAGAAGGAAAAAGCTGCCCAAACAGCAGAAATCTCTTTGTTTCCCCTTCACCCAACGAAAATCCCAAAAAGAGAGAGAGAAGCCTTATGAATGTGAATAAAAGCATGAGAGTTGTGCCCAATGAAAGAAAAGAAAAAAAATATATATACCCGCTTGTTTTCCAGAAGTACCCATCTTTAGGCATGGTAGATCTGGGGCAGTGGTATGTAGGATGTGAAATCACTGCTCTAAAGCCAACTGGCTCGGACTGCAGGGACCACTTGCCCGTTAACGGACCCTTACCTGGATGGACTGATGGAAAACAAGATGAAAAACCCAAAAAGCCTTAGCCTACCCTTTACACAACTTTCTGCCCCAAAAATAAAGCTGTTTGGTGTGTAAGCTAACTTCAGAATCATACACTAAAGTCTCGCTGAAGCTGTAGAAATTTTTTTACTGAAATAATAAGGCAGGAAACGCAAGGTCTTTTGTTCGTAATGAGACAGCATTATCTCTAAAGGCATTACTATACTTGCTTTACCTCTAGGCCTGAAAGTTGTACCAAACAAGAAGAAGCATCATAAAATAAAGTTTAAATATTGATTGAGGACAATCAAAATGCTACGTTTGGGGCTTTTGATAACACCAATTTTTGTGATATTTTAGACTATTTTTCTGTTATCAAAACTGCCATTTTTAGCTATTTTCCTCTCTTTTGTATGCACTTTCGCAATAATTGGCCAAGCAATGCTCTTAATCCTATATTTCCATCTTTTGCAGAGTTTTTCCTAATTTTGTTGCAATAAGGCCATCCCGGCCCACAGAATAAGTCAAAGTCTGTTTCGGCCTTCCTGACGCCCAATACAACCTCTGCCCGATAGGGTGGAGCGACACAATGACGCACGATAAAAGGATGTCACACAAGAAGGAGCAGATGGACGACACACCTTCTACCCGACAAGGAGCCCAGCTCGCCCGACAACCTAGCTTGTCGGGCGACACAGCCACCCACCGACAGGCACGCCGTCCATCACGTGACCGATAGCCGACACTCCTGAGCCGAGCGATACCAGTATCGGCTGTCCACTGACCCACAAATAAGGAGGACACGTGGCGCTTCGAGCACCATAACTTCCTCCAACCGCTGCCTATAAATAGCAGCTACAGGAAGCCGAAAAGACAGTTCAGATACTTCGGAATTCAGACAGTTGGGAGCTTTGAGTGATCTTCGGAGGAAACTGTGAGAGAAGGAGTATCGTGCCCCAGTGCTCGTGTCGGGCGACACTAGGTGAGCCCTTCCTAGTCCCGAGAGGGAGGGGATAGTTCACTTAGAACCGTCCCGGGCGACACTACGGGCCGATATCGGCCAACGATGACGAGCGACACAAGTGCCCGACAGTAGGACGCGTCGCTCCATGCCCGACACGATATCGAACCTGATACGCTTCGCCCGTCATGCGTGCCTCCTGAGAGGGTGTGTCACCCGACTTGAGCGTATCAGCCAGGTCCTTGAACGATACAGTCGGCCGTCACGGTGTGCTGCTCGAGAGAGTGTGTAGCCCGACACTGATGTATTGGGCTAGGCCCCTGTCCGGTATCAGGCGGGAGAGCCGATGTAGTCTGTCACCTTCTACATCAAGAAGGCGACATCTATTTTTAATTTTGTCATTTAATTCCTTTCTTACGCAATGTATTAAGACCCTTAATGTGTATGGAAATAGAAAAGCTTAATTACTTGCTGCTTTACGCTTGGTGCGATATATTGGATGACTGCTATGTTTGATATCTGAACTCTAGCTTGCATGTTTGGATCACATTTCTCTTAGCTACCGAATCGTGTTTTCCCGTCGCAACAGCTTCGAGAGTCATGTTGTGGCTCTAGTGTTTGGTCCGATTATGGAGTACGAGAGTGCGTGGAACAGAGTTGTTTCAGTAACATTCCACTCTAACTTAAGTCCAACAACCTCGAAAGGGGTTTTGACGCTTGGTTAGAAGTACCCGCTCTGAGAGGAGGGGTGTAGGGTGTTACTGCTGCCGCTTGTTTTACTATAGTCTTATCCTTCGCATCTTGCCCTAGCTCTAGTATTATCTTTCTGTTTCTGTTGCATGAAAACCCCTAAAAACTGCTAAATGACTAAAACCTTAAATCTCTCTTGTAGCTCCAGTTTGAGATAGTTTTCTTTATTTTATTTGTGACATCTTGCTATTTCCCTTTTGGGAATTTATATCTCTTTATACCTATCGGAGTGTAGCGTGTCGATTCTGGGTTCCCAACACTACCCCCTTGTCCCTGTGTTCGACCCCATATATCTACTTCGACCCCATAAACAAAGTTGTGGGGGCCTAGAAGGATTCGAGTTTATAAATGTAAAAGCTCGACTACCTCAATTCCACCTCCACTTTTGGACGCGCGATTTAGGCCGGTCAGATACCCTACTCTTAGCCACTGTCATTAGGTATAATCATTGAGTTAGGTTGCAAAAATATCATAACCGCTGGATTAGAGCCGATCTGAAACAAACTTTAATCTGATGGCGTCGATACCATCGAAGCGGGTCGATGGTATCGACCCCTCACGATATCAGCAAACCTTCTTTCTTTTCTGTCGTTGCGCCTACTGCTGGCCCGATACCATCGAAGTGGGTCGATGGTATCGACACCCTTAGACGTCGGTTTTATCCCTTTTCTGTTGCTGAAGCTACACGTGTCGATAATATTGACTTTGGAGTCAATAGTATCTGCTGTCTGGTCGCTGGAAACTTGATGATAAGTCACTACCATCGACTTCCCAGTCGATGGTATCGAATATGTGCTGCTCCTTGCGGCTACCTACCTGTGGCTGTGTCGATAGTATTGACATATGTCGATACTATCGATAGCTGCATATATATGTTTTTCCTAAAATTGTAAAACAAAACCACATCATCCGAGATAAAACCTATAATTATAATCATTTATGCTTAAAATGATAAAATGAGAGAGATTTGATACTGAGAAGGATCATAGACTAAAGTAAGTGAATTATGTAATAGTAACCACCAAAGTGACCAATAAACGCATAAAACACGAGTAAAACAAGTCTATAAATGCGACTCAAAATCATCACATCAAACTCCCCTAAGCTTGAACATTGCTCGTCCTCGAGTAACTAAACTCTAGAATACAATTGCGAGGGTCAACTAAAGAACAGATTATCACAACAAACTTTGCCATATGATCCCCACCAAACATTCACATTCCAACCCTCACTAACCACAAAATAATAATTACCCTAAAGGTGACAATAATCATCCATAAAAGATATCTACCTCAAAATTGATGAATACTATCACTTAAGGTAGTTAACATAATAAAATGCTCCAGTCCAGACTCGGTGCATCTTGTGTTCTCCTATCTACGTTGCTCGCCCTAACTACCATCTACATGGAAGCAACTCTCCTGGTATTAATAAGTGAGGAGAAAATCACGGTGGCCTACCTATTCGAGCAATAGGTGGATGGAATGGGTGGCTGTGGAAGAAATGGAAGCATTATACGGTTTTAAAATGCACAAAAACCATAATGACCTAAATTATGCATATGCAAATGAAAAATGCCCTAATGCCTACATTTGGGTGGAATGATGCATGCACTATCATTCCGTCTCAAGGTGAGATGGAATATCTAAGAAACTATACCATGTGCTTATTCTTCTTAGTATGCAAGTGAGAACAGGTTCCTTTCTCCCTCTCATTCCTACTTACTTCTCAATTTTTTTTTTCTTCTCTTTTTTTTCAAAATTTTATTATTATTTTTTCTTTTTTTAAGAGACTTATTGCTGCATAACTTATACATTTGAAACATTCAGTAGGTATGGAACAAGTTCATCACCTTTTATGTTCAGAAGACATAAGATGCATGATGTACTATATGCACAAAAATGTGAATGCAACAACAAAATGATAGTTATGCAACTAAATGACACCCACCTAAGGATAATGTGCATGTATAGCTATTCCATCTTTTTTTTTCATGCAAAAATATGTGAAAATAGTTGTAATGCAAGACCTATCTACATGGGATGCAATCAAAGAGATTAAAACTATAATGTGCTTCCAACTCTTATGGTGGAGTATGAAAACAATGGGGTGGATAGATCACAAGATTAATTGACTGAACCTTTGGAAAAAAATTATGTGTCCCTCCTTACTGACCTGTGTAATAATTAAGAGGTTTCTCTCTCTTATTTCAAATTAAGGTCTCATTATCATTTGGTCAGTTTAGGCTCAAACAACCAGTTCCGTCCACTTTTCATGAATCATAGGAATGTACAATTGTGATTTCCTATATTAGAGTTGACAAACCCAATTATTTCCTTAAGTTGTGTGCTCAAAGTTAAACAACACAAGCTTACAAAAACACTAAAAATTTTCAAATTTACCCCTAATTTCCATGTACAAACAATGAGATGACACATGACATGACATTAGACATCCACAATTACACTAGATAGAGTGTGGATCCTACGAACAACTAATAACTAAGAGAAATAAATGACAAAACACAAAGCAATAAAAACTAAAACTAAAAACTAAAGGATAGAAACTGTTCCAACTCCCCTCCCCCAAGCTTGAATTCGACTATGGCCTCATAGTCAAAAACAACCTTAAAAGGTGGAATAGTGGTACCGATCATTCAGCAGGTGGAGGCAGGTACTGCGGAGCTGAGGGGTCCCAAGATGGGTACTTCCACTGGAAACTCGGATAGTACTGGGGCATTGGTGGAGGTTGTGGATACCCCCCAAAATAATTCTAGCTCTAGTAATCGTCGTAGAAGGCCTACTGCTACATCTCCATCCTGTGCAACCTGTTGTGGATGTTTTGTTGGTTGTCGAGGAGGAGGCGCTCATTCTCGAAAATGGCCCTCTGGTTACTAACATTTAGTTCGTTGTATCCTGAATACCGGCGTATGAAGATGTGTGCTGTTGCTGAGTCTGATGAATCTCCTACAGCATTGAGTACATCCCTTGCATGGAGTAGGCATCCTCTCCTTGATGAGAGGGCTGAGGTGGCGGAGGCTGTGAAGATGAAGATGCACCCGGATGCATGCGGAGGCGCTTCTGGGGTGCCACTCGTACGTGAAGAGGAGTGAAAGCCTCCTCTTCCTCTTCATGCTCGTCGTCGTCATTATCATTGTCGTCATTGCCGTCGTCTTCATCCGAGTCATCAATGGCTATGACGGGCCACCTGAAATGCTGAGCGCCCTTGATGTTGAAGAGGGTCTGGAAGCGAACACTCTTGATATACGTGATTGACATGGAAATGCACATATGCCAAGCTAACACGGAGCAGGAGGAGGTTGGAGCGGTGCAGATGATGTAGGTTGACCTTGCTCCTGCTAGAAAGGGGAGTAAGCTGGGAGAGATCCAACCCAGGATAGACGACCAATGGTGTAATTAGCCCTCCAAAATGGATAGGAGCTTTCCTTGTACTCCTTTTCACGGCCACCACACGCGTCAAGAAGAACGCGCCCCAATTGCACTTCTTGCGCCTCAGCAGTTTGTGCAGGAAGAACAAATCCATCTCTTGGAATTTGCTAAGAGATAGGTCGTCGCGAGCAAATAGCGTGGTGCAGAGCATGCGGTGCAGAATCCACACAAATAGATGCTCGAAGTCAGCAACTACAGTGTTGTGGTAGCTGACGGATTTCCCGGAGGCGCAGTCACGAGCTGGGCAAAGATATCATCATAGTCCGTCCTCTTATCTGGCCTCCGGCGCTGGTAAGCGTCATGATACTAGTTGTACACCGAATTGAATTGGGCGAGGGTAATGGTGTAGTTGTTGTTGCAGAATCTGAACGACACCCGCCCTTTCCTCCACTCTCTGTCGGTGGCGATCAAGTCATTGGGCAGCACATTGATGTCCAACGATGCCATGAACTCCGCCACGAGTTCCTTGTAAGTCGGTCACTCGCCAAAGAATGGCTGGCTGTCGGCGTGGATCTCCAGCTCGTCGGGCCTCCTGGTTGTGTGTCTCGCCTGCCCCTTCAAGATGTAGGCGAGATTGTCATTGAACCCCAGGTCACGGACCATCGTCCGATCAACGTAGCACGTGGGCTCAATCTTTCTCTTCAAAAGCTCCTCATAGACCTTTTGGATCTCCGTGGAAGGGTGGACTATCCTCGGACGAGGAATCGATGCTCCTACGGTATGCACCATTGTCGTCAAGAAAGAAGGAATAGAGGAAAGAGCTCGATGAAGACGATCTCGGAGAAGACAATCTATGCTCGGTGAACACTCAGTGAAGATCGTGCTCCTTGGATGCTCGTGGTAGGCCTCCAGTCGCACAACACAGTGCAAAGCCCAAGTAGCGGGCAAAGACTCTGAAGGTGTGACATCATATGACAACCATCCCTCCCTTTTATAACTGTGGTCGTCGCTGTTGTGCACCCATGGATACCATCGACGCGGGTCGATGGTATCGACACTTGTAGCACAATCCGATCTTCCGCTAGTACCGATGATTGTCGATAGCCTGATGTGGGGGCCCAGATCGATGGCGCGTCGATACCATCGACGGGTGTCGATGGTATCGACCCATCCCATGGATCGATATTCTCTAGATGTAACGATCGCCGTTGATTCCCTCTCATGGATCGGTGACATGTCGTGTTGATACCATCGACACAAGTCGACAGTATCGACTCTTCTTAGGGCACACACCCTCACGAGGCCCGACCACCACCTTCTCGCCTGTAACTGGGTCGATACCAATGACAGGCCCGTCGATGGTATCAACTTCACTGAGACAAAATTCGTCTGAATATCTTTAGGGATCTCACGAGTATCAACAGCCATGTCGATACTATCGACCCCATTCTAGTGATTTCTTCAGCGCTACTGATGGTAGGTCGATACCATCGATGAGGCCGTCGATGGTATCGACTCAGAAATTTTTTTGTAGTCATCTTCTTATACCCATGTCGATACCATCGACATAAGAATCGATGGTATCAACCCTGCCTCAGTCCTGCACACTGAAAAAACGGTTTGGGTATCATTTTTACACTAAAATAAAATCAAATCAAACTAACTTACAAATGCAGAAGAAAATAACAAAACTACCTATGGTTGGGTTGCCTCCCAACAAGCACCCTTATTTAACATCTTAGGCTAGACGAAATCAAGCTCCTCATGCATCCGTAAGTGCAATGAGTTTGACCTCATGCACTTTCCTCGTGTAATCCTCACTGAAGTACAACTTCAATCGCTGTCCATTAACAAAAAATGTTGTCTCACCATCATGCACCATGATTACTCCATGTGGCCTGACCTCCTCTATAGTGAAAGGTCCACTCCATCAGGATTTCAATTTCCCGGGGCGCATCTTCAACCTTGAGTTGAATAAGAGCACACGATCTCCCTTCTTGAAGACATGCATCTGAATGTGTCGATCATGAACCATCTTTGTTTTCTCCTTGTAAATCTGCGTGCTTTCATATACATTCATCCTCATCTCGTCGAGTTGACTTAGCTCTAACAAGTGTTTCTTTCCTTCTTCATCATAGTTCAAATTCAGCTTCCTTAGCGCCCAGTGTGCCCTATGCTCCAATTCCACCGGCAAATGGCAGGCCCGCCCATAAGCCAACCTAAAAGGCATAGTGCCTATAGGTGTCTTATAAGTCGTCTTGTACGCCCATAAAGCGTCTGGTAACAAGATACTCCAGTTCTTTCTCGTCGAAGCCACTGTGTGCTCCAAAATTTTCTTAATTTCCCTATTGGAGACTTCGACTTGCCCCTGTGTCTGTGGGTGGTACAGGGTACCAATGTTGTGCCTTACCCCGTACATTCTCAACAATGCCGCGAACTTCTGATTCCTGAAATAGGTACCTCCATCACTGATAATCATCCTTGGTACGCCAAATCTGCAGAAAATATAGTCATTGACAAACCTGCACACTACAACAACATCATTAGTCCTAGTGGGTATTGTCTCTACCCACTTCGATACATAGTCAACAGCCAATAAAATGTACAAGTTAGAGTTTGAGGACACAAAGGGTCCCATGAAATCAATACCTCACAAATCAAAAACCTTGACCTCTTGAAAGACATTGAGGGGCATCTCCTGTCGCTTTGAAATGTTACCTGCCCGTTGGCAGGAATCACATCACCGCACATAATCATATGCGTCCTAGAATAATGTAGGCCAGTAAAGGCTGCTCTCAAGTATCTTGGCCGTAGTTCTAGAACTTGCATGATGGACACCTGTTGGTAAAGTATGACAATGACTAAGTACGCTCTCATACTCAACCTCTGGTACGCACCTGCCCAAAACCCCATCTCTGCATTGCTTCAATGAAATGGGGTCATCCTAGAAATAATATCGCAAAGAATGGAAAATTTTCTTTTTCTCTTGATATGTCCAATCATCTGGGATAATTTTGCAGGAAAGATAATTAACAATATAAGAGAACCATGGATCTTTAGATTTAACAGATAGAAGTTGTTCATCAGGGAATGTCTCGGTAATGGGTATATGAATGTCCTTCTCGTGTACCAGTTCCAACCTAGAGAAGTGGTCTGCAACCACATTTTCTATTCCCGCCTTATCTTTAATTTCAATGTCAAATTCTTGTAAGAGTAAGATCCACCTAATTAGTCTAGGTTTGGCATCTTTCTTTTCCATTAAGTACTTTATGGCGGCGTGGTCCGTCCATACCATGACTTTAGATCCTACAAGATATTGCCGGGATTTTTCAAAATCAAAAAGAACGGCGAGAAGCTCTTTTTCAGTTGTTTTGTAATTTAGTTGTGCTTCATTTAAAGTTTTGGATGCATAGAAAATCACAGTGGGTTTGTTGTCAACACGTTGTCCTAAAACGGACCCTACTGCGAAATCTGATGCATCACACATCAATTCAAATGGCTTGTCCAGTCTGGTGTTTGCACAATCGGTGTAGAAATCAACTTTTCTTTAAGCACATTAAATGCATGCAAACATTTTTCATTAAAATCAAAGACCACATCTTTCTCCAACATCTCAGATAATGGCTTAGCAATTTTTGAGAAATCTTTTATAAAGTGGCGATAAAAACCGGCGTGACCTAGAAAACTCTGTACCCCTTTTACCGAATTCGGTGGGGGTAATTTGGAAATAACTTCAATCTTCACCAGATCTACCTCCAACCCTTGGCTAGACACTTTATGTCCAAGCATAATCCCTTCACTAACCATCATATGACATTTCTCCCAATTGAGAACTAAGTGTGTATCCTCACATCGTTGTAAAACTTTATCCAGATTATATAAACATTCTTCGAAAGACGCACCATAGATAGAGAAATCGTCCATAAAGACTTCCAAACAACGCTCAACCATATCGGAGAAAATGGCAAGCATGCAATGCTGAAAGGTTGCTCGTGCGTTGCACAAACCAAAGGTCATACAGAAGTATGCAAATGTTCCATAAGGACAAGTGAAGGTGGACTTCTCTTGGTCCTTAGGATCAATGGAAATCTTATTGTAGCCCGAATAACCATCTAAAAAACAAAAATGAGATCGACCTGCTAATCGCTCTAAAATCTGATCAATGAATGGAAGTGAAAAATGATCCTTCAATGTAGCAGCATTCAATCTACGGTAATCTATACACATGCGCCACCCGGTTACCAGGCAGGTCGTGACTGGCTCGTTCAACAGATTATGAGTAACAGTAATTCCCCCCTTTTTAGGGACTAACTGTGTAGGACTCACCCACGTCGAGTCAGATATAGCATAGTTGATACCTGCAGAAAGGAGCTTGATCACCTCCTTCTTGACTACCTCCATCATGCTTGTATTTAGTCGGCGCTGTGGCTGAATTACAGGTTTGGCTCCCTCCTCAAGCCGGATCTTGTGCTGGCACAGTGTAGGGGAGATCCCCTTGATGTCCGCAATCGACCAACCGAATGCACCTCAGTGGTTCTTCAACACGATCAATAGTTGGTCCTCCTCCTCGACACTCATATATGCCGAGATAATCACTGGTAGCTTTTAACCCTCGGCTAGAAATGCATATTTCAAGTGAGGCGGCAGTGGCTTCAATTCTAACTCTGGCGGGTTGATCAGGGATGACTGAAGCGGTGGTGGGAGTTCTCCAAGATCTTCATAGTACCTAGCATAGAAGCACCTGAAGCATCTTGACACACTCTTGTAGTGACTATCTTCTCATCCAGTCATGCAATTATATTAACTAGGTAGGCTTCAAGAGGTAGTTCTGGATACTGGTTGAAGACAGAACTTGTTATGGCCTCATCTTCAGTAGAAGGAGGGATGTCCTCCTCTTCATCATTCGGAAAACCCATAGCCTTGCTAAGAGAAACAACTTTGGTCTGCTCCATAATGTCTACAACCAGTGTCCCCTTTTCCACCTTAGTCATTACATGAGCCATATCTAGAAATGGCTTCCCTAGACAAATAGAAATATTCTGATCAAAGTGCTTCACCATGTGGCATTGCTCCTTTTCTTTAGATTGTTTTGTGCTTGAGGGCATGACCATTTCAAACCGATCATCAGCGATACCCAAGGTCAAACGACCTCTTCCCATCTCAAGTATCATATCTGTAGTGGCTTGGAAGGGTCGTCCAAGGAGTAGCTCATTACCCTGCTCATCTTGCATTTCCATTACTATAAAGTCTGTTGGAAATACAAACCGATCAACTTTCACCAACACGTCCTCACAAATGTCGTATGGCTTCACCACAGAATTGTCCGCTAACTGAATTGTCATATAGCTCGGCCTTGATTCTTTCAGTCCCATCTTCTTGAATGTAGAGAGAGGCATCCAATTTATACTTGCCCCGGAATCACACAGTGCTTTGCCGAATTTCACTTTACCAATGTAACATGAAATGTTGAAGTAGCCCGGATCCTGCCTTTTAGATGGTAATGTACCCATGATGAAATCACTCACTTGTTCCTTAAGAACCACAACCTTAGTATCTGGGATTTTCCTCTTCTTTGTGATTATGTCTTTCAGAAACTTGCCATAAGAGGTGATCTGCTCTATTGCCTCTAACAACAAAATGTTGACAGAAAGCTTTCTAAAGCTATCTAGAAACTTCTTAAACTGAGCGTCCACTTTCTTGGATTTCACGCTATTGGGGTATGGGACCGGGACAGTTTATGCCCTTTGATGTGTCGACACATATGGTGTCCTCTTCTGTGTCTCCTCCTCAGCAACTGGTTTTGATGTGACATTCTCTACCACATCCTCTACCAGCTCAGTGATTGGGATTGGAACCTCCTCAGTGGCCTCACCTGTGGTTTCTAGCTGGGTTGTTCTTAGTTCATCGGCCCTGGAATTTAAAATCTACTTGCCACTCTGTAGCAAAATTACCTTTTCTTGTTGGTTTCCTCCTGGAATGTTTGTATAACCTGGAAAGCCTTACTGCGCTGGCTTTTTCAAATTTGCTATTTCAGCTGCCATATGCACCAAAAATGTCTCTATCATCCTCATCCGAGCCCCATGGCTTTGTAGGGTCTGCCCAAATTGATTCATGAATTCCCCTTGTTGCTTTATCTGCTGGCCAAACGTGCTCATTACTTCTTGATTTTGCTTGATAACTTGTTTGAGAAACTCATTGATCTTATCCTCTGGCGCCGGTTGGGGTTTTGCATCAGGGTCCTGCAAGAAATTATTTGGGTCCTTCTAGGAAAATTTCTTGTCTTTCCTCCACGAGTAGTCGTTGTTTCTGTAGCCCTGCTGTTGGCGCATAAATTTCACTTGAGATTCATCCTCGGATTATGTATCTTCTTTTGCAAGTAGTTTCTTGGCAATAAGGTCCATCTTCTCATTTAGCTCTTTGATGGCCTTTGACTCTCCTGCAGCCTGAACATGTTCCACTGCGTCTCTGTCTCCCCAAGATTGCTTCTTAGCCATGTTCGTCAAAATTTCCCAACACCTCGTGCCTGTGTTGTTCAAGAAGAATCCTGAACCTGTAGAATCTAAGTTACTTCTATCATGCTCGGAAAGAGCAAAATAGAAGATTTTAACTTGTTTCTCCATCTCAATCCCGTGATGCGGGCACCTCCTTAGCATGATCTGAAAATGCTCCCAAGTCTCAGAGTACGTCTCCCCGGCCTTTTGACTAAAGTTATGGATCTTCTGTACCAGATCGTTGGTCTTCTCGGGTGGAAAGAATCTCTCGAAGAACACCTCAACCATATGATCCCATGATTCCACATACACATCATCAAGATTATGTAGCCATTCTCATGCATTTCCAGCTAGAGAGCTGGGGAACAACTTCAAGTACAATGTTTCCTGTGGAAACCTATCTATCTTGATCATGTCGCAGTCCTCCACGTATTGGCTAATGTGAGTCACTGGGTCTTCGTTTTTGAGCCCATGAAATGCATTTGATTTTACCAAATTTATAAGGCCTGGATCAATCTTATAGTTGGGAATGTTGATAGCCTGCCTCTTGATCATCCCTTTAGATGTAGATGCAGAAGACGCCTTGATCTTCTCCCAGATTGTCTATTCCTCAGTCATAGCTTCTGGTTCAAAGTCTTAATCTATATCTTCAGGTCAGTTTTGGATGTTGTTCTCCTCGTCTTCTGGTCCCGGCAGTGGAACCTCTGGTGATAGCTGCGTGTAGTCTATGCTACGCGTCCTCACCATGCATTAGTATCTGCAAAATAATAATTTAGGGTAAGTACCGTGCTAAACGATTTCTAAATATGAATAAAAAAAATGTTGAATTTCAAAATTAATAATAAAATAAAAAGTGGCCTAGAGTGGCCGCTTGCAGCACTCGTAGTGCCGACAATTGTCATGTCCCCAGCAACAGCGCCAAAAACTTGACATGATTTTACCGTGCGTATAACACAAGTGCACGCGTCAAGTAGTATAGGCCTCTGTGAGGCCCGAGTCAAACTCAGGGACACTGAATTATCAATAGACTACTACTAACTACTCGCAATCAGCTAGACCAATAAAAAGGTTATGACAATTGTTGTGAAATAAAAGAAAATAAAATAAAACAAGGTAATCGATTAAGTGTTTAGTTTAATCAATTCAATTGGAGATCTTTAGGATTACAGTTTCACCGCGTGTTTTCATTGTATGAATTTCCACATAGCTAATCAGATCCATCTCTCAATCCGGGTAGTGGCTTGTAGTCAGAACTTTCCACTGTCATGGTACAATTCACTACCTATCTCTAGGTCGGTTCCACCGTCGTAGTAACCTATACCCTAAACTAGGTGCATTAGAATCGACCTCTGGGTTTCCACCATTAACCGTACATCATCTTGTTTAAGGGTTTGTTAATTAATGTGAATTTCGTCTCTTTTCATCCGTTAATTCTTCTTTCAAAGTAATTAAGGGCATTAGATTATAATTATGGTCATCAAGCATAATAATATAATTGAGAAAACAAAATCATACCACGGATTTAAGAGACAAATGATTAATTACTATGATAAAAATGCCATACAATGTTTCCCCGGGATACTCCCAGTCCTAAAGAAAAAGAGGATTAGCC
The DNA here is from genome assembly GCA_963693085.1 of Alisma plantago-aquatica. NCBI lineage: Eukaryota > Viridiplantae > Streptophyta > Magnoliopsida > Alismatales > Alismataceae > Alisma > Alisma plantago-aquatica. The sequence goes on along the minus strand of OY856409.1, from coordinate 1,618,257,156 downwards.
CCGCATGTTCATCTCAGAGCAAGACATGGATGAAGAAAGGGGAAACATGGAGAAAAACATGAAATAAGAAATGAAACCCCTGAACGGAGAAGATCCAATCATTCTTCGGAGTAGAGTGCGCGATCTACAGCCTTTCGGCGGTGGAAAATGTCTTCTTCGGCTTCCGGAACGGCTGGGGCGTGCTTCTGGGCTCCGTTCTTCTCTCCACCCCTTCTCGAGATGTGTACAATGGCTAATGACGTGATACCCTACTCTTGGCCTCTGTCATTAGGTATAATCACCGAGTTAGGTTGCAAAAATATCACAACTGTTGGATTAGATCCGATCTGAAACGAACTTTAATCTGACGGCGTTGATACCATCAACGCGGGTCGATGGTATCGACCCCTCATTATATCAGCAAGCCTTCTTTCTTTTCTGTCATTACGCATGCTACTGGCTCGATACCATCGACGTGAGTCGATGGTATCGACACCCTTATGCGTCGGTTTTATCCCTTTTCCGTCGCAGAAGCTACACGTGTTGATAGTATCGACTTTGGGGTTGATAGTATCGACTGTCTGGTCACTGGCAACCTGATGGTAAGTCGCTACCATCGACTCTGTGCTGCTCCTTGTGGCTGCCTGCTTGTGGCTGTGTCGATAGTATCGACATATGTCGATACTATCGACAACTGTAGATATGTGTTTTTCTTGAAATTGCAAAACAAAACCACATTAGCCGAGATAAAACCTATAATTATAATCATTTATGCTCAAAATGATAAAATGAGAGAGATTTTACACTGAGAAGGATCATAGACTAAAGTAAGTGAATTATACAATATTAACCACCAAAGTGACCAATAAACACATAAAACATGAGTAAAACAAGTCTATAAATGCGACTCAAAATCATCGCATCAATAAACTTTAATTCTTTCAAGTACTTTCAATTGTTCATCATATCTTGATATCACTTTATCTAGTATGTACCTAAAACACCATGAAATAAAAGCACAAATCAGTGTAACAAATTATATTACGTACGTGGTGTGCATGCAAAATTAAACAAGTACATAGCAACATACATTCAATAATTACTTGCAAATAAGGTTTGTCATTTTCTTCAAATAATATTTATTTATGTGATGCACATAGAGGCATTATAATTGAGCATAATGTAAAAAAACATCCAACAGTTTAATTGTTCTATTCTCATGAAACACTTGAAAAACATCGACAAACTAATGCAGGTAGTCATAAGATAACCACATACCTTGATGGTGATTTAGATAGATTATCATGCTGAATACACTTCAATTATGTTCAAGCACTCTAATAAAAAAAGATGAATCTAGGCAATCACATTATATCTGTATGCACATAAATTCGAAAGTGTCACCATCACATTAAATCACATTAAACCCTACTCAATCTAGTCTAGGGATCTTTGATTTCGAGGTATCATTAGAGTTATGTTTTGATACTCCAATTCCTATTTTCATTGATCTAATGACTATAGAATCCTAATTCATATTAAGTGTATCCATGATCACATCCTTTCATAATGAACACTTAAATCATATCAATTGCATTAAACAACATCGCAAGATAAGACCTTTGACCCTAATTAGTCATATGCAAGGTTATTCACATTAGCAACTCTAGTTATCATCATTATGGTCATAATCATCCTAAATCACCATTATAGTCTACATTATCAGATTTCATCATAATGAGACATATTTAAGATGATTAACCTCCTATTTATCAAAAAATAGGGTTCATATGAATTAATCACTAATATAACCCATATTTTCACTATTTTTAGAATTGTAATCATAATTAGACTTTGGAACTATTTTATTTGGATTCCTCTCATTTTTCCAATCAAAATGACATACAATCTTGCAATTTTCTGAGATGTGGATTATTTGGTACATTTATTTCAAGTTATGAATATATGTGGACCAAAAACACACTGCCACGTCAGTGAAAATTTGTAATTCTTATTACCTTTTATTCTGGGCTCGCAGATATAGTCATGCATTTTTAAGGGAAAGGACTTGGATCCATCGATCCTATCTTACCCGCACATCACCCAACGTGGAAAGGGAGTTTCGCTCCCCTGTTTCGTCAGGAAAACAAGGCCCCGACTCCAGCTTGGTAGCGACCACCCCTTGCCCTCTGTGTTGGCTCATGAGAGCACGGGGAAATGGCTAGCAATCTGCCAATGCTTTACCAACATGGCTTCATCTAGATCCACAGTCTGAGAGTCCTTTCCCATGAGGACTCATCCCCCTTACGATGGAAACACAAGCCAGAGCGCTCTTCACACATTGCACGCACAAAGAAGAGGGGGAAAGAAGGTCCTTTAGGGTGTTGGTTCAGAGGTTCTCGCAATTTACCACTGTGTTCTAAAGAAAAAGGAGGATGAGATGGAGGATTATTGTGGACCTGACTCTATATGGCATGCCTGGGTTAGTTGGATATGTACACACCCTCACACACACACACACACTATATATATATATATATATATATATATATATATATAAACTCCTCATATTTTTCCTTTCATGTTCCCCTACTCTCCGTTCTCCTTGGGATTCAAGGAAATTAAATGCATCAAGGGACATTATGATATTCCATAAGCACACCATTACTCCCCTTTCCATTTATATTAAAGGGTACTTCTTTTATCCAACCATTATTCTCCAACTAAAAATCAAAGAAATGCAATACACCTTGTTTAGGAAGTAAATAAGCATATTCTCCCATTTTCCCTTTATATGAAACTATTGGCTTTTATTCCTATTAAGAATTGGATTTGGCCACAAAAATCCATCAAGGAAAGCACATAACTATTTGGTACACATTGGATAAATGGCCATCGATTCATTTAGAAAAAAATTTATAAACAAATTCTAGATTATTCTTTTCTCTCTCTATTTAATATATTCCTTATACCAATTATAGGAACTCATTAATATTTTTCCCACATATATCCACTTTGTGAGATTTTATTAAAATATACAAAACTTTTTCCATTTTAACCACTTAGTTAAAGTAATACTATTATCCCATGGTATATCTTTTTTCTCCTAATTTCTAGAATTCTCTTCTTTTTGTTATTATTTTCAAGTATACAAAAAGACAAACTGAAATATTCTTATTTGATTCCTCAAGCATGTTGTTGCCAATATTTGCTAGATAATTATCTTTAATTATCTAAAACACCATAAATCCTATTTCTTTTAGAAACTTGCATATTATACTATATTTCAATTTTCCAGTAATTAACTGAGACATCATTTTTTATTTATGCACAACAACTCTCTTTTCCCGATAATCCCACACAATTCTATATTTAAAAATATCAATTGTCTATTACTTTATAAATCTCTTTATTATTGGATTTTTCATTCTTTCTTTTTTCCAAAATTGTTAATGGATTATTGCAAATGAAATCCCTTTTTATTTCTTTAACTTGTGTCACAAGAACATTATTATTCCATGAATAGTGTCATAGGGGAAATTACTCATTAATCCACAATTTATATTTATATAATTCTATTTCATAAAATTGAGGATATAAAAATCACCTTCTTCCACTTGTTGGTCATTAGACCCTTAACTTGTGTCCAAGTTTAAGGGCACCACCTCAATCGATGACTCATTTTCCTCCTCCTCTTCAATCATCAACCTTTGTCTTATAGGTTGTTGTATGGTATGCATATGTGCTAAAGATGTGGAGTGCCTCTTCAGAGTGGGCCATGGAGGTAGGCGCGAGGATGAGGCGGCAATAGGCTTCTTACTCCTCCTCCCAGGCGGAGCATCAACATCAATTGAGTCAACAAGATGTTCAAAATTATAACATGTATTTTCACATGTATTTGTACAATAGATCTGAATGCAAATATTAACTTGATGAGGATATATATTAGAAAAGCTTGGTATTTTATGTGTTTGTTTGAATGTTTTGATTTGAGAATGTAAATTCTCCATATGGAACAAATATTGTGTGTTTTATTTTTTACAATAATCTATTGATAAATAATATTTAAAGAAAGAGTGGGAAAACCCAATAATATAGATATTACTAAAAGTAGTGGACATTGGTATTTTCAATATGGAATTGTGTGCAAATTTTTAGAAAAGATCAGTTGAAGGAAACTAGTAGTTTTGTTAGGCCTTGTATTGTACTCAATGGGAAAACATATTAAAATAAGAAAACTTGTCAAGTTTGGGTGAAAAAAGTAGTTAATTAACGCCTTAAATAAATCAATTAAAGGGAATACTTGGATATAAATAAAAATATCATAAAATTTTATACAGTTGTCCCTAATTTGTCCACACCAATATTTAAGTGTAAAAATCCTTCCTTTAGAACTTGAGATCAATTGGTTAAAGAGAGAGAGAGATATATGAATTATTTAGTTTTTCCTAAAGTGTAAAGGATTTAGGGAAAGATATTAAATGTCACAATTTTTAATCAGAATAGGAAGTAAAACTTGGGCCCCCTAATATTTTTGTGACCTTTTGACCATGGGATGCGAATTGATGATGCACATGTCGTCATCCACCTCCGGTCAGGATAGGAAATAGATCATTTTGGTTACTTCTTATTTCTTGACTTTCTCTCTCTCTCTCTGATTCGTGTGAACTCCTAGAAACTCTCCCATTAAGATCGGGAGGTAATTCCAAACAAGGTAACATCTAGTTTGGTTTCCTTTGGTATGAAATTATAACTTTTCTTAATTCTCAGACTGCTCGTCGGAAAACCCTCCATAACCCAGGTCTATATAAGGGGTAGTAACCCCCCGTGAGGCTACACACCTCTCTACAAGACTCCACGAGACCCAACACTATGATCCGTCCTCTCTATTTCATTAGTAGCCTCATCCTTCACCTCTTGCCCCTTCTTTATTCAATAGGAGATCCATCCTTCTTCGTTCTCTCTACTTTGACTGTCATTGGGAAATTGAAGGCCATAGCCGAGTCCGGTGAGGCACGATAGAGAGGACGATACCCTTCCTTGCCATTTAGGAGAATTAGTGCTCAATGTCAGTGTGTGTGTTGACTCACCCAAGTTTGCTCATGATTCAATAGAGGTCGAGGATGAACCTCGGTGAAAGGACTTTTTTGCCACGCATCCGCTTCTTTCAGGTAAAGGACATTCTTGCCTTTTTTTTCTTATTTTCTCACTCTATATAACGACCTTACCACATAGGGGTGGATGTCTCCATTGCATGAGCCTATTGGATCCACTAAAAATCCAATTGGGCGCCTCTGTGACGATCCTTGGTTGGCGCATAGGGTTTGAATTTACAAAAAACCCTAGAAAATAATTGGTAATTCCAAACCTAGCATATAAATATATTTTTTTGATCAAAAAAATCCAAGGAATCCAATGAAATTGGTTCCATGATCTAATTTTATGACATCTTTCAAAAGTGCATAAAGGTGCTAACTTTCATGTGATTTCATATGTGAAAACCCTAATTTTATAAGATTAATGAAATTGTTGATCATAACTTGATTAATTGGATTTATTGAGTAAATTCTAACCTTTTTGGACAAAAAGAACATCTAGATTTAATTTATGTTAAAGAATTCATATGTTGTCAAAATTAGGGTTTCTTGAGTTTAAAAAACATTAAAAGGTGATAATTATGGTTTGGGAACTCTTACCCTAATGAAACCTTAATTTAACCCCAAAACCCTAACTTGGAACCCATGTCAGACCTAATGATAGTTGGTGAACATAATATTATTACTTGGTGATTTCTTGATTGGTTGCACCTACTCATTTTTACTTGGACAATAAGTCATCTCTGAGAGAGGTATGTAGGTACACCTATGACTACTCACCTTATCAACTTCCATGATTTCTGAAGTTTCCCGATTGCATTGCAATTAAAAGGCTTGATTGTTTATTTACTACATGCAATCTATAAAGTCCCTATGAGTATAATCTTATATAAACGTAACCTGCTCAATCTATAAAGTCCCTATGAGTTGAAGAGCATGGGGTGAAAGAAGTCATTATGGTAATGATAATCAAGCTCTGAAAAGTAGATCACCACAGGCCAAGCCTGGAATGGAAGGCCTATGTAAAAAACCAAGCCCGAGTGAGGGAAGGTTATAAAATTCCACTGCATGGACCAAACCATAAGGAAATGATTCCCCATAAAGAGGCTCCGTAAAGAGAGAACAAACTATAGAGAATGAAAGGATAAGGGTTGGGAGGTTAAAATAAGAAAATGCATGTTAAATTTTGTAATGATAATTGTTGCTATGGTCGATTATGTTGTTACACCTACTTGTAAAATTTTTGTCTCCCCCACATACTCAGTATATCTCGATATATTGGCAACATTTTTGTTTCACACCATTTTAGGTTAAACTATAATGAATGATGAGAGATGGACATATAGAGATGAAGACACCAAAAGAAAAGATCTAAAGTTATTCTAGAGGATTCAGATAGTTAAATTTATTTCCTATTCAAATAATAGTTTCCTATTCCATGTGACTCCCTCGAGGAGATGTTATCTTCATATTGTTATTGATCTCTTTTCCATTCAATGAAAATTTTAGTTATTCTTAGTTATTTGTGAAACTTGATCCTATATGTATGATAATAGCCCTTCCCTCTGGTCCACCTTAAATGGGGATAACAGGGGGAGGGGATCATTAAATTCAATTTCTTCTTACTCCTCATCTTCATTAGGGTTTCTATAACTTGGATTCGAAGTATGGTGGCTACAGGAAGACCTCAAGTGAAATCTGCTCATTATGTTGATCTTTAAAAGGATCTGGAGATGGAGTTCGACAATGGTGGCATAGGTTTTCCTAAGGGGAGAGCAATGTTTGTGGAGGCACATTTTGTGCAAGGTTTGCTTCCCATGATGGCTTGGAATCTTCCTTGAATCCCCCTCTTGATTTCCTTCCCCATTTTCTTCAATCTTGAAAGGATTTGGCTGGAAAATGGAGGAACAACTAGTTTTTTCACCTTTCAGAGAGTTGGGGTGAAATCTGTTTGGAGGTTGAGAAGGAATGGAAAGAGGAGCTAGAGGTAGGAGAAGACCTGAGGGAGATTGAGGAAACTTGAATGGAGGTCAGGGAGGAAGATCATGGTGATTTGGAGGTGCTTAACGTTGCCCTAAGTCACCTGTGTGCATGGAACGACCATTCTACGCAAATGGAAATGAGAAGAGTTGTGTTGTAGTCAAATAAATAGCATAACTTAAGGGGTGTGGGGGGGGTAAGCATGGCCATTTTGGCCAGCACAGCCGTGATGGAAAAATGCAGAATGTTTGTGCTTTTTTGTATGGTCGTGATGACCAGAATGAAAAATCCCAACTTTTACTATAAAAGTGACCACCTCGTCACGGTCATTTTTCTCAACGCAGTCATGTTGGTTACTGTTCAAAATATCTCAAAAATTCTTAATTCTCTCAATTAAACATGTTGCAGACTCCAACCTATTTTCATCTGTATATGCTATACAACCTGTTTCACCTTGACCCACTTGATATGTTATTCATCTTTTTCATTGAATTACACCCGTTCTATCAAACTCGAACCTGTTTCACCTGTCACATTTTGAAATCATAAAAAAATTATTAGACATAAGTGTGTGTGACCGTTTCTTGGAATGTGTAAATATAAACAAAAAGTATCAAAAAGTGAATGTTGGGTGCAAAAATTCTCAAATCGTTGCCTCCTGATAGAGTTAGTTTATTTCCTTTAGTCGAGATCTTCATTTTTGAATCATCCAACCTCTTGATAACCTCAAACCATCTTCACCATAGTACATTGAAATCTCATGTGTATTCAAAAACATCTATTCATTAATAGGAATTTCTACAACCAACATGACAATATCAAAACTTTGATTGCCCTTGTCGGGCCCAACTTCAACAAACACCTTCAGTTTTTGTCCATTTAATATGAATTCTTTGGCACCTTTTCCTCATTGATCACAATAGCCCTAGATGGATACACATGTTTCACCTAGTGTGGTTCTTCCCATTTTAACCTAAGCTTTCTAGAAAAGAACTTCATTCTAGAATAGTATAGCCATACCTAATGCCCAAGCTCAAATGACTTTTTCTTAGTCAACCTATCATGCAAGAATTTGTCTCTCTCCTTGTAGCTTTTGGATAGTTCATAGGCTTCATGCCTCATTTCTTCAACTTCATGGAGCTTCATCTTCCTTCTTATCCTGGTGGTGTCTATGTACATATCCATAGACCTCAAGGCCCACAGTGCCTTATGTTATAATTCTATGGATAATTGTCATCATTTCTCGTATATGATCTTGAATGGTGTGGTTCCAATTAGGGCCTTGTATGCAATCCTATAAGTCTGGAGAGGATCATTGAGACATAGAGACCAACCCTTATTGTCTAGCCTCACCATCTTATCAAGAATGAGATTTATCTCCCAGTCGGCCAACTCAACTTGATCACTAGTTAGAGGGTGGTTAGGAGTAGCCACATGATGGTTCACACCATGCATCTTCAACAAACTTCCAAAAGTTCACTGGATGAAATGTCTTTAACCATCACTAATCATTGCTCTTGGCACACAAAATCAGTTGAAAATGTCGAACATGACAAAACCACATACTACCTTGTGATCATTGGTTCTTGTGAAAATTGATTCAACCCACTTTGAGAAATAGTCTACACCCACAAAGATGTATGCATACCCAAAAAAGGGGGAAACAGACCCATCATGGCAATACCCCAAACATTGAACACCTCCACAACAAGAATAGGAAATGGAGATATCATTCCACTCTTTGAGATTGTACCCACTTCTTATCATTTCAAGAAATCTTTGCAATAGTCAGGGGAGTTATTGAGCAAGGTTGGCCAAAAGAAACCACATTGAAGAACTTTAGTAGTTGTTTGTGTTTCACCAAATTGTCCACTACATATGTTGGAGTGGCACATGGAGAGAATTTTCTATTTTTCACTTTCTAGAATGCACCTCCTTATGAGTTGGCCTGAGCTATACTTGAAGAGATGTAGGTCATCCCATGCATAATTTTTCACCATGCTTTCCTCTCTATTCCATCTACGTGATACTCTCCCACTAGACAAGAAGTTGGCTATGTGCTTGTACCATGGCCTTTCAGTAATATCAAGCCCGAAGAGATTATCACGGGTCCTTGTGTCCTTTATCTTGGTCACTTCATCAAGCAAGATTTAGTTCAAAAGAGATGATGGACCGTAGAATTTTCACTTCCCTTCTTGTCAACAATTTCCAAGTCAAATTCTTGAATACAAAAGATCCACCAAATCAATTTAGGCTTTGAATCTTTTTTTACATGAGGTACATGAGAGTTGCATGGTCATATAACCAATCATTTTGTTTTGTAGAACATAAGAGAAGAACTTGTAAAGAGCAAATTTCATGGCAAGCAATTCTTTTTTTGTGGTGGTGTAATTCCTTTGAGCCTAATTAAGTGTTTTATTTGCATAATAGATGGCGTGCAATATCTGGTCAATGCTTTGACCAAGCACCATCCCCACAGCCATAACTGATGCATCAGTCGTGATCTCAAATGGCAAAGAGAAATCCGAAGGGTGCATAATAGAAGTAGAAATCTACTTCTACTTTAAGTGATTGAAGGCTTTATTGTAGTTGTCATTAGAATTGAATTCAACGTCCTTCTCAAGAAAATGGCACAATGGACATGAAACGTTGCTAAAATATTTGATAAAGTAGCGGTAGAAGCCTGCATGTCCTAAGAAAGAGTAGACATGTCTTACTATGGAAGGAATAGTCAATGTAGAGATGAGGCCCACTCTGGCCTTGTCCACTTCAATCTCGACTTTGGATACTCTATGACCAAGAACAATACCCTCAGGCACCATGAAGTGACTTTTGTCCCAAGATAGAATGAAATGGACCTTAACATACCTTTCAGGCATGGTTGTGAGGTTGAACAAACATTCATAAAAAGACTTTCAAAACACTAAAAAACAATTGATGAAGACCTCAAGTGAAGAATCAAGCATGTAGGAAAAAATGTATGTGACATACCTTTCAAACGTGAAAGGAGAATTGCATAGCCCAAAGGGAATTCTCCTATAAGCAAAAATACCACTTGGACATGTGAATTTTTTCTTCTCGTGATCTTTTGGGTGCAATGCCACTTGGAAATATCCTAAGTACCCATCAAGAAAGAAAACTCTATCCTACAAGTCTTTCTAAAATTTTATCAATGACTGGGAGAGGAAAGTGACCCTTCTACGTCTTATAATTAGCTTTCTATAGTCCACACACATCCTCCACTTGGATTTTTCTCTTACCGACTTCATTCCTCCATCTTCAGTTTGGACCACGATGATCCCACCTTCGTTGGGCACAACTTGGATGGGACTCACTCAAGGACTGTAAAAATGCAATAGATGATCCCTACATCAAGTACATTTACTACCTCTTAAGTGACCACCTCTTCCAACTTGTGATTAAACCTTCTTTGTATTTGATTGGTCATCCTTGCATCATCTTCAAATAGATTTTATGGACACAAATGGAGGGGTCAACATCCCTCAAATAATCAATAGACCACCTAATGGACAAAGTGTTCCTTTTCAACACAGAAATGAGAGTATCTTCTTGGTCGGGTGAGAGAATAGAAGAAATGATCACCCAGAGGGTGTCATTTGAACCAAGAAATGTGTACCTTAAACCTACATGAAGGGATTTCAGCTCAAGGACATGAGGTTCTTCAATAGAACTCTTTAAATGTTTTCCAAAAGTAGACGGAAGATCTTCACATGCGGCTACTAATGCAAACTCATTCTTTTCATAGGCATCATCATAAAAAATCTCAACAATAGGCGCAAGACCTCTTCCTTTAGTGTCAGTCTAAATCCATGTAGGTAGGCATTCCTCAACAATATCCTACCTATCACCTCAATTTTGGTGAAAGAGTTGAAGATGTTCAATAAGATCTTTGTGTGCATGAAGGTCACATACATGGTTTCAGTTCTCGCATGTATCACTACATCTGATGTAGCTAGGAAGGGTCTTCCCAAGATAATATGATCCTTCCCTGTGTCCTTTTCCATGTATAAAATAATGAAATCAGCAAGAAAGAAGGTGAATGTGTCATCATCAAGTCTCATCAACACATCATCATTTCACCCTTGAGGCATTTCTAGAGAACAATTGCCTAATAGCACGATGTAGTTGTCGGCTCCAATTTTCCCAAGTTGAATTCAGCATACATAGAATAGGGCATTAGATTCATAGTAGAACCAAGGTTGAGAAGAGCTTGGTCTTTGTGGCATGTTCAAATGTAGCAAGGAATGATAGGGACATCGTGATGTTTTCTATTCTTTAGTGTGGTGTGCTGTAGAATGGAGATCACTTGTTTATTGAGCTTTACTTGCTTAAGCAGTCTTATAGTTGTCTTCCTATTAAAAGTGCACATATCTTTTAGAAAAATTTCATAAGACGGAATTTGGTTAATGGCATCTAACAATGGAATGTTGATTCTCACTTGCTTGAAGGTCTCCATGATGTCTTAAATATACTTCTTCTTCCTTTCGGAGATTGAAGGCTCTTAAAGAGCATCAAGAAAAGAGGTAGTTATGCACTCGTCTCGTTCTCATGCATAGAATCATGAATTGGTATCACGGGAATCACAATATAATTATTCATTGTCACAATATCACCTTGAATTCCAATCATGATATCATCACCCTTCATCACAATATCACTACCTTGAATCACGATATCACTACCCTGAATCACGATATCAACTCTATCTTCACTTACAAAACCATCAACTAATCTATCCCTTGGCTGCTCCAAAGTCTTCCCACTTCTCAACATAGTCACAACCTTCACTTTGTCATGACTAGAAGGGAGGAAGCTTCTAGTGGCTGTAGTGACTTTTGATGTGGTGGCCTTTGGTGTGGGAGGGGGTTGGGTTTTGGAGAATGAATTGAGGTTGAGATGGAGGTTGTTTGGTGATTTTTTGGAGGGGGTTGATATTGGTGTGTATGTTGTTGGTAAGAATGTGGTAGAGATGGAGTGTATTGATAGTTGTAGGTAGGTTGTAGGGGTGGAGGATCATATGGGTTGGGAGGTCCTTAGTAATGTTAAAGTGTGGGTACTTGCTCATTTTGTGGGACACAAGTGCCTTGAGGAGAACTAATGGTTACACAAACACAATTGGGGCTCACCAAGGTTCAGCAAGGAAGCCTCCCCTCTTCACATATAGAAAAAGATAGAGAAATATGATCAATCCTTTGCTTTAGCCGGATAATGTTTTTCCCTTGAGCATAGGCATCTTTCTTCACATCATCCGGGCTCGTCAATCTCTAAAGAACTTCTTCTTTGAACTTGGAGTTGTATTGTGGTTGCCTAGGCTGCCCTTGTCCTTCCTCCCCTTGCTTCCAAGAGAAATTAGGATGGTTCTCCCATTTTGGACTTAAATAGTTTGACATAGGGCCTTAGTTGTTTTGGTTGCCAAACATTGTAGAGCTTGAACTTTGCCACAAAGAGCCTCCACAAATTTGGTGGAGTGGCTAGAAGAACACCCCACATGACACTTCATAAGATTCATCATGTCCTCTAATATCTTCATCATTTGTAGATTAGAGTCATATTTGTGGTGAGGGGGTGCAACTGTCTGGTTTCTATCACATTACACATCCACACTTAAATCTCATTGTTTGTAGTTTTCAGCCAACTATCAAAAAGGGCCATGATTCTTTCAAAGGCTTGGCCATGAAATCTCCACCACAAGATGAGTCAACCACTATTTGAACCACTTCAAAAAACTGGTGTAGAATGATTGGATCAGCTTCCATATGGGTACCTCATGATGAGGACAATCCCTAAGAAACTTCTAAAATATGTCCCAAGTATCATGAAATAGCACGTTCTCCCTTTGGATGAATGAGACAATGTGTCTTGACATTTGATTTAGCTTAGCAATCAGGTAGAACTTCTTCAAAGATATCATTTTCACATCCTCCCAAGTAACAAGCTCTGGATTGGACAAATGTCATTGTTTTGCCTTGTCCTTGAGGGAAAATGAAAACAAAGTATGTCGAATGAAGCCATCCGTAGCGGAAGGAGTTCAGAAAGTGGAGAATGTCTTCAATAAGGCATCAATGTGGTGGTAGAGATTCTCATTCTTGAGCGCATAGAATGTGGGGAGTCTAAGAAGAATTGGAGGAATTGAGAAATATTGACCTGACATTTGATCCACTATCATAGAAATTAGTGAAGCATAATTCTCGAGCATGAAGTAATCATGCAATGGCTTGTGTAATGTAGAAGAAATTGGGGTGTCATACCTTTCATCACGCATATCTCCCATCTCAATTTCTTGATGTTTCTTTTGTCAGTTTTGACATCTTCTTCTTCCTATCTCGAGATCCATAGGAATGAGTCAACAAAAAGTGAATGAAGCCCAAATGTGCACCAATGTCAACTACACAAGGCACAACCAAGAAAAATAATCCAAGTTAGTAACCAAGTTTTCACAATAGTAACACAAAGAATAATACATAGCAATGGTGAGCGAAGTAGGAAAAGTCAAAGATAAACTAACTAGTTAGGCAGATCACCTTTCTCTGGGGCAACGATGACATGAAGCTTAGAGTGTGTGTGGGATGCACACACTTGGTCTTGGAATATTTATGAGACCCTAGTCAATGACATGATTGTATACAAAAAACACTTACCCACAATCTTACGAGATCATATTGTAGCATAGGGAAGTGGCAAGGTAGGGGTCGATCCTCAGGGAAAGGGGGAAGAGTTAAGTTAGTTTGACTAGGTTCCTATGATGGAGACTAGGGTTTTTAGGGTATAAAGTTGGTTTTAGTTTGATTATAAAGTTGGACAAGCAAGATCTTAACAAAAACAAGAATGAAAAACCTAAGTTAACCCTAAACAATTTAGTTCTAATTGACTAGGAAAGCACACTAAGCAAGAGAAGAGCAAGTAGTCTAAAGAGAACAAAGAAAGAACTAGAACTACACTAAACTAACAATTTATGCAACTCGAGCAATCAATGATTTAGACTAGTATTAACCATATAAGATTAGAACAAGCAATCACTAAGAAATTTTATCTATTCTAGCAAGTCCTTAATATCAACAACAAGACAATTCAGTAAGAAGTAAAGTAAAACAAGTAAGTAGGAAAGCATCAACTAGAAAGAGAGCAATTTGGGTTTCTAGAAAGTTAATGAGGTACAACCCATTTGGGGCAATGTGACTAGAATCTAGGTTGTGGGATCAACATGCAAAACCCAATCATTTACTTATATTTTTATACTAAACAACATGATAGATTCTACAAAATTACCCTAAACTACTAGTTGTCCATGGGAAGAGTATGATGTGTGAAGGGGAACTACACATTAGCACACCCTATCCAACCTTACAAGGCTGTTTTGGACTAGGATTTAGGTGAAATTCTAATATGATCTAGCAAGTCTAGGTTTCTAGAGCAGGTTCTCTTAGGGAAATTGGGGACAAGGGTAAAAATGGAGGGCGGAAATGAGGGTATTAGACCTCAAATCACCCACCATCTTGCCTTTAAGAAGATCCAAGGCAATTGCACTAGGTACTCCTTCACTAGCTACCTGGATTTCATAACTAGAAGTAGGGGAGGGGATATGCATGTGGGAATATAGGGTGCTATCCAGGGATTTAATAGTTGGACCTAGGATCAATCCCTGAGATAGCCACATCCAATCCATTCTCCCCTAGATTTTAGGTGTTTTCAAGCATATAACAACAAGCAATTCATGTATTTAAGCACAAACCACAAGATATTTTATGTGAAATGAAATGGAAGTATAATACAATCATCATAAAATGAAACTATAGGTTTTATAAGTTATTTCCCCCCCAACATGGTATCAAAGTCACATTTTAGCCCCCAAATAGCCCACTTAAGGGGCTTATCTAGACATGACAAAAGGAAAGGAGAAACAAGGATTAAAGAAGTAGATAGCCATGGAACATGGTGAAGACTCCTCCTTCTTCACCTCCTAGTAGTTGAACCATGTCCTTATCCCTCCAAGGTGGATTGATGTCATGAAATAGTGATGTAAGGTGGAAAAAATCCTAGAAAAGTAGGGTTTCAAGGTTCTGGAAGGTGGAAATAGAGTGGAGGTAGGTAGGAGTAGGTGATATCTCCTTGAATGCTCAAGTAGGTTTGAAAGGAATGCTAAGGTAGGGTAACGTTGTGCTATAGCCTCCACCCAAGTTTATATAGGTGGTAGAGAAGAACTAGGTTAGGTGGAAGTAACTTGGGAAATTTAGTGTAGAAAAACACAAGGTTTTGGTGGTAGCATGGTCGTGATGGGTAGAGTGTAGCATGATCATGCTGAGGTGGAATGGTCATTCTGGTGGGGGAAAAAAGTCTAATTAAAATGGGAAAATGGAGGTTGGTAGCACGACCATGCCGGGCAACACGATCGATGTGGGGGCTAGTTAGCACATATGTACTGGGTAGCATGGCCGTGGTGGGTGACTTAGATGGGGGTCATTCTCTTCAGCATGGTCATTCTAGACTTTGTCAAACAATGGCCATTCTAGTTGGAATGGTTGTTCTGTGGGCTCCTTGGCATGATCATGCTGGAAGGCATGACCATTTTGCTAAGTTTGTTGTAGCTACTTACATCTATCTATTCCAGTATGATTTCTTCATTTCAAACATGGCCATTTTGTCTCACCACAGAGTGTTGCAGTCTTTTCTTGCACTTTAAGCTTTGAACCCTATGACCCATGTGTTGGTATGTTTTCGTAGAGAGCCAATCATATGATGATTGACATGGGGCATGAGATACCTGATTTGATAATGATAAAGGTAACTCCATCTATTATGTTTGTCTCAATCATTAGATGATGACACAGACATAATATATGTTTCAAGAATGATGTTACTCAATTATGGTTTTAGGTTGAGGACCTGAACAATGAGATCATATGTATGATAAGAGTAGATGCATTCTTGTTATGTCCCTATTCAGATATAACTATGGAAGAAAAGTAGATGACAATAACACAAAAGACTAGAGTGTGTGTTGGTTGATGACAAAATCTCATTAGTCATGATATGTGATATCAAGCCAAGCACATAGGTACATGTTAGAGAACAATGTATCAGACAAACCCACCTTGAGAATGATACATGGAGGCCATGGAATGGTGGTCAGAATCATCTATCATAGTGATGGTGGTGATTGTGATTGTGGTTCTTAGGCCTGAAGTCACTATACTCATCACATGTCATTTGATGTATTTTGACATCATCCAATGTTACCTTGAATAAGGGTTTCAATAAAGGTGATGCTCGGGTACATTGCAATAAATGGGGATTGAGTCTAAGTAATATAGATGGGGATTTGTCCCTCCTATAGGAGATTGATATCCTGAACACTTGATAAGAGAAACCTATAAATGTATGGACATATGTGACTCAATATGTGATATGTGAGCTCACATGCATCTCAAATAGTCTTCTCTAGTTCAATGAACATGGATTGAATGTTGAGAGGATGATGATTTTATACCTCGAGTTCAATTTGGATATCAAAGACAAAGGAACTATACAATTAGTATAACATTTGTCATGGATTGTAGGTTGATGTTGTTCTCCAACTTTGCATGTTACTTGGATAACAATGATGTGATGTTGGATACCACTCATTTCTTGTGATGTCATAAATTGGTTATGGACATCCACTGCCAATGTAAATTGGGACCTATAGGGTCACACACATAGGATACACTTGAAATAGGAGTTTATTCATGAATGATGTTTAACTTGATTACTAAAGTGTTAAGGTATTCAACTTAAACAATGGATAAAAAATGGCTGACTGGACTGTGAACTGACTAGTTTAAGTGTTGAACTGATGGATTCAAGTGTCTAGTCAATTGGAAGCAACATTGACTGAGTTGTGCCTAAACCAGGGAATGAACTGAGCAATTCACTCAGTGAACTAATTCATTCAAGGTCTAAAATGACTGGTTCACTTTGTGAATTGCCTGGTTCAATGATCAATTGATTGGATCAAGGATTGATGCTGACGTCATGTTGTGCATTAATTAGGAATTGAAAGCCAATTTGTTTGTGAATAAGAAACATTATGAAATGATTAGTTCATGTGTTGAACTAATTGTCTCACATGTGAATTGATTAGATCAATAGTGAACTGACCAGTTCAAAGCTCGTGACTCCTAGAAAATTCATGAAATTTTGTCTCTTTGACTCCCAAATGAACTAAAAACCTTGACCCTAGCCATTCTATATAAAGTGGGGTGTAGTCTAGGCTTTCAAAGAAACAACAATAATCTCTGAAAATGGTTGTCCTCTCTAGTTGTGGTAACTAGAGAGATCGAACAAGTCCAACCCATAAAAGTGAGGGACAACAAGGGAGAGACAACATGAGAGAGTAAATCAATCCTAGCAGATTGATGTTTGAAGGGACAACTCCCTTCTGTTGGCTCTGGTAGCGCAATATGGAGTTCTCGATTGTCCACATAGACTACTCTAGAGGCAAGGAGGCCTTTACCACCTACTAGGAGGATGCAATCAACCGCCATCCATGGTGATCATCCAAGAGACGGTCGCTGACAACCATCCAAGTGCAACTTGAGGAAGAAGCACGCTACAATAAGAGTTGTCGCTGGACTTGATCTAACACCAGGTATAACTCTTGTTACCTTCTTTTCTAGTTACATTGTTGTTGATGTGATATGCTGGTTAGGGAATCATGCATTAAATTTTTATTTTCATTACCTTTTCTGTTGCCCCTATTTCCCAACAATGGTATCAAAGCTAATCAATTTATAGTGTATTAGGGATTTAACTCTATATGATTGGATTTATTTTTATTGCATACGATGCAAATATTAAACTGGTTAATGTCCATATATATATGATATATATGGAATTTATGCCTCTCTCCCTAAAATTTGGTTTTGATGGTGGACGTAAAGCATGATTATGGCCAATACCCCCTACATCTTTGTACTTGGTTGGATGGTTGTTTTTCCTATTTATATCTTAGTATGCATATCAAGCCTCTCTCTCCTTCCATATGTAAGCAAATTAATTCTTTCCTTCCTATAATCCCCTCTAATGTAACTCAAGGTTTCCCTATTACAAAGTAATATGTTAATTTGGAGTAGGTTAGTTTCTTTTCTTGATATGCCAAAGGAGGCACTCGACACCAAAAGAACTGACCTCCCTCAGATGTCAAGCCGATCGAATGGAGGACCAAGAGGCCAAACGATAGGAGGAGTTGACCAATCGGCTGGTGGCCCAACTGATTGACTGGAGGAGTACAAATGGTGATTGAACCAGAGACCAACTGACCAATCTGAGTGACATACCGACCAACTAGGAGGCCATCTGATTGATTCAAGAGTTGAGATGGTCGTCCCACACTGGTTTTAACATAGATATTCATCAACAATAGGTTACTACATATGATTTGGACCTTAAGTGGTAGTAATTCCTTATGGCTCCAAGGAATTACAATAGTATGGACATAACCATTTCTTGTGTTTTATAATTGCATAATTCTCGTTTGTGTTTATGACATGTATATGATATGTACTATTAGTATGTGGTGATTGGATATATATATATATATATATATATATATATATATATATATATATTTATATATAAAATCCCGTCAATAAAAACTAATTCTAAAAAAATTTCAATAAGCAACACATGAAAAGATTGATTGACCAAGAGTGGGTTATGCCAAAGCTTGAAGTGTCATCCATCTCATGGAAGTGTGCTGGTGGATATGTAGATTTTGCCAAAGCAAGGTGCATATTCTATCGTGTTGGCTTTTGGGTCAGGCTTAACTAGGTGATCTTAATGAGATTAAGTACCTAGAAGCATAGAGATGGTTTGTGACAAGGAGTTTTGCAAAACATCTATCCAAGAGTTACATGATATACAATTGACAAAAGTTGTCTAACTAAATATTCAAGATGTGGGAGATCGATCAACCAAAGTTGACTCATAATTTGATGAAATATGGATCTTGGCTCACTAGAAGGTTGTAAGCTATAATCTTCCAAATTGGTAGTGAGGGCCATCAATTTGAATAAAATTGTGGGAGTGATAATTAATTAAAAGCCTTATTAATATTGTCAAACTTATCTTATCAAATCAAATCAAAGTGTTTTGACAAAAGTTGCAATTTTCTTTTGTAGAATCTAATGGCAAACACAAACACATTTTCTTTATGATTGGTCCTTGAGAAGGACAAGCTGAATGATAATAACTTCCACGACTGGTTCAGGACATTGATAATTGTTCTCACTCAAGAGCACAAGTTTTATGTCCTGGAGAAACCAATATTAGATGAACCTCCTCCCATTGTTCCTAAGGATGACAAGGACTCTTACAAGAAACACTCTAAAGATGTCATGCATGTCAAGTGCCTGATGTTATGCTCAATGAACTATGAGTTGTAGAGACAAAAGGAGAATATGGATGTTATTGAGATGGTAACACATCCTAAGAACATGTGTAAAGATCAAACAAGACAAGAGAGATATTGTGAGAACCTGTTACACTAAATGAGATTACTCAAAATACAAAACACAATTACTCCTTATTTAAACAAAAACCTAGAAAATAGGGTAAATTAAAACTGATTTCAACAATTCCCAATTGGTTAGAAACATTTATATAAAAGCCAAACAACTTGCTTTAATTCACATAATGCTCAATATTCTTTGCAATTGCCCTGTAAACTCAGCTACAACATAAACTTTACAAAGGTACACTATCCACATATTCAACATATACAAGCATCAACATGCAGTAGAAAGCTTCATTCAATCAAAACATCATATACAAACTTTTCATCCAGACTTGAGAGTTTAGGGATGGCTCTTGGACACACTAGACCACTAAACAAACATCTCTAGGATTTATTACTTTAGATTCTTCTCACTATCATGATACTATTGTCGATCACCTAAAAAATGTGGTGACCCACGAGGTGAGTCCTAGTCCCAGTTAGAGATATAACTCTCTTTTACATATATTGATTACATCATCTTAAATAGTAAATAACTGAGAAATTGGAGTATTTAATAGTCAATTGGGCAGAATGAACAGTTCAAGCATGCTAAACAGATTAAGAAAATAAGCTTAGCAACAAGTATGATTATCAATGGATATATAGGTGATAGATAAATCCATTTCTTTAATCAGATATCTACTCAGGTTTCATAAGATTGCACCTAATAACAATCATTATCATTGAGCTGACTATTATCATATGCCTAACTAACAACACAAGCAATCTAGAAGCATAAGAATCTTTGATATGTCTAGTAGTATGACATGGCTATCAATATTAGCATATACGATACAGTGAACCAATCTACATAATAAGTAGAACAAACATCATAGCACAACTAATTGCATAACCATAATTAGTAGTTTAAGAATTTCTAATTACATAGGCATGGCTAGCAGTATTAGACATTGCTAGAAGGATAATATTAAATATCAGTGTCAGTATATTTGAAAACATAAATAGGTTTACAACATGAGCACATCTACAATACAAGCATATTTATCATCTCTCATTGTACTATATATCATCTCTATATAAGAAGATCAAACAAGGGTTATCATCCAAGGTGAGGCATTGTGTATATCCCTAAATAGATATGCTACACAGATGTCTTACATCTTTTATTATGCCCTAGGGAGTTTGAGTCGTACCACTCAAAGTCCAACTGACCACCGCTTGGTTGCAATCAGTTCTATATAAGATCAAGGAAGAGTTGAACTCTAAGATCTTCTCCATACTCAGTCAGTATGAGTCTGCATTGTAGTGACATCTCAGTCTAACTGCAAAACAATGACATATAGTCATGTACACAACTAGCCCACCTTGGTACAGGTCATGGTGTTAGAGACCAAGGTATGTAAAGCAAAACCTTTATAACATGATAATCATCGAGACACGACTACAACCATTCCCAAAAAGAGGGCTAGGTATGACCACAATCATCCTCCCTAAGCATTTAAATTTAGGATGACAACCACTGCACATACTAAATAGTATGTGCTCTGAGTTTCCCTTAGTAATACTCATTTCACCATCTGGAAAGTTCTGACACTCAGATGGATCTATGACATAGGGCACTACATGATTAGAATTTCACTTGATTAATTATTGCCAATTGGGTGAATTAAGGCTTCATCATACAAATGGACATACAAACCCTGATTCATTTCTATCAAGTTTATAAGCATTGCAGCTTTAGAAGATATAAAATATTTGTAGTATAGATCTTAATCATATTACAATATGCTATTATCCATTGCATTGTAATGAACCACATTATCTGTAACATCCCCGGATTCTTCCGTCTCGAGACTCAGAAGGCTCGAGAGGACAAATCCAGAAACATTAGCAATTATATTAGAGAGCGATGCAGAAGCACAATATGCATACATGAACATACAACCATAACATTTCTCAACAATAACATGTATATTTACAACATGAATTATTACAGCTTGGGTTACATTTATATATTAAAAAAAATAGAAAATTACATAGTCTAAACATGTATACTAACCAGTATTCTAGACAATAGGTAACCCGAACAACTTGCTCACACCCTGATCTTTTTCTCCCATGCTATCTCTAAACCTAAAACATACGTGAAACAAACGAATCAACAAAAGTTTGTACATGGTTGAAAAATACTATACTATGCTGGCATATTTAAAATACTTGAAAAAGAAGAAAGAAAAATGAAAGCATTATTTAAGGTAGAAAATCAGGTAAACCCAAGTTATTAACCATATTTCAATGGACATTTATTACTATGGTGGACTTAGCACAAACATATATTATTGGGCCCTATCCCCGCATACCTTGTACCATTAGGGATCTCCCCACATACCTTGTACCATTAGGTAGGTGCTAGTGAATATTAATACTTTCCCTCTCTAATAGGGAGATTAATGAACCATCAATAACTACATTCCATTTTCTTTCTTTAGTGTTCTTATTGTTCAAGGCGGAAATGACAATACATATAGATGTACATCCAACAAGATATTCAAACACATGCAAGCAATTACTCATAATTATCATCCAGTAAAAACTAGTCTTATACTTATATCCACGTACCTGAGTTCAGAGGTTCATACTTATATTCTGGATCATCTACATCTCTGGTCATCACCTGATTAATAACAAATATTCATCATTAATATAGGTACACCATATTCTTGGTATTTTACGTCCAAATTAGGGTTTAGGCCAAACCTTGGTTCAAACTGATCTAAACTTGTGTTTGATATATTTCTAATGATCAGGAGGTCATTTTAGAGGTTTGGTCCAAATTTCATATTTTTTAATGCCTTATCTATTATCTATAATTAATATAAGGTTAAATGCATCTAAAATGCATACATTGGAAAAGACCTAGTATTTTGACATAATTCTCATATCAGAGTTCACATATGGGTTTCAATCATCATTAGAGATCTAGAAGAATTTTTAGGATAATTAATATCAACTGGATATAATTTATTTCATTTAACGAATTGCAAAAAGGATCACTATATTCTAAATTATTATCATCATTATTTTTTCTTTAAAAGCCTGATCTAAGGGTCTAGCAATCAAGATGATATTTTTCTAAATATGGGGCTATTTTTGGGGCATAAAAGGACACTGGAGCTATTTTCTATGTATTATACAAGATATAGACATATTCTAGAATTTTAGGAGGTATTTACCTTGTGTGGCGGGTCCCACTGCCTGATATGGTTGTCTTTGATTGGATCATGTTGGCCATTGGGTGGGATGTGGCTCAGCGTCATGGTCTAGTCCTAGACCGGCTGGTTCATTGTCCATCTTCGGCCTTTCTCCTCTCTCGCGCATGATCTGATGGGCATTGCCTACTGCGCGAGAACTCTGTTCTTTTCTAGTGAGTGGCCGCCGTGAAGAGGGTGAGCTTCTACTGATGCATCGAGGAGTGATAGGACCTGATGACCTCCTCTCCACATGACCTTGTATCCTCTGCATTGTTGCCGAGCTCTGACTGCACATCACTGTATGCTGAGGGAATGCTGAGGTATATGTCTGAGAGCAGGACTATGCAGCAAGGTGTATCACCTCTGGCACCTTTGTGACAGTCTTTGACATCGAGGAGAGGGGTTTTGTGGGTGTCCGATTTCTGAGGCAGAGGAGTCCCATGATCCCTGATCAAAGATGCTCTGAAGCTTTTCGTTGGAACTTGGTTGTGCGATATTTGAAACGGCCTCCCATCCACCCTCTAATTCGACCGCTGCCATCAATTGGATGATGGGAAAGAGGCTTCTGCTTCCGTGAAGGACGCTTCCAAAAAGTGATCCTGCTCCAGGATCGTCCTCGCGAGGAGCCAATAAAAGGTTTGGTGGGGGTATCTCTTCATCTCTGTCAAGTTAGGGTGATAGGCTTACGACTGCTCTCCACAACCTGGGTATTGGAAGCCTCTGCTGGCTCCATCACACCGGATGGAAAGCTCTGTGGTCCCCCTGGAGTTCTGTAGATCGAGTTCCTCCTCAAAACCAGTCTCGGTCCCCTCTGCAACAACGACAATGGTGGATCGCGATGGCCATGAAGACATGGAAACATAGGCAGAGCATCAACCTAGGCCCACCACCTATGAGTTGCAGAGGAGAGGTACAGGGAGATCCACCTACGATCATATGCCTACACACCACTATACCCGCACCAAGGGGAGGGGGTCGTTGAGATCCTAAAAGTGTGGCAGACTTGGCCAATTCAGATTAGACTTTGATTCCTCCTAATGACTCCCTCCACCAGCATCCTGAAGAATGGTCACCTGCTCCTCAGTTTGCGGATGTTCAAGAAGAGTTATTAAGCATCTTCTAAGATACAACCACGGTCAATCAGACCCTATGTTACCCAATTGGGATGGTGCCCACATGAGTCGTGCCCCTCTCCACTTGACTGATCATGTATGCCGATACTGGTGAATCAATCTTGGTCTAAAGTCAATTGGTTCAAATTATTTGATCAATAATCAAGCAATACAAAAACTCTCACATGATAGACATTAGTTCCCCAGCACGTGGTCTAGCATTCAACCACATTCGACACCAAATACCCAACATTCATTCATTCAAATTCATTCCTCAAATAACATGATAATAAGTATATAAGCCTTGAATTCAATTTAAGCAATCATCAAATATTGGTTCAACAAGTCCAACAACACTTTTTATGATCCTAAAATACCTCAAGGCTCATCAATTGATCACTTGATTTCATTACGACTACTAAATTGACCTCTGGCACTCATAAGTACCCATGTCAGTGAATACAAATCTATTCATTGTAATGGATGTCAATTAGATCTAATAATCATTCGTTGCATCTATGCTTACTCTTTTTAAGTGAAGGAGTCCAAAATTGAATGATTAACCCCTCAATTTGGCACTAAACATCTACATAACATTCATGGTCTTCAATTTCTATACGGGGTATCTAAACCCAAAAATATGGGTTATCACATTCACCCCACCTTAAAAGGAATTTTGCCCTCAAAATGCAGCAAATGTCATCCTTAAGAGGTTATTTAGGAGTTCAGCTGCATATACATCATCATTGCTTAGGTTCGAAGACCACCATAATTGCATGCACTCTAAGTTGCCAGCTTAGGGTCTAGACATTATTGGGTGTGTCCACCCCACCTTATATATATGTGGAAGCATCATTCACGTAGTTTAATTATAACTTGACATTCTAGTATTTAGGATTTACATGTCTTGTTACCCTAATGTTAAGGAATTTGCTTACACATATAGAGTCCAGAATGTATTACTAAGGGTTTCATCTTGCACCTCATTGAACCATGCAAAGTGGCATCAAGTGTTCCTTTCATTTGTTACAAAAATTGTCACATTTGACATCATTAAAATGGATTTATGATCAACATCTTACTTAGATGTCACCATTATAGAAGAGCTCACTTTACATGCTTGAATATAGAGTTTCACCCGAAGGTGTGAGATTTATAATCTAGCTAGAAGCTTACAGTTGTAAAATTGAGTTTAGGAACTTAATTTCATGATCATCTACTCAATGATCCACATATATCTCCATTTCAAGCTCAAATTTTCAAATTTATATCTTTCATGTATGTAATGAAGGGAAAGAGGATATACAAAGTCAATCTTATCATGATTTAAAAATTGGATGTTGCATGTACACATAGGAATGGAATGTAGCATATGCCAAGCTTCTATGAGTGACTCCTCATATATACATCATCTATCTAGCTCAAGTGAGGTTTCTAGCATCATATATTAAGAAAGAGAAGAAGAAGAAGAAGGGACAACATGTGTGAGTATCTTATCCACAATGTATTTTACTCCCAGAGCTTTCATTTCATATATCACCTCATTTGTAGCTAATGATGAGCATCATCGACTTAAGTCACTCAAGCTAGGACCTAACTCAATCAAGCAATTGACTTTCTCATATGGGTCATCTACCCATACTTTTATTTTACCCAATTCTCACATATAGATTTGAATCATGCATAAGGACTAAACTCATCACTCAAGAGTAATCTAGTGTAGGACACTTTGTTTTGTAGCACATATCTCATATATTTGAGGCTAGGTCCTATGATCTTCTCCTTGTCGGTCTTACTCTCTCTAGAGTTCACCACATATCTCATCCTACCACTAGACATCCTCCTTGTATAAGAGCTTGAGGCTCATGCATACTCATCTCTATTTTAACTTATCTTATCTTAAGTAGGAAAAGGAAATGTACTTTCATCATCATGACTTAGCATAGATCCTCCAAGAGTGGTTTTGACTCATACACAACTCAAATCTTAATAAGGAAACTTATACCATCAGAGATCAAACTTAGATAAGATTGCACATGCTTATATCAACTATCATTCTATCATCTACTCTATGTATCACCTATCATGATAAGGCTCTAGACATCTAATCTAGACTACTATCTCTTCTAGACTGATGTCACTCCCTTTCACTTAGGTTGCATGAACACTAACTACTCTATAGTGTGAGGGACACACTTTTATATTTACATATATATATAATAAAATATTATATAGTTTTTCTCTGAGAAAGAAGACGTCAGAGAAAACTGTCGAGGCTTGAGCCGATTGGAAAACAAAACCAAATCAGAAAAACCGAGTGTCCCACACACAGTAGATAGTCCAGTGTCATGTCACCTAGTGAAATGGTGATAACAACGTGTAGACTAGTGTAGCTACCCGATACATATGAGCTCTATATGGAAAGGGTTTCACACACTTGTCTAAACCTCATTCTCGAACATCTAGGTTCTAACTTTGAGGCTAAGTCGAACCTTATCCCTATAGACAACTTACTAAGTTTCTAGGGTTTAAAGTAAAAGGTGAAATTTAGTTTTATGTTTCATAGTGAGAAATTGTTAGGTGTAGCTATTTTTCATGCTCTGATACCAACTGTAATGTCCCCGAATTCTGCCATCTCGAGACTTAGAAGGCTTGAGAGGACAAATCCGGAAACATTAGAAATTATATCAGAGAGCGATGCGGAAGCACAATACACATAAATGAACATACAACCGTAACATTTCTCAACAATAACATGTATATTTACCACATGAATTATTACTGCTTGGATTACTATTACATATTAAAAAAATAGAAAATTACACCGTCTAAACATGTATGCTAACCAAGATCATAGACAATAGGTAACCTGAACAACTTGCTCACACCCTGATCTTTTTCACCCATTCTATCTTTGAACCTAAAACATATGTGAAGCAAACGAATCAACAAAAGTTGGTATGTGGTTAAAAAATACTATACTATGCTAGCATATTTAAAATACTTGAAAAAGAAGAAAGAAAAATGAAAGCATTATTTAAGGTAGAAAATCAGGTAAACCCAAGTTATTAACCATATTTCAATGGACATGTATTACTATGGTGGACTTAGTACAAACATATATTATTAGGCCCTATCCCCGTGTACCTTGTACCATTAGGGATCTCCCTGTGTACCTTGTATTATTAGGGAGGTGCTAGTCAACATTAATACTTTCCCTTTCTAATAGGGATATTAATGAACCATCAGTAACTAAATTCCATTTTCTTTCTTTAGTGTTCTTATTGTTCAAGGCGGAAATGACAATACATATAGATGTACATCCAACAAGATAATCAAATGCATGCAAGCAATTACTCAAAATTATCATCCAGTAAAACTAGTCTTATACTTATATCCACATATCAGAGTTCAGAGGTTCACACTTATATTATGGATCATCTACATCTCTGGTCATCACCTGATTAATAAAAAATATTCATCATTAATATAGGTACACCATATTCTTGGTATTTTAGGTCCAAATTAGGGTTTAGGCAAAACCTTGGTTCAAACTGATCTAAACTTGTGTTTGATATTTTTCTACTGATTAGGAGGTCATTTTAGAGGTCTGGTCCAAATTTCATATTTTTTTATGCCTTATCTATTATCTATAATTAATATAAGGTTCAAAGCATCTAAAATGCATAAATTTAAAAAGACCTAGTATTTTGACATAATTCTCATATCAGAGTCCACATATGGGTTTCAATCATCATTAGGGATCTAGAAAATGTTTTAGGAGAATTAATATCAATTGGATATAATTTATTTCATTTATCGAATTGCAAAAAGGAGCACTATACTCTAAATTATTATCATCATTATTTGTTCTTTAAAAGCCTGATCTAAGGGTCTAGTAATGAAGAGGATATTTTTCTGAATCTGGGGGTATTTTTGGGGCATTTATAGGACACTAGACTATTTTCTATGTATTATACACGATATAGACATATTCTAGAATTTTAGGAGGTATTTACCTTGTGTGGCGGGTCCCACTGCCTGATATGGTTGTCTTTGATTGGTTCATGTTGGCCATTGGGTGGGATGTGGCTCAACGTCATGGTCTACTCCTAGACTGGCCAGTTCATTGTCCATCTTCGGCCTTTCTCCTCTCTCTCGCACGATCTGATGGGCGCTGCCTACTGCGCGAGAACTTCGTTCTCTGCCAGTGAGTCACCGCCGTGAAGAGGGTGAGCTTCTGCTGATGCATCGAGGAGTCACAGGACCTGATGACCTCCTCTTCACATGACCTTGTGTCCTCCGGATCGTTGTCGAGCTCTGACTGCACATCACTATAGGATGAGGGAATGCTGAGGTATATGTCTGAGAGCAAGACTATGCAGCAATGTGTATCACGTCTGGCACCTTTGTGACAGTCTTTGACATTAAGGAAAGGGGGTTGGTGGGTGTCTGGTTTCTGAGGCAGAGGAGTCCCATGATCCCTGATCAAAGCTTCTCTGAAACCTACCGTCAGAACTTGGTTGTGCGATCTCTGAAACAACCTCCCATCCACCACTAGTACATAACCGGCCTTTAGTGTCGATTTTTTAAGGCCTTTAGTCTCGGTTTCTAAGCGATACCTATGTGGGCACTGCTAAAAGCCCAACTGTTACGTGTCGGTTCTCAAATCGACGCCACAACCCTTCGCGCGCCACTGAAAATGTGCCAGGAGGGGGTATAGGCGTCGGTTATTAGCTCTGAAACCGACGCCATATACCTTCGCGCCACAGAAAGGGAACCATCTGGGGCACTATTGGCGTCAGTTTATTAGTGATAATTAATGCCATCTCACCCGCTGACATGGCCGTGCTGACCAGCACGACTGTGGTGTCTGGCCTCTAGGGAAATCGACGTCGGTTACTAGTAGTGCAACTGACACTGTTACCATCTGTCGTCAGTTTTATACAAATATCCGATGCATGTTATATGTCTGGTCCTCTACCACAGCCATGTTGGCCAGCACAACCATGGTGTCTGGCCTCATTAGGGAAATCGACATCGGTTACTAGTATGGAAACCGACATTGTAACCATATGTCGTCGATTTTGTTCAAATAACCAACACCTATGTTTTTTTTTCGTCTGTCAGTCTGCAGACCTGCTATGGCTGGTCGCAGGATGAGAAACTTGTAGTTCAGTTATGAACTATAGGTTTTATGACATCCATTGATATCAGCCACCAACAAGCCACAAACCTACAAAATTAACATGATGGACAATATTAAATATATGTGATTCACACTCATGTATAAGAACATTTAATTCATATTTTTTTTCATCACACGCATGTAGAAACCAATAGAAACCTACAGTTCCATTTATTTCATCTCTTTTCACATTCAAACACATGTAGAAACATTCATGTATTGATGATTTTCACATACAATTCATAAAAATTCATTCACATTCACACAAAATTAATTATGAGAACAAAGTTATTCTTTATTCATCATTGTCATCATTGTCAACAAAATCATATTGAAAGAGCCATGAAACAACAAAAGAAGTCATAATGAAGGGAAACATGATACATATACAATACATAAAGTGCATCATGCATGAGTGTTTCAGATTCATATAACAACATGACAAACTAACACATATATAGTGCATAACAACAACAACGCCGAATTTACATAAAACACTATAGCTTAATACATATATAGTGGGACTAAGGTGACGATCCCACCTGCTAAAATAGGTTACCGACAACTACATTTTATGACTGGGAGGTTGTGATTCAGTAACCATATACATTAGCAGGAGGACAAATAGATTTCACCACGAGTTAACATTGAAGAAGGTCTACTAACCTACACTGAGCTAAACAAGTTAACTCATGTAGGTTAGTAGACCTTCTTCAATGTTAACTCGTGGTGACATCTGTTTGTCCTCCTGCTAATGCATACGATTACTGAATCACGACCTCCCAGTCATAACATGTAGTTGTCGGTAACCTATTTTAGCAGGTCGGATTGTCACCTTAGTCCCACTATACATCTATATAACCTTAGTGTGGGATGCTTGCTTTCTCTCTGACTGTTACGCTTTGGATTTACAAAGCAATGTCGATGGCCTGCATAGCTATGTCATGGCCATCCTGCATAGCCTGTAGTCTTTGGCGAACGCCTGCAAATTAAATAGAATTGCTATTAACTAGTATCCTAAAAATTTGATAAAAAACACACTTACATAATATAATTATAAATGAACATATAAATAGAAACCTCAGGGATATATTATTAAAACTTACATTATCAGGCGGTGCAAGCATGTCCTCACCCTGACGGTGATCATCAGCACGGTCATCATGGGAACATAATAAACTTATAAACATCCATGCCTCTAATATTGTGATCTTTTATCAATTAACAATCCTTCACTATGATCCCCGCGAACATACAAGTCATTGTGATCCCTAGATTCAATGTTTGGTGGTGTTGGAAACCCAACTGAGAATGGATTGGAGTCATCATACTTATCATAGTACTCTTCTTCATCTATAGGATCTTCAATGAACTATCTTTTACCATGAAGAACAACCGACCATTTATTATTTGTAGGATCATCGATATAAAATACTTGTTTTTCATGTGATGCCAATATGAATGGTTCACCCTTCTCGCCAATCTTTTCAAAGTTCACTAACGTGAAAGCTAATTCATCCACTATAACTCCTTTGTTGTTGTCAACCCAAAGTCGTATTGAATCAGTATTCTCTTCACATATAGGACACGCTTTAGATCCTTTGACACTATATCCAGACAAATTCCCATATGTTGGAAAGTCATTCACAGTGCAAAACAACATAGTGTGCAAAAAAATGTCTCTCTTCATGAAGCATCATAGGTCATCACACCTTCACCCTAAAGTTTCTTTAAGTCATCAATCATAGGTTCAGGATAAACATCAATATCATTTCCAGGTTGTTTAGGGCCCGATATCAACAACGACAACATAACATACTTATTTTTCATACACAACCAGCGAGGAAGATTGTATATAACAAGCATGACTGGACAAGTGCAATGTTGGCTACTCAATGTCCCATACAGATTCATCCCATCTGTACAAAGCCCAATTCTTAGATTCCTGTCCTCTTCACCGAATTCACGGTACAATAGATCAATCTTCTTCCATTGTGGGGAATCAAACGCATGTCGTAGGATCCCATCATTATTTTTCATAACATCTGCATGCCACCTCAAATTCTTTGCATCTATAGGATTGGCAAACAAGCATTGAAATTGTGGTATTATAGGTAGATACCACATCACCTTGGCGGGAGAACCAGTTTTGGACTCCCCCGAAGTCATCAATTTATACCTTGACGCACCACATTTCGGACAATCTTTCAAATCCACATAGTCCTTTTGAAATAATACACAATCATTCTTGCATGTGTGTATCTTCTTGGCCTCCATTCCCATTGGGCACAACAATTTCTTTAACCGGTATGTTGAGTTCGGCAGCTCGTTTCCTTCAGGAAGAATTTCTTTCAACAAAGACAACAATGACATGAAGCTTTTGTCGCTCCATCGATTGTTAGCTTTCAGTTTATACAATCTCAACACATCACTAAGCTTCGTAAACTTACAACCCATGTATAATGGTATCTCAGCATGATGCACAATGTTTCTAAAGATGGGAGGTGGATCGGTGTGCTCTACCCCACAACTATCCAGCATCGCCTCAATGATGTCTACTGGAACTGGTTCATTCACATCTACGCCATTGGAGGAAATTTCTTCTTCCACACAAGAACTGCTATCGAAATCCACTGGTTTTAGGTTTGAAATCTCTCCATGCTAGTGCCATTATGTATAGCCTTGTATAATCCCGTTGCACATGACATGACTTCTGATTTCGTCACCAATACTGACTTTCAAGTTGTTACCGCAATGCCTACATGGACAGTAGAACCTATCTCTAGGTTGTTTCCTATGTTCCTCGGCAAATCTAACAAACTGATCAAGACCATAAATAAACTCTGGGGTACAACAATTGTGAATGAACATCCATGATCTATCCATTCTATGATCAAAGAGAAAATAAGTATATATTACACCAAGATTAGGGTCTAGGGTAAACAAATTAGAGTTTATGGTTAAAACTTTAGGGTTTATACATGTGATGTCATTCTTAAATGTGTACCACCTATCCAATTCTTAAACACCTAATCTCACTAGTAAGTGTATAATGTGTATTGGGTTTTCAAGAAAATTTCAGCAGCATTTCCCCGTTGTTCTCCAAGTACATATGTACTTAGAGAAAAAACGGGGAAATGCTGCTGAAATTTTCTTGAAAACCCAATACAAATTATACACTTACATCCTAAGTGAGATTAGGTTTTCAAGAACAGTCCCAAACTGGGGACTATCCAAGATTTACTCCTAATGAGTAAATCTCAGACGGGTTTCTAGGCCAACAAATACAACACCAGTTCCTTGTTCACAACCCCATTCAACACACAATTTCTTATAAAAATATTTGTGGACAGCCATAACAACATATCAATGCTTCCTAAATTAATCAACATTAATAGCTTATGAATGTTTAGATGCATTTATACTATAAATTCCTAGGGTTTACTGAATTAGGTCAAGCATGAGGATTAGAAGCACAAATATATGCAAGCACAAGATTTATTCATATCCTAGGTTGATTTACAATAGCAACATCTAAATAAGTAAACTCAAAACATTAGATAAATAAATCAAGAGATGATTAAATAATTTTAAAAAGTAGATGAATACATATAAAGCCCTAAATTTAAATAATGTGATGAATAAAAAATCATTAGATGAACAAGTAGATAAGTAAATACAAATCATTATTTAAGTAAATACAAATCAGAGCGTCTTGCTCTGGAGATGGGAGAGAGGGTGAGACAAAGGGTGTTTGGGGATGTTTACCTCTGTTTGAGCCCAGTCGGGCGTCTTGCTCTGGAGCAGGGAGAGAGGGCAAGACAGATGGGTGCACGTGGAAGCCAAACGGGCAGGCCGAGCGGGCAGGTGAGCGTGGAAGAGCGGTGAGCAGGCAGAAGGCCGACGAGCTCCTAAACTGTAATGGAAGTGATTATTGAAAAAATACTAGACAATCATATTTTGTTTCATATACAATGTTCAATTTAAATAAACACTCCCTTAGAGATGGTTCCATTACCTTTGATTGGCCGGAGCAGTAGCGGAAGCAGTGGCATCGGCGGAAGGCAGGAGGAAGGTGGCGCTGGAGTTGGAGCAGTTAGAGAGCAGGCCACTGGAGTTGGTCGGAGGAGTAAGAGAGCAGGTCGTCGGAGGCGCCGGAGCAACAAGAGAGCAGACCGCCGGAGTTGGCAATAGAGCTATTAGAGAGCAGGCCGCTGGAGAGCAGGAGACCAGGCCGCTGGAGCAGCGAGCGGTGACGGTAGAGGAGTAGAGACCAGCAAGCGGCGATCACCAGGTGGCCGACGGCGAGCAAGGAGAACGGACAGAAAGTAGCAGTAAATAGGTGGTCGGCGGCGAGCAAGGAGAACGGACAACAAGCGGCGAGCAGCAGGTGGCCGACGGTGAGCAAGGAGAATGGCGGCAGTGGGTGGCGGCACAGAGGGAGTCTGCTTGCTCACCACTGGAATCGCCAGACCCTAAGCTGATTGCAACACAGAGAGAAAGGGGAAGAGTCGGGCTCGCTCGCACGATATTAAGTTAACATTCGGTGTCAGTTACTCAACAAAACCAACACTTAACATGAACAGTGTCAGTTAACAACACAAACCGACACCTGTGCCCCATGATAATCATTGGTTTTAACTAGAAAAAAACCGACGTCTATCTACATATGCCGATTAAAAAATTGGTTCTCGATTAATGACCATAGTCGTCAGTTTTTTTAACATCCGACGCTCAAAGGGTGTGAAAAATTTCCCGCTAAGAGCTCGGGAGAACCCATAAGTGTCAATCATTGTTGTAAAACGGACGATCAAAATGTGCCTAATTTCTGTTTGGCAAATAACCTTTCCTCGTCGGTTTATTAGTTAATGACCGACGCCATATGTTAAATTTTTGGAGGTAATTTTTTTCACTGGAAATTTTGGATCTGGCGGTCAATTTTTGGCGTCGGTTTGTTATTAAGTAACTGACACCGAATAAAAGCGATACCATTGTCTGGTCACCCTTCACAGATTGATGTCGGTTTATTTTATAAACCGACGCTGTATTGTTTAGGTGTCAGTGTATTATTACAACCGACACCTTTAAAAGTGACGTTATAAGCCATTTCTATAGTAGTGAACCCTCTAATTCGAGTGCTGCCATCAATTGGACGATGGGAAAGAGGCTTCTGCTTCCATGAATGACGCCGCCGAAAAGTGATTCTGCTCCAGGATCGTCCTCCCGAGGAGCCAATAAAAGGGTTGGTGGAGGTATGTCTTCATCTCCATCAAGTTAGGGTGATAGGCTTACGACTGCTCTCTGCAACCAGGGTATTGGAAGCCTCTACTGGCTCCATCACTTCAGATGGAATGCTCTGTGCCCCCCCTGGAGTTATGTAGATCGAGTTCCTGCTTAAAACTAGTCTTGGTCCCCTCTACAACAACGACAATGGTGGATCTCGATGGCCATGAAGACATGGAAACGCAGGCAGAGCATCATCCTCGGCCCACCACCTGTGAGTTGTAGAGGAGAGGTATAGGGAGATCCACCTACGATCATTTGCCTACACACCACTATAATCGCACCAAGGGGAGGGGGTCATTAAGATCCTAAAAGTGTGGTGAACTTGGCCAGTTCATCTTAGACTTCGATTCCTCCTAATGACTCCCTCCACCAGCATCCTGAAGAATGGTCACCTGCTCCTTAGTTTGTGGAGGTTCAAGAAGAGTTATTAAGGATCGTCTAAGATACAACCACGGTCGATCAGACCCGATGTTACCCAAATGGGATGGTGCCCATATGAGTCGCACCCCTCTCCACTTGACTGATCATGTATGATGATACTAGTGAATGAATCTTGGTATAAAGTCAGTTGGTTCCAATTATTTGATCAATAATCAAGCAATATGAAAACTCTCACATGATAGACATTAGTTCCCCAGCATGTGGTCTAGCATTCAGCCACATTTGACACCAAATACCCAACATTCATTCATTCAAATTCATTCCTCAAATAACCTGATAATAAGTATATAAGCCTTGAATTCAATTTAAGCAATCATCAAATATTGGTTTAACAAGTCCAACAACACTTGTTATGATCCTAAAATACCTCAAGGCTCATCAATTGATCACTTGATTTCATTACGACTACTAAATCGACCTCTGGCACTCATAAGTACCCAAGTCAGTGAATACAAATCTATTGATTGTAATGGATGTCAATTAGATCTAATAATCATTCATTGCATCTATGCTTACCCATTTTAAGTGAAGGAGTCCAAAATTGAATGATTAACCCCTCAATTTGGCACTAAACATCTACATAACATTCATGGTCTTCAATTTCTATATGGGGTATCTAAACCCAAAAATCTGGGTTATCACATTATCATCATATCATTTCAAGATATCCATTTCTTATCAAAAATTCCAGGGTTTCAACCCTTATTGGAACATGAAAATGATTTCACCTCAATCAGGGCTCAACATGCCCAAAGGTCATTTAAGACCATCACATTATTCATAGCAAGGTCATCCTCATCTTTCCACGCCTTAAACAAGGCTCAAAAGATCATAAGCAATTATGTGTCCATAGGTATTATCATGGCAAGGCACTACGATATTCAAATATCACTACATTGTGGTTTAAACATAAGAAGAGTGTAATTCATTTTTACATTAATCATGCAAGAGGGCTTATTATAACCAATCACCATCATTTAGTAATATTGAGTTTAGGTATAACAAACTATATCACATTGAAGTTACACACCCACTTATTATTGTCATTTATCAAATATAACTATCCAAGAGCAAAGGTAAGACAACAAATTAATGATATTGAATCATTGAATTATCATCAATAGGACCCACATATAATATCATGGAATTCATTCTAATCCCTTGGATGTTGAAGCATCCAATCATATTCACTGAATTAAGTTCATTGTTCAAAGTTATCAATTGAAGTATAGGTCTAACCATTAGATCAATTGAACCAAGGAACCTTTGTCCTGAGGTTTAGTCGAATCTAAATTTACATCCTTAACTTTCCATATATGGTGATGAAATGATCCACCATTAGTTGTAATCATTAAGTCACCATCAGTTGTTAGATCAACACTATATTCATTTGACACCATAAAAAATATAAGCTAATGTCATCATTGATTGATGGCATTATTAGAGAATGAAATCATTGCTCATTGATATTCTAAGAGATCCTAACACTGACCTAAGGTGTGACTATCAGCTCACACCATCATTCATCACCCATGGTCATCACCTTCGGTTGTTATGAAGACCGCACCAACGGGTCATGTGTTTAGAGAAGAAACAACCTAGAAACCCTAATATGGACCATCGGTTGATAGGTGCGTAGCACCATAGGTCGTGATACCAACCTGAACTAAGTCATATACTTCCTTAGGAAGAACGTGAAAATGATTATAGGTTCATCTAGAACTGGAAACAAAATAGGAAACACGACAAAATTGAAATCCCAAACAAGCTTAGCTTCTAAAGGCTTAAATCACCATTTTTTAACAAGAACATCAGCTAACAAGCTTATAGTATCCAATATAAGTAAAGATGGTTATAAAACTTCCCTCTACTGAGAAGAACATACTTCTATCAGCAAGAAACTTGAGCCAAGAAGGTAGAAAACCCAACAGGAAGATCTGAACTCGACGAAGCATGCACTCTTCTTCACAAGGAATCAAAACCCTAGAAGAAGAAGCAACAAAGATAGGATCTTGAGCTCTAAAGCAACTTTTACCATTGGACATCAGAGTTACAACCTGAAGGAAGGTCTAATGAAGGGGAAGAGAAAGAAAAATGGAGAACAAAGGAAGAAAACAACTTTCCTTTGTCAAAAACCCTAGGAGATGACCTTAGAAACCGTAGGTAGGGCTAGATGGAGCTCTAGGAGATTTTCTTCTCTAAAAAGAGGTTGTCTTCTACCTTAGACAACTTTATTCTATAGACAAATAGAGCAAGGTAGATTCTCTAAGCTTGGGGAAAGAGGGAGTGAGCAATGATTTAAATTTTGGAGATAGGAAGTGGTATATATAGCTTCATGGATAAAGAAGAGGTCAAGCTTGAGGTGTCCATGAGCTTTCCATGTTTCCATGGCATAGAGCTTCTATGTCCATGCAACATCTCCCTCACTTGCCACCTGCACTTTCTCTCCATTATCTTTACCCTTATCCTTATCTTTATCCTTATCCTTATCTTGACCCTTATCTTTATCCTTATCCTTATCTTTACCATTACTCTTATCCTTATCCATAAAGGGGGAAACCTCTAAAATGTCCTTCAAGAGGAACACCTCCAAATTAAGAACAACTAGGAGCCCCATAGCCAAACAAAGTCGAGAACTATAAGGAAACCTATAAGGATAGTAATTCTTGTGAAAATATACAAAGAAAACCTCCCAATTAGGAAAATTGTAGAAAAGTCCAGAATGTACATAAAATTTCATAACTTGCTCAAACAGTGTCCAAATTGAACCAAATTTGAAACATAAGTT
Source organism: Alisma plantago-aquatica (assembly GCA_963693085.1). NCBI lineage: Eukaryota > Viridiplantae > Streptophyta > Magnoliopsida > Alismatales > Alismataceae > Alisma > Alisma plantago-aquatica. The sequence continues at coordinate 1,618,219,521 of OY856409.1, read as the reverse complement.
TGTCTTATGATTATGAAGCATATCAAAAGGTTATATTAAGACTCTAAGCATTAAATTATGGTAATTAATCATTTTCAATCATTTAAGCAAGGTTAGGCATCTCACAACCATAAATCCCTAACAGGGATTTTGCCCCCAAAATCCAAGATACACATAGATGGACACTTCTCATGCACGTCATACTCAATATTACACATAGTTATTTTTATCACCTGGTGATGTCACATCATTCTCATAGAATACATATTCTTCTCCCTCAACTCTTTCATGTGTCACCTTGGTTCAACATAAGAATGTTGTTTCACAAGTACAAGTCTGGTAGTACATTTCAACTTGGGATTTTAAATGACACCCTGAACTATTCTATCTATTGTACCACACATCCCTTATAGGTCATATTTTATGGCTCTTATCAATATGGTACATCATATATCTCTTATCTGGCATAATTCTATAAGGTTTCATTCTATTCTCCTTTAATCATTATTCTAATTAGCAACTCAATCAATTAGGTGAGCATCCCCTAATTGTCAAGAACCATTAGGAATATGTTCTTAGAAGATTCTTCAATAATATTAATGACTAATTGGCCATCATTCTAGTTGAAGAATCACACACTTGTCTGCAACTGTTAACAAATATAACTTCCTAGTTGATCTTGTTAAGGGTAGGGTAACGACATTGTCTTCATTTTCCCAGGATTCACACAACACACTTAGTAGATGTATCATAGAATCCAAGAGGATACTCTAGTTAACCCCCAACTCACTCTTTTTGAACTTGTCACACATGGGTATAGTTGCTTCAACATTCTTAAGGTTTAACAAGATGTTAATCATGTTACTGACCATCTCTGAAATACTTTGAGATGTCATCATTCAAGGCTTGTCACAACCTATGAGACATAAACTGATTACTTTATCCCTCCTATTTATGAATGTTATTGATACATTGGTTATTCTAAATGAAATAACCCTAAACTTATCATGGTCATGTAACTTATGTCATCCAACTAACTCTTATCCACTGATATCTTGATCCTAGGTTTATTTTAAAGGAACACAGTAACACATGCATGGTGATCAAAAAACCATCTATCATTGATAGTGGTCTTGCCCAACCATTAGTCGACCATACATAACATTATAGAATCATTATTATTTTCCCAAACAACACTTGGAAGATCCACATAAATTCTCTCTCCCTCTCTATTGGAGAGCAACACTGAACAACTCATCTAATAGATCTTTTTAACTCATATACAACCGATACACTCTAGATACTAGGATTCATTACCTTGATATCCACTACATGTGCTCTAAAGAAATCATATCCTAGTCCCATACACTCCACAATATCATAACCAACTAAGAACATATAGGAGGAATACCCCTAACTCTTGCAAGGATCAAATACCAATGCTCATTACAAAATACAAAGATTTTGGAACAATAGTCCAAGGCAATCACACATCATACCAAGATATCCGTCCCAGGATTATAGGGAATCCATGTGTACCAAGTGACATGAGATCTACTTGGAGGCTACACCTCAAAAATAAACAACATAAAGGGGAATCATACTTCCCACATCACTACAACATTGTCCAGGGGTCACGAGTAAAAAGTAATCATTCTATCTTCCCCATGAAAGTTACATTTTTTATGCATCATGTTACCCTTTTACAACTTGGGTTCCTTGCCATTAGCATAAGAATTATTAAGATTATCACATCTCATTGCTCTTTTCTTATTAACTCTTCATCATTCATATGTATGTCCTTTCATATTATCATGTTTCTTCAACCACTGGTCAAGGAATAAGTCATCATATTCCATATTTTCTTCGTTAAACAAGGAACTTATCCTTTGATTTCTTTCACATACCATGTATATATTACACTAACACATTCTTACACACATAGGTTGGTCTGAGATTAACTCAGGATCCACTTGATTCCTATGTCATGTTCTCATTCATCTTCTCATATTATACTTATAATATGAGCTCTCTCTTTCTTATGTGAAGTTCAGACCTTGAATCATGATATTAGCACTGACTTATCTATCTTTTACTTTATTGTCCTCTAGAATTAAAACTTCAACAACTCATCTTTTAGCTTATCTATATTCAGATTTAGGTTTCATGGTGTTGTATCTTTCTTTTATAGTTACCAAATATTCAAGTTTTGATAGGGTATGATGAATTTTTCATCTTTTTTAGAGAAGATTGAGATATATGCACCATGATTTTTGATTTGTTATGCTCTTTAGATTGTCTCTAAATGGCTACTTGATTGGATTAATAAAAAGATAACAATCTAAGAGTTCCATAATTACATTTTCTTCAATACCTGAATACCTGGTCAGAGCATCCAAGTACTGAGATTAGGCAATATGATGTTGGGTTTTGTGGGACAGCACAAGCAGTGGAAACAAAAAAAATTATCTAACCACAAACCCATAACCAGTAGATCACATCAACAACTATGCAATAGGAAAGATGGTTTAGCGATTTATACCTACTCCTGAGGCTTGCTCAGTGACAATACCTTGCAACTAGTACGGCCTTCTACCACGTAGTCTTTGACGACATATGTGCAGCTCCTAGCCTTGACCCAGACTGTAGTTGACAATCGTCCTCCTGAGAGGCAAAAATCTCACACCTCTATAGATAGTCCACATGGACTACCAAGAAGTCTAGTCATCCTAATGGATAGACTAGAAGGAGTTTTCCCCTTCTGTCATCGTACTAGTCACCGACACACTCTCTGACCACTTGTTGCTTTTCTACAGTTGTCTTTCCCTCGTTGTTCCTACCTGGTCCGGTAGAACTTGCTTGGGCTCTCTCAGTTAGCAAAACCAGAGAGGATGACAACTTTGCAGAGCAACTGATGTTCTGAGTTGTGTGTTCTGGGAAATCCCATGTACCCTTCTATTTATAGTAGAGGTCAAGGTCAGGGTTCCCAGTCTGTGCAGGAGTAGAAGGGTCTGGATTTTCCGCAAACTAATTGCACTTTGGCAGGAGAACCAATCGTTTCACAACTGAACCGATCATTTGGGCAGGTGAGCTGATCGGTTCATAACTAGGCACCACTCTTTTCTTGTAATGTCATATGTTAGTTATGGACATTCACTTCCAACGTGAAATGGAACCTATAGGGTCACACACATAGGATTAACCTTGAAGATGAGTTTATCCACGAATGATGTTTAGATTGATTACTAAAGTATTTAGGTACTCAATTAAATATTCAATCAATAGAATTGACTCAGAATCATCAATTCAAGTGTTGAACCAACTGATTAGAGTATCAGATTGATTGAGAACTACATTGAATGAGTTCTGTACAACCTAGACCACCAACCGACCAGTTCACTGGGGTGAACTAATCAACTCATGGTCAGTGAGATGACCAGTTCACACTGGTGAACTGATCGGTTCACATGGGCCAAACAAGCATGTGTTGGGTTTCCCATTTTGTGAGAAAAGATCCTCGTTTCACTTATTCAATTTGATTGGGACAAGAATTAATCTTTGCATTAATTAGAAATGAATAAGGAAAGTCAATTGTGGGAAAGTCTGGGAAGTGAAATGACCAGTTCACTAGGTGTACCGATCGGCTCACCTGCCTAAATGACCGATATCTTATGTAACAGGTTGATTGGAAAATAATGTTGTAACACCTTGAATATATATGTTCTAAAATGCAAGTGTCACACATCAGTGCTACCCAAGTGAAAAGGAAAGTTGGAGAACAACTTTAAATCTACAATATGTTATCGGTGTTATAGTGAATGTATAGTTCCTTTGTCACTGATATCTGGATTGAACTTGAGGTATGGACTCGTCATCCTCTACAAACGTTTAATCCATGTTTCTTGATTCAGAGTAGACTGTCTAAAATATATGTAAGCTCAATATCATATATTGACTTACATGTGCATGGCCATGCATTTCTTAGTCTCACTACGCAAATGGCCAGGATATCACACTTCCTTAGGAGGGACAAATTCCATATCTATCACTCATAGTCAAGTCCCCATGTGTCAAAGTCACCCAATTTTCACTGTTATAACAACCCATTTTTCAAGACTATGTTTGATGATGTCAAAGTGTACCCAATGACATGTGATGAGCGCAGTGATTTTAGGTCTGAGAACCACATTCACCACTAATACTATAAGTGTGATGTCTCCAGATTTTCTAAAACTTAATCTGATGTGTGATGTCACCACCAATACTATCATCAGGTTCTCATCATCTCAACCCTAGTTGATTCATTAGGGTTTGCTTAGTTCATTAGGATGTGTGCATCATTACTTGCATTCTTGTCTTAGGATTATCTTACTGATGTTGTTTTCTAGATTATGATTCATTATATGAACATTAGGTTCAATATCCTTTTGTGCACATATTAACCCTAACTTATATTCATTAAGTAAATTAGGGTTACATCTTATGTGTTAAGAGTCATCTTCATGTAACATGGATTTTGTGCATTCAACTGATCTCAAATTTACATATTATCTTCCAATTACTGATATGAGGGTGTTATGTAAATATCATCATTTATTGAGCATGCATGTATTTATTACATTTTATTTAGGGTTATTAGCCCTAAATAGCCATATTGAGAAAATTATAAGATTCCATACATCAACATCATAATTACTGACATCATATGGATTGTAAGCATGACTATAGATTTTCCGACACTTTATCATAATTTTAGGTCACTATTTGATATTTATTATCCATGAAGTAAGCATTTCTCAACTTACATGATATTACTGAGATTACTGCACCAAAATACTAATACAAAGGTGTCATATTGTTCTACTCATTTTTATAAGAATATTGGTACCTTATTTGTAATCTTCTAATGAAGGAGATATTTATTGTGATTTATGTAAGATCAGGGAATTAACTGAGATATTTACCTCTTAGTTCCTATCAAGAGCCGCCACATGGCCACGTGGGGGTGCGTCTCCTTCTCCTGGTTTTCACTGAGTTTGCTGGCGGTTCGTGCGTTCTAAACCCAGTTTGATTTTATTTTGGCTGGTTTACGGTTTTCTCCCCTCTCCTCCTCGTGTAACATAGATGCCCGCTGCCCCTGTTCTCTGCGTGCATCGCCGCAAGGAACAACTCCGACGAGCAATCCACAGAGAGAAGGTGCTCTTTATCAATGATGAAGGTGTGGTGTTCATTAGATTTGACGACCTGCAACCCACCTTAATGACTCATCATGCTCTAAGGTTTACTTGTGGATCTTGAGCTCCGCAACCTTATCATCGACTGGGCCTAGATGTGGCAGAGAAAATAGGGTACCTATCTCTGCTCCTTCTTGCTCCGACCTGAAGCTCCCGGAAGCTTCACAACACCTCTTAGAACTCATATATGTTCTTCATTCGTAGCAAGCAGCTCTACCTACAAGCTTCTGAGCTTCACCTTCTCCTTCGGTAAACCCAAGGTCTTCGGCCAAGGTTCCAACATTGTAGGGGTCTGTGATAGTGCAACATCAAATGATATGATCCTCACCTTCATTTCCTCCTACTCAAAGACTCTCAAGGTCCCCTCCTTCTCTACGTCCTTCTTCCTCGTTTAACCCATTGGTCTGTAAGGGAGAAGTTGTGAGGATGGAGAGCTCATTCAATTGGTACACTGGACTGATGCCTACGAGTGAAGGGTGAACATACTCCTTATGATGAGGAGAGACCAACCATTCAGCCAATCTCGTTCATACCCTCCCTCAGTCATGGTGTAGGATCATGGGAGATTGTCGGTCAACGAGCTACCTAGTTCTAACTACTAGGTAGGAGATGACCGACTAAGAGTCATCAGATCATATACATCCTATGGTCAGGAAAAGGCCACACTATCAATCTATGGCTAGCTCAACTCAGTGGTTGTGTGAATGCTTCATATGAGGACCTAGCTAAAAGAAACTGATTACCTAAGTCATTAATACATCAAAAGTCCATAATTAAACTACATTCGAACCTATATAACTTCTTCTAGAAACCTCCAATTGCCACCAAATTTTAACCATAGCTCTATCATCACTTAGATACATTCCATTCCATTTTGGTGTCAAAACTCGACTATTTGATTTGTCAAGTAAATACTTAAAAAAGGTATGAACATAGGGATCCAAATCATGATATCAATATCATTTGACTTCCCAACTTTGGTAAAAGATTAGGACCACTCAAAATAACTCAACATGCATGAAATCACTTATGTCCTTGATATTTAAGGATTCCAAAAGTCCACTCCATCACAATAAGAGATGATCCTGACTAACCAAGTATGGTTTCCATGCATCACTCTTATGGTGGGTCTATCTGATACACTATTCTCTAACATGTATCTATGTGTTTGGTTTGATATCATATATCATGACTGATGAGATTTTGTCATCAACCAACAAACACTCTAGTCTTTTATGTTATTTATGTCTGTGGTTATTTCCACAATAACAATCGAGTAGGGACGATAGTGAGAATGTACATACTCTTAACATCTGTATGATCTCATTGTTCAAGTCACGTACTTGAAGACATACATCATTGAGTATTCTCACTCTCTAGACATCTAACATGTTATACTATTATCTCAAAAATAGTTAAAACATATAGACATAAATTTCTTTTAATTTTATCAAATCAAGTATCACATGCCTCATTGCAATCATCATATGATTGGCTCTATGGGCATACTATACCAACATATGCATCATGTTTTTATGTCATATTCCTAACATAGACATCATCCTAGTCCTAAGTCCTAGTGTGTCTATAGACTCAATGAACCTAAAGCTCTGATACCAACTTGTGAGAACCTGTTATAGTAAATGGGATTAATCAATACAAAAAACACAATTACTCCTTAATTAAACACAAACCCAAAAAATAGGGTAAATTAAAACTGATTTCAACAATTCCCAATTGGTCAGAAAAATTTATATAAAAGCCCAACAACTTGCTTTAATTCACATAATGCTCAATGTTCTTTACAACTGTCATGTAGCCTCAACTACAACATAAACTTTGTAAAGGTACACAATCCACATATTCAACATATACAAGCATCAACATTATGTAGAAAGCTTGATTCAATTGAAACGTCTTATACAAACTTTTCATCCGGAACTGAGAGTACAAGGATGAGTGTAGGACACACTAGACCACTAAACAACCATCTCTAGGATTGATTACCTCGGATTCTTGTCACTATCATGATATTGTTGTTGTTGTTGTCGATCACCTAAAAAATTGTGGTGACCCACGAGGTGAGACCCATTCCTAGCGAGAGATATAACTCTCTCCAACATATATTGATTACATCATATTAAATAGTGAATAGCTGAGCAATTGGAGTATTTAATAGTCAATTGGGCAGATTGAATAGTTAAAGCATGCTAAACATATTAAGCAAATAAGCTTAACAAAAAGTATGATTATCAATGTATATATGGGTAACAGGTAAATCCATTTCTTTTATCATATATCTACTCAGGTTTCATAAGATTGCATCTAATAACAATCATTATCATTGATTTGACTATCGTCATATGCCTAACTAAGAACACAAGCAATCTAGAAGCATAAGTATCTTTGATATGTCTAGTAGTATGACATGGATATCAATATTGGCATATTTAATAAAGTAAACCAGTCTACATAATAAGTAGAGCTATCATCATGGTACAACCAATTTCATAAGCATAATTAGTAGTTCAAGCATTTCTAATTACATAGGCATGGCTAGTAGTATTAGACATTGCTAGAAGCATAATATTAAATATCAATGTCAGTATATTTGATAACATAAACAAGTTTACAACATGAGCACATCTACAACACAAGCATATCTATCATCTCTCATTGTACTATATATCATCTATATATAAGAAGATCAAACAAGGGTTATCATCCAATTTGAGGAGTTGTGTATATCCCTAAACATATATGCTACATGGATGTCTTACATCTTTTATTACGCCCTAGGGAGTTTGAGTCATACCATTCAAAGTCCAACTGACCACTTCTTGGTTGCAATCAGTTCCATATAAGATCAAGGAAGAGTCAGACTCCAAGATCTTCTCCATACTCAGTCAGTACGAGTCGGCACTACAGTGACATCTCAGTCTAACTGCAAAACAACAACATATAGTCCTATAAACAACTAGCCCACTTTGTACATATCATGGCACTAGAGACCAAGGTATGCAAAGCAAAACCTTTATCACAAGATAATCATCGAGACACGACCATAGTCATTCTCAAAAAGAGGTCTAGGTATGACCACAATAATCCTCCCTAAGCACTTGGATTCAGGATGACAAGCACCCCATATACTCAATAGTATGTACTTCACGTTTCCCTTAGGAATACTCTTTTCACCATCTGGCAAGTTCTGACACTCAGATGGATCTATGGCACATGCCACTACATGATTAGAATGTCACTTGATTAATTATTGCCAATTGGGTGAATTAAGGCTTCATATTACAAATGGACATACAAACCCTAATTCATTTCTATCAAGTGTATACACATTGCATCTTTAGAAGATATGAAATGTTTGAATTATAGATCTTAATCATACTATATTCTATCATACTTTGCATTGTAATGAACTACATTATCATCATATCACTTCAAGATATCCATTTCTTATCACAAATTCTAGGGTTTCAACCCTTATTGGAACATGAAAATGATTTCACCTCAATCAGGGATCAACTTACCCAAAGGTCATTTAAGACTATCACATTATTCATAGAAAGGTCATCCTCATCTTTCCATGCCAAAAACAAGGCTCAAAAGATCATAAGCAATTATGTATCCATAGTTATTATTATGGAAAGGCACTATGATATTCAAATAGCACTACATTGTGATTTAAAAACAAGAAGAGTGTAATTCATTTTCACATTAATCATGGAAGATGGATTATTATAATCAGTCACCATCATTTAGTTACATTGAGTTTAGGTATAATAAACTATATCACATTGAATTTACACATCCACTAATTATGGTCATTTATCAAATATAACTATCTGAGAGAAAAGGTAAGACAACAAATTAATGATATTGAATCATTGAATTCTCATCACTAGGGAACACATATAATATCATGGACTTCATTATAATCCATTGGATGTTGAAGCATCCTATCTTATTCATTGGATTGGGTTCATTGTTTGAAGTTATCAGTTGAAGTATAGGTCTAACCATTAGATCAATTGAACCAAGGAACCATTGGTTTAAGGTTTAGTCAAATATACATTTACATCCTTAACTCACCATATGTGGTGATGAAATGATCCACCATTAGTTGTAATCATCAAGTCACCGTCAATTATTAGATCAACACTACATTCATTTAACACCATAAAAAATGTAAGCTAATGCTATCATTGATTGATGGCATCATTAGAGAATCAAATCATTGCTAATTGAGATTCCAAGAGAGCCTACCCTAACCTAAGGTGTGACTATCAGTTAACACCATCATTCATCACCCTTGGTCACCACCTTCAGTTTTTATGAAGACCACACCAACAAGTTATGCATTTAGAGAAGAAACAACCTAGAAACCCTAATATGTACCATCGGTTGATAGGTTCTTAGCACCATAGTTCGTAATACCAACCTGAACTAAGTCATATACTTCTTTAGGAAGAATGTGAACATGATTACAGGTTCATCTAGAACTGGGAACAAAATACGAAACACCATAAAAATCAAAATCCCAAACAAGTGTAGCTTCTAAATGCTTAAATCGCCATTTTTAAGTAAGAACATGACCTAACAAGCTTATAGTAACCAATATAAGCAAATAGAGTTATAAAACTCACCTCTACTGAGAAAAACATACTTCTAGAAACAAAAAACTTGAGGCAAGAGGAAGATCTGAACTCCGCCAAGCATGCACTCTTCTTTACAAGGAATCAAAACCCTAGAAGAGCAAGAAACAAAGGTAGGATCTTGAGCTGTAAAGCAACTTTTACCATCAAACAATAGAGTTTTGACCTGAAGGAAGGTCTAAGGGGAAGAGAAATAAAAAAGAAGAAGTAAGGAAGAAAACAACTTTCCTTGGTCGTAAATCATAGAAACCCTAGGTAGGGTTAGATGGAGCTCTAGGAGACTTTCTTCTCCAAAAATAAGTTTTCTTCCACCTTAGACCGCTTTTTTCTGTAGAAAAATATACCAAGGTCAGTGCTCTAAGCTAGGGGAAAGAGGGAGTGAGCAATGATTTCAATTTTGGAGATAGGAAGTGGTATATATAGCTTCATGGATAAGGAAGGGGTCAAGCATGAGGTGTCTATGAACTTTCCATGTGTCCATAGCCTAGAGCTTCTTTGTCCATGCAACACCTCTCTCACTTGCCACCTGTACTTTCTATCTATACCCTTAACCTTATCCTTATCTGTATCCTTATCTTGACCCTTATCCTTATCCTTATTTTACAATTACTCTTATCCTTATCCATAAAGGGGGAAACCCCTAAAATGTCCTTGAAGAAGAACACCCGCAAACCAAGAACAACTACGAGCCCCATATCCCAACAAAGTTGAGAATGATAAGGGAACCTATAAGGATTGTAATTCTTGTGAAAATATACAAGAAAAACCTCCCAATTGGGTAAATTATAGAAAAGTCTAGAATGTACATAAAATTTCATAACTTGCTCAAACAATTTCCAAATTGGACCAAATTTGAAACTTAAGCTTGCCTTATGATTCTGAAGCATATCAAAAGGTTATATTAAGGTTCTAAGCATTAAATTATGGTAATTAAGCATTTTCAATAATTTAAGCAAGGTTAGGGATCTAACAAATATGATGTCTCAATGGAGTTATTTAAATGCCACATGGAAGAAGGAGATCTAGTAGGTCCCCATACATTTAAGTTAATTGGGTATGTGGAGAACCTTTCTATACTAGGATTTCCCTTGGGCAATAGTTTATTTTAGATGAGATTCTACTTTCAATGCTAGAATTATACAACTAGTTTGTCATGAATACAACATGAATAATTTTGACAAGCCATTGTTAGAATTACTTGGCATGTTCATGACAACTGAAGCATAGATGAAAAAGGACAAACCCAAATATGTGATAATGATCAATAGAGGGCAGTCCAAGGGAAAAGGAAAATCAAAGAAGAGTTCTAAATCTAGATAGAAACCAAAGTCTTCTACACTATAAGCTAAAGGAGGAGTGAATAAGATAGAAAAGTGCCACCATTGTCACCATCATGGACACTGGAAAAGGAACTATCCTCTTTAAATAGAGGAACTTAGGAAGAAGAAAGAAATAGAGATCTCCACCAAGAAGTGAGCTAGAACTATACGGATCAAGGATTGTTGCCACTATAGTTGAGATCTATCATTCATATAATGGGCATCTAATAGTATTAGTTAATTGCTATTATGTACCTGCCATAAATGAAAAACATAATATATCTTGTATGGACAAGAATATTATGATTATATTTGATGTTTTTCTTTCAAAGATAAGATCTTTTATGGTGCTAGCTCTAATGTATCATATTTTTATTTGATTGCATAAGAGACAACTATATATATTGAATGATCTGATGACTGAAATGGTGCATACCTATGGCATTGTCATGTAAAGTCGATAAATGAGAAATGCATTTCTAGAATACATATGATGGTTATCTAGACTCATTTGGTTAGTGAACCAATAAAGACATGCAAATCTTATTTGTTGGGCAATATGACAAAACACCTTTCACTAGATATAGTGGGAGAGAGAGTACTCTATTAAGGATCAAGCATAATGATGTATATAGACCTTTTGGAATAGATGCTAAAGGTGGTTATTAGTACCTCATTATATTTTCTAATGTTCTTAATAATTATGGTATATTGTATTCAATAAATTACAAGTCTAAATCACTTGAACTATTCAATGATATTATAAACGAAGTACATAACCTATGTGGTATAAGTATTAAATCACTTCGATATGATCGATGTGGAAATACTTTAAACCAAGAGTTTGAGGACCTTTTGAGAGATCATGATAGTGTATCATGATGAACTCCACCTAAAACTCCATGATAGTGTATCAAAACGAAAGAATGACACCCTATTAGTCATGGTGTGATTATCAATAAATCTATCTAATCTTCAAATTTCCTTTTAAGCACATGCTTTACATTAAACAATGTACCATCTAAAATGGTTCAAAAGACACCATATTAGATATGGATTCATATGTGTCTTGATATGTCTTTTATAAGTATTAGGTGAAAATATATAGAGGGGGTGAATAGAGCTTTATGATAATTTTAACCAAATAAAATTGCTTTACTTAAAGTGCATCAAAAATATAGAGCAAAATGGACAACAACAAAAGGCACAGATTTAGAGTGGTTCTATCAAATGACCTCAGTCTACTACCTAGTTGTTTCCAATAAGGATTTCTAAATCATGTATTTTATTCATTTTATATATCGATACACAATAAACAAAATTTACCAGTGTCTTTTGTGGCACAAGACTAACCCTACTTTTTAGCTCAAGGAGAACTCCCACCTTCTTTGATGGGCCATGGAAGGTCACCCTCTTCACCTCAAGACTAACCCTACTTTTTAGCTCAAGGAAAAGCACCGATCCACCTCTTTTGTGATGGACTTATAAGAGAACTGTTCTTCACCTCATAATTAACGACCAGTGGAAGAGCACCAAGTTAAGAAGACACCTTCTTCTCGTAAGATCCTATACAACCTTCACTCCAAGAAGTAGCCCAAGAGTAATACAACAAAGAGGAAATAGAATGGAGAAAGAAAGTAATAAAGTAAGCTCACAACATATACAGTTAAACTCTTATGAACAAGTGATGATGATCCACTCCAAAATGGTTTATGGAAAGTAGTATTAGGTGGAGAGTATAATATAGCTGAGGGATTAGGCTTACAATGATAGAAACTTGAAGTAATGGACCTAAGATCTTTGAGAAAGATATCAAGTATGATGTAGTATGTATCAAAGTTTGTTGCAATGTTATGTGTAGAGTTGTGTACAAAGTTGATGTCTAAGTTTTTACTAAGACCACTCCTATTTATAGGAAATGGTTGCAAGTAGTTAGGGTACATGTGGGAAGTGTCTAGAGTGTTCTTAGTGGTCAATTAGTCATTTGGTATAAATTAATTGTATTGCAATGGCTAATTTGATCGTTAATCAAAAGAGATTCCAGAACCTTTCTCGTTATGAAATATTGTCGACCAGAAGACTCTTTGTCCATGATGTTGTCGACCGGATAAAGTCTTGAGGTCAAATTGCTCTAACGGCTATGTTTCAGTCCATCTACTCGGTCCAAAGACTCTATTTTGATTGAAATTGTCTTTGACCAAATTCTTGGTCGATAATATTGTTGACCGAGATTAACTCAGAACTCTAAATATGCAAGGCTATTTCTTACTTTTCTGAGTCTTCAACTTGGTGTGTCTCGGTTCACAAAATTGTCAATCGAGAAGGACTTTGTGCCAAGATTTGCGATGTATGTGAGGTCCTATTAATGACTCATATGAAACCTATCAACCCTAGAGACTTCATGTGAGTGTAGGATAGGGTTTTAGTAGTTTTTGAAGGATAAACTCTTGTCCTTATGTCATGTCTATCAAGTTCTATGAAAACACACTTGTACAATAAAATACTTAAATACATAGTACAACTTGATTTGCAAGTATCCAACTATATAATTTCAAGGTCTTTGTAGTTGGATCTTGACTTATTTCCTTTATCACCTGAAATACTTAAAGGACATGTTGGAATCATACTTTGGGAAATACTTGCATCATTGAAATATGAGTATGGCATATCAAAAAATTCAACAATCTTTCCCTTTTTGATAATGACAATATTTCCATAAGATAAATCAAAAGTATTAAATTTAGAACATTATACCTTTGAATTGCTCTATTGATAGCCAATTTATCTCATGGGTATTCTCCCCCTTTTTTCGAAGTCAAAAAGTGTCAATACTTGAGTTCTCTCCATCAAGGAGACACTCCCCCTCAATTAGATTCGTCATTTAGGAGAGGAAAAATTGAATACCTAGTGTACCATTTGAAAAAAGAAAAGATAAAAACAAGGATAACATTAATCGCAACAGGGTATAGTCAAAAATCCATATTTGATCGAGGAACATAAATAGATTGTGTATTTACCAATGAAAGGAATGTTAAGTCCTCCATGATAAAAATATCCTATAAAACACAAATGTCAAAAAGATACAATAGACCAATGGTAAGGAATGTTAAGTCCACCATGATATAGAGATACCATGAAAATCAAAAGTAAGAAACTAAAATAGATTTCTCAATCATTTTCAAGGGATGTTAAGCCCATAAATGATTATATAATCTATTAAGCACAAAAATGAGGTCAAAAAAAGTATGTCTAGACCAAATATAAGGGATGCTAACCCATATTGATATAGAGAAACAATTAAGCATACAATGAGGTTAACAAAGTATCTCTATACCAAATATATGGGATATTAAGACCATATTAGTATAGAGAAACCATTAAGTACCATAATAATAGATCTAAAAGAGTCTCTAAACCAAACGTCAAAGGTTTTTAAGCCTACATTGATTTAGATAATAAATCAAGAATAAAAAGATATACAAATTATATTTTAAAAAGACTTGCAGCTCCCCCGTAATTTGATACCAAGTAAATAGACCTCAAACATAAGAAAAAGGATTCACTAAAAATATAGCCATTTAAGGTCACAAACTTCATGATAAATCATTCATGTAAAATGTAGAAACCAAATAATCAAGTAAAACTTTGAATCTGAAGACAAATTTTCCAAAAATATTAAGTTAAACACCAATTAATTTTTTTTGCTTTGAATAATACTTTTTCATATAAAAAGATAGAAATTATATAGACAATATGACTCAACCTTAGTGGGATACTCCCTCTAAATATGATACCTAAATTAAATTAGATAAATATAATGGCACATATTAAGACCAAAAATAATTTGCAAATAATGGCTCATGATCTTTTTACTTCTTATTATTTTTAGAAATAAGCCAATGAGTACCATCATGATTATGAGAATGCAATCAATTTCTACTATTTGGAATTTTATCCAAAGATAAATTTAATTTTTTATTTTTACTTTTACTTTCTTAAATAAGAGTAGTAAAAATCAAGCATTGTCTAGTAAGGTCTTGTTTAAGTATAGCAGTTTTATCATCAAAATTTCATTCAAGTGTTATGATTGAAATATACAAAGAGAGGTAAGATAACTTTTCTTTTAATGCAAGGATTTAATTTTAAAAAGAAACATAAAATCATTTAATTTCCCTAAATCAAGTATACTAGACAATTTGTTCCTTTTTTGACTTTATTACAACACATTATATATGAATAGTTTGATAGAGTAGAAAGAGATATCTCGTAATTATCATTACCTTGTAACTTCATCTTTATCATGTGCACTTACATGTACTAATTTTTCTTGATTATCACTTACTCCCATGATGGTGCCTTTGCCACTACTTCTGATATGACTAATCCTCCATTTTTCAAGTGTATCGGAGGCTTTTTAATCTCCAATCATATGATTGGAGAATCCACCATCAACCACTCATCCTGCAAGGTTGAGTGGGTTTTGGTACTCAAGTAGAGTCCATGATGGTTGGAAAGGATATCATGAAAGGAATTGATATTATCAAGCTAGAAAGACTTTTACAAATATGAATTTTAACACATTTTCTTGTAAAGATTAAATATTCAAGTTAAATTTCTGATAGACTTGTTCTCGGTCGAGAAGATTTGTTGATCGTGAGACATTACAGTCAACATTTTTGTCAATCGATAACAAGTTCTGAAGAAACCAAGATTTTTATTTAGTAAGATATGCAAATGAAATTTTATTTAAATAGTGGAAGAATCACATATACCATCGAAAAAAGGTGGCTCTCTCTCTAGCGAGAGCGCTCTGGCTTCTCTCTAGCTCCGCCGATCGCTCTCCACCTTCGTTTCTCCCCCTAGGGGGAGGAGCTCCACCCCGCACATTCCCTCTTCCCCCCCGCTGCCCTCACGACAGCTGGGTTTTCCCCGGTGTGCCTGCGGATCTCAGTGATCCGTCGCTGCTCGAGCTAGGTGACGATCCTGAGGTGCTGCTGTTCGGTTCCGGTGCTGTCCCCGTCACATGTAGGCGCATGGGTCCAGTAGGCGGAGCTCGAGGCAGTTCGTTCTTCCTCGCCGCGCTTCCGGTGGGGTGGTCTGTGCCGTTTCCTAAAACCCACCCCAAAAAACCGAGTAGGAATTGACCCGCTTCTAGCGCGATAGTCTTCCTGTGACCTTGGCGGGGGCTGGGGTTTTCTAGGGCGCGGCCATGGCGGTTGGGGGCAGTCCTTTGGCTGCTTCTGGTGCTGAGGACACGATCATTCCACCCCTTGGTGAAGGGGGTAAGGCGCGCGAAGATGTCACTGTTGCCCGTGACTGGGCCAAGATGGTGGAGGGGCCAACCCCGTGGATCAGGGGCGCTGTGGTGGCTGACTGAAAGAAGCCTTTCTTCCGGGAAGGTGATGATAGGACCTGGATGCGGTTCACAGGCCCGATTATGGAGGAGATGGACGACTACCATTGGCACTCTGCCATTGTTCAAGTGGTTGGCAAGAAAGCTTCGATCTTCCAGATTAGAGGTTGGATGCTTAGGACCTGGAAGCCCAGAGGAGAGCTGGAGGTCTTTACCTTGGTAAATGGCCTTATCCTCGCCAGGTTTGCGAATGAAAGGGATATAGGTGTGGCTCTATCAACTGGGCCCTGGTTCTTCGATGACCAGCTGGTCTTGGTTCGTCGTTGGACGCCTGAGGCTGATATCAGGAGGGCGGCGCTGAAGACGACACCTATTTGGGTCTCCCTCCCCGACGTGGGCAAGCATTGGTCTGCTCGGGCCATTACAGTCATTGCTCATGCCATCGGAGAACCAAGAGCGATTGATCGCAGGCCGGACGGTAGTCTGTTGGGCTGCGCCAGGTTCAGTGTTGATATTGCTGCTGATAAAACGCCAGACGGAGGTGAATGGGAGGTAAAAGTCAGGTATGAGGCTTTACCTGATAGGTGCGACAAATGCAGTGTGTTTGGTCACAATGATGGTGAGTGCTCGGGGGTTAGAAGCGAGGTTGCGCTGGCTTCTCCTCCGATTGTGGCTGGGAAATTCCACCGGATGCGTAGAACGCTGACTAGGAACAAGTCATGTCCGCCGCTGAGGGTGAGGACAGTTACCCCACTACTACAGAAATAACGTTCAATGTCGCTTTTCTGGGCGTCGGTTATTTCGGACAACCGACGCCTATAATATTTGGTGTCGGTTATTTATACAAACCGACGTCTATATTCGAAGACCAGCCAGACACGGGTACCGCTTTGTATTCAGCGTCGGCTGAGTGTAACCAACCGACGCCTAAAGGCGCCCGCGAAATCCAATTTTCGAGCGAAAAAAATCTGGGTCACATACAACGTCGGTTGTTTAACAATTCACCGACGCCTATGTGAAATGAAATTTTGCGCGAAAAGTTCCACTTTCGGTGTCGGTTATCCTTGGATAACCGACGCTGATAATAGTTCCCGCCAATTAATTTGGGGTAAAGAATGTCTAATTGGATGTCGGTTATTACAATCAACCGACGCTGAAGATAGTAGGCGTCGGTTTTCCTAGATAACTGATGTTGTTGACCAACTTAATAGAGGCCCGATCACCCGACTCTTCCCCCTTTCTTCCTATTTCATCGATTCTCCTGTGCGCTCTCCCAAAATCACCGCCTGGTGCCTGGTGCCTGCTGCTTCTCGCTCACCGCCGACGATCCCTGTTGCTGCTCTGCTTCGCCGCCGCCACCCGCCGCCTTCCTCCTTGTGCCACCGCCGCCCGCTCCTTCCTCCCTGCTCACGCCCTACTGTGGCGTTGTCTTCTTGCTTGCCTCCGGTGCTCACAAGGTATTAGTCGTAGCACCTTCTTCCTTGTCTTCTACCTTGCCGCCCACTGCTCTGCTCTGCTTGCTTCTCTGACTTCAAAACCTAAGACTAGTTAGTGTTCTACTTCTTTCACTGAGAATTGAGAAGAATGGCCTACCACGGCCGTGCTGCCCAGCACGGACGTGGTAGGCCAACACAGCCACGGTCGTGTTTGATTTGATTTAAACCCTAATTTGATTTAAACTTGTCCATTCTAGCATCCTAATTTGATTTGATTAAACACTAACATTGATGAAACCCTAACATCAATTGTGATGAAAGCCTAACATGTACATATCTATTATTGTGTTTGTTGGCCTAGAAACCCATCCAAGATTGACTCATTAGGAGTAAATCTTGGATAGTCCCCAATTTGGGACTGTTCTTGAACACCTAATCTCACTTAGGATGTAAGTGTATAATGTGTATTGGGTTTTTGAGAAAATTTCGGTAGCATTTCCCTATTTGTTCTCTAAGTACATATGCACTTAGAGAACAACGGGGAAATGCTGCCAAAATTTTCTTGAAAACCCAATACACATTATACACTTACTAGTGAGATTAGGTGTTCAAGGATGGGATAGGTGGTACACATTTATTATATATAAGAATGACATCACATGTGTTTGTTGGCCTAGAAAGTGAACAATCATTGTTCTTTATATTACTTGTACATTGGTATAAATTAGAATGAACAATCACTAAATTATATACTATTTGTATGGAGTCCGGCTTCATTGTAGATATCTATTATTGTGTTTGTTGGCCTAGAAACCCGTCCAAGATTGACTCATTAGGAGTAAATCTTGGATAGTCCCCGGTTTGGGACTGTTCTTGAACACCTAATCTCACTTAGGATGTAAGTGTATAATGTGTATTGGGTTTTCGAGAAAATTTCAGTAGCATTTCCCCGTTTGTTCTCTAAGTACATATGTAATTAGAGAACAACGGGGAAATGCTGCCGAAATTTTCTTGAAAACCCAATACACATTATACACTTACTAGTGAGATTAGGTGTTCAAGGATGGGATAGGTGGTACACATTTATTATATATAAGAATGACATCACATGTGTTTGTTGGCCTAGAAAGTGAACAATCATTGTTCTTTATATTACTTGTACATTGGTATAAATTAGAATGAACAATCACTAAATTATATATTGTTTGTATGGAGTCCGACTTCATTTTAGATATCTATTATTCTGTTTGTTGGCCTAGAAACCCGTCCAAGATTGACTCATTAGGAGTAAATCTTGGATAGTCCCCGATTTGGGACTGTTCTTGAACACCTAATCTCACTTAGGATGTAAGTGTATAATGTGTATTGGGTTTTCGAGAAAGTTTCGACAGCATTTCCCCGTTTGTTCTCTAAGTACATATGTACTTAGAGAACAACGGGGAAATGCTGCCAAAATTTTCTTGAAAACCCAATACACATTATACACTTACTAGTGAGATTAGGTGTTCAAGGATGAGATAGGTGGTACACATTTATTATATATAAGAATGACATCACATGTGTTTGTTGGCCTAGAAAGTGAACAATCATTGTTCTTTATATTACTTGTACATTGCCGAAATGTTTGCCTTTTTCTAGTTAATACAAATGCTAAATGTTTGCCTTTTTAATGACATTTTCAGATGGCTGACCATGATGAGCATGATGTCCATGATGAGCATGAAGTCCATGATGAGCATGCTGTCCATGACGAGCATGGCGAGTATACCAATGTAAGTTCTAAAAACATATCCTATATTTCTATAAAATTCATTATCTTCTAGTTATGTCATATATCTTATATTTCTATATTGGGCTAATTCCGTGTGTTTATTTTTGTCAAATTTTAGGTTGATGATGCACATGTACCCACTGAAGCACTGGAGCAACTTGATGCGCAGCACCAAACACTTAACAAGAAAAGGGGCATCACTCTGTTGAAGAAGTTAATAGCGCTTAGTGGCAGTGGATCCAAATTGGTTGTGGAGTTTGATAATGGAGGAAATGCAATTGGAGTGAACCGCAATAATTTTGTAAACTATCTTGGGTGTACCACTCGGAGCCATTGTGGTGTTAAGTATGATAATTGGCATAAAGTTCCTCAGGGGAAAAAAGACTTGATATGGAAGGATTTATGCTTGAGTTATTATTATTTGCAATTCTATTTTGTAGATTACAAATTCTATTATTTGCAATTCTATTTTGGATACTAGTTAATAAAATTTCTATTTTATAGAATCTGTTTGCATTGGATGAGAAGTTGCATCGTAAAAGTGTGATGCAACGCGTTGGAAAGATGCTTAGGAATTATAGGACAAATCTGAACAGAGAATACATAAAAGAGGGTGATAAAAAAAAGAAGTCAGCCCTTGAACATTGGAACTTCTTGGACAAAGAAGATTGGGACAATTTTGTTGCTTCAAGAAAATCTGAAGAATTCAAGGTATTAGGTGTCACTCCCAATTTAATTAATATACATTGTATTCACCTATTCAAGATTAACATTTAGTGATACTAACCAAATCATTAATGTGCATACTAACTAGGCCCTCAGTGACGCACAAAAAGCAAGGCGTGCACTGAATGTGCATGACCACACTATGGGTCCAAAAGGTTATGCAAGCGTTCGCCAAAGACTACATGCGGAGTCTGCGACTACTCAGGAGTCTACTCCTACTCAGGAGTCTACTCCTACTCAGGAGTCTACCACACACATGCCTCGCCATGATATCTGGATAGCTGGGAGGCAAAACAAGAAGGGTGAAATAAACAAGCCCGTAACTGGTGAGGCGGCTGCAAAAATGGTAAAATACAACTCTTAGAGCAATCGTTTGAATATTGAATATTTGTGGTGTTAATTTACCAATTTCTGTTGATGGTGATTAGCGGTAGCTGCACGAGCAGAGGAAACAAGGCACGTTCATCCCTCAGGGCACAAGGGATGAATTGACAGTTGCTCTGGGTAACCCAGAGCATCCTGGACGTGTTAGGGGTGCAGGCGCTGGTGTGGGCATCAAAGCATTCTTTGGGCCATCCCAGCGCAAACCCAGAGTGGGACTTTCTCAAGAAAAGGTAACCTATTCTTTTTTTAGAATGTTACTGCAAAAGGAAATTCAATAATAAGAAGCTAATGTTTCTTTTAACTATGTATAGGAGAATAAGAGAGTCGAGGATATAGTTGCTAAGAAGGTCAACGATGTAGTTGCTGAGAAGGTCAAGGAAGAATTGTTGCGGTGGTAGGCATTTCAGGCTTCCAATCAGCCTATGGTGACCCACTCTTCTCCTGATGCACAGACTGCGAGTAATCCTGGAGACCCATCGCCTAACACGTCTGCTGTAAGTATTGTTTATGACATTGTAGCTAGTCTTTTCAAGATGATATGTTTTCAAGATGATATGTATATATGTATAACATTCTTTACGTAAATTTGTAGGCATTGAAGCCATGCCGCTTAAGAATACAAGACTATGTTGTTGCAGAGGCGCAGGCTTACCCGTCCCTTCCTGGGGAAAGGTTTCACGGGACTCCAATGCCACATGGCTACGTTTGTGTGGGCCCATTACGTGTGTTACCCGATTGGAGGGAAGCTACATTGCCATATCCCCACCTAGATATTGATACACTTGCTGAGGCAGAAGGCGGGGTCATATTGTGGCCCAAAGCAGATGTCGTCTACACTACTGAAATTGTAAGATAAATTTACATTGATTTAGACTGTTAATGTGTATATATGATGTCAACTGATCTGAAATTATATATACAGGTTAAAAAGAAGACACCAGGAGAACCTAGGCCTCCACCTCCACTTCCCGCATTACCAACTTGGGTTCCAACTGACCTAACATACCCGTTAGGTCCTGCTTGTAGGGGAATGGCATGTTGGCTACGGGCACATAATATACATTGCCCGATAATTGTTTCTTTAGATGCAGATTATGCAGGTCAATCATACGATAGCTCTTTATTTATACAAGATATTATTGAGCTGTTTATGTATGATTGGCTGAATACATCAATGATAGAGACATGAATAAGGTGAGATCTTATTTATACATCCATATACCTTGTGTAAGATCCGGTGATCTGGTTTCTTATATATTAATGCATATGTAATACATGTTTTGCTGCTACTTAGTCAAAGATCATTGCAAACAATTTGCATTTGATCATGTGGGATTTTTGATTCCATCATTGATTAGTATGGTAGCTAAAGACCCTGATAATGTTCAACAATACTATATAGATGCTTTTACAATTTTTGGTCAGCAAAAGAAGACGATAATAATAGCTCCATTCAATGTCAAGTAAGTTTACTTTATTTATAATTTGGACTTAAGAAAATTCCATTTTTATTGTGCATTTTGAGTTATTAATTGTTAACTTTTTACCTCTAGCGGTAAACATTGGGAGTTACTAGTTATTGTCCCCGGTACGTTCACTGTTTATTATCTAGATCCCGCGGGAAGTACATTAAACACTAAAATTGGACACGTAATGAGAATGCCATTATTCTGGTGAGAAATATTTCATTTTTGTATCTATTAACATCTGTTATTACATTACTATTTACTTATGTAATTTACTGTGTTATATTAACATGTAGGGGTTTAGATGCATTCAAAAAGGCTGGACGAACGGTCCCAAGGAAAAAGAACCAGCCAATAGATTGGCAGAACGTACAAGTAAGTTCCCGACTCCAATGTATATATTATTGATATGAATTGTGCTTAGTTGTATTATTTTGTATGTTTCAATTTATAGTGTGCTACACAAGACAATGGTTGGGCATGCACATACTATGTGATGCGATTTATGCAGATGATTATCAAACATGCCGCATTGGACATCGATACCATACATGAGGTATTATATATAGTGTCATTAGTTAGTATGAAATATATCAATCTTATTTTTATATTATTACTTATATATATACATCATTCTCTTAGCAGGTGTTTAAAACTGACCACACTATAGGTAAACGCTTAAAAAATATACATGCTCCATATACGATGGAAGCATTAAATGAAATAAGAGAAGAATGGGCAAAAGCCATACAAGTAGTGGCAACTGTAAGATATAATTGGGATGTTGATAGCGATAATGAATGATACTTTGTAAATGAATATTTCTGAATGTTAATACATGTATTTGAATGTTTCTATATGTGTGAATGTGAGAATTGAATTGATTTCTGAATGTATCTACTTGTGTGAAATTTTCCTTGGGACTTTTACAGGTTTGTGGCCTGTTTGAAGGCTGATATCAATGGATGTCGTAAACCTGCAGTTCAGAAAATTGAACTGTAGGTTCTCATCCTGCTGACCAGCCACAACAGGCCTGCAAACTAATATGAAAAAAAAAAATAGATATAGGTGTCGGTTATTTACAGAAAACCGTCAAAAAAGACCTACAGCGTCGGTTATTGGATAAACACCGACGCCTAATATTACAAACAACCCGACCGTGCAGGAAAGCACGGTCGTGGTGGAAAAGGCGTCGCTTATTCATATAAAACCGACGCCTATAGTAATAAACACGGTCGTGCAGGGAACACGACCGTGTCGTCTTGAAGTATGGTGTCAGTCTTTTAGTAGATAACCGACGCAGAATGTGTCCTAGATGACGCTGTTTTCTATGGCGCGAACCCTTTTGGCGTCGGTTATCTACTAAAAGACCGACACCTATATGTTAAATAGGTGTCGGTTAAAAAACCGACGCCGAAGTGTTCGACCTTTAGTGGCGCCCACATAGGCGTCGCTCAGAAACCGATGCCAAAGGGGGTTAAACAACCGACGCCAAAGGATGTTTCTGTAGTAGTGCCCCTTCTGAGAAAACGGCTACCCCTAACCTTGAGGTCTCAGAGGCAGTTGTGATTGAGGAAGGTGAGGTGGCTCGAACCACCAACGATGTCGAAATACCTATCGTTGGTAGTGTGGAGGCAGATGAGTTTACTGAAGTCACAAAGAATAAAAGCAGAAGCTCAAGAGTGGTTGAGGTGGTTGATTTTAATACACAAGAAGAGGATGGCCTGCCAGTGAACCAGTTCGACATCTTAAATGATGTGGATGAGGATTTGTCAGAAGAGCTCAACAGTGGAAGGAGAAGTAGAAGCCCGAAACAAACCAGAAGCTCAGCTGCTACAAGAGGTAAGGGGAAGGCCAAACTCGGGGGGGGGGGAGGCCACAAACATATTTCTTAAATGTCAATACTCGCATGGAATGTGTGAGGGGCATCTCTGCCTAGGACACAAAGGAGATTCAGAAATATTATTAATGAGATGAAAGCTGAGTTCATTTTTGTTTTTGAGACAAGGATCAAAAGATGTAATAGGGAGAGGACTTTGACTATGTTTCCCCCTGGATGGGGATACATGTCTAACCATGATCAGGTGG
This sequence comes from Alisma plantago-aquatica, assembly GCA_963693085.1. Taxonomy (NCBI): domain Eukaryota; kingdom Viridiplantae; phylum Streptophyta; class Magnoliopsida; order Alismatales; family Alismataceae; genus Alisma; species Alisma plantago-aquatica. Next base: position 1,618,195,098 of record OY856409.1, on the reverse strand, counting down.
AAGGAGGTAGAATCGTTGTGGGATGGAAGAATGATATCTGGCAGGTTGAACCTATCAAGATATCTGATCAAATGGTCACAGTTAGCTACTTTAACCAAGGGGGTTTCTCCGCTATAATTTCTGGCATTTACGGTGAAACTCTCGAACGAGATAGAGACATCCTATGGGAGAGTATGGTGCAAACTTTCCAGCCTGAGATCCCTTGGTTAGTTCTTGGGGACTTCAATAATACGAGAAGAACTAGGGAGAAGTTTGGGGGCAGGAAGGTCCCAGATAGAATCTTGGAGAGCTTCAATTTAGCCATTGAACAAGTAGGCCTTATTGAGTTGAACAATATAGGCGACAGAGTGACGTGGAACAACAACCAAAAATGCAAGAGAAGGATTGCGAGTATGATTGACAGATGCATGGTGAATGAAGCCTGGTTGGACCTGTTTCCGCATGCTGTTACTGAAATGGGGAATCATTATTTTAGTGATCACTCATGGATGCATGTCAATCTTAGTAAACAACCTCATACGATTAAACCTTTCAGATTCCTTAACTTTTGGTGTGAATGGGAGGGTTTCAATGAAGTGGTGAGAATAGCATGGGAGGATCCTGTGACGGGAAACCCTTTGTTTGTGGTGTTGAAGAAACTTCAAAGAACAAAAGGAGTTCGAAAGGGATGGGCAAAAGAAAAAGTTAATATTGCTAACCTCCTGATAAATGCCAAGATAGATTTCTATGATGCCTCCTCTGAACTGAGACATAAACCGCTTGATGAGCAAGCCATTCAGAATGAAGAAGTAACTAGCAAAAGATTAAAGCAGCTTGACAAGGCACAAAAGATGTATCTTTGGTAGAGGAGCCGGATGAGGTGAATTGAGGACGGTGATAGAAACACAAAAGTTTACCATACGGCAGTAAATAAGAAAGAAATGAAAGACATGATACATGAGCTTATTGATGAAGATGGTCAAAGTTGTGAAGGCAGGGAACAGGTGGCTGAAAGGGCTGTTACCTTCTTTACTAACTTGTACAACAGTGATCATGATACTGATGGTGCGGACAGCATAGAGGTTGGCCACAGATTGAATAACACCATGAATGAGTCTTTATGTAGAGAGGCGACTGACGAAGAAATCAAAACAGCAGTGTTCTCTATACACCCATCCAAAGCCCCTAGACCGGATGGGTTTAACAGCATGTTCTTCCAAAAGATGTGGCAGGTCATTAAAGATGATGTTTGTGCTGCTGTTAAATGGTTTATCAACGGAGGTAATATGGTGAGGGCGGTCAACCATAGTTTCATTAAACTCATTCCTAAGACTAAGCATGCTAGAGGCATTAATGATTACATACCTATTGCTTGTTTCTCTGTCCTGTACAAAATAATTTCTAAACTGCTGGCTGCTCGACTTAAGCTTATCCTACCTAACATCATATCAGAGGAGCAAGGAGCCTTTAGGGCGTAATATAGGGGATTGTTCCTTGCTGGCTGATGAGTTCCTCCAAGAATTCAATGTCTCCAGTTCCAGTGCCAAAGCCTGTCTTAAGGTGGATTTAAGCAAAGCGTACGATCATGTACAGTGGAATAATCTGTGGATAATTATGAGGAAGATGGGGTTTGATTCGAAATGGATTGAACTGATGATGCAGTGTGTACATATGACATCCTTCTCCATTCTTGTTAATGGTACTCTTGAGGGTCGGTTCAGGGCCTCTAATGGCCTTCGGCAGGGGGATCCTCTGTCCCCGTTACTCTTCACCATTGTGATGGAAGGTCTCACGTGCCTCATTAACGAAGCTGAAGATGAGGGTAAAATCCGACCTTATAAGATCCAGGGCACCAAAGTGAAGTCACACATCATTTTTGATGATGATGTGCTCCTTTTTTCTGTCGGCAATGCGAGAAGACTTAGAGAGTTCAAGCTGGTCCTAACCCGCTTTGGTAAGATCACAGGGTTATACGTGAGCATGATTAAATCAAAAAATTTTCTGTCTAGTTCCTGTGATCATAGAAGGGGTCGTCTTAAAATCATTGCTGGTATGGGAAGAGGTAGGTTCCCTACGAGGTACCTTGGCGTACCTATTGCTGGTGGTAGAGGCTTTGCTAAAGATTACACAAATTGCCTTGATAGAATCAGAAGTAAAATAGATGGCTGGGTGGGCCTGAAGTTATCCATGCCTGGTCGGATCGTTCTTGTCAGATCGGTGATACAAAGTATGGTGTGCTTCTGGTCCAGGATGTGTGAGCTTCCGCTTGGTACACTGCAGGGTATCAAAGCCTTAACTGCGAACTTTATTTGGCAGGGTAAAGCTCATGGTGTGGCTTGGGATACGATTGCTAAGCCTTTTGCTGAAGGGGGGCTGCATCTGAAGGATCCCGTACAGATTATGAATGAGAATCGTGATAAAAGACTTAACAATTTTTTGTCTGGACAGCCATCTCTTTTGAGGAACTGGATGCAGATGCGTTATGGCGTGTTGCCGGTACAGATGGAGGGTAAAAAGAGTTCTAAATGTTGGAGGGCCCTCTGCAGATCGTTTGATGATAACCGCTCTTTGTACTCTGTTGACCAGTTTGGTATCTGGCACCGCAACAACCAGACACCACTGGTCAACAGGAGTATAAATGTTTTGGAACCTTGGGCTGATCTGTTCTGGGGGGGTGTGCACTGTCCCAAATGGTGCACTCTTGCTTACATAGCTATTACAAATAAGCTTCCTACTAAAGATAGAATGGCTGGGTGGGGTATCCATGTTAACCCGATGTGTGTCCTCTATGGGAGGGTGAATGAATCCATGTCTCACCTCTTTTTTGACTGCAAGTTCTCTAAAACTATATGGAGCATCATATGCTTGAGGAATGATTGGCAGAGTGGTGCCCCCTCTTCGCTAGGGGATTGTGTTGACTGGCTCAATAGCAGTTTTATTGGCTGCAAACATATTAAACAGTTTGTTGGCCTGTGTCTTACGGGTGCTAGCTTTTATGTGTGGAAGGAAAGAAATGCCAGGTTGCATGGTAAAGTGTCGAAGACTGAGAACCAATTACTGTTGGAGCTGGATCAGTTTATTGGTGCTCTACTTACCAAGAAAAAGGAAATTTTTTGTAGTTTAAATGCTTATACGAGAACCTATAGGGGCTTTTGTATGTAACCCAATAGTGTGTTTTGCGGCTGGGTTTAGCCCGTAACTGCTGCTCTGTACAGTATAGCTCTGCTATACCCGCTTTTGGCAATATATTTACCTATTTCCAAAAAAAAAATTATTTAAATAACTAAAAGTTATGCAAATGATTTATAAGAAAATATACAAATTCAATTTCAAATTAAGTTGACATAAGACATAAATATATTAATCAAATTAAGCATAGGTCGAATCTTAAAAAAATCCCTTTTTAGTATGTGTTGGGGATTTTGGAACCCAAACCATGTCAACGGCTCCTATTTCTGATATTCACATGAAAAAGAATATGTCCAAGACGTTGACAATAATGACATGAGATAAAGGATATTTCATTTCTCTTTTCAACAATATGATAATCTACAACTTTAGTCTTAGGTGCATATGTAGTTCTAGTATTCAAATCATATGTCTTTTGGTTTTAGGCATACGTGAGGATTTGTTCTTTGGTACATATCCTAACCTCTCCTTCCTACTTATTTAGAAGAATTGTCTAAAATGTTATGAATACTTTTATTTCCTCACATTAATTAAGAAATATATTTTTGTAATTCAACAATTTATATTAAAATCTAGTTGAGAAAGATTCAAAAGTAAAAATCTATTTCTTTTACTAAAATATTATAATATGAATTTGTTCATAAGATAGGTTGAATTTGATAATCATTTAATTTAGCGAGCATATTATCCTTTTCTTAAGAAAGAAGATTATTGTGATTTTCAAGAACAAGTTGTTCCTTATATCTCTAATATATTATTTTAAGGCATTATTTGAATATTTTAGAGTATCATTTTCACAACTAAGATTATATAGATTAATTGAAGTTCATCAATAATTTTAGCAAGTTTCTTCTTTTGTCTTTTGCAATCAATATACTTTTCATGAAGTCGTTCAAGACTTTCAACTAATTCTTCTTTTGATGTATGAAAAATACTTACCTCATTAGTTTCTTCTTCATCCATTATAGCCATGAGACATTCTACCTCTTCCTCTTCATTGCTCTCCAGATCTTCACTTGATTGGTCTCATATGAAAAATTAGGCTATGTAATTCTTCTTGAATGAGGAATTCTTTCCTTTTGTGAGCTTTGGTAATTAAAAAACCAAGTGGCCTTTCTTTCCATATTCAAATCACCTAGAAGAAGAATAAGGTACACGATGAGTTTTGTTAGATTGAGATCTCTTATATTTCTTACTATCTATAATCAAGATGCTTTCATCATCTTCATCACTTGTGTTACTACTTTCTTGTATGATGTTTCTCGACGACACTTTGGTGGTGGCTTTGAAAGCAAGATCCTTCTCTCTTTTTGTTGTTCAACTTCCACTTTTTATTCCTCCTCAAGGGTGACTTCATGCGTCTCCAGATTTCTGATGAGTTGTTCCATCTTTAGTGTTGTAAGATCGTTGGCTTCTTTGATAGAGGTGACTTTTTACTTATATCTGGGAGACAGTGATCTAAGTATCTTGGATACTTGATCTTCCTAACTTATGTTATTCCTCAACGCATTTAGGCTATTAACAATGTTAGAAAATCTATCATACATTTCTGCAATGCTCTCGTTAGGTTGTGCATGAAATAATTAAAATTTATGTTTTAACATATTAATTTTAGTATTTTTAACATGAATAGTTTCATCATGTGTTACAACTAATTTTTTCCAAATTTCATAAGATGTTTCACATGAGGATATGCGATTGAATTCACTAACAGATAATGAAGAATAAAGAATTCTTACTGCCTCTGCATTGAGTGTGGCTTGATTTAGAGTATCAGGATTCAACATTTCAAAGTTCATTGTTGGAAGTGGATATGGACGAGCTATCATCTTCCATAGTTTAAAGTTGATTCCTTGAAAGTAGAACTGATCCTTCTTTTCCAATAAGTTTAGTTTGTTCCAAGGAACATTGGTGGCCTACTCTCATAAGCTCCTTCCATGTTGAGGTGGCTAGCCACATTCTCCCCCATGCTTTAAGACCTATTAAGACTCCTAGAAGACCTGCTTTGTTACCAAATGAAAAGATCAAGAGGGGGTCAGTAGAGCTTTAATGATAATTTTAACCAAATAAAATTTCTTTACTTAAAGTGCAACAGAAATATAAAGCAAACGAGGTAACCAGAACAAACACATATTTAAAGTGGTTCTATTAAATGATGTCAGTACACTATCTAGTTGTTTCCAACTAAGATTTCTAAATAATGTATTTTATTCCTTTCATATACCAATACAAAATACACAAAATATACCAATACAAAATACCCTCCTTTTCAGCTCAATGAGAACTCCCAGCTTCTTTGACAGACCATTGAAGGACACCCTCTTCACCTCTTCTTTGACAGACTTGGAAGAGCACTATTCTCCACATCTTCTTTAACGGTTAGTAGAAGAGGACCAAGTTGAGAAGACTGCTTCTTGTAGGTTCCTAGACAGACTTCACTCCAAGAAGTAGTAAGAGTAATATAACAAAGAGGAAATAGAATGGAGAAAGAATGTAACAAAGTAAGCTCATAAGATATACAATTCAACTGTTATGGACAAGTGATGATGATCCACTCCAAAATGGTTTATGAAAAGTAGTATTAGGTAGAGAGAATAATATAGCTGAGCTAAGGGCTTAGGCTTAGAATGATATCAACTTGAAGCATTGTACCTAAGCTCTTTGAGAAAGATGGCAAGTATGCTCTAGTATGTATCAAACGATGTTGCAATGTAATGTGTAAAGTTGTGTACAAAGTTGATGTCCAGGTGTCCTGCGACCACACCTATTTATAGGAAATGTTTGCAAGTGGTTAGGGAACTTATGGGGAGTTTCTAGAGTATTCTTAGTGGTCAATTAGTCATTTGGTCAAAATTAATTGGGTTGCAACAGAGAATTTGATCACTAATCAAAAGAGATTCCAAAAACCTTTCTTGGTCCATAATATTGTCGATCGGGAGAGTCTTGATCCACAATATTTTTTATTGGATAAAGTCCTAGGGTCATATTGCTCTAATGACTATCTGTCAGTCCATCCACTCAGTCCAATAGCTCTATTTCAGTCGAACTTTTCTTTGACCAAATTCTTGTTCAACAATATTTTCAACCAAGATTGACTCAGAACTCTAGATATGCAAGGCCATTTTTCAGTTTCCTGAGTCTTCAACCGAGTGTGTCACGGTCCACAAGGACTTTGTGGCAAGATTTTCAATGTATGTGAGGTCCTATTAATGACTGATATGAAACCTATCAACCCTAAAGTCTTCATGTGAGCGTAGGATAGGGTTTTGGTAGGTTTTGGAGGATCTTCACTTTTCCTTACATCATGTCCATCAAGTTGTCTGAAAACAAACCTATACAAACAAATACATAAATGCATAGTACAAATTGATTCACAATTATCCATATATATAATTGCAAGGTATTTATAGTTGAATCTTGACTTAACTCCTTGATCACCTGAAATACTTAAAGAACATGTTAGAATCATAATTTGGTAAATATTTGAATCATCAAAATATGAGTATGGTATATAAAAAAGCCAACATTGGGATTGGGACCTTATATAAGAAAATAGTTTCTTGAAAAACTTTATCGACAAATCCCATAAATGTCATTTTGTTGAATACTACTTTTATTCCAATCCAACAACAAAGTAGTTGTTCCAGGATGGCTAAATTCCTAAAGGGAAATTAGTTCCAAAGGAATCATTTGCAGATAAGTAGAGCTTGAAAATTTCGAGACCAATAATAAAATATTGAACCAAATAGGGTACAAGGGGAACAAGGAGGATCATAAGTTGTTGTCAAATCTCCAGTGCCTATGTAACACAAAACCTCATAGATCTTCTAGAGCATGCCTTGAGTTTGAAACATTATGATATCCTATAACTCAAGAAGGCAGTGAGTTGGTCGTAAATGATGAGCCAACAATGCACCTAGAAGCTATTGAGGGACCAGAGTCTGAGAATTGACTTAAGGCCATGTAATCCAAGATGGAGTCCATGTCCAACAAGGTATGACCCTTGTGGGTCCACCTGAAAGGGTAAGACCTATATGGTGCATTTGGGTGTTTGAGAAAATACTGACATGGATAGTAGTGTAAAAACCTATAAGGTCTTATTGGTTGTAAAGGTTTTCAACAAGTTCAAGATGTTGAAAATGAAGAAATCTTTTCACCAGTTGTCATGGTTAAATCCATTAGGATCATGCTTGCCGTTGTAGCTTAATATGACTAGGAGATTTTGATAAGAGGATGATAAAACCACATTCCATAACATGAATATTATATAGGATCTGTATATGACAAAACCTCAAGGTTTTACAAATCCTACATTGCAAATAAAGTCTAAAAGCTACAAAGGTCAATCTATGGATCGAAGCAAGCATTTTAGAACTGGAATTCTCTAATTGAAGAGTTTCACTTTAGTCAGAATGAAGATGAAATCTATTATTACAAGAATTTAGTGGGAGCATACTTATATTCCACATAATTATGGGGAATTACATCCTTATCCTATAAATGTTATAACCTACCAAGGAAGTACCTTCTCTCCAAAGAGATTAGGAAAATCATCCTATGTGATAGGTATTGAGATCTAAGAGATAGATCTGAAAAGATTCTTGACCTAAGTAAGAGCACATTCATTGGCAAGATGTTGAAGGGATTCAACATGTAGGACTCAATGAGAGAAAATTTGTCCATGTTCCATGGGATTACTCTCTCACGAGCCATGTATCCCAGTTCTTGTGAAGAATGGGGACAGATGAATAAGACGGCATATGAATTCAAATTTGGATCTGCCATGAATGCAATAATATGTACTCATCCCTTTGTCTTGTATGTATAGGACATTACGATTGGATATTAGTTAGATCCTAGTGAGAGTCACTGGACTACCATAAAGTGCATCCTTATGTACTTGACAAACACTAATAGGATTGGTTCCTTGATTATGGTAATAAGAAAGAGTTGGGTATAAAGTGTTACACCGGTGCAAGCTTCCAAAATGACAAATAAAATGATCACAAATTAAAATTGTGTCTGACCTTAAAACATGAATTGTAATCTAGAATAGGATCTGAGCAAGAGATAGTTATTTAGTTCTACAATGTAAGCTAAGTATCTTGGTGTTATGAAAACAGTAAAGGATATTGTATGGATCTAAAGGTTCATATAGATGAACTTGTGGGAGGTTCCAACCATTGATGACACAGTATAAATATTTTAACAACAATGGAGATATGGGATAGGCAAGGAATCTCAGATAACATACTACAACACTTCCATCTCATTCGAGAAATCATACAATGAGTAGATGTAAAAACTTGGAAGATACTAACTTGAAGTAAACATTGCTAACCCGCTATAAAAGTGCTTGCACAATAGAAACATGGTGGACACACTAAAGATCACTTGGAATAAGATTCATAAGGGAATGTCTCTAAGTGCAAGTGGGATTTTGATGGTATGTATGCCCAGAGTGTCAATCATAAGATGATTGCCATGGGGAAAGAGATCCATCATTTGATAATGATAAAGGTAATTTTGTCTATTATGTTTGTTTCAATCATGAGATGATGAAACAAACATTACATATGTCTATAGCATGTTGTTACTCAATGACATATTTCTTCAAGTTGAGGACCTGAACAATGAGAACATATGTACGATAAGGGTACATGCATTCTTGTTATGTTCCTAGTTGGATATTACTATGGAAGCAAAATAGATGACAATAATACAAATGACTAGAGTATGTGTTAGTTGATGACAAAATCTCAATAGTCATTATATGTGATACCTAACCAAGAACATATGTACATGTTAGTGAACAATGTATCAGACAAACCCATCTTGAAAGTTATGCATGGAGGCCATGGAATGGTAGTCAGAATTAGCTCACATTGTGATAGTGGTGATTGTGGTTCTTAGACCTGAAGTCACTATACTCATCAGATGTCATTCAATGTATTTTGACATAATCCAACATGACCTTGAATAAGGGCTTCCATAAAGGTGATGCTCGAGTGCATTGCGACACATGGGGATTAAGTGTGAGTAATGTAGATGGGATTTATCCCTCCTACAGGAGATTGATATCCTGGCTAGTTGATAAGCGAGACTGAGAAATGTATGTCCATTCTCGTGTGACTCAATATGTGATATGTGAGCTCACTAAAATCACTATAACACTTATCACAAATTGTAGTTTGAAGTTGTTCTCCAATTGTCCAAGATACTTGGAAAACAATAATGTGTTTCTAGATATCGCTCATTGCTTGTGATGTCATAAATTGGTTATGGACATTCACTGCCAATGTAAATTGGAACCTATAGGGTCACACACAGGATACACTTGGAATAGGAGTTTATTCATGAATTTTGTTTAACTTGATTACTAAAGTTTTTAGGTATTCAATTTAAAAAATGGTTGAGAATTGGCTGACTGGAGTGTGAACTGACCAGTTCAAGTTTTGAACTGATTGGTTCAAGTGCAAGTCAATTGGAAACAACATTGGTTGAACTGTGGCTGAACTAGGGAATGAAATAATTGGTTCAATCAATGAACCGATCAGTTCAAGGTTTAAATTCACTGGTTCACTTTGTAAACCACCCAGTTCAATGATTGATATGATTCGATCAAGGATTTATGTTGATAGCATGTGCATTAATCATGAATTGAAAGTTTTTATGAATAGGAAACATTGTGAAATGAACCATTTTAAGTGTTGAACTAATCGGCTTACATGTGAACTGACCAGTTCAACAGAGAACCGACCAGTTAAACACTCACAACTTCCAAAAAAATCATGAAATTTTGTCTCTTCAACTCCCAAATGAACTGGAAACCCTAACCCCAACCATCCTATATAAAGGGGGGACACTCTAGGCTTTTAGAGACCCAACAAACAACTATGAAATAATTTTCCTCTCTTGTTGTGGTAACTAGAGATCCCGAGCATGTACTACCTGTAAAAGGGAGGGGCAACAAGGGATAGACAACACAGGAGAACAGATGAATCCTAGTAGATTGATGTATGAACAGACAACTCCTTCCTGTTGTCTATGGTAGCATAATGTGGAGTTCTCGGTGGTCCGCATGGACTACTCTAGAGGTGAGGAGGCCTTTGCCATCCACTAGGAGGACATAGTCAACTGGTATTTTTGGTGATCAACCAGGATGTTGGCATCGACAGTCCTCCAAGTGCAAATTGAGAAAGAAGCACACTGCAACAAGAGTAGCACTGGACTTATTCTAGGATGATGTATAATTGTTGTTGTACTCTTTCCTAGATACATTGTTGCTGACGCGTTCTTCTGGTTAGGGAATCAAACATTAATTTTTTGTTTTTGTTGCCTGGTCTGTTTCCTCTATTTCCCTACACCATGTACATCTTTTATTTTCTTGACCCTTGGCCACTAGGTCTAGGTTGGGGGATCTCTTGGGCCTTCTTTGGGCTCCTCCATGGGTGGAGGTACCCTTGAACATACTCCTCTCCCGTTCATCCAAGGCATGGTCCAAGTACTGAAAAACATGCAAAGAATGTCCATAAGTGCATTTGATAGAAAACCATTCATTATGGAAAATAGCTTGCAATTTAACTCATTTAAGATGTGATTGAATCTCAAGAAGACACAAGAACAAGACCTAAAATAGGGATTCATCAAAACCACAGTCATTTTAACTTGGAGTTTGTTGTGGACTCCTATGGAAGTATTATGACTTCAACCGATCATCATTTTCTACTAAAAAATCTCTATTATATTATTTAATCATCTTGATGATATACTTCATGACTTGTTTAACTTTCTTTTTTGTCATGCATGGATCATTTTTGTGATATTTAGTTTTTTTATGCTAAAAGAGCGTCAAAGTTGTTGTATAAAATGACAATTTTGGCATTTGTATCAATAGATAGTAGACTCTAATGCATGTTGTGGAAAGAAGGGGACATAGATCACCTTAGGGACATTGGATATGAGTTGTTTAGTTTGCCTTTCTATTTCTCCCAATTCTTTCTTCATGGGTATGTCTATTACCATATCATAATAATCCATTATGTCATCAATCTCATTAGCTAAAAGTAGATGACAAGCTTCCATGATGTTAACAGACATGTAGCCTCTGAGTGAGGATCTCATGGAGGTTTGTCTTTCGGACTTGGACATTATCCCCTTCAAAAAATGTAACTATCTAATCCTCCTCGAGCTTCACTTTATCCATGATGAAGGTTAAATATTCCATAGGTAGCCCATAGCATGTGTCTCGGTCAATATTTTTGAATGTATGGATGACTAGGTCTGTGGGAGATAGTTCATCTACTGATACCTCCTCTAGGTGAACCTCATACTTGTATTCTACTTCTGACTATGCTTCACATCGAGGGCTGGTAGGAATGTTAGCCTAATTCTAAATTGGCGGGGCAAGAGAGTTTTGTTCAAGTGTTGGCCATGTAAAGATGCTATAGTTCTCTTTTGATTTGGGTTTATATGATACTCTTAGTGATTCTTTAGTTCTTTTCTCCAAGGATTCTTATCTGGAAGGGGAATAAGGGAATACATCCTCCTTGGGTTATCTAGTTGTATCATCTCCCTTATTATTTTTATTGGTGTATAAGTATTTATATATTGGGACATCCTTGGTGGCTACTCCCAACCCAAGAAAATGATTTAGCCACTCATATTGGTGAGTGACAATATGTATTTATAGGTGAACGTATCCATGAAAAATGAATGGGTGAAGGGGGGTGAATAGATTAGGGAAGACAGGAGAAGATACAACAAAAAAATAACCACTATCTTATTGATGTCGGTGATGACCTCCTTCTCCAATATATGTCATGGTGACTCCTATATTCCTCCTTCTCTAGGAAAATGTCTTCATAATCAATAGAGGTGAGGTGAGGTGGGGATATGAGGAACCTTGTACTCTCATCCTTGGTTAAATGCAAGTCGATGGTTGACCTTGGAATCTCTTCCTTAGGCTTCCATAAATTGTTGGAGAGTATATGTAGAAGCAACACTATGTCGTCCCAATGAAGTCCTCTTTCATGAACCAATGAGGGGTCTATTTGTAGGGAATATTTTGGTGATCAAGGTAGTCATGATCGACTTTACTTGTGCCCCAAGCTAATGTATCACGTGTGTTGCATAGACTCAACTATAGTGGAAACGGCTTGCATAAAATCCATTAGAAGGTAGGAGTCTATCGAACCATCAGTAGATGAGGTTGTGAGACAATCCTTTGGTTGGTGAGGTATATTCATGTTGTAAGTTGGTGTATACCTACTTATCCTTTGGTATATGGAAGCCTAGATGATCCATCACTACACACCACCGGTAAGGAGTCCTTTAATAGGGAGTCAACTAGGTCTTCGATTGATGCCTCTCTTTCAAACCATAGGAAGATGACCTTTACTAGACGAAAGTAGTGGAGCCTTCAATCTGTGGCACTTATAAGGACCATCAGTAGGCAATGCCACTGAGTTCATCATATGATGGCCTTCAGTTGGTCATAGGTTTAGGGTTGCCTTTGGAGTTTTGATATATACAAGAACTAATGAACATGTGCGACCTTTGGTTGCTTACTACTGAAGGTAGGTATGCTGGGGTTAATTCCATCAGTTTTATGGGATTTGGAAGCCGAAAACTGATGGTTTTTCTTCTTGAGTCGAAGTATATGGTTTTTTGTATATAAGAGTGTAATTACATCTTACTTACAATAAAAAAAGAAATCATGCAGGTAACTAAAAGAAAGTCTATGTAGACCAATGATATTGAGTAAAATTAAGGACAAAATTCGGAAGGAAGCATCCACAAAATTGGATATTATAAACTAACTTTCCCATGATGTTCTTCTTATCTCTCTCTATTTATACTATGTGCATAATTAGAGACTAGATCTTTTACTAGGACACGAGGATTAGCCCCGCTACCAATATTCTATTTCTATATTGTTAATTTTTATTTATTTGAGCATTTGGATTGTTAATCAATTGTTCAATTGTTTATTTATTTCCTAAACATCAATTTGGAATCATGTTTAATTCTAGACATGGAAACCATTAAATCTAGGATTAGAACACCATAGAATATCATTGAACCCTAGATGAAACATCAAAACAACATTCATTGGGATAAAAAATTAAGGATTGGTAGGTAATGAGACCTCGAGCTTATGAGGAGATTAATCTATGTGGATTTCATAATCTAAGATAATATGGAATCTATTGACCCCAGTATAATATTCATATCCATAAATGGTGTGATTTTTAGAACGTTTACATAGGTAGTGATGATAAACCTGTCATACTGGTAGTTTTATCATAGTGTAAAATTAATTTATTTTACAGTTTACTTATTTTTTCTTAGTTAATTTAGTTAATTAAATAATCTTCAAACAATCATACTTGTTAATTACTTATTCTCAATTAGGTTCATAATCCATTTTCCTCTTAGTAAGATTTTTTTTGTGTTTGATCTTGAGGCTATATTGCGATAAGACGAATCTCCATGTGGGTGGTGAATATTGGATGTTAGTTTAGGTACAAACTTAGGGACTTATACCTTTGGTGAATTTTTTTGTGCTACAATCAACCACATCAAATTTTAGCACTATTACCAGGGACAAAACGTTTTGAATTTTTTATCTATTAAGATAAAGTTAGAATTGTTTTCTTTCTTAGTTTGTTTTTGTAATTTTTATTTTGTCATATAAGTTCTTAGTTTGTTTTTGTAAATTTTTTACTTTATGACTCCTTCATTTGTTTTTGCTACATCTATTTTATTTTATGATTTTAGTTTAGTTCTATAATTTCTTTTAGATTAGAATTTTTTACTATTTTATATTTTTGAATTTATTCTACTTCATGGTAAAGAAAGCACTATCTTCATTCATTGGACTATATCTTTCGCCTATTGAGGTTGATAGGTGAATTTTGTATTTTTTAGGCATTCAACTCATATGAAGTGGTCGACACCACATCTTGAGTAATGTCAAGTGTGAGGTTATTATAACTATATGTTAGTAAAGTGCCTCGTCGCTCCTCCACAATTCAAAGCAACATTGAGTAAAATCATCACCAAGGGAAATTTCATATATTATTAGGGCGGATACATTGCCAATTTCAGTCCACTATATTATCAAGCTTTCTATAAGGAACTATACCTCATAGATGATTATCTACAAGAGGTAAACTCCAATGAACAATGGTTTTGGGGTTTGCGGTGAAGAGCTTTACTATGCATATCAATATTCACTTGATAGATGTGAGTGGATGGATACCTTCAAAAAAGGCTAGCTAACCAACAATCAATTCTAGATTACCAACAAGAAATTCTAGCTGATGCGAAAGCACAAAATAAAAGTTTGGAGGCACAATTGGACCATATCATAGCACAAATCTCCCAAACAATCATGTCATTTGAAGGTCAATCAGAGAGATCCCCAAGAAATATGGTGCATCCCCATGCATGATAGATGAGGATGATGATGTTTGTGACATTCTTGTGATGATGACACATGAATGAGGACTCATATCTGGATGTTCATATAGTGACAGACCCTAATACTTCAATTGCTTTTGATGTTGATTTGGTGGTAGACCAGGAGGATCATTTGCACAAATTTTGTTGTCAGCCTCATTTATAGATGAGACAATTTATACTTTGCCATCACATCATATTCTACATGTGAATCTAAATGATAAGGAGATTTAAAATTCAGATCCTCCACCTAATTTAGCATAGTTTACAGTAGTAGTTGTAAATTTTTTACATACAACCTTAGCCATATAAGAAGATAGTCTGCCTTCAGTCTTTAAAGACAAGCCTATCCTCAGGCCACCATATGGGCACAACTTCTATATTGTGCCACTTCTTCCTAATCCACACACTACTTTTTCACTTCCTCTACTAATGGATGAGTATTGGTGGATCATGTTGGATGGATTGCATGGTGAAAGAAAAAATTACTTCAAACATCGATAGAGTACGTTTGAGCTACCACAACCACCTGATCACATATTGTTTCACGCAACTCACACGTTCAAGGTGAGAGCCCATGTCCATATTCCCTTAAGTTGGACCTCCTTTGAGTAGTCAAGACCTCCTAGATGAGCATAGAAGATTTCTTCCCTTCCCTCTTTGGTTTAGTTTTTTCTCGGTGATGAGCAAATTTTGAATCTTGAGGTAGAAGTTGGGTGGTACATACTCCTTTCCACCCAAACCTATCTCTTTTATTGTCTTGTTTTATTTCAACATATCTTACATTCTTACGTACATCCTTTCTTTTGATTTACTTACATTGCATGTAGATTAAAACTATTTTCATTTTTGTACATAAATCTTCAAATGTTAGTTGTACCCATTATCTGATCAGTTTAGTTTACAATCATTTTTACATATAAAATTGTTCACACAACTCCCTTGTTTGAAGTACATTCTTGATGTTAATTATGTTCCAAAAAATTTCAATGGTTAGAATTCACCCTTTGTAGACAATAAATATAAACATCTTATCCCATGGAAAGGATGGTAGGTGTTAGAGGAGCCAATAATGATCAAACGTTGACATTCATCCTACCTATTAGTGATTCATATCTATGGAATCGCCATGCATCAACTTATCATATCTCTATTTGGATGCATTAGTTGGACGAATAATCTGATGTATTATATTATAATAAATTCCTTACACGTGATCAGACCCTCTTATGCACTTTTTCTTCCATATACTTACCTCCCATCAACAAAAATAAAAAAAATAAAAAAATATCCATAAAGTATGCCAAACTCTAAGCTCAGGGTGGCATACTCTCTTTCTCTCTATATCTTCTTCTTCCATACCCCTCTCTCTATAATAAGGTTGATCACCAACAAAAAAATAAAAAAAGATGCCAATGTAACCCCAAAAATAAAGGAAATGTAATAAAATGTTATATCAAGTTAAATAGAGAAGAGATGCACATTCTTCTTGCATACCCACATTCACTATACTTATCATGTAGGGGCTCGTGACATGCTCCATTGATATTCATTTGACATAACTCAGTGTTAGACTATGTGCAATAAATCTATTTTGTAGGATTTCATTATTATTCATGAAATCCATAGACATGTGTGGTAAATGGTATGGTGGTAAGGAAGTGGTGTTCTGAAGAAAGTCGAGGAAGAGGATATATAAAGTCATATTATGTGATTTCTGAAGGTTGGGTTGCTTGGCCATGTTGGTGGTAGGGATTTCAACATGATGTGAGTATGAGGCATGTACATTGGTTGGAAATACTTATTTAGGGAGTGCTTTAGATTTCGTGTTACTCGAGGACAAGAAAAGTTCAAGATCGGGGTTGTGATGAATGTATATTCAACAAGTTTTTAGTTTCATTTTAGATTTAGTTTTGTATATTTTGTTTGCACTCTACTCCATATTTTAATTACCTTATGTTTTCAATAAACAATGCAATTTGTTTAGTATTTAATTAGTTTTTATAGTTAATTTGTAGGTTGATGCAAGGATAAGAGGAAAATTCTTAAATTATCCATACAATTTTAATGCAACAAGTAATAATATTTATACAAGTAGTAGAGGAAATTCATAAACTCCGTATGAATTCTTATTAAATAAACTAAAATATTATATCTTCACTATCTAATTCCATTAGTTGGAGGATGGTATTTAATGCATACCTAATTAGTAAAATAACTTTAGGTTTCATATATGATGTTGAAGAGATTCAGAGGATGTGACCAGAGATTGTAGCCATCATTTAGGATGTTGTGAGGAGACCACTGAGCTTCTCCTCCACTATGCTATCTTGTCCATGAGCTTCTTCTTCTCTCTCTATTTTTATCATTAACATGATTAGAGAGTAGATCTTTTACTAGGACTTTGAGGTTATCCCCTCTTCATGTATTCTATTTCTATTTTTGTATTGTTGATTGTTAGTTGTTATTTGCATAAACATCAAGATTGAAAATCCATTGTTTAATTCTTGCTTTATTTCTTGATCATATATATTGCACAATTTGTATGTTACTTGATGTAGAGACCTTGAGATCTAGAATTAGAACATCAAGCAATATTATTGAATAAAGGATGAGACCATGAAAGGGCATTTTCTATGTGATTACATTAAGTATTCATAGGTAACGAGACCTAGAAACTACAAGAAGAACAGTCCATGTGGATTTCATACTGTGAAAGGATATCACAGCTCAAGTCTCTGATCCAATATTCATATGAATGAATGATGTAATGTTCAAACAAGTTATGCATGTAGTATAGTCAAATCATGCCATCCTAGTAGCTTATCATATCATAAAATCATTTCTTATACATTTTAGTTTTTTATTCCTTGGTTAATTATTTTTATATTTAAACAACCTTTCTTGTTAATTATTTTTTCTCAATCAATCTAAAAATCCATTATGTTCTTAATAATGTTGGCCTTTGGGTTCAATCCTAAATCTATATTGTAGTAAGAACGTCCATATTCCAGTGGTGATTATTCCAAGTTAATTTAGGTAAAAAAATAGGAACCTATATTTATGCGAATTCCTTATTCTATAATATACCAGATCACTCCTCTTACCTTCATAAGTATCAACAAGTGTGTTGATATTCTGGGATGCTACATGGTGAGTTGGGTTAGGGAGTACATCAAGCCATGTTTGTACAATCATCCATGGAAGAATGATTGACCATGATATAATGGTAGAGACCTTCTGGTCAAGATCCTCCCCCACATGACCAAAGAATTGAGGAATACATATTCAATTATCAGTCTGGCCTCAATCAAAGCAACCACAAGATCCAATAGTGTAAAGGTTTTCTACTTAGCTATTTTATCCTTGTCTCATTGTTGGGAAACTAATAAATGACCCTTACATATGAAATATGCTATTAAATGTATCCTATCTCCAAAAGTGACAATTTTATAATCCATTTTGATTAGGATAATGAGATGAATATAATAAAATCATCTATAACATCAAAACATCATCTTTATTTTGTCATGATTTAAAAGTACCCCTTTTTATTATTAGAAAATATAAGAATAAGTATTCCATGCAAATCTTGACCCCTCGGAACTAAATCCCAATGAGGTCAAATCATGGTATTTATTGACATCCTAGATCTCAAACATTACCTTGGAGATAATGTTAGTCATGATGATAATGATTCTTGAACTTGTTAATGATTAGTATATGACTGTATTCTTAGGGATTTTTCTCTAATACGACCTCGTTAGATCATCCATCCACCTCATATATACTTGATAATGAGATTAATGTTGAACATTGATATCATTCTAGACTTTTGTATACAGATGAATGAACATACCTAGAGTCCAAGGATGAATCAAATACCTAACCTTGAATACACGAACATACCGAGAGTCTAAGGTGGAAAAAATACCTGACATTGAATACTTGAAACAATGATTATTGAATACCCAATCTTGATTCTTGATCTGCACATCCCTTCACTAGGACCTGGTATGAAACTTTGATTACCTAAAATACTATTGGATTTAAAATACTAAGAAATCACTGTGAATTTCATTCTTAACCATGCTAGTGGTATTGAAGATAACTTGTATGTAATTCTTTTGAAATTATACTTGGTAATTCTCTTTATTAGATACAACATTCCCTATTGAATATGTTTATCTCTCTCTCTTCCTATATGTATACATACTACATAGATACACATATTTATATTCATAAATATACATATATGTACAAATATATATTTCATCTTTAAAGACATTAAATCTTATGGTTTTCATGTTTGAACCTTAAGAAACACCTTGGGACCTAAATTAGGATATGACTTAAAAACCTTTAGTTATGTTAAATATGATCTTTCATAATAAATTTAGCATTTATAAATGAAGATGAATTTGATATTTAACATGATCATAGTCTCAAAATTCATGAAATCTTATTGTTATTGATCAAGGATGTGCCACCATGTCTAGGGTCAATATAGGAACTTAAAACCATCATATTAGATTTACAACTTGACTCCACACTTATATTAAAAGAGATATAATGTTTTGATATACAAGTTGTTCATGCCAATTTTTGACCTATGATTTCAATATATAATATGTATGATTAAACTAGCTACATTATGATGTAATAAAGTTGAGTAAGGAAGAGATCTTTATCTGGAATATGAGGACCAGATAGTTTTGAGGATCACTTGACTTTTGGGGAGGAAAAACTATTTAAAGAGGGGAGGAATTGATTAAGTGGAATTTTGTTACTTATAACTTCATCATTTAATTAACACTCGATCATTTGTGATACTCAATTTGAAGATATATTATGTAGTTTAAATATCATGTGGATTGTGAACTAAATCCTAATTTTATTAAGGTTGTTAATCAAATTGATCGATTCAAGACTATCTACATCTTTGGTTCCCAATATTTTTCTATGAATCTAGACCTTATTAACTATTTTTTGTCTAAATCTCAGCTCAAGGACCCTCCTATGACTTCTTAACATTTTCAAAAGACTGATATGTTAATACTCTTTCTTGTCTTTCCACCTCTTTTAATCCTTTTTATCCCACTCTTTGAATTTTGACCACTAGGCCATATAGCCATGGCTTAATATGATTACTAATTTATCACCTACCTCATGTAGTTAGTAGGATGAGGAGGATTAGGAGTCACCATAATTGATGTATTCCCCAAAAACCTCTAGACTCATTTACCCCCTCTTTCTTTTCATTTTTATCCCTCAAACTCACTCCACAAATTTAAATGCTCATGGCGACTTGAAGAGGGAGATTCAAATCTCTTCTCACTCCAGTTATCATTCTATGAGGACACAAAGTCATTAATCCTAATGAAACCCTAAATAATCATATAAAACACCCTATTTCCTCGCTACCTACCATGTTTGTTCTCATTCTCACATCCTATCAAGTGAGCTATACCTCTTTTATTCTCACATTTGTGTTGATGTTGTAGTGGGGTTTTTTGTTCCCACAAAACCTTGCTCATCATATTGGCCATAATCCTTTGATCACAATACACCAAAGATGATCCACCTTATCTTAGAGCTTTAGGAAGCCTTCTTCTACCTTTTCCCTAAGATTCGAAATAGAGAACCACCACACTGGTATGCTCAATCATGAATTAGACTTATGGAGAATGATGAGCCCTGGCCATACTATCATCTGTTGGTAAATAATGGAACAAAATATAACAATAAAGATAGCTTGGTCAAAACATCCCACATGCACATAGAGTTGCCAAAGAGATTCTCAACCATCATATCTTTCCTTAGTCAACATGACCACAATATCTAATACAGTGAAGTTTTAATTTTAAGCATTTTATCCATGCCTCTTATATCTACTTTAAATAAATGACGATGACCTTGTAAAAATTCTCGTAAATGCATCCTAGGTCCAAAATAACAAATCTATAGTTCAATTTAATATGAAAAATGGGATAAACATAATGAAATGATTTGCAATATCTAAATCTAGTTCCTATTCTATAGTCATATAAAAGTACCCCTTTTTATTGTTGGAATAATAATAAATGATTTCTTGAAACTATTGACCTCACTGACCAATTTAATAATAAGGTTATATAATGGTATCAATAGACACCATAGATCTCAAATATTACCTTGAGGATAATATTAATGATGATGCTAATTATTCAATATCTTGATAGTTACTTATAGATTATATTTGTAGGGAGTTTTTTTCTCTAAAAATGATATGGGTAGAACATTCATCCACCTTGAAAATACTTGATAACAAACCGATGTTGAATCTTGGAATCTTATTAGAGTTGTTTAAGAAAGATGAATGATCATACAAAATTCCAAATAGGAATATAAACCCTAACATTGAGTACTTGAAAACATGATTATTGAATACTCAATCTTGAGTCTTGATTTAGATATCATCTGACTACAATATGACCTAAACCATTTATTAATATGATATACAAATATAATTATTATACTCTAAAATCACAAAAAAGGTATTCTTATATTTTCTCCTTAAAAAATGATATTGAACATAACTTTTATTCAAGAAGTGAGATGGTTCATCCTTTATCAATATGTAGAGTTTTATCCTTTGCAATACCATGTTATCCATTTCCTCATCCATCCATGATTCAAGTTCCACCATGATGTCATATGAGATGCTCACTTTAACATTATTTCTCAAGCATGAATAAAATCAATAAAAAACCTCATGAAACTGTTCTTACTACATGTCACTCTGAATGACATGTTGACCTTTTTATATTGATTTGACTGAAGGAAAATAAACATTTGTCTATATTATCGATCTATCCATTGATAGGAAACATTTTTGATAACTTTAATGTAGGCTAGAAAGCAGCCAAAGAGACAACAAATAAATTTTGTAAGCACAATACAACATGTATAGAGAACCATTGTCATTTCCCTCCAATTGCATATAATGTCATTCTTGTTTTTGTTGATATCATTTCACTGTTAGGATGAATTCAAAATGTAAACAACAAGATTGTGGTGAAGTGAACATATACTTCATCTAGATTTTGTCTTTAGATTATTTGGATTTCTCATACAAAAAGGATTCATAGTTTGATTTGTAGCTCAGACTTATTGAAATTTATGTATGTAGTATCAATATTTATACTAATATAAAAAGTTGGAGAGTTATTGACAAACCCTAAACCCTTATTGCCTTTTACTATGCATTTTGATGTTTAATAGTGAGCTGTTGCCAAATTCGAGTAAAAAACATGCTATACACTAATTTGGTTCACTGGATCGGATTTTAGTAGACAAAATCGTAGACATTCTGAAATTTGGGTTTTTGTCTTGCATTTTCCATAAAACATGATACAATGAAGGAATTATGGTTAATAAATATAATAAATCAATTTTCAATTCTTATAAGTTATTTTAGATCAATAATGGAGTCTATAATGAAATCGACATACATAGAATTTTTACATATATTGATTTGGAGTTCAAATATTCAAGATATGCCATATTATTGTCCTTAAATGGCCTTATAAAACTAATTTGACCTAAAACACCTCAAAACCCACTCGTCTTTCCTAAAATTTCATGGTTGAAGGTAGAGAAGTGATTTTGAGTAGATTTTGATTGAATGTTGACCTGGAGTTGTGCAACTTGAAGTTCTTCCCCAAATTCAAGTTGAATCAAGTAAGTTCTTTGCTCTACTTTTCTCTTACAATTTTATTAAGATATATTGGTGTGGACAAAATCATTTTGAAAGAGAATTGAAAACCCTAATATCTCCATATTTTCTCTCTTTTGTCATTCTTTCATGTAGGAAGGATCCCAAGAAAAGGATTTTGTGGTGATTTTCAACTTTATAGAAGTTTGGTGGAACGTTATATAGAGTTATAGAATTTACCTTCTTGAAACATGGGAGGACATATTTCACTTACTTATTAATATAATGGTTAGTGGATTTACACCAATTTAGATATTTTTGTGACACATTGAAGCATCACAGAGCAAGATTACTCAAAACAAAATGTGGAATTAACACTCACAAGACAGGTTACCAGAAATCATAGGAAGTTAAAATTGAATCACATATCCACCACAAGTGGAAACATATTACATCAGAGTCTGTCGACAAGCAGTGGCTCAAGTGGTCAAGCACGATGTCCCCTAACAAAGGGATCAAGGTTCGAATCCAAATTTCTGCCTTGATTTATCACCCTCCCGGGTGTTCGATCTCTGCCACGAGCATGGGAGGGGGGGAGAAATCTTTCTCTCTTAATCCCATATTACATCAGAGTCCACAAAAGACACATATATATATAGCACTTGTAAAAATATTATAACATAGAACTATCCACTGGCTCACTGGCCACAACCTGTACATATGATAACCTCTCACATATACATACATGCCATTTCTGTACAACAAAGCCAAAATGTTGTCTCTATATACAACATCTGAAAACTCCCCAAGGACTTGAGAGTACAGGGACAACACATATGACTCTACTCTAAAAACACAAGTTCCTTATCCAACATTTAACTCAATTATTGATTGTCTTACTTCTCAGCCTCATCATCACGATCTCTGCATCGTCATGCACAACCACCTAGAAGATGTGGAAAACCATAGGGTGAGACAAAACGTCCCAGTGAGCAATATAACACTCCACCATCATCTATTAAAAGAGCATCCAATCCTTGACATATCTACTTATTAAGAATATCACTATATAGTCTGAAGCAAGCACCTCGTGCATGGTATCAATGATTTTGCAACTTATATTACACAGTTGGGATTTTAAAGTCATACTTTTGATTCATCCCTCTTCATTTATCAATGGGGTGACAATATAACTTATTCATTATTATATGTGCATGACATATTTTTAACTGTTTCTTCAGGTATCCCTCTACGTCGTACCATAGACCTTCATGTAGAGGATTTTGTCATGACATTCCTGGGTACTCTACATCATTTTTGGGTATTTCTGTTACTCATGATTTTCAAGATCTTTTTATGTCTCAATGGAATTATGCCCAGGATATGTTGGCTTGTTCTTCCATATCCTCATGTAATCTAGTTTCTACTCATGTTGATACCCAGTCCAAGCTTAGTGACACTTCTAGATCATTTGTATCTGATCCTACTTTATATCATAGTTTGGTATATGCCCTTCAATATCTTACATTTATCATGTCAGATATTTCTTATGTCGTCCAAAAACAGTGCCATTTTATGCACAATCCACATGAGCCCAATTTCATGCTCTTAGTCATATCCTGAACTACCTTTAGGGAACCTTGGATCATGGTCTACATCTCTCTACTACTATTAATGGTCTTACACTTATTCTGATGTTGATTGGGGTGGTTGTCCTCATTCTTTCTACTCTATTTTTTGTTATTGTCTCTTTCAAGGTGATAATTTGGTCTCATGGTCCTCTAAATGCTAGCTCCTCTAGCACTGAAGTTGAGTACTATGATGTTGCTAATGTTGTTGTTGAGTCATGCTGGCTTCTCAATCTTCTACTCGAGCTTCACATCTTTTTACATCATGCCACTATTGTTTATTGTGATAGTGTTAGTGTCATTTATTTATCTAATAACCTAGTTCAACATCAACGCACCAAGAAAATCAAGCTTGATATACATTATGTGTGTGAAAAAGTCAGATTGGTCATGTTCGTGTGCTGCATGTGCCTGCTCAATTTCAATATAGTGATGCTTTTATAAAATTCCTACCTCGCCTCTTATTCCAATGTTCCCAATCCAGCCTGAGTGTTATTCCTCCTCCCGCTCTAACTGTGAGGGTGTATAAGAGTGTGTAAATACACATATTAATTGTAATAAATGTATATACAAGTGTGTAAATGTGTAATAATTGTAATAAAATAAATATACTTTGTAAAGAAGAATAGTCTAGACATATCTTGTTTAGACAAGAATACTCTAGAAACATGCTTTGTAAAACTCCTATATAATAATGAGATGAAAACTATCCAAGGGAGACAAGGATTTTATTTCCAATATTCAAGATTATTCTTAGTTTCATGAACTAATTTTACTTATCTTGATAAAAGTTGTCTTTGTTTGATAAAGCCTGACTTGATAAGTCATTGCATATAACACAACTATTGGAAAACAATAAGATGTCCTACTCCAACTAGAAATTGTTAGGTCAATGGATAATGATGGCTAGAAGGATGAGTTAGAGTGGAGTGAAATGATCCAATATCATGTGAAAGTAATCCTAGAATAACTTCCTTTATTTTTATATAATATTCCTCCAATTTTTATTTATCTTGATCCCTAATTTTTGAATGGAACTTTTAAAAATGCACCTAACATAAGAGAGAAATCTTAAATTGGTATAAATGATGCATTAAAAATTAATAAAAAGTAATTATGTGTTATTAGAATGATTGATGTATAATTTTTTGAATAACGTAATCCATCATTTTATGTGATTGATTGTAGATTTTGTGTACAATTGATGAAAATCATTTATGTAGTTCATGTGGTAACTATAAAAAGGTGATAAGAACTGAACATAATCAAATTATAAAATTATGATAGTATGGTTCTTGTGGAGTTAACAATATGTATAATCATTTTTTCATGACTTAGATAGATAATTAACTAGCTTTTGGATAATTTGGATTGATCTTTCTTGTCGTAGTGGCTTCATCAACCAAAGTGGCCAAATCGATCTTCCCAAAGTTGTTCACTCATCAAAAAGGTAGACTGTAAGGTCTGTGAAATCTTTGGAAATCAGACAAACTTGATAGTGTACCAAACTTATTTGTGCTTTGACCTCCCCAAATCAATATACGAAACCCATTGACCTAGATAGTTTGCCTAACAACCTGATTGGTCAATTGACTAACCATTCTAATAGGAGAAAACATACATTTTCTAAAATTTTGGTATTAGAATAGATTTATGGATATCCAATTCATCCATTTTGACTAAAAATCATATGGAATATTCTTCTCCATTGCCAATAACCCTCCCATGATTTTTTCCCAAGAGGAGACATTTGTGGAGGCAATCAAGAGGTTTTAGGAAATTCAAGTCAATATCATATCATCTTTCATTTACAACTGAAAATGATTGTTAGTTATGTGTTCTTATTTCTTCAAAAAAATTCATAGACTTAGAGGCTCTCTATAGATATTCCTCAAAGGGAAAAAAATCCCTAAGTGAAATCCTTGACCATTCTACCAAACAAAATGATACAAGTTGTTTGGGATTTGTAGGGGGAGAACATAAGGGCAAGAATAAGGCCAAAGGTAGGAAAAAGAGTAAGGAAATCCCTTTTTCATTTGAGAGTCTTCTGGCACTAAGAACCATATGATTTATTCTCATTGCAAAAGTGATGATCATTATTCTACTTATTTTCCTTACAAGCCTAAGTGGACCAACCCAAAGATGAAGTGGGTCCCCAAGATAACTCCGGATCCCAAAGTTTGAGTTGGGAACCGAACATTCTCCTTGCTTACAGGAAAAAGGAAAATGGATTGTTTATAGTGGCTGCACTAAGCACATGATAGGTGACATAAGCCATTTCAACAATTTCACAAATAAGAAAGGAGGTTTGGTACTTTTAGAGATAACAAGAAAGGTAAGGTAAAAGGTGAGGGTGATGTAGGTGAATCCTTGTATATCAAGAATTTTCTTTTTGTGGATGGCTTACATCACAACTTAACAAGTGTAAGTCAACTATGTGATAATGGTTACCTTGTGCCATTTACTTCTTTCCAATGCTTGCTTCTAGGTTCCCTCACTTATCATGTCATATATAAGGGAACTAGAAATGGTGATCTTTATGTAATTGTGCTTGACTTTATTAAGCCTATTGTTGGTAGATACCTTCTAGTCAATTCAAATGATATTTCTATTTGGCATCGTCGACTTAGTCATGTAAATATGAATCTATTGAAGAAGTTGTGCAAAAAGGACTTGGTCAAGGGACTTCCAAAATTGGATTTTGAAAAGGATGAAGAATGTAGACCTTGTACCTAAGGAAAGCAAAATAAGTCATCCCTAAAATCCAAAGGAGTCCTTAGCACTAGGAGAGCTCTTGAACTTCTCCATATTGATCTATTTGGACCTATGAGAACTCAATCACTTCATGGTTTCAAGTATTATCTTCTTACTATTGATGACTTCTCTTGATATACTTGGACCGTCTTTCTAGTTTCCAAGAGTGATACACTTGATGATTTCTCTACTTTTTGCAAATGAGTTTAGAATGAAGATGTTTGACAGATTGTTTCCATCTGTAGTGATCATGGGAGAGAATTTGAAAATGATCTTTTTGAATGTTTTTGTGAAGTATATGGATATGCACATAACTTTTCTTCACCTCGAACACCTAAAAAAATGTGGTTGTAGAGAGGAAGAATAGGTCACTATAAGAAATGACTAGGACCATGCTTTTAGAGTATGACACTTCAAACAAGTTTTGGGCCGAAGCCGTTAGTACCTCATGTTTTCTACAAAATTGGATTTTCACACATCCTTCCTTGAAGAAAACCCCTTATGAGATATGGCATGATAGTAAGCCTTCTATAGAGCACTTTCATGTTTTTATATGTCCTCATTTTGTTTTGAATACGAAAGATTCTCTCATCAAGTTTGATCTGAAATCATACAAGTCTTTTTTTCTGGGCTATTTCACTACTATCAAGGCTTACAAAGTGTTAAATGTTGATCTATTTAAAGTAGAAGAATCTATTAATGTCAAACTTTATTGAGACTAACCCCTCTACTCCCAAAGATATTGTTCGAAATGATGTTGTTGTAGGTGAGGTGATGTAACATCGCTGACCTGGGTTATGCTTTAACCCTTGGTATTTTTCTTAATAAAGTTGATTAGATGCTTGCTCTTATCTGTTGAAAAGTAATTAAGGCTCAAGAGGAACTTATATTTCAATTTTAGTCCTTTTTGAGCAATGTTGAAAACAATGTTTTGATTTTTGTGGACTAAAGTATATTTACCCAAGTTGACGGGTTACTTTGCAAATGTTATATAATAATATGTTCCTCATATGTTGAAGCATCATGAGAATAAAGATGACATAGAGGTATATCTTGGGAAAGCCTGGGTACCGAGAAAGAGCTGATAAATCAATGTTGTGCCTTAAAAACCTAGTTTTGGGGTAATGTGTAATTTACCCAAAACCCAAGGTTCAATATGCAAATTTTCACTTCAATAAGGTCCCTAATAATTCTTGGAATCTTGTAGAGGAAATAAAATGAGAGGGGCATCTCATTTGAGCTACTTTGAAGAATAGAGAATGTTGATATTAAAATAATCAAGATTTAAGCATGATTGAAATCCTAATTCAATTTAATGCAAAAATAATTATATTAATTGGATTGCCCTTCAACCAAAACTATAATTTTTTAGTTTATATATGTGTGGACGTCCTTGTGCCTTGTAAAGGAAATGGAAATATCTACGTGAGTGGAGAACCCACTCACATTAAGAAAAGAAAAAGAAATATCCACTAACTTATGGATATTATTATTATATGATTAAGGTGTTTAATTTCTTTTCCCTTAATTCATGGATAATGGAGAGGAATTCGGAGGTGAGAAAGATATATTTTCATGCAAGGAATTGAGGGGGATAGGTGGCACTAATTTTGGAACTTAGATGATTTTTATAAGGCATTTTCTCGCTCATTGATTTTCTTATAAAAACACCTTTTACAACTCAAACCAAAGGCTTTTTCAAATCCACTTCTTCTCTTTGCTTGCAAAGTGACCAAGGGAGATTTGGAGGATCAGGAGGATGACACCCAACCTGTTGGTAAGCTTCTTGACTTCCTTTCACCTTAATTCCATGGTGGAAATTGAAAATCAATGCATGCTTTCTTCTTATCTCGATCCCATCTTCAATCCTAACCATTCCTTTTCACTCAAAGCTTGAGGACGAGCCTTGGGATAGTGAAAGGAGTTGCATCCACCATTGTTGATGTGAATCTTGGAGCTTCGAAGCTAAATTGAAGGCGGGTTATATAACTTGAACCCTTATTCATTGTTATTGAATTCAATTTCTCAATCAATTATGTTCAAATGTTCTTCTTTAAATTCCTTTGATTAGTTGATGCAACTACCTTGATAATGGCAGTAGTTTTCGATGGAATAAGGCTTGATGATTATGACATCATCTTAGGCACACATTCCAATAAGCTTCAATTGCAAATGGTTTTAAGATTTTTGTCTAAATGGTTTCACCAAACCGTTTGGAGACCAAACAGTTTGTAAATTGTTTGGAGGTTTGGATCCCAAACCATTTAGAAGGGTTGACCGTTTGGATGGGTTGACCATTTGAGGTCAGGAACCTAGTACATGTTGTATGATGATGTAATGAGTCCAATTGATTAATTTAGTGTATGGACAATCCTCTAATTAGAAACCCTAATTGATTTGTTGAAAGAAAACTTACTTGATCCATTTGATTTCAAGACTAATTGGACCAAACGATCTTGAGACCGTTTGAGTCCAAATGGTCTTGAAACTATTTGGGATCAAACGGTCTCAGAACCATTTGGAGGATTATTGGTTGAACCTTGATTGATGGATAGAGATCTAATGGTGTTGATTGATGAATCCTTCAATAGCCTAATTGATGGCCAATTCAATGGTGCAAATCTTATTCAATTTGGTTGATGAATGTCCTAAGTGACCCATTCAATTTTGAGGTTGGTTTGTCCCAAATGGTCTTGAGACTATTTGAGTCAAAATAGTCTTGAAACCGTTTGGGGTCAATCGGTCTTAGGACCATTTGGAATCCAAACGGTTTCAAAACCGTTTGGAGTGAAAAAGGTCAAAACTGATTGAATGATTCAAGGTGATCAAATTGATTGGAAACTTAAAGTGATGGTTGATCCATTGATCCAATGGTTTATCATGATGAATATCAATGATAGATATATAGTTTGACACCCTAAAGTACCTAGATCATCAATATCCTTAGAATGGTTAACCCCAAAAGCTTATAGAAGAAGTAACTCAATATACTATGTCAACCATAGGTGAATGTACTTGAAATGATGGGTTGACCTAATTAAATCAAGTTTTGTGTAACTAACGTCCTAGGGAGGATGTGAGAGAAGTATTCATACATGAGTATTAATCATGTGGTGATTAGAGTATGATCCTTAGTGAAGAGATCATGAAAACCCTAATTGAGAAGGTTAATGAATCCTAACCCTAATTCAGGACAATTCTGAGTGAAACCCTAATCTAGGGTAATAGTGAAACCCTAATTGAGGGTGATGACATGAGTAATCCTAAGTTAGGATTATGAAATGTAAAATCCTAATTATATGAATAATAAACACTAATTATGGGTAATTGAATATGATACCCAAATTGGGATAAATTGTAAACCCTAATTGTGGGATATTGTATGTACACCCTAATCTTAGGCAATATGGTGATAAACCATAACCCTGATCTGAATAATGGGATGAGTATTCCAAATTGACATGAAATGGGAAACCCTAACCATAGCAAGGAAATAAAGGTGTTACCCTTGAATAGTGATGCTACAATTGTTTTTCATGGTGCTGATATGTAATTGATACATTTGTTATCATGTGTGCTAACCATGCAGGTATCTTGAGATGATAAACATAGCTAGGTATGAGCTATGATGCTTTATATATTGAAATTTTTTATTGGGCCTTGTGTTCCATAATATGCCTTGTTTCTTAGAGAAAGGTAACAAGAAAGTTAATGGGCCCTAAGTGCCATGTGAGATGCTTGTGTAGTAAATATCATGTTTACCTTGGTCAGATAACCTGAAAGTGATAGTTACCTGAAAAAGTGGTAACAATGCTCAGTTATGAGCTAAGGGTTTGAATACCCAGATCTATATGATTTTGATATTGAGTTGTGGAGGGATAAGAATTCCCAATATTGAAATGAGGGACTGAGATCCCAATACCTTATAAAGACTGAGAAGTGATTAATGAAAATATGGGATCATTTGTCTTAATAAGTTATGTTTGAGAACTTGGATTATATTAAAGGAATATGATAATGTACTTAATTAATTAAGTGAAATATATTCATGTAGAGCCCTGGCCATAGATCCATCATCGTCAGAAGTTGGTGACGGTGAAACAGGTTTTCCTTCGGGAATTCCTAAGGAACACATATTTTTTAATATGTGGGGGTAATGGGTGCTAATACCTTGTGCCCTGATGAAGGAATTGATATGAGATAAGCAATAAATCTCTCAATACTTCATTAATTGTGTCAGGATAGATGTATCACAAATCTTCCGATGATGATGAATGTCGGGTCGATATGAGATCAACATTAAATCTCTCGATTACCGATGAGAGTGCAGTTGATGCTGTAACTCTGTAGCGAAGTTGCCAATATACCCTGGAATGCTATGTTGAGCAGTTGGCATAGTCCTGCTTGTAGTCTTGCACTGACCGAGATGTGGGAGGACATGGAATCTGGTTCTTCCTTTGACCTTTTATGGTACCGATTTTGACTTTGCAGTGGTCAATTGGAGGATGAGCGGTATACCTCATCTCCTCAGGGCATAAATATGTTTGTAAAGTGTAATCCGCCGTGTAGCATATTTGCTAAGGTCAAAATGTGAGAATCACTGGTTGATGTACATTTCTTAGTATATCCTAGAAGAATAAATGATATACATGTTTCTTCAATATCTTGTTGGATAGTGACATGCTGCTTTATCAAGTCATAGCTGAATTGCTCTGAATAAGCATATTTCTCTAATCAGTTTGGATATTGATTTATCTGTTGTTGGATATATATATGATTCTTTTGCTCAGTTTATTTTTATTAAACTACAATAATAATGTTTTCAGTAGAGAGTTATATCTCTCGCTAGGGCAGTTTACAAATTGTCTCACTCCCGTGGGATCCAACATTTTTAGGTGGACGCGGACAAAGTCGAGGCAGGAATCCCATAGTTAGGGAAG
Source organism: Alisma plantago-aquatica (assembly GCA_963693085.1). Taxonomy (NCBI): domain Eukaryota; kingdom Viridiplantae; phylum Streptophyta; class Magnoliopsida; order Alismatales; family Alismataceae; genus Alisma; species Alisma plantago-aquatica. The sequence continues at coordinate 1,618,163,446 of OY856409.1, read as the reverse complement.
AGCAGTAGCAGCAGCAACAGGGATCGCAGTAATTCTACATGTGGAAATATTGGTGGTCAAGTTTTAAAATAGATAGTCCTATGTGTTGTCTCTTTACTCTCACGTCGTAGGAGTTAGTGCTTTTAATAAATCAATTTGAGATTTTGGCTTTAAGCCTCGAGGATTTTATACTGCTTGTGCACAACTAAGAAAGAGCAGTTGATGCTTGTATTCCACGAGAAGGGATTATACATGATATGTATATATGAACCAGGATGTAAATGTCATACTTTGGTTCTTGTTTAAAGAGTTTTCCTGAGAATGGATCTCTTTGCAAATGGTTTTAATTTTTAGTGATTTTTAGTAATCCGCTGCTAACAATAACTTCCGCTTAGTTAATTATGTTTTATTCGAATGGTTCGTGACAATTAGTGGTATCAAAGCTCTAGGTTCGTTGAGTCTACGGAGACATAGGATTAAGGTTGTTGAGTCTGTTCTAGTGTCTTCTAGTTTATCTAATAAGTGTCTTCTGCTCATATAGGATAAGAAGAACATAGAGATGTCTGGATCACATGATGAACATGCTGCTGAGAGCAGCATTCCTACACCAGGAGGAGGTGCAAGGGACTAGAATAGGGAGGAGCCTGTACCTGAACAAACCCAGTTCAATCAAGCAGATATGGGGAACCCATCCTTGCAAGCCATGTTTGGACTATTTATGGAAACCATGACTCATATGACAGATACAATGCCACTACCTGCACCAAGGGCACCAACCCACAATGAAAGAAAGGGAGATGGCAAGACCTTTGAATGGCTTCGGAGGGTAGGAGCCATAGAGTATGCTGGCACAGCTGACCCAGAAGATGCTGAGTTATGGTTAACTGAGATGGAGAAAGACTTTAGAATCCTTATGATTCCTGAAGATGAGAAGGTGAGACATACGGTGTATCTGCTGAAGGGGAGTGTTGGTCATTAGTGGACTATTGAGGAAGACAAAAGAGCTGGTGTTGAAGTCGGATGGGATGAATTCCGACATGAATTTGTTGCTAGATACTTTCCCAAGACGTATCTAGATGAGAAGATCTCTCAATTTGAGAGGTTGAGGAAAGGAAAGATGAGCATTAGTGAGTATGAAGCTAGGTTAATGGAGCTTTTGTGGTTCTTTCCGCATATGGCATCTACGGATGAGGAGTGGATTCGACGTTTCAAGAAAGGATTAAACGCTGATTTAACCACTCCTGTGTCTACTTTAGAGAACAGGGAGAGGTTCGCCACCTTTGTAGAGTTCGTGAGACGGATAGAGAGGTATGTGATTGAGAAGCGTCAGACCATGGGTAAAAACGTATATACTCAATTCCAATGACAGAGTTCTGGAAGCTTTAAGAAACCGAGGTTTTCTGTACCTACACCACCACCAAGGTTCAATACCCAAACACAGTGGACATCAACCAAGGGTAGAGGCTATAGATTACCACCGAAGGGAGCTCATAGCTCAGCATTAATGTTAGTAACATGACCATCCAGGTCACAGTGGGGAAATATTACCTATTATAGATGCGGGAAAGATGGACATGTTGTGAAGGATTGTCCTGAGAAAGTCAGGAATATGACCCCATTACTAAGGCAGAGACAGCAAGGCTCTCAGAGGCAGCAGTTTGGCAGTGGTGCTAGAGGACGTGGACAAGCATCACAAGTTGGATCGTCGTCACCCAACAACCGAGTACAGGATCAACAGCAAGAAACAACTATATTCTATGTTATGAATCAGCCCGAAGCAGTAATCAACCCTCAGGTTGTGACAGGTCAGATGGAACTATTTTATTTTGATATGTCTTCATCCTGCTTCATATATGTGTTAATTGATCCGGGTGCTATGCATTCCTTTATCACTCGAGAAGTGATGTATTACTGCAACATGATTGTCAGTCATAGAGCAGATAGTTTGATGCTAGAAACCCCTTTGCTGGGATCTGTAGTGTTGCATGAGGTGTGTTCTCCCTATAATCTTTCCTTTTCTGATCATCGCATTCAGGTGGATCTTATACCACTTGAGATGTAGGGTTTTGATATAATCCTAGGGATGGACACCTTAGAGAATTATAAGGTTGTCTTGGATTGTGGGTCCAAGCAGGTTGTGTTCACAGACAACGGTGACACATGGATCTTTCAGGGAGACAGAAAGATTTTTCCAACTTGTCTTGTGTCAGCTATCGTAGTTGAGAAGTTGATGAGACAAGCATGCTTTGCATTCTTGGCACATGTGGTGGATACCACAATGGAGAGCCCTCATCCTTCTGAAGTTCCAATTGTGAGGGAGTTTGAAGATGTATTTCCTAAGGAACTTCCAGGTGTTCCTCCATACTGAGAGATTGATTTTGAGATTAATTTAATCTCGGGTACACAACCAATAACACATACACCGTATAGGATGGCACCTGCTGAGATGGCAGAGCTCAAGAAACAACTGCATGAGTTGCTTGAGAAGGGTTTCATCTGACCGAGTACTTTACCATGGGGTGCTCCGGTTCTTTTTGTTAAGAAGAAGGATGGGTCAATGCGTTTATGCATCAACTATAGACAGTTGAATAAAGTAATTATAAAGAACAAGTATCCTCTACCAAGGATTGATGACTTGTTTGATCAGTTGTGTGGTGCAACTATCTTTTCTAAGATAGATATAAGGTCATGATACCATCAGTTGCGTATTAAGAAGAGTGACATACCTAAGTCTTCTTTTAGAACAAGGTATGGTCACTATGAGTTTGTAGTTATGTCGTTTGGACTAACTAATGCACCAGATGCATTCATGGAACTCATGAATAGGATCTTTCAACCCTTTCTTGATTAGTTCATTGTCGTCTTCATAGATGACGTCTTAATCTATAGTAGATATGCTCAACAACATGAGCAACACCTTCTTCAGGCTTTGACTTTTCTAAGAGAGCATAGGATATATGCTAAGTTTAGCAAATGTGAGTTTTGGTTACCAGAAGTTTCTTTTCTAGGACATGTTATATCTACCTCAAGTATCCATGTTGATCCTAAGAAGGTAGAATATGTCCTGCAATGGGAACAGCCGAAGACACCAACATGGATACGTAGTTTCCTAGGGTTGGTAGGCTATTACAGGAGGTTCATTAAGAACTTCAGTTCTATAGTGTTACCCCTAACCAAGTTGACTAGAAAGGAAGTTCCTTTTGTCTAGAATGACAAGTGTCAACATTCTTTCCAGTTGCTGAAGGAAAGGTTAAATAGTGCACCTGTGTTAGTGTTACCTGAGCAAGGGAAGGGGTACATAGTCTTCTGTGATGCATCTAAGAACGGTCTAGGATGTGTGTTGATGCAGGATAAGCAAGTGATTTCTTTTGCTTCTCAACAGCTTAAGAAACATGAGGAGAAATATCCCACACACGATCTAGAGCTAGATGTTGTGGTCCATGCTTTGAAGATCTGGACTCATTATCTCTATGGAGAAACATTCCCAATGTTCACAGACCATAAGAACCTAAAGTATATCTTCTCACAGCATTAGCTGAACATGAGCCAGCACCGCTGGATGGAATTAATCAAGGACTATGACTATACAATTGATTATCATCCAGGGAAGGCTAATGTGGTAGCTGATGCATTAAGTAGAAAATCAGCAACACCAGCCTTAGGTAAAGCACAATTAAACTCTTTAGTGTTCTTTAAAAGAGATATGCTTATATCCTTAAGGAAAGACAATATAGAGCTTAAGGTGTTGTTGTTAGCTGGGCTGTTAGCTGAAATGCAAGTGAAACCTACTCTGAGACAGCAGATTAAAGAAGCACATCAAGCTGATACTGTGACTATATAGATTAGGTCAGAGTATGGTAGTGAGAAATGAGATGGTTTCCATGATTCAGATGATCAGGTAGTCTGTTACCATGGTAGGATGGTAGTACCTGATGTTGATAACTTAAGAAAGTTCTAGAAGAAGCTCATTCTTCAATGTATGCTATGCATCTAGGGAGAACCAAGATGTATCATAACTTAAAAGATATGTATTAGTGGCCTAGATTGAAGAAAGATGTAGCTGAGTTTGTTATGCGGTGTCTGATGTGTCAGTAGGTTAAAGGTGAACATCATAAGCCCGCAGGAACAATGCAACCTCTGCCTATACCACAGTGGAAATGGGATCATATAACCGTGGACTTTGTTGTTGGATTGCCTAGAAAAGCCAAAAGTCATGATTCCATTTGGGTGATAGTTGATAGGTTGACTAAGACAGAACATTTTTTTCCTGTCAAAACAACCTACACTGCTGAGAAGCTTACACACACACACACACACACACACACACACAGATATATATATATATATATATATATATATATATATATATATATATATATATATATATGAGATAGTGCGGCTGCATGGGGTTCCAACCACTATTGCTTATGATAGAGGTCCCCAGTTCACAAGTCATTTATGGGAGCGACTCCATAAAGCTTTGGGTATGCAATTAAGGTTTAGTACAACCTTTCACTTTCAGACAGATGGATAGTCTGAGAGGACTATACAAACTTTGGAGGACTTGCTTATGGCATGTGTCCTTCAATTTGTAGGAAGTTGGGATCTACACCTGAGCTTGATAGAATTTGCTTATAATAATATCTATCAACATAGTATTGAGATGCCAACATATGAGGCATTATATGGTAGACGTTGTAGATCTCCTTTATGTTGGTATGAAATAGGAGAATATCCACTTTTGGGTCCTGAGCTAGTACGTCAAACAACTGAGAAGATTAAAGTAATACAACAATAGTTGAAAGCTGCACAGGATTGATAGAAGTCTTACACTAATAAGCGCGTAGACCTTTAGAATTTCAAGTTGGAGACAAAGTATACCTCAAGGTCTCACCTTGGAAAGGTGTCCTTAGATTTGGGAAGAAGGGGAAGTTAGCTCCTAGATTTATGGGGACTTATCCGATCATTGATAGGATGGGAAAGGTAGCCTATAAATTGGAATTACCACCTGAGTTGCATAGATTGCACCCATTGTTCCACATTTCCATGCTAAGTAAATATCATCCTGACACAGAATTAGTTCTGCAACCTATGAAGGTAGAACTAAATGATGATATGTCATATGTTGAAGGATCTGTGTTGATTCTTGATAGAAGAATCAAGAAGCTGAAAAAGAAAGACATTTGTCTTGTAAAAGTTCTCTGGCATCACCGTGGCATTGAAGAAGCTACGTGGGAACTAGAGGAAGAGATGAGGAGGAAGTATCCTTCTCTTTTCTCTTGATGTTTTCATTGATGATTTCGGGGACGAAATCCTTCTAAGGGGTGGATAACTTGTAACATCCCTAACCTGGGTTATGCTTTAACCCTAAGTGTTTTGCTTAATAAATTTGATTATATGTTTGCTCTTATCTGTGGAAAAGTAATTAAGGCTCAAGAGGAACTTATATTTCAATTTTAGTCCTTTTTGAACAATGTTGTAAACAATGTTTTGATTTTTGTGGACTAAAGTGCAATTTACCCAAGTTGATGGGTTAATTTGCAAATGTTATATGATAATATGTTCCTCATATGTTGAATAATCATGAGAATAAATATGACTTAGAGGTATATCTTGGGAAAGCCGGAGTACCAAGAAAGAGCTGATAAAGTAATGTTGTGCCTTAAAAACCTAGTTTTGGGGTAATATGTAATTTACCCAAAACCAGGGTTCAATATGCAAATTTTCACTTCAATAAGGTCCCTAATAATTCTTGGCATTTTTTAGAGGCATGAAAACGAGAGGGGCATCTCATTTGAGCTACTTTTAAGGAGAGAGAATCTTAATATTAAAATAATCAAGATTTGAGCATGATTGAAATCCTAATTCAATTTAATGCAAAAATAATTATATTAATTGGATTGCCCTTTAACCAAAACTATAATGGTTGAGTTTATATATGTGTGGAAGTCCGTGTTCCTTGCAAAGGCAATGGAAATATCTACGTGAGTGGAGAACCCACTCACATTAAGAAAAGAAAAAGAAATATCCACTAACTTATGGATATTATTATTATATGATTAAGGTGTTTAATTTCTTTTCCCTTAATTCATGTATAATGGAGAGGAATTCAGAGGTGAGAAATATATATTTGCATGCAAGGAATTGAGGGGGAGAGGTGGCACTAATTTTGGAACTTAGAAGATTTTTATAAGGCATTTTCTCTCTCATTGATTTTCTTATAAAACACCTTTTACAACTCAAACCAAAGGCTTTTTCGAATCCACTTCTTCTCTTTGCTTGAAAAGCGACCAAGGGAGCTTTGGAGGATCAGGAGGACGACCCCCAACCTGTTGGTAAGCTTCTTGACTTCCTTTCACCTTAATTCCATGGTGGAAATCGAAAATCAATGCATGATTTCTACTTATCTCGATCCCATCTTCAATCCTAACCAATCCTTTTCACTCAAAGCTTGAGGATGAGCCTTGGGATAGTGAAAGGAGTTGCATCCACCATTGTTGACGTGAATCTTGGAGCTTTGAATCTCCATTGAAGGCGGGTTATATAACTTGAACCCTTATTCATTGTTATTGAATTCAATTTCTCAATCAATTATGTTCAAATGCTCTTCTTACAATTCCTTTGATTAGTTGACGCAACTAACATGATAATGGTAGTAATTTTCGATGGACTAAGGCTTGATGATGATGACATCATATTAGGCACACATTCCCACAAGTTTCAATTGCAAACGGTTTCACCAAACCGTTTGGAGACCAAACAGTTTGTAAACCGTTTGGAGGTTTGGATCCCAAACCATTTAGAAGGGTTGGCCGTTTGAGTTCAGGAACCTAAAACATGTTGGATGATGATCCAATGGATCTAATTGATTAATTTAGTGTATGGACAATCCTCCAATTAGAAACCCTAATCAATTTGTTGAAAGAAAACTTAATTGATCCATTCAATTTCAAGACTAATTGGAACATACGGTCTTGAGACCGTTTGAGTCCAAATGGTCTTGAAACCATTTGGGATCAAACGGTCTCAAAACCATTTGGAGGATTATTGATTGAACCTTGATTAATGGATATAGATCTAATGGTGTTGATTGATGAATCCTTCAATATCCTAATTGATGGCCAATTCAATGGTGCAAATCTTATTCAATTTGGTTGATGAATGTCCTAAGTGACCCATTTGGTTTTGAGGTTGGTTTGGCCCAAACGGTCTTGAGACTGTTTGAGTCCAAATGGTCTTGAAACCATTTGGGGTCAAATGGTCTTAGGACCGTTTGGAGTGAAAAAGGTCAAAACCGATTGAATGATTCAAGGTGATCAAATTAATTGGGAACTTAAAGTGATGGTTGATCCATTGATCCAATGGTTGATCATGATATATATCAATGATAGGTATATAGTTTGACACCCTAAAGTACCTATATGATAAGTATTCTTAGAATGGTTAACCCCAAAAGCTTATAGAAGCAGTAACTCAATATACTATGTCAACCATAGGTGAATGCACTTGAAATGATGGGTTGACCTAATTAAATCAAGTTTTGTGTAACTAACGTTCTAGGGAGGATGAGAGAGAAGTATTCATACATGAGTCTTAATCATGTGGTGATTAGGGTATGATCCTTAGTGAAGAGATCATGAAAACCCTAATTGAGAAGGTTAATGAATCCTAACCCTAATTCAGGGAAATTCTGAGTGAAGCCCTAATATAGGGTAATAATGAAACCCTAATTGAGGGTGATGACATGAGTAATCCTAAGTTAGGATTATGAAATGTAAAATCCTACTTTATATGAATAATAAACCCTAATTATGGGTAATTGAATATGAAACCCTAATTGGGATAAATAGTAAACCCTAATTGTGGGATATTGTATGTAAACCCTAATCTTAGGCAATATGGTGATAAACCATAACCTTGATCTGATAATGGGACTAGTATTCCCAATTGAAATGAAATGGGAAACCCTAACTCTAGCAAGGAAATAAAGGTGTTACCCTTGAATAGTGATGCTACAATTATTTTGCATGGTGCTGATATGTAATTGATACATATGTTATCATGTGTGCTAACCATGCAGGTATCTTGAGATGATAAACATAGCCAGGTATGATCTATGATGCTTTATATATTTAAATTTTTTATTGGGCCTTGTGTGCCATAATATGCCTTATTTCTTAGAAAAAGGTAACAAGAAAGTTCATGGGCCCCAAGTGCCATGTGAGATGCTTGTGTAGTAAATATCATGTTTACCTTGGTTAGATGACCTGAAAGTGATAGTTACCTGAAAAAGTGGTAACAGTGCTCAATGATGAGCTAAGGGTTTGAATACCCAAATCCATATGATTTTGATATTGAGTAGTGGAGGGATAAAAATTCCCAGTATTGAAATGAGGGACTGAGATCCCAATACCTTATAAAGATAGAGAAGTGATTAATGAAAATATGGGATCATTTGTCTTAATAAGTTATGTTTGAGAACATGGTTGATATTAAAAGAATATGATAATGTACTTAATTAATTAAGTGAAATCTATTCATGTAGAACCCTGACCATAGATTCATCATCGTCAGAAGTTGGTGATGGCGAAACAGGTTTTCCTTCGAGAATTCCTAAGGAACATATATTTTTTAATATGTGGGGGTAATGGGCACTAATACCTTACGCCCTGATGAAGGAATTGATATGCGATAAGCAATAAATCTGTCAATCCTTCATTAATTGTGTCGGGATAGATGTATCACGAATCTCCCAATGATGATGAATGTCAGGTCGATATGAGATAAACATTAAATCTCTCGATTACTGATGAGAGTGCAGTTGCCGCTGTAACTTTGTAGCGAAGTTGCCAGTATACCCTAGAACGATATGTTGAGCAGTTGACATAGTCCTTCTTGTAGTCTCACACTGACCGAGATGTGAGAGGTCATGAAATTCGGTTCTTCCTTTGACCTTATATGGTACTCATTTTGACTTCGTAGTGGTTGGTTGGAGGATGAGTGGTATACCTCATCTCCTTAGGGCATAAATATGTTTGTAAAGTGTAATCAGCTGTGTAGCATATTTGCTAAGGTCAAAATACGAGAATCACTTGTTGATGTACATTGCTTAGTATATCCTAGAAGAATAAATGATATACATATTTCTTCAATATCTTGTTGGATAGTGACATGCTGCTTTATCAAGTCATAGTTGAATTTCTCTGAATAAGCATATTGCTCTAATCAGTTTAGATATTGATTTATCTATTGCTGGATATATATATGATTCTTATGCTCATTTTATTTTTATTAAACTGTAATAATAATGTTTTCAGAGGAGAGTTATATCTCTCGCTGGGGCAATTTACAAATTGTCTCACTCCCGTGGGATCCAACATTTTTAGGTGGACACAGACGAAGTAGAGGCAGAAATCCCATAGCTAGGGAAGAGAAGCAGTAGCAATAATAGGGATCGCAACAATTCTACAGGTAGAAATAATGGTGGTCAAGTTTTAGAATAGATAGTCCTATGTGTCGTCTCTGTACTCTCAGGTCCTAGGAGTTAGTGCTTTTAATAAATTGATATGAGATTTTGGCTTTAAGCCTCAATGATTCTATACTTCTTGTGCACAGCTAAGACAAAGCAGTTGATGCTTGTATTCCTCGAGAAGGGATGATACATGATATGTATATATGAACCGGGATGTAAATGTCATCCTTTGGTTCTTGTTTAAAGAGTTTTCCTAAGAATGGATCTCTTTGCAAATGGTTTTAATTTTTAGTGATTTTTAGTAATCCGCTGCTAACGATAGCTTCTTCTTAGTGAATTAAGTTTTATTCGAATGATTCGTGACAGGTGATTCCTATCTTAAAAGAACTCAACATCACCTAAAAGGGAAAAGAGGTGGCCACTCAAGAAGGAGAGAAAGATGAAGAGAAGAAGGATCCAACTCCCTATTTTGCAAAGAATCATTCTAAAGAGCCGATCTTAGGTGTCTCCTTTGAAAGAGTGAAGACATGGGATGCCTTCAACAAAGAACAAGCAAACAATGCCTTCATCTCACAACTCGATCCAAAGAACGTGAAAGAAGCTCTTGGGGATGATGAATGGATCCTAGCCATGCAAGAAGAATTGGAGCAATTTGAGAAGAACAAAGTGTGGAATCTAGTGCCAAGACTATGTGATAGAAAGATCATTGGCTCCAAGCGGGTCTACCACAACAAGCTAGATGAAAGCGAGAAGGTGGTAAGAAACAAAGCAAGGTTAGTGGCTCAAGGCTACAATTAGTTGGAAGGTATAGATTTTGATGAAACATATGCACCTATTCCTAGACTAGAGTCAATTCTATGTTTCTTTCTTTTGCTAGTTATAAGAACTTTCTTCTTTATCAAATGGATGTTAAAAATGCATTTTTGAATGGTATAGTTGAGGAGGAAGTGTATGTTGCACAACCTTTGAGCTTTGAACATGATAATTTATCTAACCATGTTTATCTATTGCAAAAGTTCATCTATGGACTAAAACAAGCACCTCGATATTAGTATAAGAAATTAAAGAACTTTTTATTAGATCATGGGTATATCATGGGCAAAGTGGACTCTACCTTGTTTCTTAAACACACTTCTAACAATTTTCTTATCATTCAAATTTACTTTGATGATATCATTTTTGGTGGAACTAATTTTGATCTTTGTAAGGCGTTTAGTGATCTTATGTAGAGTGAATTTGAGATGAGCATGATGGGTGAGCTTACATTCTTCTTTTGCTTTCAAATCATGCAAACTAAAGATGGGAACTTCATCAACCAAGATAAGTACACAAGTGAGTTATGAAAGTGCTTTGGGATGGAGAACACCAAGCCGATAGACACCCCCATGTAAAACACCACCAAACTTAATAAAGATGGAGTTGTTGTTTCCAGGTTCTATGGATGAAGTAAATTCTCCAAGACTTTAACATTTATTTTGATGCTTCTACTATCTACTGTGACAATACTAGTGCAATCAATTTATCCTACAATCCTATATTGCATAGTAGAGACAAGCATATAGAGGTTCATCATCATTTTCTTCATGATCATATTTCCAAAAAGGATATTTATATCACACATGTGGACACGAAAAATCAGTTGGCAGACATTTTTACTAAACTACTAGTTAGAGAGAAATTTAATTTCACTAGATTTAAACTGCTCATAATAGCTTTGGATGAATCTGATATTCCTTATAGTTTGTTTCTATCTATCCTATATGATTTTCTCATGTCTTGATCACCCTTTCTTTTTTGAAGTGCTAAAATTTCATGTTCTTATGCCTTATTTTTCACTTTTTTCTGGTATTTTTTGCAAACACTTGGTTTATCGCTAAATAGTACCCAATGATGAGTCATATGTGCCTAAGTATGTTTAAAATGCAAAATGGACCAGAAAAATAAATTTGATTACCACTCAAATGGCTAGAAATTAAGATTTCTAATGATGGATCTGGTTGACCATTCGTGGCCGAGGGATTTTATAAAAAGCCATCCGGTCGAGTTTCCACCTCACAGAACTCAACTGATGGCTTGGTTGAAGAAAAACACAAGTATGACCAAATTTTCTCCCTCTCAACTAGAGAAAATCGACTGATTCCTTCTCCAACTCCCTCAAGCTCTCAACCATAGTCCTGACCTTCCCTTTCCTAGCCCTAGCCAACCCTTGCTTGACCTTTCTAGCTCTCTTGCACATCATCCCTAGGTGTTTGGTCTGCTTTTGGTTGTGTTTCCTTCATTTTTAACCTCTCAATCTCCTTCTATATGCCTCCATGGCTTCCAATAGGAGAAAGAGAACCACCCCTTCTAGAGCACCATCCTCCTCCTCCAACTCTCACCTTCATTCCCTTCGATGATACCTTCTTTATCTCCTATGAATCTCTAAATAGGTACAACGAGATACTTCCTAGGAACCCCTTCCCTTTTCGTGCCTTGTTTGAGCCCCATACGTGTAGACAAAAGGTCATAGATGAGGTAGCCAAGTTGTTGTATGACCAACACCTCTTTGCCCTGAGCATCGAATGCCAGTGCTATAACAACTCCATCATAAGCACTAAGACAGTTCATGAATTCTATGCAAATTTGTCATGGAATTATGACATTCTTGTACCCCTACCTAATATTCAAGTCATTCTTAGTTCCATGATTTCCGGTAAGAAGTTCAAGATCTCAGAAGATACCTTGAATATCTTTTTCTCTCGTACTAAGGTCACCAACACATGGAGGAAGGATTACCATGAGTATTTTGACCTCCTAGACCCTGAGGCCTTCTACAAGCAATATGGTATCACTCTCCCTAACATACATAAATTTTTGAAGAAACCCCAGTTTCCCTATAGGAAGAAGTCCATCTTACCCTCCTCTGCCTTAGACCTGAAAAACTGTATTCTTCCTCTTTTAGTCAACTGCAATATTCACCCTAAGAAATTTCAAATTGAAATTGTAGAGAATATTGTAGTGATTATGTTTTGCCTTGTAAAGAACATTAGAGTCAAGTGGTCTAGATTTGATCTGCACAACATGACCAAATTCGACTCCTCACCTGAGGTACCCACCCTACCCAGCCTTGATTTGTGCTCTATTTCAGTCTGCCACAATAAAGTCTCTTTTTCATGATCTTCATTACAAACCTGCTAAAAAAGGAGTTTGTATCAGTCAGAACACACTCAAGAAAAGCTTGCCTCCATCCTCTTCTACCACACATGGAGCCTCTACCTCCACCCATGTATCTCCACCTCCTCAACCATCCCATCCTTCTCATGCTTCATTCAATGTATCCAATGAAACTCTCATGGGTTACATGATGCATCACCAGGAGTATAACCTTTAGGTTTAGGAGCACATGCATTAAGATCTCTATGCTATCATGTCTACCATGAACCTGTAAGGCCCCTAAACTTGCTTAATGAGTTGAATAAGCTCAATTATCATAATTGAATGCTTATATACCTAATATAACCTTGTTATATTATGGCACTGATTTCGATTTATTAGTGGTCAGTTGGATTTTGAGTGGTATCCTCAATTACCTCAGGGAATAATAAAAGATGTAATACAACCATATAGCATATCTATTTAGGGTTATTCATGATGCTTCATATTGGATGATAACCCTTGTTTGTTCTCTTTACATAAAGATGATGCTTAGTGCAATTAAAAGATAGTAGATATACTTATGTCGTGGATATGCTTAAGATTGTATATGCATACATACAATAGCCATGATTATGTTGACAACTATACTGCTACTGCTGATTATAATCATGATGCTATCTATCTCATGTTGTTAGTTATGTTTAGAATGCTAGCCATGCCTTTGTAACTAGAGATGCATATACAGGTGATCATGATTATCTAGATAGTTGTGCTTATGTTGTTGGCTCTTTTTATGATGTTGATATTTTCAACCTATTAGACATGATAATGGTGTTATCTATGCTTATGTGGCTAGACTTATTCATAATGATAGAGATTCTATGTTACTAGAATTTCTCATGATGCTAGATATGCATATGCTACTGAATTGCTTATATTGTCAACATGATAAATGATGATAGTCTGGTTAATGATGAAAGTTATTATCTACTCCTTTATGTATTTTTTTAATCATAAGTGATGTTGAGCTTATTTGTTATATCTGATTAAACTACTTATCTGTTTAATTACTTAAAAATGTTGTAATCAATAAACATTGTTGGAGGTTATATCTCTTGCTGGGACATGGGTATCACCCTTGTAATCAATATATGAACTTGACCCAATGGTCAAGATCTAATGTTTATTCCTCTAATAAAGTGGAATGATGGATAATGTAATATGTTACTCCTAATAATGGGATTTAGATGGTTTCCTTTTTATGATCAACTTAAGGAGCTTAATTGTTGACAGCAGATGGCTTATTTTAAATGAACACTCGATTGTGGGTTTTACCCTACTTTCAATGGAACTTTTTGTGTTGTTAATCAAGGGATGCCTAGGGTTATATGCTGACTCTTTTTAAAGAACAAATCAAGGACTTCATAGATGGTTTATCAAGGTGTTTACTTATGTAAAAAACCCAAAGGTCTTACCTTTTAAACATCCAATGGTTCTGAGTGACATTGTGGTATGGTGATACGGGTTGAATGATGATGGAACAAATGGAGGGTTACATTTAATAAGGTAGTCTCACCTATTCACTCATATGAATGTATGATAACCATGTTGTGTTGATATGTAACCCTAATGAGGTATAGCTTGATATACCTAACTTTAATATAACTAATTGATGGTAATTGGGTATGAATAGTCTTTGAATGACTAATACAATCATGGAGTACTTTGTTATTGTTGTTGAAATCTTAGTATGCTATAACCTGCTGGTTACACCTTAATTTATGTGTGGGTTCATACCTGAGAATAGTATGGAATGTGATGGTGATGCTTCACCTTATGCATCCATGATCCAATGGGGATGTCGTGAGTTAGGGTTTTGGTATAAGTGTTGATTAGTAACATTGATATAGTTTATCATGTTGAATATAACTCTAATGCAAATAGATAAATATGAGTATTCATGTTTAACATTCTTATATGATGGAATGATGGTGGAATAACCTCCATAACAAGATCATAACCTTGGTATGTTAATTGGTGGTTATCATAGCCACATGGTTGATAGTTTATTATGCGAAACATGTGCATTATGAATATGATGAGAGTTAATCATATCTAGATTCATTGCATGTTGATGTAATAGAGGAATGTTCTTAATATTAATATAACCCTGCTATGATTGTTTATGAATATCACCTAGCTCATTAATGCAATATTGTGCTGATCTGGTGTATTTTATATAAGTAATGTTATTGAGCCTTGTTGTAAGGCATGCAAAGATAATGATGATCTTCCAGGGAATAATATGATGGTCTTAATGACCTTTGGGCATGGTTGAGCCCTAAATGAGGTGTAATCCTCTTATTTTGATAAGGGTTGATACCCTGTGATATTGTGAAAAAGCTTATTATCTTGTGATAGTATGATGACTAGTGTGGTCTCATGAATGGAAAGTGAATAGTACCATGTGATGATGAGAAGAGAAATTATGTTTCACATGTTTTATATCTTTTCAAAGTTGTGATATTTATATGCTTTCTAGAAGTGAATTAGGGTTTGTATGTCCACTTGTTTGATGCAACCTTAATTCACCCAATTGGCATAAATAGTCAAGTGAAACTCTAATCATGTAGCGCCATGTGCCATAGATCTATCTGAATGTTAGAATTTGCTAGATGGTGAAATGAGTATTCCTAAGGGAAACTCAGAGTGCATACTATTGAGTATGTGGGGGTGGTAAGTTGAGTATATATCCATGTCATCCACAATGCATATTGTGGAGTTTGTCTATGGTCATGCCTCATACATCTGATCTGATTGAGAATGGTTGCGGTCGTGTCTTGGTGATTATAGATGTGATAAGATGGGAGGACAACTGCGGTTGTACCTCATATGGTAGGGTATGCATACCCACTTCCTTTCACGAGTGACATGACCTATACCAAGGATGGACTAGGCTGTTAGTAGCTTGACCTTATGTGTCGTTGTGGTGGACTTGTACTGACCAGGGGCGGAGAAGATCTTAGGATTCTGGATCTTCCTAGATCTTGTATGGCACTGTTTTTGACTTAGTAGTGGTCAATTGGATTTTGAGTGGTATCCTCAATTTCATCAAGGAATAATAAAAGATGTAATACAACCGTATAACATATTTGTTTAGGGATATATAGGATGTTGCATATTGGATGATAACCCTTGTTTGTTCTCTTTACATAAAAATGATGCTTAGTGCAATTAAGAGATAGTAGTCATACTTATGTTGTGGATATGATTAAGATTGTATATGCGTACATACAATAGCCATGATTATGTTGATAACTATACTGCTACTGCTGATTATAATCATGATGCTAGCTATCTCATGTTGTTAGTTATGTTTAGAATGCTAGCCATGCCTTTGTAACTAGAGATGCATATACTGCTGATCATGCTTATCTTGATAGTTGTGCTTATGTTGTTAGCTCTTTTTATGATGTTGATATGTTCAACCTATTATACATGCTAATGTTTTTATCTATGCTTATGTGGCTAGACTTATTTATAATGATAGAGATTCTATGTTACTAGAATTGCTCATGATGCTAGATATGCATATGCTATTGAATTGCTTATATTGTCAACAAGATAAAGGATGATAGTCTGGCTAATGATGATAGTTATTATCTTCTCCTTTATATGTTTTGTTAGTCATAAGTGTTGTTGAGCTTATTTGTTATATCTAATTAAACATCTTAACTATTTAATTACATAAAAATGTTGTAATCAATAAATGTTGCTGGAGGTTATATCTCTTGCTGGTACATGGGTCTCACCCTTGTGGTTCACCACATTTTTTTAGGTAATCGAAAGTGAAAAACAAACATGTGGCAGAAAAGAGGAGCTATAGTAATGAATCTTTAAGAAATTTGATTAGATGTCTATTGTGTCCTAGAGTCGTCCATGTACTCCCAGGTTCGGGCATGAAAAGTTTGTATATGGTGTTTCAAACAAATGGAACTTTTTTTAGCATGTTAATGCTTGTTTGTGTGGCATATATGAATATTGTTTTCCTGTGTATATATATGTTGAGGCTAAGGCAATAGAACATTTGTATCAAATCCTTGGCCTAGTATGGATAAAAGAAAGATGTTGGGCTCTTATGCAAATGTTTTTGAGCAAGTGCTAACATTGAAATCTGTTTTAATTTACCCATATTTTTGGGTATGTGATTAATTAGTGATTGATTGTGTTTTATGTTTTGAATAATCTCGTTTAGTGTAATGGGTCCTCACAAGTTGGTATTAGAGCTTTAGGGTCACTGAGTCTATAGGGACACTAGGACTTAAGATTAGGATGATGTCTAAGTTAGGAACGTGACACAAAAACTTAGTGCATACTGCCTAATCTCAGTATTTGAGTGTCCTGGCCCGATATTCAATTATTGAAGAAAGGTAAGTATGGAACTCTTAGATTGTTATCTTTCTGATTACTCTGATCAAATAGTCATTTTGATACAATCTAAAGAGCATAACGAATAAGAAATCATGGTGTGAATATCTCAATCCTACCTTAAAGAGATGAGAATTACATCATAATCTATCAAAACTTCAATGTTTGGTAACTATAAGAGAAAGATACAACACCATGAAATCTAAATCTGAATACAAATTAGACAAATAGGACTTCTTGAAGATGCGATTCAAGAATATAATAAAATAAAAGATAGATAAGTCTATGGTTATAAAGTGAATTGAGGTATGAAATCCACATAAGATGGAAAAAACTCCATAGCAAGTACAAAATGAGGAGATGAATGCGAACAATGGCAAAGAAATAAGGTGGAACCTGAGTTAATCTCAAACCAACCTATGTGTGTAAGAAAGTGTTAATGAAAAATCAGCATGGCATGTGAAAGAAATTAAGGGAGATGATCCCGATTTAATGAAGCAAATGTGGAATATGAGTATTTACCTATTAATAAGTGGTTGAAAAATATAATAAAATAAGAGAACATACCCAAGTGTGATAAATAGTCATCAAGGAAGAAGTAATGAGATATGTTAATCATGACAATTTCTATGCTAATGACAAGGAACCAAAAATGAAATAGGTAAAATGATACATAAGAAGTTGTAATATGCATAATGAAAATAGAATTGGTTACCTTTTTGTTAGAGACCCTGAACAATGCTGCTATGATGTGGGAAGTATGTTTCCCTTTATGTCTTTCCTTTCTAGGGCACAACTTTCAAGTGGATCATTTTCACTTAGTACTTGTAGATTCACTGCAAACATGAAGGTGGATAGCTTATTATAGCATAAAGTTGCTTGGACTATGGTTCTAAGATCATAACGTTTGTGATGAGTTTGGTTTTGAGCCTTCCAATAATTAGGAAAACTCCTCTTATATGTCTTGAGATTTGTTATGTTTGTAAAAGTAGATGAGATAAGGATGTGAGTTCCTTATAGCACATGAGGTGGACACCAAGTTAATGAATCCTAGTATCCAAGATGTGTCAATAGTATGGGAAGTATGTGAAGGTTAGAGATGTTTATTAAATGAACATTCCAAGTATTCCTCTCACTTAGAGAGAGAGAGTTGATGATGACCCTCTAAATGTTGTTTAAAAAGAAAGTGATTCTATAATGTTGTGTATGGTTTAGTGATAGTTGGACAAGACCACTCTCAAGATAGATGGTTTGTTGGTCAATAGATGTGCAATGCCATATTCTTTTAAGATAAAATGATGATCAAATATCAATGCATAAGATTTAGATTGGATGACATAATTCACATGACCATGATGAGTTTAGAGTTATGTCTTTTAGACTAACCAATGTATAAATAAAATGTATGAATAAGAGGAATAAAGTGTTCCAGTCATGTCGTACAAGTTATATCAAACTTTGAATGATGACATGACAAAGTATTTCAATTATGGTCAAAAATATTATTAATATTTCTTCAAAAACCTTAGGGTTGCCGAAGAAGCAATAGCTATGAGACAAGTTGAATAAGAGTGAGATGGGGTTGGTTAAATGTCTTTATGGGATCATGATATGTCTTCTAAGTAGGTTGTGTAAATCCTAGTAAGGTGAAGATAGTGTTATTGTTTCACCCCTAATAAGGTTCACTAAGAATGGTGTTTCCTTATATGGAATGACAGCTGCCAGCATCAACATTTCTTTTTATGCTAAAAAAGAACTGACAAGCGTTCTAGTGTCAGTGTATAAAAAAAATATGGATGCATTTCCTTTTTTTATGCTTCAAGGAATGGTATGGGACACATGGAATGATTGGTAAAAAGCTATCAAGCATGACTTTTGAGTAATGTGTTGATACAATAGATATAATTTTAGGATGATAGCTAGAATTTAAAATTGAACATGACTTAGATATTCCTCAATGCCAAGTCAGTCATCACCTCAGATATTCTCTGACTTAGATATTCCTCAAGTGAAGATGATGGCCCTAGTGAGAATGAAGCCAACTTCTCCAAGGGAAAGAACTTCAAAGGAAAGCAATCTTCCTCTTCTACTCCAAGGTTCTACAAGTGTTGTAAAAAAGGACACTACAAGAGTGATTGTCCTAAGGCTAGAAAGTTACATCACAAGATTATCTCCAAGAATGAGGAAGAGTACAAGAAAGATAGAAAATACAATAGGAAGGAAAAGAAGGAGAGGAGACACAAAGATGAAACTCATACAGCTTGGGAAGGATCAACCTGTAGTGGCTCAAGCTCTGATGATTATGGAGAGTGCCACCTTGCACTCATGGCATGTACAAGTGAAGATATTGGTGAGGTAAGTGAGATAAGTGAGGTAAGCTTGCATGAGTTAGATAAATAAACTCTTATTGACATGCTTGTTACTACTCGTTCTTCTTATTATGAATATCAAGCTAAAAAAAGAGGTTAGGTAAGATCATTGATGATTTGTATGTTAAACGTGATATTCTTGAGCATAATGAGAAGATTCATATTGAGATAATTGATACCTTGCAAGGAAAATTTCTTGATCTTTAGCTCTAATATAATGGAGTTGAGGTAGAGAATGGTATCCATCTTAAGAACATTGAATCTCTAAAGGAAGGCAACCAAAAGTGCCTAAATGAGCTTGAGATACTTAAAACTAAAAATGCTAAACTTAAGCTTATTGTTGATGCTCGTAGAGATGAGAGAGATGTTTATCTCAAAGAAATTCAATTGCTAAAATTTGAAAATGCTAGGCTTCTGGGTCGAGTAAATGATTTATCTTCTAGACCTATTTTTCCTAGTGATGATGTTGCTTTCTTTACTCTTGAAAAGGACTCTAATTTAACTAAAGCCCTCTATTTAGAGGCTGATCTTGTTCATGCTAGATATGATCTTGCTAGTTTGTATTGTACTGTTATATCTCTTACTGATGACAATCATATACTTAGAGGCTCTCTGTAGAAATTTCTCAAAGAGAAAAACTCCTTAAATAAAATCCTTGACCATTCTACCAAACAAAGTGGTACTAGTGGTTTGGGATTTGTAGGGGGAGCTCCTAAGAGCAATAATAAGGCCAAAGGTAAGAAAAAGAGTAAGGAAACACCCTTTTTCATTGGAGAGTCTTTTGGCACTAACAACCCTATGATTTTCTCTCATTGTAAAAGTGATGATCATTATTCTACTTATTATCCTTACAAGCCTAAGGGGACCAACCCAAAGATGAAATGGGTCCCCAAGTTAACTCCAGATTCCAAATTATGAGTTGGGAACTGACACTCTCCTTTCTTGTAGGAAAAAGGAAAATTGATTGTTGATAGTGGATGTACTAAGCACATGACAGGTGATATAAGCCATTTCAACAATTTCACAAAGAAGAAAGGAGGTTCGGTTACTTTCATAAATAACAAGAATGGTAAGGTAAAAGGTGAGGGTGATGTAGGTGAATCCTTATGTATCAAGAATGTTCTTTTTGTGGATGGCCTACATCACAACTTAATAAGTGTAAGTCAATTATGTGATAATGGTTACGTTGTGTAATTTACTTCTTTTGAATGCTTGCTTATATATTCCCTCACTTATCATGTTATATATATGGAAACTAGAAATGGTAATATTTATGTAATTGCGCTTGAATCTATTAAGCCTATTGTTGGTAGATGCCTTGTAGTCAATTGAAATGATATTTATCTATGGCATCATCGACTTGGTCATGTAAATATGCATCTATTGAAGAAGTTGAGCACAAAGGACTTGGACAAGAGACTTCCAAAATTGGATTTTTAAAAGGATGAGGAATGCCAACCTTGTACCAAAGGAAAGAAAAAAAAGTCCTCCTTCAAATCCAAAGGAGTCCTTAGTACCAAAAGAGCTCTTGAACTTCTCCATATTGTTCTATTTGTACATATGAGAACTCAATCGTTTCGTGGTTCTAAGTATTATCTTGTTATTGTTCATGACTTCTCTCAATATACTTGGACATTCTTTCTTGTTTCCAAGATTGATATGCTTGATGTTTTCTCTAGTTTTTGCAAATGAGTTAAGAACGAAGCTTCTTGTTGGATTGTTTCCATCCACAATGATCATGGGGGAGAATTTGAAAATGATCATTTTGAATGTTTTCGTGAAGTATCTGGATTTGCACATAACTTTTCTACACCTCAAACACCTCAACAAAATGGGGTTGTAGGGAGGAAGAATATGTCACTACAGGAAATGGCTAGCTAGGACCATACTTTTAGAGTATGACATTCTAAAGAAGTTTTGGGCCGAAGCTTCAATACCTCATGTTTTATGCAAAATTGAGTTTTTACACATCCTTCCATCAAGAAACCCCCCTATGATCTGTGGCATGGTAGGAAGCCTTCTATCGATTACTTTTATGTTTTTAGATGTCATTGTTTTGTTTTGAACATGAAAGATTCTCTCGACAAGTTTGATCCAAAATCGTACTAGGCTTTCTGACTTGGCTATAGAACTACTAGCAAGGCTCATAGAGTGCTTAATGTTGATCTATCTAAAGTAGAAGAATCTATTAATGTCAAATTTATTGAGACTAACCCCTCTACTCCCAAAGATAATGTTCCAAATGATGATGTTGCAGGTGAGGTGATATCATCTTAAAAGAACTCAACATCATCCAACAGGGAAAAGAGGTGGCCACTCAAGAAGAAGAGAAAGATGAAGAGAAGAAGGATCCAACTCCACATTTTTCAAAGAATCATCCTAAAGTGCTGATCTTAGGTGACCCTTTTGAAAGAGTGAAGATGTGGGCTGCCTTCACCTTCATCTCACAACTTGAGCCAAAGAACATCAAAGAAGATCTTGGGGATGATGAATGGATCCTAGCCATGCAACAAGAATTGCAGAAAATATGAGAAGAACAAGTGTGGCCTCTTATGCCAAGACCATGTGATAGAAATATCATTGGCTCCAAGTGGGTCTACCGCAAGAATCTAGATGAAAGTGGCAAGGTGGTAAGAAACAAAGAAAGGTTAGTGGATCAAGGACACAATCAGTAGGAAGGTATAGATTTTTATGAAACATATATGTGCATGTAGCTAGACCAGAGTCCATTCATATGTTTCTTGTTTTTGCTATTTATAAGAACTTTCTTCTTTATCAAATGGATATCAAAAGTGTGTTTTTTAATGGTACAATTGAGGAGGAAGTGTATGTTACACAACCTATGGGATTTGAACATGATAGTTTACCTAACCATGTTTATCTATTATAAAAAGCTCTCTATGGACTCAAACAAGCACCTCGAGCTTGGTATGAGAAATTAAAGAACTTTTTGTTATGTCATGGGTATATCATGGGCTAAGTGGATTCTACCTTGTTTCTTAAACACCCTTCTAATAGTTTTCTTATCATTCAAATTTACGTTGATGATATCATTTTAGGCAGAACTAATCTTGATCTTTGCAAGGAGTTTAGCGATCTTATGCAGAGTGAGTTTGAGATGAGCATGATGGGTGAGCTTACATTCTTCCTCATCTTTAAAATCAAGAAAATTAAATATGGGAACCTCATCAACCAAGGGAAGTACACAAGAGAGATACTAAAGTGCTTTGGGATGGAGAACACCAAGTTGATGGACACCCCTATGTCATACACTGCCAAACTTGATAAAGATGAAGAAGGTGAGAAAGTGGATGAGAATTTTCAATAGAGGTATGGTTGTAAGTTTACTTTATTTAACCGGCTCTAGAAATGACATAACGTTTAGTGTTGGATTGTGTGCTCATTTTCAATAAAATCCCAAGAAATCACATCTTATAACTGTTAAAAGATTTTAAGGTACTTAGCCAAAACCCCAAATTGTGTACTATGGTACCCCATCTCAAGGGACTTTTCTCTTATGACTTATAGTGATGCGGATTATGTAGGATTTTTGATTGATAGAAAGTGCACAAGTGGCACTTGCTTCCTCTTAGGACCATGCTTGGTGTCTTGGTTCTCCAAGCAACAGAGCATAGTGGCTTTATCAACTATTGAGGCTGAATACATTGCAACCGGGAGTTGTTGTGCCCAGGTTCTATGGATGAAGCAAATGCTCCAAGACTTTAACATTTATTTTGATGCTTGTCATATCTATTGTGACAATACTAACAATAAATTTATCTTACAATCTTATATTTCATAGTAGAGCCAAGCATATAGAGGTTCATCATCATTTTCTTCAAGATCATATTGCCAGAAAAGGATATTTATATCGCACATGTGGACATAGAAAATTAGTTGGCAAACATTTTTACTAAACCACTAGCTAGAGAGAAATTTAATTCCACTAGATCTAAGTTTCTCATAACTTCTTTGGATGAATCAAATATGCCTTCTAGTTAGTTTCTATCTATCCTATATGTTTTGCTCATCTTTTGATCACCCTTGCTTGCTAAAGTGTTAAAAATCCATGTTCTTATGCCTTATTTTTTGCTTGTTTTGGGTATTTTTTGCAAACACTTACTTTATCGCTAAATAGTACCCAATGATGAGTGATAAGTATCTAAGTATGTTTAAAATGCGAAATGGATCAGGAAAATAAATTTAATTAGCACTCAAATGGCTAGAAATTAAGATTTCTAATGATGGATCAAGATGACCATCGGTCAAGTTGCCAACTCGACCAATTTGTTGTTGAGGGCTTTTATAAAAAGCCATTCATTTTACTTTCCATCTCATAGAACTCGATCGATGGCCAGGCTAAAGCAAAACTTAAGTATGGTTCGACCGACTTCTCCATGTCAACTAGAGAAAATTTGACCAATTCCTTCTCTAGCTCCGTCATGCTCTCAACCCTAGCACCGACCTTCCCTTTCCTAGCCCTAGTCAGCCCTTTCTTGACCTCACTAGATCTCTTGCACATCATCCCTATGTGTTTGGTCGGCTTTTGGTGGTGTTTCATTCGTTTTTGACCTCTCATTCTCCTTCTTTCCACCTCCATGGCTTCCAATAGGAGAAAAAGAACCACCCCTTCTAGAGCACCATCCTCCTCCTCCAACTCTCGCCTCATTCCCTCTGATGATACCTTCTTTGTCTCTGATGAAGATCTAAATAGGTACAAGAAGCTCCTTCCTAGGAACCCCTTCCCTTTTCATTCCTTGTTTGAGCCTCGTCTGTGTAAGACAAAAGGTCATAGATGAGGTATATGAGTTCTTGTATGACCACCGCCTCTTTACCCTGAGTGTCGAATGCCAGTGCTATAACAACTCCATCATAAGCACTAAGGCAATTCATGACTTCTATGCAAATTTTTCATGGAATTATGACACTCTTGTACCCCCATTGAATACTCAAGTCATTCGTACTTCCATGATTGCCGGTAAGAAGTTCAAGATCTCAAAAGATACGATGAATATCTTTTTCTCTGGTACTGAGGTCACCGACGCATGGATGAAGGATTACCCTGAGTATTTTGACCTCCTAGACCCTGAGGCCTTCTATAAGAAATATGATATCACTCTCCTTGACATACATAAATTCTTGAATAAGCCTCAGTTTCCCTAAATGAAGAAGTCCATCCTACCCTCCTCTACCTTAGACCTGAAAAACTGCATTCTCACTCTAGTAGTCAACTGCAATATTCACCTCAAGAAAAATCAAACTAAAATTGTAGAGAATGTCGTAGTGATTATGTTTTTCCTTCTAAAGAACATTGGAGTCAAGTGGTCTAGATATGTTCTCCACCACATGACCTGCTTTGACTCTGGGAAGAACACCCGAGCTACCCCCCACCCTACCCAACCTTGATCTATGGGCTATTTCAAATGGCCCTAGAAATTCTCTTTTTCATGATTTTCTTTACAAAACTACTCAAAAAGGAGTTTACATCAGTGGACAACACTTAAGAAAAGCTTTCCTCCATCCTCTTCTACCAAACGTGGAGCCTCTACCTCCACCCAGGATCATCCACCTCCTCAACCATCCCATCTTGTCTGTGCCTCATTCAATGTATCAAATGAAACCCTTACGGGTTACATGATGCATCAGTAGGCGTATAACCTTCAGGTTTAGGAGCATATGCATTAGGATCTCTATTCTATCATGTCTACCATGAACCTTTCCCGTGTCCATCTTTATGATGCCTACCAGCCCTACCCCGGTGGTGATTATGCATCCTATGCATATAATCACTTTTACCCATCCCCACCACCTATTGCTTCTGCTTCTACACCTTCTATTGTTGGCGGATCTACCCTGGAGTGCTACCTCTCCCTACTGGTCCTATAGCTACCTTGCTTATAGGACTTGGCACCTCCACTCTCACTTTTCCTCAAGCCCAAGAGTTGCATGACCTTGGTATGTCTTGGGTTGAGCAGAATGACATGTGGCCCGATCATGGTTTTGGTTCTTCTACCAATGAGGAGATGCCCGACCAGGTTGATGAGGAAGTGGTTTCTGTTACAGATATGAGGCATCTGAGGATGATGGCGAGGATGGTTCTGATGGTTCTGATGATGGCTTTGTTCGTGCATTTGGTGATGAAGGTGACATTGTTGCCTCTGTTGTGCCTTCAGATGGAGATGATGACTACGAGCCTGAAGCTTCTGATGATGATGCCGATGATGATGAACCTCTAGACTTAGATAGGCTAGACATTTAGATGTTTTAGATTTTAGTCTTTTGATGTTGATCATATATATCTTTTTGGACTATTTTGTACTAAAAAATATGGGCACATTATCTAAGATGTACTACTTTTATCACGATGTTGTTTTCATCATTTTGGCTTGTAGTTGTTTTGAGGACATGCTTTTAGCGTTGTAATCTTAATCATATGTACCTTTACTCACTGGTTGACTATATCTCATGCGTTCGTGGTATGCTACCCATATTTTGATTATGACAAAGCTTGCTTGTCTCTCTCTTCCCTCTATTTGATGTGTGATATGAGGTTGCATGTTTTATCTTGTGGTTGTATGTTTTTGGTTGTGATTGGAGAAGACCCATTTCTATGCTCTTCTACGCCCTTACTTTTTGATAATGCCAAAAGGGGAGGGAAGTTCAATGTTTTGATGCTCCACCATGTTTCTTTTACTGCCAATGTGATCCTTTTCTTGATTAATATATGCTTTATCATATGACTTGCTAAAGGGCCATATAGTATATGTGTTATGTTGCTTTGTGTAGAAAGACTTACTATGTGGGTAAGAGTGTGCATAGATTGAGGGGGCGCGATGCACATTGTTAACATTATGAATCCCCTTACAATTCATAAGGTTTGGTTATAACTTTACATATCCTTTTCAATATGTTGAGGAATGGTTTGTCATTGTCAAAAAGGGGGAGAATGTTGACTTGAGAGTTATACATTATATATATTTTGATAATGACTTAACCACTCCATTCATATGTATCTAATATGTCTGTTTAAGATTAATTTCAAGCTTTAGGTACATGAAAAGGATCAAATTACACAAGCCCTAGCTTGTCCAAGTTCAATTCAAAAGCAATGCAAATGTGAGATTTGGGAAATCACTCCAAACCACCTTATAATATTGATGATATGACTTGTAACTAAGACGAGAAATTAGGGACATCAAATTCCAACATTTGATACTCAAAAATCATTTTGAAAAATTTGTCACAACATCTTTGTCGGTCGAGTTTGGATCTCGACTGACCAGTGATGGATTTTTGGAAATGGACCAATCGGTTGAGTTGTACACTCACATAACTCCACCGGCCGACTCATTGACCAAAACTAATTTTCATTGATCGGTTGAGTTTTCCCAGGACAAACTCGACCAATAGTTTAAAAATTGCCTTTGTCAGTTACTGGATTGGTCGAGTTATTTTTATTGAAACTTGACCAAATGCACTATACAGAAAGAGAAGAATAAGTGATTAAAACCTTTGAAGAGTTGTTAGAAATGAAAATAAATCTGTTGCAAGTTGTAAAATGACTATTTTTCATTCTTAAGTGATCCCACACTCAAAGGAACACCCCCAGCTATAAATAGGACCTCTTACAGTTCATTGTAAGATGCTCATACATGCTATCCTTGGTACTTGTTGTAGTTGAGTGTGCTACAACCCTTTGAGCCCCTTTCTCTCTCTCTCATTTACTAAGCATTTCATGATTATGAGTGATTTAGGCATGTTTTAAGAGAGCTACCTCCATGTTATCTTGTAAAGCCCTCAATCCTTCCATCTTGCCAATCCCTTTTCTCAAAGAGCAAATTTTGAAGTGATTTTCTCTAAGTGAAGGAGGAGTTGTTTTTCTTCTTCAAGGTTGAAGAAGGTGTAAAGATCTTCTCTAGGTGAAGGAGAAGGACAAGGCAGAAGATTCAAGAAGAATGGGTAATTCTTTCAAGGACAAAGACTTGATGCAAGTGTGGGTAAGTCCTTGGTGAAGGCTGAAGACATCTTGATCAAGTGGGTAATTCCTTATGTAGGTGAAAGACTGTTGTCTTAAATAGGTAAGTCATTGATGTATGGTGGTCTTCTGGTATCTCTTAGAATGGAATATAAGTATACATGGGTTGCAAAGTCCTAGAGGTTGACCTCTCCAGGTAGTGGATTGATGGTCTCCTAGTTTGGAGATTAGAACCACTCTAACCACCTTGTCCAAGTGTTTGTTTCAATCTCTCTCATCCTTGCTATGCTTGTTTAGATAGAATTACAAATTCAGTTTAAGCATTTGTTTTCAATTGCTATAATTTGAATGTCTAACTATTCTTATAATAATTTTGAATCTCTATTAACCCCCCCCTTTAGATCCCTAGATCCAACAATACTAACTAACCATGCCTGACTCATCATGACAAACTGAAGTGTGTCTTGAGTATGGTACATCCATTGTAGTCAGTCAACTATTAGTCTGAGGGATTGACGGACCCTAGAGAAGACATGCACTTCTATGTTATAAACACATCTCACATACGAAGGATGATTTAGAAAAATACATATTTCAAAAGAAACCATAATATAAGGATGTCAAGACACATTAGTAATAGATAATCTTTAATATTGATCGTTTCATATCATAGTAATAATGTAATATTGTAGGATCATGGTTTCAGTATGGAATGCATTATCAAACCTTTTCTCTCATTTTTTACACATATCGACGAAACAAGCCTATAGTCACATGTAAAAAAATATGTTTGAATTCAACATTTGAACATAATCAAATTGTTAAATTGATCAGGAGAAATGAGATTTAAAGAAGGCATGATACATGCAAGTACTTGTGGTAACAGAAATAATACATCATAATATTATATGACCCCATTGAATTATATATTATGTGGGTCACTATTATATCTGTATCAATTTGGAATGTGTGGGTATTATGATATATGTTTACAAAAAATAATAAAGTGAGTCATCATAAATATAATGTCTTATTTAAAACTTTTGGTGATAGAGATGAAGATTTAAAAAGTCATTTTGAGAAATTATTTTATGTACATGTATAGTTAACATCAGCATATATATATATATATATATATATATATATATATATATATATATATATATATATATTTAAATGTATAATAATGATTTTATTAGAATAAAATAACAACATATATTATAATTTGGTAAAAATGCCATACTAGTGGAACAATTACACAAGACTCAATTGTTGTTCATAATTTCATTTGCTCTAAATCATTCATAAAATATTATATTAATTAAAAGATATAATAATCATGGCATGCTATTCATAGGAGAACATAATCATTTATAAACCAAAATTACAACATTAATATTTCTCTGATATCTATATTATTGACAATATCAAAATATTTTTTGACTTTGTATACTTTTTTTAAATATATATAAATGATAAAAAAATAATCATTTCAATTTTAATAAGAATAAATAGTGTTAAATAGGAGTAGAGTGGCTTATATTGTGAATCTAAAAAGGGTTTCTATCTACGAGATAGAATGGATTATCGTTACACCAAAAATGCATAAAATGGTAATCGCTTAGTAAAGGTTATATTTCATCCAAGTTGTAAGACCCATGACCTGAATTTATGATTGATCATTCTTGCTTTGCATAATAAGATACTTAAAACCTTAATCTTATCATGTAATGCTATTTAATAACATGTTACACACTTATGCTTTTAGTTTGGTCAATATTGGATGATGTTTGAGATAGTTATGCTTTATGTGTGCTTGTCTTGGACCATGTTGCAATTTACCTAAGTTGAGGGTTTATCTTGCAATTTTTCACATGTTGAATGTGCCTTCTATGTTTTAACATCAAGAGAGAGAAATGATTCTTAGGGGCTCCTCATTGTACCTTGGATGTTGAGGTGGCATATTGAGTGGATGTTTAGGTTTCACGTTGGTGACTTGTGCAAATGGTTAACTTTGCTTGAGTGTTGACCATTTGAGTTGGTTTTTAGCGACACACCTTGTTGTGTCTTCTACCTTGGTGCATTTCGTCGATGAGTGTCCTTGGAGATCGAAGTGCTAAGTAAGCCTAGGATGCTTTCTATGAGATCGATGACCCTCCTTGTTTCTCTTCGACCGATGAGCTGATGAATCCAAATTCATCATGATTTTCAGTCACCATTTTGGGCCCAATTCGATTAAATACAATCGATTTCATCTCCTAATACTTGAATTATCAAGTTATTGACTGAATTCCATATTGATTTCATGCAGGTCACGATTGAGGTTCAACCATCAACTGGAACTCACCTTCACTCAAGATCCTCTCAGCCTTGGTCTGATCAATCGACAGTGACCAAATGGTGTTGACGAAACGGTCTTGACCAAATGATCTTGACCATTCAGTTTCATCCATTTGGTTTGGACATCATTCGGTCTCCACCATTTTCGGTCTCAAAACCACGAGCTTCCTACACCATCAGATCCCCGATCTAAGTTCCATATTCACCCCCTCCTATCATTCTGCCCTAACATTTTTCCCATTTCATACAGTCTCAAGACTATATGGGCAGCTGCCTACCCAAGACCACATGGAACCCTGATCGTGCCTCTTTTCAACCTGCTTCCTCTGCCTATATCTTCTTCTTCCTTCCACTACGACCTGCTACCCTAGACCTGCAACCACCTCCATCGACTACCTGCTCAACTACAACAATGATCACCTTCCCACTGCATTCCTCCGCAACACCTTTCTCCCTTGCCCACGCCTTCCTCTACCATCCACAACACCAAAGATCTCCACCGCAGCGACCCCCTTTCTTCCTCCCCTTCTTCATTCTCGCCACATACCACCACCTACAAAACCTAACCCTCGATGCCCTGCACCGCCCCCACCTCTCTCACAGTCCTGGTATCTACCCTCCACACAGTTTCGAGACCGTGAGGCGGCAAACTATCTTCGAGACCATATATACTTCACTCACTAGTAAGACTGATTGGGGGCATACCCTAGACCGCGTGGATACTGAAGACCGTTTGGACGGCTATTGTGAGACGCCGAGAATGTAAGACCGCACAAGTCCCAGCAGTCTGCAAGACCGTTAGGCCAACATGGACACCGAGACCATTTGGACAAGGTCGTGAAGATCCCAGGACCAGTTGGAGTAGAGACCGTTTGGAATCCAAAACCATTTGGAGGAGAAGAATGCTAGGAAGCAAACCGTGAAGAAGACTCACAGTTTCCAAACTATGAGGGTTTATCAAGCCCTAGACCGTTTGGTTAGTATACAAGACTATGATGATATTAATCGGTCTCCAAGACTATTTATACATGAGTCCTCAAACTATTAAGAAAAAATCAAACGGTCTTCCAAGCCGTTTAAACTCAAGTCCGCGAAGAAAATACTAGCACGTCCAAACCGTTCAAGACCTGACCCAAGCCTATAAATAGGACCAGCAGGGTCCTCATTTGGGTATCAGATCTGGGACACCGCTAGGCTGCTCCTTTGCGAGATCGACCCCTGCTCCCTCTGATCTACATCAACTCCACCACCAAGATGCACCTAGTGCCCTCGACCCCTGCTCCCTCTGATCTACATCAACTCCACCACCAAGATGCACCTAGTGCCCTCGACCCCTGGGCAAATCCTCCGTGTACGTATCTCTACATCCTCCACTCCACCACCAGGCTGTGCCTGAGAAGCACTCGACCCCTGGTGGATGACGATCTCCACAACCAAGATGAGTGGAAGGCTTGCACATCTGCCCGTCATCGACTCCACCTACACATCCTCAACCTGCTCCTCCTATTGCGAGCAATGAGGAAAAGACTGAGAAGGAAGGTGGGGAGAGAAAGACTGCTCAGTCTATCTTGGTGTCCCTCACTACTTGTCTAGATCTGCTCCGACACAGAGTAGAAGACCGCATCTGTAACGACCGGGCCCACTGCCCAAGGCTCTAGTAGAGTTTCAGGAATGACCACTGGCCCCACAAACCACCACTAGCCTTAAATGCGCACTTTGTCCACACTGACGCGCAAGCCAGGATTAACTACTTGACTGGTCACCCATCCTAGTACTACTCCAAGATGAGCACACTTCATTATGGAGTTCTTTAGAGATGGGCTCCCGGAAAAGGAGGTGCACCTTGGTGATATGGGTAGTCCAATCATTCCTTTTAAGATCATGTTATCCGAGGCTTCAAATCTTGGGATGTTACAATCTCCCCCACTTAAACTCTTGACGTCCTCGTCAAGGCTCAACTATATGGCCTCATAATCTGACCCCATTTTAGTGCAGACCCACAATGGCCCATGGACACCCAGCTCTCGTCCACGGCTACCAGCGCAAGGGTGGCTCCATCTCGTCTCTACGGATAGCCCTTTCCAACTTGCCTAGACCGCACGGCTCAAGACTGGCATGCCACATGCCCATGTGAGCCCCACCTACTGGAGGGGTTATGGCTCTGATACCATTTGTAAAGAGTGGGATAAACTACCCTCTACTAAAATACAATGGTAAACAAAATCCAATTGGGATAGCAGCGGAAGATAATTTTTTTTGACTATATTAAATTTCAAATAAAGTGTACATAAAAATTCTCCCAATATGGGTGTACATGCTTTATACAAATAGAGGATCTAAGCAGAGGGAACTAGACTACTCCACTTTTGTCTCCAAGCAACATATCCATCATCTAAGTCCAAGCTAAAGTCAAGATATTCAAGTTATACATATTTTAATTATGAGTATATTAGAGTTTTATTCATAAAGGTTCTAATGTGAAACTATAAGGTCCTAATCAACCTATCATTAGTATAGAAAAAATCTAGGCAAACATGTCACTTAAAGGAAACTATGCAAGTCTAGGGTTCTAATTAGGGAGACAAACTGAAATAGTCAAAGATCCGACTACCATTGGCTCTGATACCATTTGTAACGACCGGGCCCACTGCCCAAGGCTCTAGTAGAGTTTTAGGAATGACGACTGGCCCCACAAACCACCACTAGCCTTAACTGCACACTTTGTCCACACTAACGCGCAAGCCATGATCAACTTCCCGACTGGTCACCCATCCTAATACTACTCCAAGATGAGCATGCTTAATTATGGAGTTCTTTAGAGATGGGCTCCCAGAAAATGAGGTGCACCTTGGTGATATGGGTAGTCCAATCATTCCTTTTAAGATCATGTTATCCGAGGCCTCAAATCCTGGGATGTTACACTCTCCCCCACTTAGACTCTTGACGTCCTCGTCAAGGCTCAACTATATGGCCTCATAATCTGACCCCATTTCAGTGCATACCCACAATGGCCCATGGACACCCAGCTCCCGTCCACGGCTACCAGCGCAAGGGTGGCTCCATCTCCTCTCTACGGATAGCCCTTTCCAACTTTCCTAGACCGCATGGCTCAAGACTGGCATGCCACATGCCCATGTGGGCCCCACCTACTAGAGGGGTTATGGCTCTGATACCATGTTGTAAAGAGTGGGATAAACCACCCTCTACTAAAATACAATGGTAAACAAAATCCAATTGGGATAGCAGCGGAAGATAATTTTTTTTGACTATATTCAATTTCAAATAAAGTGTACATAAAAATTCTCCCAATATGGGTGTACATGCTTTATACAAATAGAGGATCTAAGCAGAGCGAACTAGACTACTCCACTTTTGTCTCCAAGCAACATATCCATCATCTAAGTCCAAGCTAAAGTCAAGATCTTCAAGTCCTATTCATTCACCTTGCTTCACACCTGAGTGGTTGGGAAGTCACCCAGCAAAAGGGAAAGGAAAATAAAAAGTATGTGTTACAAAACTATTCTAATATGGAAAGATAAGTAAAGCATGTGAAAACAGGCTAGGGTTCATCATAAGATGAGACATCAAGAGTATGAGGCTTTAATTAAGGAAACTTGCCAATAACAAAAGTATATAAAGGATTTGCATGTAAATTAATATTTCTACCTAACTAAGTAGGGTTGAGGCACCTACCGGACCTCTAACCTTAGGTGAGGGGAGAATAAGACATTCCCAGTCACCTATAATATATTATGGGGAGAATTATAAACATTCCCCTAGGGCGATTATATACATGCCCTCTATGGGTGGGTGTACAAAAGTACCACTACTTTAATATTAAATAGAACATTTAATTACATGCTAGAAAAGAGTTATGGCAAGATTAATCAAAAGATTTAAATAACATGGCAGTGGGGTATGAAAAACCCAAACAAGATAATTCTACAACTAATTTTGAGGCAATAAACAATTTAGGTTTCAAGAATCAAGAATTAGTTTAGATTAAGCCTCATTAGGGAATATGGGTATTGGTATAAAATTTCCCCAACTGAAGGGGGTAGATGCACATACCTCTTTTCACACATAAAAGTTAACTTGAATAGTATACTTTGGTCCACAAAGTCAACTTTTCATCCTAGAAACACATTATGTATATTAGCCAAGTCAAAGTGAACATATTCGTTCCTATTATATTTTTATATTATTATTACCCAAATTATCTTCTTGGGTTTCTATTTAGGATTTTTGGAATAATATATTCCTCATTATCTTCTTTTATCCATATTATCTCCAATTACCTTTAATTATTGCATTTATCTTCTTCTTTATTTAAAATTCGGATTTTCTCTTATTTCTCTTATTCTAGGAAGTGCTAGAAAGTTCTAGGATGAAATATTTTATTCTTTTTATTACTTAGTGTACAATTTGCACTTTAGGCCCATTATCTAAAGTCTTACTGAGGTATTTGTGCATAAACCCAAATATTGAGAGAAAAGGTGAACAAATATTTATTAAATCATCATATTGTCCACAAATTAAATAGAAAGGACAAACATGATAGAAATGAAAGGAAAAGATGGAAAAGAGGACCAAAAGGGCAAAATGTCCAGATTTCGGTATGTTACAACATCATCTTCACCGAGCTATGACACTCTTCTGCATCATGCTCACGGTGAAATCTCCCCTCTCTCTTGTTCATTTTGTTCCTCACATCATGAGTGAGTAGTTCCTTTTCGCTGGGGTGCAGGGACTAGCCCCTCTGCCCATGCTTCCATGTCTTTTCATTTTAACATTCCAAGGCAATGTATATAACTTTTCATTAATCATCGATGATTTCTTGTAGCTTGATCACCTTCTTGCTTTTATCTTGTTCTTTCCTATGTTGTGAGAACTTCATTATGTAGGATAGGATGTCGATTAACATAGTTGACTCCCTAACTAGAAATAGAAAGGATTCCTTGAGGTCATAAGTGTATGATCCATGAGGGGACGAGCCATCTAGCCCACAATGACGCTTCTGTGTGCCTAACACTTGTATAGGGGGCCCACAACTTCAGTTGGGTATCTATATCATCGACACTGTAACTGCATGATCCATATGGCGACGAGACATCTGATGCCTAAGGTGATGCTTACGCAAACCTAAACATCCCTCTAGCAGGGTTTGCAACAGTTCTATTTGGATAGTTAGATATTTCCTTGATGTTTGTGTTTAGACATGTTTGCATGTGTAGTGGTGGTGAAACCTGGGACCACCCCAGTGATCCCCATCATTAATCTAGATCAAACCTTAATTCCGCTCTTTACTTTCTTGCAATTAGTCTAATTAACCTCAAATCAACCTTTGTTCTAAATATTAGCCTTACTTGAACTAGACTAGACTAGCAACAATTCTTAAAAATGTTGTCCCTTAGGATTCGGTCCTCAACTATACTGCGATAAGACCCGTCCTCTTGTTTGTGGTATTATTGCACAAGGTTTTAGTTAAAAGCTTTGGGATTTCAACCCTGAGTGATTTTGTTAGTGCAATAATAAACCACGTCAAATTCTGGCGTCGTTGTCGGGGATAAAAAAATCAGTTAGTCAAATCTAGTTCTTTTAAGGCTGATCTAGGTTTTTGCTTTTTCTTTTGACATTATTGATCATTCACTTGAATTCGGTTCTACTCCGTCAATCTCACTTCTGAAAAAAATCTTTCCATCCCATGTACCAACAAAGACTAGTGCATGCACTGCTCAAACAGTCCCGGTCTCACTACTAACTTTGATCCTGAGATAGACATAAATTTTCATCATTAGAACAGAGAGAACCAAGTAAGGATGGCTCAAGAGGAGGAAATATCCTGAAGGGTTGATCAAGCCCTTGCTGCACGAAGAGATAGGATTATGCAAGAAGCCAGAGCTATAGTTGAAATAGAGATCAGAGTAGCACAAGCAGCAACGCAAGCAGTAGAACTCGGGAAGGACCTTAGAGAGTTGTCCATTCGTAAAGCTGCTGACGTTCACCACCCAGTACAACCTCCTCCCATCAATGCTCCAAATTTTGAGATCCAGGCACATTGGATCACCTTGCTTCAAAATAGCCCATTCTATGGTAAGCAAGGAGAAGATAATCAGGAACATCTTCTGAGGTTTATTGATCTTTGTGCTATGACAAAGAAAAATGGAGTATCAGATGATGCCATCCGACTCTGTCTCTTCAAGTATTCTCTTGTTGATAGAGCTATAAGTTGGTACAACTCCTTGCAATGCGAACCCATCACCACTTGGGAACAACTTCAAAATTTTTTTTCTGGAAAAGTTCTATCCTCCTCTCACTTACGAAATTAGGGGTCAAATAACAATGTTCAGGTTCCTAGAGAATCCCTTGTTGAAGCATGGGAAAGATACAAAGAGCTTCTATGCAAGTGTCCACACCATGGTATTCCTAAGAATTAACTTATCGAGATCTTCTATAGGGGTGTGGATGATGACATCAAGATGTTTTTAGACTCCTCATCTGGACGAAACTTCATGCGTCAAAGTTATGACACCGCATGGAAGGTTGTTACCCTTAGAGCTGAAAATCAAGCTAATTGGGGTAGATCAGTAGGAAAAGGAGTGTTGAAGGTAGCTATGGATGAAGCTACTCCTGAGTACAAGACTATCACCGAGTCTCTCAAGCTTCTAGTTGCCAAGAAAGACCATCTCGAATCGTCTCTTGCTGCCTACGAAAGAAGACGCTCACCCCCTCAACAACAAGAGCAAGTCAAATCTGCCTCTTTGTTTTGTGAAGCTTATAAAGGCAATGATCACTATACTTTATCCTGCAATGTTCTTTATGATGTTGTTTTAAGAAAAATCAATGGACAAGGAGATAATGGCCAGATGGAAAGCCTAAATGCTGTCAACACTATCCCTGGTAAAGGTTATTACAATCCCAGTCAGAATAGGAACCATCCCGATTTTCTGTATGGAAATCCCTCTGGAGCAGTAAACTCACATCAACTTGGTTCAAAAAATCGACAAGGAGGTCCGTAGGGATACTAGTATAACCAACAACATAATTTTGGAAACCAAAGTAACTTCCATAACAAGAATCAGTTCCAAGATCCATACTAGGCCCCTTATCAACACAAAGTCGGTCCCAATTCTCCGAATGACAAAATGTCATTCATTGAGAAGATGCTACAGGCACAACAGACGTTGATAGATAACCAGCAATCCCATCAAAAGGCCATTGAATCTCAACTAGATCAACCTATAGATAGCCTCAAGCCACCTGCTGGAGCTTTAGCTGGACAACCAGAAGACAATCTAAGGCACGTGGAACAACTTAAAGTTGTGACAACTCATTCAGGTTTTATCTTACTAGAACCCACGACTATTGTCACCATGACAAATGTCTAAGGTACTGAGCATAGTGTAGGTGCCACTCAGAATGATAAGATCGACAAGGCAAGTTATGAGGAACCTATTGTTGTTGATGCAGAAGACTCGTCTGAGCCAGTTGTTCCAGTATACAAACCTTGTGTGCCATTTCCAAATCGACTGAATTTTACCCAACTCGATACTAGGTTCAAAAAATTCAAAGAAATCATGAAAAAATTATATATCAATATCCCGCTCTTAGATTCCATGGCTGAGATTCCTCAGTGGTCAAAGTTTTTCAAACTCCTGCTCAGTCAGAAATACAAAACTGAAGAACATTAAATGGTGAAATTGGAGGAAACCTCATCTTATTTAGTGATGGATATGATGCCTCACAAGCATAAGGATCCAGGAACCTTCAGAATTACCTACTCGATAAGCAATTGCGTCAACTGACCAGGCCTAGTCGATCTCAGAGCTAGCATTTCTATCATTCCTCTCATCCTATGCAACAAACTTGGCCTCACCAACTTCTTGCCCACTAGAATGTCCATAGAGCTTGCTGACTCTTCAATGATCAAGCCAGTTGGCATTATAGAAGATATTCCTATAAGGCTTGGGGATCTATATGTCCCGTGTGATTTCATAGTTATGGACATTAGGGAGAATCCACACTACCCCCTCATTTTTGGAAGACATTTTCTGTCCACTTCTAGAGCTCTAATTAATGTTGAAGTCGAAATTGTAACCCTAAGAGTGGGAAACCAATCTTTTGACTTTAATGCTTCCAAAAGTGCTAAGGAGCACACTGAAGAAGAAGAAGTATATTTTTTTGAATGTGTTAATCAATACACTCAAATGCAGTAGCAATTCCTTACCTCAAAATCTGATATTCCCTTAGAAAAATACCATGATGAAGAGAAGACTGAGAGTGAACCAGTCTATGTTGAAACAAAAGAAACGTCGTCAACTATGGAGGCGACACCTCTCAACCCTGTTGTTACATATAACAAACCTTCTACAGGTGTCCATGAGCTTCCTCATCTAGAAACAACTATCTTTTGGGATGCACCGGTAGCCCAACAGACAAAAACTGTTGATTTCATTTTCCCTCCGCAATAAGATTTGGACTGCAGTTTCTACCGAGAACATCCTCCGGATCCATATCTAATGGATATCAGTGACCAACATTGCTACAATGAAGGGATAGTGCATCAACAAATGAACTTTTCTTCTGAGCCTCAACAATGCTACACCACTCAGATCCCCTATAACTATTCTCCACCTCAGATTGAGCAACAAAGAACAATTCAACATAACTCAAGTTGTTTCCCTATGTGCTCTAACATTGCTCACTCTTTATGGGGAAGAATACAAGAGGATAAAATCAAAGTGAGGGTTAATGAATGGATGAGAAAGAAACCACCAAAAGAATATGTCAGTCCAGCTCAAGTTCCACCTAGATCCCCACCATGGTGATAGTATCCATGTTGAGCCATCGACATAAAACAAAGGCGCTTGTCGGGAGGCAACCCAATCAATAAATTCATTTTATTATCAAATTTTGAATTAGAAATTTTCCTTAATTTTGTTTTTTTATTTTAGATAATTTTGCACTAAAATAAAAATTGCATCATAAGATGCTATCATAAGTTTTGATTAATCTTCATTTTTAATATTTTCAGATGGAGGACGCACGCTGATTGGAACGCAACCACATCTTGGTGTCCAACCGGCATGAATTTCCCCTCCATCTCGGATTTAGAGTTTGCTCAGGATGAGAAAGTTTCTATGTTTGGGGTGGAGGGTGGGTGGTACGTATTTTACTTTCCACCTACACCCATCCTTTTCAGACTTAAGATTTCACTATTCCATTTTTTATCAGAATTTTCAAAAATTTTAAAGTTTTTCAAAGAAATTAATTAGAAAATTGATGGAGTTTTGACGCTTTTTGTTTCAATAATAGCCATTACCTAGCTGGCTACTTTCTGTCTCTATGCTTTTCTTTGCATCATTATACCCTCCTGATTCGAAGCAGATACTCAAAAGGACCACTTTTTGAAACTAGCATATTGATTGAAATCATCTTGTGCAGCTTATGAACCCTAACATCATGATCCTTTCTGCAAAAATGGCAAGTGTAAGTCGAACGGATAAGGATCAAACACATTGTGCTTCCTAATTGACAAGTGGAACAATAACATGGAACCCCCACCAGATCCTCATCATGCCATTATTTAAGTAGAGTACAACAAAAAGAGAATCACCCGATGCACGTAATTGTAAATCAAGTTGCATTCTGATCTGAACTCTCTTCTACACTTTTTCCATCATCTTCGTACCCCTTCGTCCATAAAAAAAAAACAAAAATGGCCAAAATAGTGCCAAAACCTATGTTCGGGA
Organism: Alisma plantago-aquatica; assembly: GCA_963693085.1. Classification (NCBI taxonomy): domain Eukaryota; kingdom Viridiplantae; phylum Streptophyta; class Magnoliopsida; order Alismatales; family Alismataceae; genus Alisma; species Alisma plantago-aquatica. The sequence continues at coordinate 1,618,123,996 of OY856409.1, read as the reverse complement.
TGGCACGCCACTTCCCTCTATATCTGCTTCTTCCATACCCCTCAATGAAATAGGGGCGTATCATCAAGAAAAGATGTTGATGCACACACAAAAATGCAATCTCAAGTCGAATAAAGGAGAGGTTCGCATACAAAAAAAATGCAATCAATGAAATTGCAATCATATAATAAAAATCTCAAGTCGAATAGAGGATAGATTTATTTTTTTCCTTCCATACCACCCTTCACTCCCTTTTCCACCTAAAGGCACAATGAATGCCTCCACTATCTTGAAAAACTCTAGTGCTAGATCAGGTGCATACTTGTTGTTCTGCAGGTATATTTAGACTCTTACGAAACACTTAGAAATGCTTATTGTTGGAAAAAGTGAGGAGGAAGTGATGTTGGAAAACAAACTCGGGAACAAAGATATGGTAAGATGTGTTCAGTGATCTTAGGAAGTTGAGATGCTTAGTCATACTAAGAAGAAAGGAAACAATCATGATGTGAAGATGAGGCAATCACATGATTTGAAAGTATTCATTTGGCGATTGTTTCAGATTTTGTGTTACTCAAGGACAAGCAACGTTTAAGTTCGGGGTATTATGATGAATCCAAATTCATCATGATTTTCAGTCGCCATTTTGGGCCCAATATATACTAAATACATTCGATTTCATCTCCTAAATCTTACAATGTGCAATTTTGCTTAATTAGTTGAATTATCGAGTTACTGACTAAATTCCATATTGATTTCATGTAGGTCACGATTGAGGTTCAACCATCAACTGGAACTCATCTTCACTCAAGATCCTCTTAGCCTCAGTCTGATCAATCAGCAATGACCAAACAGTCTTGACCAAATGGTCTTAAACATTCAGTTTCATCCATTTGGTTTGGACATCATTCGGTCTCCACGATCTTTCGGTCTTAAAATCGTGAGCTTCCTACACCATTAGATCCTCAATCTACGGTCCTCATTCACCCCCTCCTATCATTCTTCCCCAATGGTTTTCCCCTTTCATACGGTCTCAAGACCGTATGGGCAGCCGCCTACCTAAGACTGCATGGAACCCTGATCGTGCCTTTACTCAACCTGCTTCCTCCACCTCCGTCTTCTTCTTCCTTCCATTACGACCTGCTACCCTACACCTACAACCACCTCCATCAACTACCTACTCAACTCTAGCAATGATCACCTCCGCACTGCCTTCCTCCACAACACCTTTATCCCTTTCCCATACCTTCCTATGCCATCCACGGTGCAAAAGATCTCCACCGCAGTGACCCCCTTTATTCCTCCCCTTCTTCATTCCCACCATAGTCCACCACCTAACCCTTGATGCCCTACACTACCCCCACCTCTCTCACGGTCCTGGTCACTTCCCTCCACATGGTTTCGAGACCGTGAGGTGGTAAATGATCTTTGAGACCGTATAGCCTTAACTCACCAGCAAGACCGATTGGAGGCATACCCTAGACCGTGTGGATACTAAAGACTGTTTGGACGGCTACCACGAGACGTCGATAATGTGAGACCACAAAAGTCCTAGTGGTCTGCAAGACCGTTAGGCTAGCAAGGATGCCACGACTGTTTGGACAAGGCCGTGTAGATCCCAGGACCGGTTGGAGTAGAGACCATTTGGAAGCCAAAACCATTTGAAGGAGAAGAACGTTGGGCAACAAAATTGTGAGGAAGCCTCACGATTTCCAAACCGTGAGGGTTTATCAAGCCCAAGACCATTTGGTCAGTATACAAGATGATGAGGATATTAATGAGTCTCCAAGACCGTTTGGACGTGAGTCCTCAAATTGTTAAGAAAAAAGCAAACGGTCTTCCAAACCGTTTAAACTCAAGACCGTGAAGAAAATACTAGAAGGTACAAACCATTCAAGACCTGACCCTAGCCTATAAATAGGACCAGGAAGGTCCTCATTTGGGTATCAGATCTGGGACACTACTAGGCTGCTCCATGATGAGCTCGACCCCTGCTCCCTTTGATCTACATCAACTCCACCACCAAGTTGCACCTAGTGTGCTCGACCCCTAGGAAAATCCTCCACCTACGTATCTCTACATCTTCCACTCCACCACCAAGCTATGCCTAAGAAGCACTCGACCCCTGGTGGAGGATGATCGCCACAACCAAGCTGAGAAGCAGTCTTGTGCATCCACTCGTCACCCACTCCACCTACGCATCCACAACCTGCTCCACCTACTATGTTCAAGGAGGATGAGACTGAGAAGGAAGGTGGAGAGAGAAAGACTTCCCAATCTGTCTTGGTGTCCCTTGCTCCTCGTCCATATATTCTCCGATACGGCATAGAAGACTACATCATTTTCACTGAGCTGCGACACTCTTCTGCATCATGCTCATGACAGAATCTCCCCTCTCTGTTGTTCTTTTTATTCCTCGCATCATGAGTGAGTAGTTCATTTTTGCTGGGGTGTGGGGACTAGCCCCGCTGCCCATACTTCCATGTCTTTTCATTTTAACATTCCAAGGCAATGTATATAACTTTTCATTTCGTTGTTAATCGTCGATGATTGCTTGTAGCTTGATCACCTACTTGCTTTTATCTTGTTCTTTCCTATGTTGCGAGAACTTCAATATGTAGGATTGGATGTCGATTAACGCGGTTGACTCCCTGACTAGAAATAGAAAGGGATTCCTTGATATCGTAAGTGTATGATCTATGAGGGGATGAGCCATCTAGCCCACGGTGATGCTTTTGTGTGCATAACGCCTATATAGGGGGGCCACAGCTTCAGTTGGATATCTATATCTTTGGAACCGTAAGTGCATGATCTGGATGCCGATGAGATATCTAATGCCTAAGTTGATGCTTATACGAACCTAAACTTCCCTCCGGGAGGGTTCACAACAGTTCTATTTGGATAGTTAGATCTTGCCTAGATGTTTGTGTTTGGACATGTTTGCATGTGTAGTGGTGGTCAAACCTGGGATCACCCCAGTGATCCCCATCATTAATCTAGATCAAACTTTAATTTCTCTCTTTACTTTCTTGCAATTAGTCTAATTTACCTCAAATCAACCTTTGTTCGAAATATTAGCCTTACTTGAAGTAGACTAGACTAGCAACGATTCTTAAAAACGTTGTCCCTTGGGATTCAATCCTCAACTATACTGCGATAAGACCCATATGCTTGTGGGTGGTATTATTGCATAAGGTTTTGGTTAAAAGCTTAGGGATTTCAACCCCAAGTGAATTTGTTAGTGCGATAATAAACCATGTCATGAGCCTTGTGGGATATGTTTCTCTTTGACTGAAGGTGATTGATCTACCTTTGTTTTTATGACCCTTGTTGCATGTGCATGTTTAGTGCTTGCATGTAGGATCTTTAATTGACAAGTGGCATGTTTAGTTGGGCACCTATCTTCCCACACCTCTCTCATGCCCTTAGATATATATACTTCCCTCCTTTCATGCATGTGATGCTTTTGCATCCTCTCTTTCTTTCCTCTTACTTGGATATCATCCCTCTTTGGTGCTTGGAAGAGACAGAGCTCCACCATGGACCAAGGTGGGCGAACCCTTACATGTGGTGATCTAGGGTTGGAGAATCTCCCTTTGTTGATCCTTTGATGATACTTGTGCTTGGTAAGTGGTTTATCCTTTTTTATCTCATTTTTCTTGAAGCCCTACCCTCTCTTTCTCCCCTTGGCCGAACCATGGTTCTCCATGGTGATCTTATTATTGGCTATTTAGGCTAATGAGTTTCAATCCTAACCAGGATAGTTTACCCAACTTAACCAATCTCTACAAGTATATGGAGGTAGTGTAGTGGAGGTCGAACACAAGGAGCTTAAGTAATTAATTGAGCACAACAACACTAAAGTTCAACAATCTAGATCGGTTTTAAGAAGGATGGTAATTGATTATCCATTACATAAATTTAGACTTAAACAAGCAATGAAAAGATTTATTAAAGGGAGTTTAGATTTAGAGATCAAGGATCTTAAACATTAGAATTTCACTCACATATCATAGAACATCATAGGAACATGAAAACTTAAACATACATAAGCACTTGTTTTAAAGGAAAGGTTGTGTTGCACTTCACCTCCCAGTGTAAGTGCAACGATCTCAACTCAAAGTCACATTCTCATGCATAAATTTCGTTTTTGATCACAAACTATTCCTCAACTCATTTATCTCCACTTTCATAGTAGAAAACAAGTTACCAAGAAGAGCACCTCCATACATTCCTACCTATCTTCTTAGATCAAGCAAGAAAACATAACACATGCACATAAAGTAGCCAGCAATATGTGTAAGAAATGATAGAACCAGTACTCTCATGGTAGAAAAACAAGAAACATAGTATTTAGTACAAAATTAACTTATTCCATGCATGCTATGACATGGGAGCTACTCTCCCATGCCCAAGAAAAGGGGTTTACTCGTCCATAATCATGTCTTGCATAATTGTTACAGAAATTTCAGAATCTAGCATGATCTAGAGTAAGAAAAGCAAGGAGATCCAAATATGTAACCATAAGAAGGTATAATTCTGGCTTGGGGATGAAATTCTACTCCCCCATCTTCTTCAAGATGAACCAACTCCTCTCCCGAGAAGCTGCATGAAGTGGAGAAGCTCTGTTGCACCTTTGAAGAAGACAATGGAGAAGAAGAGAAGATGATGTGTGTCCTTTGGCAAGAAACCACCTCTTTTCTCCTCAAAATTGCCGTCCTCTGCTCTAGACTTGCTTTGGGACAAGAGAACTTTGAATTATGACCCTGTATAATCGCCTGTTAAGTTTCCTCTTTGTTTTAAACAAAAACTCGTATTTTTCAAAATGCTGAAACTGCTAGAGACACGATGTGCATCCAAAGTGCACGTCGTGCAAAACCTTCGTCAGTTGCTCCAATTTGCATTGCGCATGGTGTGCGCTGAAGAAATGCACCCCGTGTGACTTTCTAGTATATTTTGGTTTGCTTGACACTCTAGGTGCACACCGTGCATTAGAGTGCATGTCATGCATTTGTTTTTCTGCACTTTTCTGGAAACTAACACGCCGTGCTCAAGACCCACACACGCCGTGCATTTTTGCTGTCTGGCGGAACGCATGGTTACAGGAAACTCACACGTCGTGCTTAGTAAAGACACACCGTGCAAGTTGCTATTTCAGCAACATTAAGCTCCAAAATCAGTCTTCCTTGGAACATATAAACAATGCAAGTTATGTGATAAGTAAAGTAACAAAAAGATGGCAAAAGTAATATAAAAAGAGGCTAAGTGATATAAAAAAGAACCAAGTTTGTGTGTGATAACATGTGAAAAGATGACGTGGAAAACACACAACAAATCCCCCCTAAGTTTGAACTATTGCTTATCCTCAAGAAAAAAGAATATGCCTAAAAAAGGGTGAAAGAATATTCAAACTCATGCATGGATTAAATGAAAATAAGATATGCAATCAGCTCAACCAACCATGTACATTGTGTTTTTGTTCATTGTTATCTTCTCAGTTTAGACATCTGAGATAGAGAAATTAAGTTCAGCAATGTTGGTTCCAAATCAAACGAAATAATCAACTAGACAACACTAAATAGAATTTGGATAATCGAGCCAAACAATAGTGGATGTACATTACAAATATTTAGTTAGTATGGATATAAGATGATCAAATTAGTTCTAACAATAACAAACATAGTTGTACTCTTTTTCTCAAAAGATATGATGATGGAAATTTTTGGGTTTCCGGCACTCAATTGCTAATTTAGGCTTATGCTCACGTGCAAATGTCAGTTGGGGTGTTGTTTTTACCCTCTTTTTTATTTTCATATCACCTAACCATCATTGCTAGATCAAACTCACACTAGGCTAGTATGGCATGTGGGCCATTTTCCATCTTTTATTGGGTGAAGGTAAACAAATGATAGTGCAAGCATGGTAGAACACCAAAGAGTCAACAAGAGTGTTAAGACTAGCAAGATTTTAATCATTCTTTTGAAAATTCTTCACTCAAATATTGATTGTAAATGCACTAAGAGTTTGGCAAGATTATCTTGTATTCTAGTAAGTGTTGCAAAGTTGATTTATTTGCAAAAATTTGGAACCGCTACATGTATTGAGAATTCAAAAATTTGCAAAGTTGATTATCCTTTCATATAGCCACAAGAAATACAAAGGACATGATAGATCAAGCATGCGGTTCATTCTAACATGGTAGCCTAAAATCATATTAATATTTCCATCTAAGAAAATAGAACATGGAATAAAATAGAAAACAAACTGACACAACTGACTCAATGAAAGGAAATGCAAAATGAAAACTACAATTACGGGCCAGTTGTGCCCCCCTAAGCTTGAAATCACTAGTGTCCTCACTGCATCAATTTAACTTATGGAGTTTACAACTGGATACCTATCATGGATCAAATATCAAAATGGAGGGCCACCGCCCTCCTGATTAGGGAAAAACTGGCTGAGGAGATCTGGAATGTCCATTGACTAGTCTATGGAGTCATGCTGTTGTGGAAATTGGGGTTGTTGTGGAAACTCGGGCTACTATGGCAGTGTGACTAATACGGCGGTGGGACGGAGTAATGGCCCTGAGAGATATGCTAAGATTCCATCCAGGTGACCATGTTGTACATCGCAGTGTACTGCTTGCCCATCTGGTCCAAACGGTCGTCGATGTGGTCAAACCGCTATTGAACATATCCAAAAAGATGCCAGACGTCGGGCATCACCCAAGTGTACTCTATCTGAGTACTAGTAGAGGGTGGAAGTGGTTTTGTAGATGTGGTAGTTGTTGCTACTGCTGTAGAACTACTGGCACCATGGGTGGGTGCCTCCTCTTCGTCCTTGGGCTATAACTCCACCTTCCAATTGGCCTTGTTGCTGAGGTCATTGTGGGCTACATCGGGGATGACAATGAATTGTTTCTTTATAAGAAAAACCTTGAACTTTCTAGTGCTATCACCATGCCTTGATATTTGGCTAAAAGAAATAAGATAATTGATGTCTACAAGGTTTTTCCCCAGTGCAGGTTCTAAAGTAGCCACATCTAACCCTAGCTACGTAGCAAGTATAGTGAGCATCCCACAACACATGATATCACCTGCCTCTGTCTACTTCTTCTTCTTGGCTTCTAGAAGTTTATTGACAATGTAGTAACCATAACTGATTTTCTCATTCTTGACCATGCACCACAAGAAGAAAAGGTCGATTTTGCCCATGACCCCTTGAGTTTCATTTTTGGCAAAAGGACCAGTGCTTAGAAGATGATGAACAACTCTAAAAATCAGGTTATGGAGTGAAGAAGCTCGTGCCTGCATAGCCTTGTACACCTTTTCACTAGTAATTTTTGACCAAAAAGTATCACTATGGAAGGCAGGAAGATAGTCAGTATAGCCTCCATAGTTTCACCCAAGAAAAGTACAAAATCGACGAAGATCCATGGCAAAACATTTATTTAGAAGACAAAAATTGATCTTCAGATACGTCTCACAATGGTTTTGGGGGTCGTCTTCCGCCTTAATGGTAGTCAAAAACTCATAAACAAGGTGAGGGTAGGTCTTTGCAACGCTAGTGCAGAGTAGATGGAGACCTAAGAGTCGAAGATACCCCATTACCTCATTTTTGAAGCCAATATTGTCTAGAGTTTCTTCACAAACATAGAGGGAAGGTAATACTCGCCTAGTAATGAGAAACTGGTAGTCTGCATCCTCCTCAGGAGTGACTCTAAATTGGGTGGAGGGCACAAAAGTTGCTGCCTCAGAAGGTGTCGTGGAAGATGAAGCACCACCATGGCGTCTGCCCAAACCTCTCTTGATTGGTGCCATGGCTTTCTGAAAGAGTGCATGGCATGCATATCTTGATCATGGCATGCACTTGGAAGGTAATTCTTCTACATTGAAGCTGAAATGCACATCGTGCACCTGGATATGTTCTGCAATATGAAATCAGTGTCGTGAGTGGTGAACATGGAGGGCGAAGAATGGGATTTCTATGAAGGAACCCGAATGGCGGTGTTGTTGGGAGTTGTTTCTTCTACTGTGAGAGGTATATGGCGTCGAGGTAGGTGGCAACGGCGTTGGCACTGTTGGTGGAGATGGTGGCACTGTTGGGCCGGCTCTCTCTCTACTGGATGGCATAGAGAGGGCTTGGAGGTGACGGTGGAGGAGAGAGGTCATGCGACAGGTCAGTGTGCATGGTTGAAAGATCGATCGGGGGCAATGGACGACGGAGGAGAGAGATGTGGGTGAGCTTGCACGATTGTACTGTTGGATGGTGGTGTGCACGGCTTGCGGATGGCGCACGAATGGAAGAAAGAGGAACTGGTGTGCGTGAGTGCACGGCTGAATTGGGGAAGAAGGAGGTGGTGCATGGCTGCTAGGGTTTTTCTTTTTTCTTTCTCTTACACGACCTGTGGGAGTGAGAAGTTAGGTCATGCACTCCCCTTTTTGACCAAACTTTACGAAAAAAGACACATCATGCACATGACATGCTCGTCGTGTTCCTCTTTAATTTCCTCCTTTCAAACTACCTTTTACGCACAGGTGTACGGCGTGTATTAGGTATGCACAGTGTGTTCTACTTTGGATTCTCGTTTTAGATGTGCCTTTTCTCCCAGGTGCATGGCGTGTATCCATAAATGCATGTCGTGTGAGTTTTGAGAAACCTTTGCTACTCATGTGAAAAATAGATGCACGATGTGCATGGAATAAATGCACGTCGTGCGAGTTTCCAGAAAGTTTTGCTACTCAATTGAGTGATAAGTACACGGCGTGTACAGAAATAAGCACGCCGTGTCACATTCCAGAAACTTCATTTGTGAGATGAACACGGGGTGTTGTTGAGATACACAGCGTGTACCTGGAGATGTAGTCCAATTTCAGTAGCTATTCTTATCAGTTGCACGCCATATCAAATAAAGACACGTCATGCATTTTAGAATTTCTACAGAAAATAGCAGTCAGTCAGCACATAAATATGATAGATGTGTAAATTATTACATTCATCCATGACAGGTGACACATATTTTACATACGTCTAAATGCAAGTGTACGTGTCGCGTAATACATGCCTTGTGAGGCCTGAGTCAAACATAGGGAGACGTAGTCTCAGTGACTACTACTAATGACAGTACGATCAGCTAAGCCAATACAAAGTTTGAGAGAATCGGTTTTTAAAGCAAAACAAGAGAAAATTAAAATAAAAAATGGTTTGGTTAAGTCACAAGAGGTAGAATTCCTTAGGAATGCCAGTTTCAGCACGGATCCCCGTTGTATCTTCTTTTACTAACTTTTATATAATTTATCCTCTTCCTGAATAGAAAGACCATAGCGATAATTTCCCGCTTTCACGGTACAATCCACTCCCTAATTCTAAGCCAATTCCACGTCTATGGTAATTTGTATCTTAGATCAGGTGTTTTACATTCAATCTCTAGGTATCTTCCCACTACCCGTGCATTACCTTTACCAAAATAATGCATAAGATAGTGTTTATGTGTGGGTTTCAGGAATTTAATTTCTCCTTCCAGATTAATTATTCACCTAATATTTCCAATCAAGGTGATCAATCAACAAAAGAACATTCATTCAAACGCATAAATATCCATCAATTAGGAGGGAAAATTGCATTAGATAATGTAAAAGTTGATACAGTGGTTCCCCGGGCTACTCCCGGGTCCTAAGGAATAAAGGGGTTTAGCCCCACATGGTTTTTAGTTGAAAATACATGGAAGGAGAAAAGAAAAATGTGGGAAACATGAAGGATATTCGTGGAACCCCTGGAAAGGATATGTTCTGGATGATCCTCCTCAAGAAACGCACACTATGTAGCCTTCCTGTGGTAGAAACAATCGTCAACGGTGCTCGAATCATCTGGTTGTCGTCCTTCGGCTCCGTGCTTCACTCCCTCTCTTCTCTCGACATCCCGTGGTGCAACATGATGTCCCCTTTAGGTCTGGACATCCTCCCTTTTGTCCTAGGTCACTTATGATACCACATAACATGGACTGTTGGATCGGGCGGCCAATTTAGATTGCTGAAATCTGATAGAGTCGGTGGCACCGACGATATTGGGCCTTTGTTGATCTCTGGATGAGTCGGTGCCATCGACTGGGATGTCGGTGGCACCGATTTGGGGCAAGTTTTCTCCCTTGCTCACTGCAGCTAACTTAGTGGCACCGACATGTGGGGTCGATGCCATTGACTTGTATGGGCGATCGCTTCCATTGCTAGAGCTTTGTCTCGGTGGTACCAACTTAGTGGTCGGTGCTACTGACTCCTTTGGTCGATTTATGCCTAGCCACTGATGCCACCTTGGTGGCATCGACTGCTAGGGTCGGTGGCACCAACTCTGCACTATGCATAATATACCTGAAAAATGCAGAAAATTGAATATAAGTCCATGGAATGTATAAAATCATATAAATTTGATGAAATAATCACGATTTGATGCAAATAGAGTGTGCAGGCCAACAATAGTGATTTATGCAAATATAAACAAAGAAATAACAAATAAGTGTACAAACACATATAAAATCAACATGTAAAAGTGACTCAAAACCCATGCATCAAACTCCCCTAAGTTGAATCTTGCTCGTCCTCAAGCAACAAAACCTTTGGATCTGATTGAGATAAGTTAGCAAAATGACATCATGCATAATGTACATCTAAAAATCTCCACCTTATGATCCTCATTCCGTCCTTCACTGACCACTAAACACTAACTTCCCTATAGGCGACTAAAAATCTCTGTCCAAGATGTCTATCCCCCAATCAATGAAACACTATTAATTAAAGCAGTTAAAATGATAAACTCGTTTGGTTCATACTTGGTGCATAGTGTGATCTCCTATATATGTTGCCCTTTTTCTCTACCTACCATCTAGATGGAAGCAGTTCTCCTTATAGATAATGAATGAGGAGAAAATCAATTGAGTGGCCTACCAATAAAAGCAACGGGTGGTTGGAATGGGTGGGGTTGTGGAAGAATCATGAGCACATAAAACCATTCATGCACTCAAAATTATGATAAGCTTATGATGATGCAATTTTTAGAATGCTCCTAATGCCTAACCATTGTGGTGAAATGATGCATGCAACTATTATTTCATATCAAGATAAGACAAAATATCTACAAAACTACATCATGTACTAATTCTTCCTTATGATATAGGTAGGACTATTCTCTTTCTCCCTCAGTTTCTGAAACTCTACTCAATCTCTTTTTTTTTTATTTTTTTCAAGCCCCCTTTCAACATCCTATTACGGGCTTCCACTTACACTACATTTTTTTAAATCATGACACTATTTCTTCTTTATTTCAAGGGTATGGGAAAAGTCACTACATTCTTATGTTTTAGAAGAATGCTTAGCACATTATGATACTATATGCTTTATGTAATGCAGTTGTAACTATATGAACACAGATGTTATGCAACTAAATGATATGCACCAAAAAAAATCTTGTTGTTGTGCATGTATATTTTTCTATATATTTTTATATTTTTTCACTAATGCAAGCAAAAATAAACAACTATTATGCAAGGTCTATTATGCAATGTAAATGCAATAAAAAATAAAGAATGATAATATGTACTCAATCCTCTTATGGTGGGGTGTAAAGCAGATGTATGCGGTGGATGAGATCACACAACTAAGAGATAGAACCTTAAGAGAAAATCATATGTCCCTCTCTAAAGACCTGTGTACATGGTAATCATGGGATTTCTTTCTTGAATTTAAATTTAAGGTCACATTAGTGTTTGATCAGTTCAGGCTCAACAATTCTTGTCAATCACTTTCTTAGACAAATTAGATGGTCATTTATGCATTAATGTCCTAAAGCTGACTTACTCAGGCACTTCCTCAGTTATGCAACTCTTGTACTCACAAGATCAGCTCACATATTTTAAATTTTCTTCACAAAATTGCACCCACCCCATAGATTGATATTTTCACAGAAACCATGCATGTACTTCTCCACAGATTACACTAGATAGAATGTGGATCCTACATAACAGAAAAGCTAACAAAAACTACGATAACAGAAAATAAAAGCAAAGACAGAAACTATTCTAGCACCCCCCAAGCTTGAATATGACTATGTCCGCATAGTCAATATCCTAACTCAAGAGGTGGAACAATTATACCCGACTCAAAATGGTGGTGGCGGTGGTTGTATGGGATCTTGGAGAGGAAACATCCCCTTGAAAGTCGGATCAGATGGTGGCATGTCTGGCGGCATCGGGTAACTTCCAAAATACCCCTGGCTGCAGTATTTATCAAAGAAAGGTTGCTGATGAGCATCCATCTGCTACATGCGCTGATGTATATTCTCTTTGTAGGCTAAGAGAACGTGTTTGTTTTCATAGATCTCCTACTGGTTTGTATACAGCCTCCCTTAAATGTCCTGAATGCCATCCAGGGATTGGGTTTGCGGTTGTTGCTGCGTCTGGATGTCCTGCAACATGCTATACATACCCACCATAGAATAGACATCCTCTCCTTCTTGAGAAGGCGGTGGTGCAGAAGATGATGAGGCAGCATAATGGTGAGGATGCTTCCTCGGAGCCACTCTATGACATATAGGAATGGTGGCCTCCACTTCCTCCACATCGTCACTACCCGCTTCTTCCTCCTCAGCCAGAGCTTGTTGTTGTCCAACATTGTCATCATTGCCCAGAGCCGGCCATCTATAGTGTCCAACACCCCTGATGTTGAATACGAGATCTGGGAGTCGACGTTGGTAGAAGATATCATCAATCGATCATGTGGAGTAGATGCCACTGGCATCCATAGTGATGAGGTCGGCTTGCTTGAAGTGGTGGTGGTCGATGCACAACCTGAAATTCAGTGGCTCTAGAGTAGACAAGTCAAGGCCTAAATGAATGGCAATGGGGGTGATAAGTCCCCCAAATAGAATAGTCGTAGCTCGCTTAACATTGCGCTGCACTCACATGACGTGTTGGAGAAAGAATGCTCCCAGTTGACTGACTTTCCTCCCATGAGTTGATATAAGAAGTATAAGTCCAAAAGTTGTACCTTTTCTTGTGCCTGGGTTGACTTGGCAAATATTGTGTTTGTTAGCATCTGATGTAGCACCCGAACAAAGGGATGCTCAAAATCCGCCAACAAACTATGGTGAAAGTTAAGCCTTTTGCCCTCCGACACTGTCACAAAGTCCTTCCAGATGGCATCCAGATCGACATTCTCTGGCTGACAACATGGCTCATGTGGCCAGCCGTAAATATCATTGAAGGCCCAGAGAGTGAGAGAATAGTTGGTGTTGTAGAGGAAAAAATCTACCCTCCCCTCTCTCCACTTGCCGCTTAACATACGTGCTTGATCAGGGGTGACCACCATTTCCAGAGATGCCATAAACTTGACGATGATTTCTTTGTATGCCGGCCACCCACCAAAGATTGGATTGACAGATCTTCTATCCCAATCTTGTTTCTCGAGGACGTACGCCATATTATTGGCGAAGCCCATGTCCTTCAGTAGTTGATAGTCACCATATCGTGTGGGTGCAAACGGCCGCTTTGCAAGTTCTTCAATCTTTTGCAGCTCTGTCGTGGGGTGGCTGATGCATGGTCATGAGATCAGAGCACCAGGGGGTCCTCCTCTTCTGGCCATGATAATCGAGCAAGTGGGGAAGAAGATTAAGAAAGAAAGAGCTTGATGTACCTTCTTCATGCTCGATGTAGCCGCTCGTGCTCGGGGTAGTCGTGGTTCCTCAAGTTGTGAAGAATAATCAAACCACACCCCCTTTTAATAGGGCTAGAACCGTCCTGCTGTGATAGAGTTGGTGGCACCGACTTCTGGTACCGAATCTGCGTACTCGGTGCATCGATGGTTGTCGGTGCACGATCTTCATTTTTCCAAATTGCTGAAGAGCCGGTGGCACCGACTTTGTGTTGGTGGCACCGACTTTTGGGCGGGATTGCAACTTTAGAGAATCCTCGTGGATGCATTTGGGTCGTAGATCAAGGTTGCCCATGGATCTGTGTTTCTAGCCATTGGTGGTATCGACATCTAGGTCGGTGGTACCGAAAGGATGATCGACACATGCCTAGGACCCAAGCAGAGTTAGTGCCACCAACTTGTACGTCGATGGTACCAACTCGGTTTATCAGTCAAACACATCCAAGTTCTACACTTTCTTCAGAGATGTCAGTAGCACTGACTTTGAAGTCGGTGGCACCGATGCATTTCAGCCAATATGCTCGTCCCACTAACCGTGACTTGGTGGCACCGACTTGGAAGTCGGTGACACCAACTCAGCCACAGCATGCACACTGAAAAAATGACTCAGGGTATTATTTTTACAAAAACTAAGTACTATGAAATTACTTAAAGAAAAATGCATAAAACAAACATCCTAATGGTTGGGTTGCCTCCCAACAAGCGCCCTCATTTAACGTCCTAGGCTAGACAAATCTAAAGTGCAAAATCAAATGGGAGCGATGAGTTTCACCTCATCTGCTTTTCTAGTGAAATCTTCCCCAAAGTAGTGTTTCAATCTCTATCCATTCACTAAGAAGGTTCTCTTCCCCTCTTTGATTCTCACAGCCCCATGTGGGAACACCTCCTTTATGATAAAGGGTCCACTCCATCTATACCTTAGTTTCCCAGGGTGCAATTTCCTCCTAAAATTAAAAAGCAAGACACTCTCTCCCAGATAGAACACTCTCCTCTCGATATGCCTGCCATGAATTTCCTTTGTCCTTTCTTTGTACAATCTAGCATTTTCATAGGCATTCCATCTTAGTTCATCAAGTTCATTCAATTCCAACCTTCTTATCTTCCCACCTTCATCAAGATCAAAATTTAGCCTTCTCAATGCCCAATGAGCCTTGTGTTCTAATGCCACTGGAAGATGACACGCACTTCCATAAACTAACCTAAAGGGTGTGGTTCCTATGGGTGTCTTGTAGGCTTTCCTATAGGCCCAAAGTGCGTCAACCAATAACTCACTCCAATTTTTCCTACTAGACGACACCATCTTCTTAAGGATTTTCTTAATCTCTCTATTTGATATCTCCACTTGTCCTTGAGTTTGTGGGTGATAGGGTGTACCCACCCGGTGCGTCACTCCATACTTGCTCAAAAGTGCCCCAAACTTGCGATTAGTGAAATGAGTTCCCCCATCACTAATGATCATCCTAGGCACTCCAAACCTGCAGAAAATGTGATCTTTGACAAATTTGCATACAACTACGGCAACATTGGTGCAGGTTGGAATTGCTTCCACCCACTTCAACACATAGTCAACAGCCAACAATATAAAAAGGTAGGAATTAGAGGACACAAAGGGTCCCATAAAATCTATTCCCCACAAATCAAAAACCTCTACCTCTTGGAACACGTTCAGGGGCATCTCTTGTCGCTTGGATATGTTACCGGACCATTGACATGCATCACACCTTTGCACAAAATCATAGGCGTCTTTGAACAACGTTGACCAATACAAACCACTTTCTAAAACTTTTGTAGTTGTCCTAGAACTAGCGTGGTGCCCTCCTGTAGGTAGTGTGTGATAGTGTTTCAACACACTCTCATACTCGCTCTCTGGCACACATCTTCTCAAAATACAATCCCTCCATTATATCAACAAGAGGGGATCATCCCAAAAATAATAACACAGCGAATGGAAAATTTCTTCTTTTCCTGATACCCCCAATCATTAGGCAACTCTTTGCAAACAAGATAATTCACAATATGCAGAAACCAAGGGTCTTTATGATTTATAGCAAATAATTATTCATCGGGAAAGGTTTCTAGGATGGGTATGTCAAGGTCTTTCTCATCTACCCTCCTTAACCTAGATAGGTGGTCAGCCACCACATTTACAATCCCGACCTTATCTTTCACCTCAATATCAAACTCCTACAATAAATGGATCCAACGGATAACTCTAGGCTTGGCATCCTTTTTCTACAACAAGTCCTTAATGACTGCATGATCTGTCCACACCACCACTTTAGCTCCTACAAGGTATTGTCTAAACTTTTCAAAAGCAAAAACAATAGCCAAGAGTTCCTTTTATGTGGTGGTGTAATTTAATTGTCCATCATTAACAGTTTTAGATGCATAATAAATGACCGTAGGGACCTTGTTGAAACATTGCCCTAACACAACCCCTACCGTGTAATATGATGCATCACACATCAACTCAAACGGTTGGCTCCAATCTGGAGCCTGTACAACTGGTACGGATATGATTTTCTCTTTCAAATTCTCAAAAGCTTTTAAACACCTCTCATCAAAATTGAACTCAACATCCTTTTCCAAAAGCTCAGACAAAGGCTTAGTGAGTTTTGAAAAATCTTTAATAAATCGGTGATAAAACCTGGTGTGGCCTAGAAAGCTCCTAACTGCCTTCGCCGATGATGGTGGAGGGAGTTTTGAGATCACCTCTATTTTAACTGAATCTACCTCCAATCCTTTGCTAGACACTTTGTGGCCTAAAACAATGCCCTCGATAACCATCATGTGACATTTCTCCCAATTAAGCACTAAATAGGTGTCTTCACATCTCTGCAACACTTTGTCCAAATTTTGCAAGCAATCTTTGAATGACGTCCCATAAACTGAAAAATCATCCATAAAAACTTCAAGACATCGCTCTACCATATCTGAGAAAATCCCCAACATACACCTTTGAAAAGCCATGGGTGCATTGCACAACCCAAAAGGCATTCGGCAATAAGTGAAGGTGCCATAAGGAAAAGTGAAGATAGACTTCTCCTGATCTTTAGGCTCAATTGAAATCTGATTGTAACCTAAATATCCATCAAGAAAACAAAACTAGGATCAATCGGTGAGTTGCTCCAAAATCTGATCGATGAACGGTAATGGAAAATGGTCTTTAAGGGTCGCAACATTCAACCAGTGGTAATCAATGCAAAAACACCATCATGTCACTAATCTAGTGGTGATTTTCTCATTAGATGCATTGGTGGTGACAGTGATTCCCCCCTTCTTAGGTACTACCTGAGTCCGACTTACCCACATAGAGTCAAAAACAGCATAAATAATACCTACCGATAGTAGCTTTATTACCTCCTACTTTACCACCTCTATCATAATCGGGTTTGGCGACGTTGAGGTTGAATGACCAACTTTGCAACCTCTTCTAGATGAATCTTGTGTTGGCATAAGGTGGGAGAAATCCCCTTGATATCAGCCACAAACCACCCAAAAGCACCTCTGTGGTTTTTCAACACCGTGAGCAATTATTCTTCTTCTAAAATACTCAATGATGCCGAGATGATGACTGGTAGCTTCTCCTCTGCTGCTAGAAAAACATACTTTAGATGAGGTGGCAACGACTTGAGTTCTAAGTCGGGCAGGTTTAGGAGTGACGACACCAAAGGCGGTGGTAATGGCCCTATGTTCTCAAAATGCTTCGTGTAATGGCATGGCTGCACCTTAAGTAGATATGCACACTTCTCCCTCGACTAGTCCAGAACATAATCATCACTTATGTTCATGAGACAAGCCTCTAGAGGAAGCTATAGGTGGACCTATAATATGGTATCCTCTGCATCTTCATCAACGATAGACACACTTACTTCCTCTTCTTTATCATTCGGGTATCCTACCGCCTTGGTAAGTGAGAGAACCTTGGTGTTCTCCATAATATCTACAACAAGTGTACCCTTGTCCACCTTTGTCATAACATGTGCCATGTCCAGGAATGGTTTTCCCAAGAACAAGGAAAATATTATTTTCCATGTGTTGTACCATATTGCATTGCTCCTAAGAATTAGATGATTTGAAATTTCCTAGCATGGTTATCTCGAACATGTCATCTTTTATTCCCATAGTCAAGTAGCCTCTTCCCATCTCTAAAATCATGTCGGTTGTAGCTTGGAATGGCCGTCCTAGAAGTAGTTTGTTGCCATGTTTAGCTTGCATCTCCATTACTACAAAATCTACAGGAAAAACAAACCGGACCACCTTTACAAACACATCCTCTCAAATTCCATACGGTGTAACTACCGAGTTGTCTGCCAACTGTATCATCATGCTTCTCATCCTTGATGTTTTGAGACCAAGATTTTTGAAAGTAGATAGGGGCATCAAGTTAATGCTTTCCCCTGAATCACAAAGTGCCTCACCAAACCTTGTCTTCCCGATATAGCATGTAATATTGAAACAACCAGGATCTTGCCTCTTTGGTGGAAGAGTACCTAAGATGAAGGCACTAACTTGCTCTCTTAAGACAACTACATTAGACTCTGCAATCTTTCTCTTCATGTTAATGATATCCTTCAGAAACATTCCATATGAAGGTATTTGTTCAATTGCCTCAATCAATGGTATATTCACAAAAAGCTTCCTAAAGTTGTCCAAAAACTTCTTAAATTGTTGGTCCTGCTTTGTCGCCTTCAAGCTATTGGGATATGGAGCTGGCACCGCCTACATTCTCTGATGTGGTGGTACATATGACGTCCTCTTTTTAGGCTCAACATCTTTTTGTTGCTCCTCCCCTATGTTCTCTATCTTAGGTTTTTCTTGTGTTTTCTCTGGCATGGAATCATTACTGTCAATAGGATTGGTCGCCTCATTCTCCTCATACTGTGGGGTCAATGTCTTCTTTCCACTTCTTAATAGTATGGCTTTGACCTACTGATTCCCCATTGGAGTGATAGTATTTCCGGGGAACCCCTACTGAGAAGGCTTCTTTAACGTGGCCACATCCGTTGCAAGTTGAGATAATGATGTCTCAAAAGTTCTCATATGTGCATTGTGGTTCTGGAGGCCTCACTGAACATTATTGAGTAACATGTCATTCTTCTTCACGATCTTTTTCAAGATGTCATTAGTGCTCTCTTCGGCCACTGGACGCTGCTGCTGCACTGGCCTTTGCTGATTCCACTAATCAGATCTTGCAAGAAGTTGCTTGGATCCTTCCATGAGAACTTTGAGTCCTTCCTCCATGTATAGTCATTATTGTAGTATCCTTGCTGACGCATGTATTTCACTTGCTCTTCCTCTTTAGAAAAATGATCGTCCTTCTCAAGCAACTTCTTTGTAATAAGGTCCAACTTTTCATTCAAGGAAGAAATAGCCTTGGACTCCCCTATTCTTTTGATCTGCTCTAGATTGTCTCTCTCACTTCCCCAAGCCTGATTCCTCGCCATGTTCTTCAAAATTTCCTGACATGTTGATGGTGGGTTATTGAGGAAGAATCCTGAACCTGCACTATCTAGAGTAGTCTGTTCACTTTTTTGCAACCCAAAATAGAACATCTTTACTTGATTTTCCAAATCTATCCCATGATGTGGAACCTTCCTGAGCATTATCTAGAAACGCTCCCATGCCTCAGAATACAATTCGGATGCATGTTGTTTGAAGTTATGGATATTCTTGATCAGCTCATTTGTCTTCTCTCAAGGAAAATATCTTTCAAAGAATGCCTCCACCATGTCGTCCCATGTTGCTATCGACTCTTTGGGTAGGTTGTGCAGTCATTCCTTTGCTTTGTCATCCAGTGACGATGGAAACAACTTTAGATAGATACCGGTTTGAGGAAACATATCGACTTTGACCATATCACAGATTTCCACAAAATTACCAATATGTGCCACTGGATCTTCATGAGTGTTCCCATAGAATGCTTGTGCCTTGACAAGTGCAATCAAACCTGGATCAATCTTGTACTGATCCACATTCACATGCTGCTTCATAATTGGCCCTGTATATGCCACTGAGGAAGATGCTTTTATCCTTTCCCAGATGGTCTTTTCTGCTCTAGGGTTACCGTGTCCTATTTCTTGTTGCCTGGGTGACAATGGTATGCCTTCTAATGAGTTTATTTGAATCGAGGCTTCTCCATCCCCTGGAAATGTAGTTGTAACTTCTCTATAGTCTGTGGTCCTCATTGCCACCATATACTAGTACCTGAAAGATTGAAAATAATTAGCCAAGGTACCTAAGAGACAATGTGATAAATGAATAGGAAATGAATATATATTATTATTTTTTATTAAGAGGCATGAAAATTAAAAAGTGGCCTAGAATGGCTGACTGCAGCACTCATAGTGCTGAGATGTCGCCGTCTCCCCGACAACGGCGCCAAAAACTTGACGCGTAATTTACGTACGTCTAAACACAAGTGTACGCGTCACGTAATACAGGCCTTGTGAGGCCCGAGTCGAACATAGGGAGACATAGTCTCAGTGACTACTACTAACTACAATACGATCAGCTAAGCCAGTATACAGTTTGAGTGAATCGGTTTTCAAAGCAAAACAAGAGAAAATTAAAATAAAAAATGGTTTGGTTAAGTCACGAGAGGTATAATTCCTCACAAATACCGGTTTCACCAAGGATCCCCGTTGTATCTTATTTTATTAACTTTTATAAAATTTACCCTCTTCCTAAATAGAAATCCCGTAGAGAGAATTTGCCCGCTTTCACGGTACAGTCCACTACTTAATTCTAAGCCAATTCAATGTCTATGGTAATTTATATCTTAGAGCAGGTGCTTTACATTCAATCTCTAGGTATCTTCCCACTACCCGTTCATTACTTTTACCAAAGAATGTGTAAGATAGTGTTTATGCGTGGGTTTCAGGCATTTAATTTCTCCTTCCAGATTAATTATTCACCTAATATTTCCAATGAAGGTGATCAATTAATAAAAGAACATTCATTCACACGCATAAATATCCATGAATTAGGAGGGGAAATTGCTTTAAATCATGTAAAAGTCGATATAGTGGTTCCCCGGGCTACTCCCAGGTCCTAAGGAATAAAGGGGTTTAGCCCCACATGGATTTCAGTTGAAAATACATGGAAGGAGAAAAGAAAAACGTGGGAAACATGAAGGAGATTCGTGTAACCCCTGTAAAGGCGATGTTCCGGATGATCCTCCTCGAGAAATGCACACTCTAGAACCTTCTAGCGGTAGAAATGCCCGTCAACGGTGCTCGAATCATCTAGTTGTTGTCCTTCGACTCTGTGCTTCTCTTTGTCTCTTCTCTCATCATCCTGTAGTGCAATGTGATGTCCCCTTTAGGCCTGGTCGTCCTACCTTTTTGTCCTAGGTCACTTACGGTACCACATAATGTGGATCGTTGGACCGAGCGGCTGATTTAGATTGTTGAAATTTGACAGAGTCAGTGGCACTAAAGGTATCAGGCCTTTGTCGATCTCTGGTTGAGTCAGTGCCATCGATTGGGATGTCGGTGGCACCGAGCTGAGGTGAGTTTTCTCCCTTTCTCACTGAAGCTAACTCGGTGGCACCGACTTGTGGGGTCGATGCCATCGACTTGTCTGGGTGATCGCTTCCGTTGCTAGAGCTTTTTCTCGGTGGTACCGACTTAGTAGTTGATGCTACTGACTCCTTTGGTCAATTTCTTCCTGGCCACTAATGCCACGTCAGTGGCACCGACTGCTAGGGTTGGTGGCACCGACTCTGCACTATGCATAATATACTTGAAAAATGCAGAAAATTGAATATAAGTCCATGGAATGTATAAAATCATATAAATATGATGAAATAAGCATGATTTGATGCAAATAGAGTGTACATGACAACAATAGTGATTTATGCAAATATAAACAAAGAAATAACAAATAAGTGTACAAAACACATATAAAATCGGTCTGTAAAAGCGACTCAAAACTCGTGCATCAACAGGCTTAACGACGAAGTGAAATAGTGTTTTTGACTCTAAGAACTTAAAAGAAATCAATCCTAATGTGGGGTCAACTCCCACGAGGTCCTCCATTTAGAGTCTAGAGTAAGACTCTTCAATTCTTCCTTCAAGCATCTTGGAGGGAGCAAGAGGCTCCCTTGTCTACTACATCTCCACAAGTATATAGCTTGCAACGTTGTCCATTCACTTTGAAATTGCCATCTTTGCCTTGGAGTTCCACAACTCCATATGTGAAAAGATGATGTGGAAAACACACAACACTTATTGAGGTACTTCTCTCCGATAGAGGTCGAATCCATGGTTTTCCATGGTAGTACCTATGTGAAATGGAGATCTCCTCTTTCCCCTATCTTTTAGGCCTAGGGTTTGTACCCTCTCTTCTTTGTGCAACTTTTAATCTTGGCTTGTTCTTCTTCTCTTGAGGTGATCTTGCTTGACCATGGAATTGATCCAATATTGGTGTTTCTTCTCTCTCTTAGAGCTTTGTGGCTCGGGAGTTGATCTTCACCTCAAGGCGGATTATATAACTCTCTCCTCTACTATTGTTCCACCTTTAATCTTGCATGAAAGTTTATATTATCTCTAAAATGTGATTATAAGATGCTTGATGATGATACCTTGTTTTAGGTTTTATGATTTTGTAGTAATCTTCCATAGATAAGATATTTTTTGTGGATCCTAATTCTTGTACCAAAATTTCTATGAATGGTGGAAGTACTAGTTTCACATGCACACATTTAAATGTTGGTTTCTCATCATGATTATGGTTTGGTTTCTTTCTTTTGGTGATGGAATGCTTTGTGTCTAATTTGAACTGATGTCCTACAGTGATGTGATGAGGTATTGTTATCCCATAGTGACATGATAATGGTAATGGACTTTTATATGGCAGTGAGATAATATCATATGACAATGTGATCGTCTTTATGATTAATACGTTTTATATCTTCTGAAGTTGCAAGTTACCTTATCTTTGTGGAACCTTTTTAGGGTTTGTACATTGTAACTTGATTGATGGAATAAAGGACACTCAAATGGCTTAATTAATCAAGTGAAGCCCTAATAGTGTAGTTGCCCTGAGCCATAGATCCATATTCAGTGTCAAAACTTGTCGGATGGTGAAATGAGTAATTCTAAGGCAAACTCGGAGCATATATTGTTGAATATGAATGGTGTAAGTTGACAGTATATCCTTGCATCCAAAATTACAGGTTGTGGAGGATGAATATGGCCATTTCTTAGTAGGAAAATGCCTATAGTTATATATTAGTATATGATATGATAGAGGATAGTTTCGGTTGTACCTTAGATGATTGGGTTTGCATACCCTATTTACTAGTGTCGTGCATTTATACCAAGGCAGACTAGGCTGTTATTCACTTGGACTCTATATGCCACTACGGTGGACTCAGGTTGATTGACGGTGTGGAAGATCATAAGAGTCCTACACTCTAGATCTTGTATGGCACTAATTTTGACTTAGTAGTGGCCAGTTGGAATATGAGTAGTATACCTCATCTCCACTCGGCATAAAAGATGTAATACAGCCATGTAGTATATTTGGTTATTGTTAAACATGATTTAGATGTTTCCATTTGCCTTGTTTCTTATACTACTTAGGTGGTGTCCTATATAAATGTTCTTCATATTCCTTCTAAAAGTATACAATGTTCTATTGATCAGTTGTAGCTGCTTAATCTACCTAATTTGTGTTATCAATTTACTTGCACCTTTAGATGAATGTGCTCATAATGCTTAACTTGCTCAATATCTATTTGTGTTAATAAGAGTTGTTGGAGGAGGGTTATATTTCACATTGCAACGTTGGTCTCACCTCGTGGGTTTCCACATCTTTTTAGGTGGTCATGCTCGACATGGTAGAGATGGTGTGGTTAAGGAAGAGCATCAAAGAGATTAGTAGTTGTTGAAGGTTGGATACACTACTAGTGTTTTCTAGTAGAGTCCTATGTGTTGTCCCTGTACCCTGAGGTCCTTGGGGGTATTTTATAGATGTTTGGACATCAATATGAGGTTTTTAATAGTATGTCATGGTTGTACATGTATGCCTTGTATATGTGAATAGGTTATCCATGTAGCAAGTTTCAAGTTGTAGCGTGACGGACACTGCACAATGATGTTTATACCTTTATGGTATGATATGTGATACATACAATGACATGTTGTGAACTGTTACAACCCCAATTTTTGGGTTCTTTTGGTGATAAATGTAATTTCTCATAATAAAGATATTTGAACAAATAATGATATAAATTGTCTTGAATAAATGAGTTTCATTTATAATAGCCTTGTTGGTTGTCTTGTGGGCTTTATTGGCTATTGGGCCCAATAACAAAGAAAATACAAAAGAAACTCCATTATAAATAAGAAATGGAGAAAAGAAAAGTGTAGAAACCTCTAGAAGGCAAAATAATTTAATCCAAAGGTGGATTTCGTACCGTTTGGGTTCCTTGGGTCCCAAGGAGTCCAAAGTTGCAAAGATAATGCGAAAAGAAAAGAAAAGATCAATTAAGTATTTCTATATTAAGAAAGAAATTGAAAACAATGATAAAATGTAGGAAATAAGTGGAAAGAAGTATAATTGAGTTATCCTTGATGGAATTCCATATCCCAAGGATTCCTAATGTTTAAAGGAGTCCCAATGGGGAAGAAAGAAAGAGAAAATACCAAAAATATAAAATAAGAGGATAATGTGATACATTATTAATAGTTTTTGTGGCTTTGTTAAAGAAGTGGTATTTTCTACTTAAGGAAAACTTAATTTCGTGATTAATGGATTATAAGGCAAGTATAAAAGAGAATAAGTAAAAGGATTTTCGAATTCCTAATTATCCAAGAGATATGGTTTATTAAAGGAATAAGTTAGGAGAGAGAAGATTTCTTCTCAAGGAAGGAATAGGTTTCCTTTAAGAGTGGGACTTGTTTCCTCTTGGATGAATGTCCTTGGGCGTGGATACCCTCCCCTATATAAGGGGTGAGACCTTGGGCCGAGTCCAGAGGATCCCACACATCATTCTCCCCTCTTCTTCCATGTTTTCATCCTTAAACCGTAACTAAGCGGGGATGTGTGATCATGAAGTCATAAGTCAGAAAAAGTGGGTTACAATGGTAGCTTGATGCTCCATGATGCTAGGGAGCTGCGTTGCCATCGTGGCTATGCCCTAAACAAGGCACAGCAGTAGCCGCATGACTGCATCACTGACTGCAGTTCGCACACCGACCCTACACAAACCAACTACATGGGACGCGAGCTACGTGGTGCCTAGATGTGACGGATGGTGCCAGAGCAAGGGAGGTGGAGGATGACGAGTTTCGAGCCCCTAGGAAGGTAGGGCAGACCCCCGAAGTGCTGCAGATCATGGCGCTGCTAGGGTTGCGAGGAGGAAGATGACCATTGGGGTCGATAGATGGGTTTTCCCCTCCATGGGGTAAAGAGCTGACCAACTTAACCAAGGGCAAGGATGTAAATTCTAAATGTTTTCAAACCCAACCGAACAACGTTGCATGCAATGAGTGACGTGACATGCTTTGATTGGCTCTGGTGAGTTAATTTTACAAAAATCGTATCTCTATATTGGTAACTCCGATAGTAGCAAATAATACATGTATTTTGCTCAAAAAATGAGAGGAATTCATTAAAAATGGTTTTAGAGGCTAATTCCTCTTGAAGTTCAAAAAGTAGTGTAACTTATCAACTTTAATGAATTAAAGATTAAGAAACCCTATTTTGAGATGATTAATGAAATTAGTAGGGTTTAATGGATAATTAAAGTTGATATTAGCCTATTAATCATGAAAATATACATTAAGATAAAAAATGATGAACTTTGCACGTAATTAGTTTAATTGATAGTTCATGTGCATAAATATGCTTTAATGGGCCTTGAAACCTAATATTAGTGAATGTGACTCTTGATAGCTTTAATTGTTCAAATCATGATTAAAGTCGAGATATGATCATTCTAAGCTATTTCAAGTATAAAAGTCCCTAATTGTGGATAAATACCCTTAATGTAGTAATTAGGGTTTTCTAATGAATAGAGGTAGAATTAATGACAATTAGAATTCATATGTGAATTGAACCATAATGAACTATGAATTGATGATAAAGGAGCATAATGATCTTGTCATGGATTAAAAGGATAAAAATGGTAGATTTAATGTAAACAAGGCTTAATGGACTTAATTGATGATTAATTGTGTTGTTTCTGAAATTAAGGTTATATGTTGTTAAAAGGTGACCTTAATAACTTTCATTAAGGATAGATGAGAAGTTAGGGTTTAAAAGAGTAAATTAAGTAAAAACCCTAATTGCAAAGTAAACCCTAAAAGAGGTAGAAATCTTAAAAAGGAATAGAAACCTTAAGTAGCAAGATGGTTTGAATAGATTTTGATAAAAAGGAATTGGATGTGATTCCAGGATTCTTGTACTTGCCTGATTGGATTTCCCTTCTTGGTTGATTTTGTCTCAAATCTGCCTGACAGGTATGTGGTTATGCTTATGAATATCTCGAATCAGTTTTTTGAGGTTTTCTGAAGTTTTCTTTGATGACTTGAATCAAACTGTTGGTTGAATTTAATTCTTGCAAACTATAGTGTGGATATGACTATCACAAAAGATATGTGCCTACTATCTCAGATTCTAGTCCCCTCTGTGGCTTAATGGTTTGATCTAGTACATGGCTACCTATGGGGTAGGTTTGTCAAGTCATTGGATGACTTAGTACATGGCTACCAATGGGGTAGGTCCATCAAGTCACCTGGAGTCAGGGATTGGGCTACCTTTTGGTAGGGCCATGCGACTCTATAACCCTAAGTATTGGATACATGTGAGGTAGGGCCATGGGGGTAAGGATCTACCATAGAGAGAGGTAGTATCCAAGTCTACTATAGGGACATCACAGCGATAGGGGATAGGTAAGGATTGAGTAGTATTGCTTAAGATGTAATCTTGGCTGTTAAATGATAATTGGCTGATTACATTGTTATCATAGTTGCACAATTATTGTTTCCCCCACATACCAGCTTTATGCTGACCAACATTTTGTTTGTTGGAATTTTAGGTACAAGTGGAACGAACAAATAGTAAAGTGGAATATGTGGAATTAAATATGAATTAAAGTTCAAAGGAGGATTAGTTAGAATAGACTCCATGTGGATAGAAGTAGATATCCGAGCTTTTGAAAAAGGTATGAAAAAGTTTAATTTTATTACAGCCTTTCAGTTTAGTTTAGTAGAATTTGATAATTATTATTGATTATTTGTTGAACCTTTGATCCCGAAATTAGGATAACGACTCTGACCTCCTGGTCTCCCTTAATTGGGGGTTACTGGGAGGTGGGGTCGTTACATTTGGTATTAGAGCCTAGGTTCCTCATTTAATCTGTAATAATGATTAAATTTTACAAACTTTGTAGAACCAAAGGGAGTTATTAGAGGATTTTCCAAAAGGTAGAGGTATCTAGAAAAGGATCACGCCCGGGGGCTGGAAAGATTTTTCTCCGCACCGCTAGTCAGAAATCGAGGACTACCAGATTTGTGTGACTGCCTGGCCAAAGTCTCAGGATTTGACTCGAAATAAGATACCTTTAGGACTCTCTCCTCTTGTTCATCCCCTCTCAACTCAAACACTATTAAGGATGATAAGGATTAGGGTTTTCTCTCTTTTCCTCACCCCCTTGAGGTATGGGTAAGATTGATAAGGTTTAAGGAATCATCCACCAAATTAATAAAAATCATGTAAATAAGATGTCATGGATATAAGCTTAATAGATTCAGCATAAAAGAATAGATACATGCTTAGGTCGTATGACATAAGTTGTCATGCCCTCAGGAGAGACCTGAGGATAGACCTTCTTGTCAGGAGAATAAGTAAAGAGAGTTAGTCTTGGAGGTAGAGACCTCCATTATAAGTGGAGACCTGGCACATCCTTTGAGGATGGTGTTAACCCTAACCCTAAGTGAAGGTTAGAGAGAGAGATGACATGATTAGTTAGATGTCATGGTAGACCAGGTGTTTGGATAGACATGCATTGGATGCCATATGAGCCATCAGAAGTTCGATGACCTAGTGTCTTTAGCGACCCAACCCTGGAAAGGGTCGTGCATGTTAGAGAGAAGGATAGCTCCTTCATTGATGAGGTTAGAGAAGAACTTATGGAACCCATGAGCTTATATGTGCATGGCATAGTAGGCACCCAGAATACGTCAATAGTGCGAGTAGTAGGTTGAAAGCTTGGCTATGGGAGTATGTTGGAAAGCTAATGAGATAAGCATAAAGATTTATGGATAACCTTAAACAAACATAGGTTTCACCATGTAGGGTTATGCTTGTGAGCTGGATCTATCTTCATGGAGAGAGGACCTCTAGTAGTGAGGCTAGTTGTAGGTTTATCTCTAGAAAGAGAGAGAGAGAGCAGGACCCAAGCGAGAAGGTTGGAAGCTTAGATTCTGAGATATGAGGAATAGTGGGAGTTGAGGATAATGAGACCTAAGTGGATGATAGTGGTTACCTCATGCTTGACCCCTCGAGGCTGATGATGTCCTGGTTTCCATGAGAGGAACCAAACCCTAGAGAGAGGATGAGTCTGTTGGTACCTCTATACCTATGATATATATGAGAAGAAGAGTTCTTTAGACCTGGAGAGGTTTAGTAATAGGTTGTGAGGCCTTGTACCTTGTCGATTGTCCTTTTGGAGGACCCAAATCTGAAGTGTTGCTCGAGTACAAGGATGATAGGAAGTGCATGTCATACCATGTATCTGTTTGGTTGTGGTTAAGAGGTTGAGCAGACAGTTGGACATCAAAGAAATGAACCTAGGGTTCTTAGGTATAAGAGGGGAAGTGATGTACCTAATGCTGATGAGATTTGAGTTTCTATAGATTTGAGCATGGTACTCCTCATGTCTAGAGGAAAGGAAAACCCCTTAAGTTTAAGGTATGTTTGATGTATCCCTCACAGCTAAGTGGATGACATGGGAAGGTATGATCGTGATCCAGTGTTGAGGAAAGAGAACAAGTAGGACCTAGTATGGTCTAGTAGGTGGTTTGCTTGTGCCTTAGTAGCTGCTGGGTTAAGCATGCTCATGTGAATAGAAACCCTAAGGATGTTTGTGACCTTGCTGTCAAGATTTGTAGTTTCCTCCCATCTTGGGTGAGGGACCCTTTGAAAGGGTGTATACCAGTTTTGTGGGTTTTAAGGAAACCTAAAGAGGTCTCATAGGATCTTGAGAAGCTAAGTGAAAAGTGCATAGTATGAGAATGAACCTGTCGACCCATAACTAACCATCTCTAAGTGCATGTGGATGTGTTACCATGGAGGTAACTGGTATGGGGCCTGACCAAGGTAGACATGTTGCCATGACCCCTATGAAAGGATGGAAGTCAACCCATGAATGCAGAGAGAGAGAGAGAGATGATGAAGGCTTGGATAAGGTTCTAAGTTGTACATGTACTATAATAGAATCCTAAGTTTATCCTAGGGTCAGGTAGGGATAAGACCGATGGAAGTAGGAGTTCCCTAATTCCCTAGTTACACATGACCATAGGGTCGGGAGGTAACAACTATCATTGTCTAAGGGCCATGGGTTAGGAGATTGATCACCTTCATGAACTCATGGGGCCCAAAGGGAAGATGAGTAGGGCACTCTCTGGATGCATAAGGGAAGAGTGATGACCCCAAAATTGCCGACACCCTATAGACCTAGAGGAGATGACTAAGGAATGTGTGTGGATCCAAGTAGGTTCAAAACTAGTTTTCCATGGATGTAACTTTGATATCGAGAATGATGTTGAGACATAAGATGCACGTTTCAACTAAGATTTAAAGGTATACTGGAAAGGTGGGGTGTACCATCTCTACTCTTGAAATAGGAAGAACTCTGTATTTGGACTGCAGCCAAATGCTTATTTCCTCTTGTTATGGGAGTGAGAGATAGGACAATACACATGTCATACACCAAGGGTAAAAGGTGATTCGAGTTGGAACGTTGTCATGAGGTATGAGGACAGGAATGCTAACATACCCTTGTGGAGTGAATGATACATGGATGGTTTACAAACCCTAAGAGTTATACAAGGCTGAGTTTGAAAAACCAAGAGAATAAGCTCAGAGTTTTCTTGATGAAGACAAACTTAGAGCTGAGATGAGGTAATATGTGAAATACATGGAGGTGTATGTCTTCAACGTTACCTAACACCTAAGGATGTGAAGTGTTAATGGATGCTCTGGAGGAGATACAACTGCCTAGTTTAGATGGAGGCTAGAAGAGGTTGATAGGATAACCCCCAATTGGAAAAAGAGATAAGTTTGGCTAACACATAGAGGTGACAAGATATGTCTAACAAGTTAATGGTTGTTTGGTTAGCCAGCCTAGGGCTTATCATGATAAAAGGATGGTTGTAGAACCTCAGATGCACTTCTTTGGAAGGTGATGAAACCCCAATTAGAGTGGTTTAGGGTTTCTGAGGAATCGATCTTAAGGAATCCTGACAATACAGGAGATCATGATTTAAGGTCACCATATACCATGATACTACCAAGATAATAAGTGACAGTGGTACTTTGGATACCTAAGATGAAGTTGCATGTGGTGTGTTACCATGCAAGCTAGGAGGTGAAGGATGAACACCAGTAACCCAGTGTATTGATATAGGGGATAAAAGAGTCCCTGAGAGGGAATGAGAGTTCACTACTATGGATGTTGTGGTGAGTATCCCCTAGACCAAGGATGGTCAAGATGCAATATGGGTTATGGTAGATCACCTTACCTATATGACATGAGAAAGAAAGAGTACTGTCAAGGGATAGATCTAGTTGAACTACATATGAGAGAAAGTTGGTTCAACTACATCATGATGTGAGTTCAAATGTTCTTGAGTATGACCTAAAGGTTCACTTCCATGAGTGGGAGTAGGTACATGTAGAACTCGATGTTAGTACTGTTTATCACCCCTAACCAATGGTTAGTGTGATCCAGACTAGAGGGTCTGATGAGAGCATGTGTGGAGGATACATAAATACAGTTCTTGTCCTTTGTAAGATGTGATGATAACCACCATAGTAAGTATCGGGTTGTAAATAAGCTATGTAAGGGAGGCTGTGTCGGTCACCACTTCATTAAGATGTTGTTTGTGAAGGGACCTCGTGAAGGTCTAGAAAGGACCACAATATGTGAAGATGAAGTCGCTTTGATCATGCAATGGCTAAAAGGAGCCCAGAGATGACATGAGTTGTAAGCTGATGCAAAGCAGACTAACATGCAGTTCACTGTGGGGGAATATGTGACATGAAAATATGATCCCTCTAAGTTATAGCTAAGAGAGTTGAGTCCCCGATGCATGGGTTCTTTTGACATGGTTTGGTAGAGGATGTTAAGTTTTCCCTTACCCCTTGGGATAAAGTAATGTGTGATGATTTCCATATGTCCAATTTAGAGCACTATGTGAGATACCCAGACCATGTGCGGAGCAATGAACCTAGTGAGCCCCAAGGGAGGCTAAAATGACCTAAGTCACCTGTGAGGTTTATAGATGCCAAGGTGAAAGAACTCAGAGAAAAGAATATGTGATGATAAAGGGTTCTTTGGAAGCTCCATGGATAGGGAAAAGCCACATAGGGGCCGATGATGGACATGGAAAAGTCTTATCCTGAATTGTTTGTTTGCTTGATGGAATTTTGAGGGAAAAATTCCTATAAGAGGGGAAGGATGTTACAACCCCAATTTTTGGGTTCTTTTTGTGATCAATGTAATTTTTCATATTAAAGATATTTGAACAAATAATGATATAAATTGTCTTAAATAAATGAATTTCATTTACAATAGCCTTGTTGGCTGTCTTGTGGGCTTTATTGGCTATTGGGCCCAATAACAAGGAAATACAAAAGAAACCTCATTATAAATAAGAAATGGAGAAAAGAAAAATGTAGAAACCTCTAGAAGGCAAAAGAATTTAATCCAAAGGTGGATTTCATGCCTTTTGGGTTCCTTTGGTCCCAAGGAGTCCAAAGTTGCAAAGATAATGCAAAAAGAAAAGAAAAGATCAATTAAGTATTTCTTTACTAAGAAAGAAATTGAAAACAATGATAAAATGTGGGAAATAAGTGGAAAGAAGTATAATTGAGTTATCCTTGATGGAATTTCGTATCCCAATGATTCCTAATGTTAAAAGGAGTCCCAATGGGGAAGAAATAAAGAGAAAATACCAAAATGCAAAATAAGAGGATTATGTGATACATTACTAATGGTTTTTGTGGCTTTGTTAAAGAAGTGGTATTTTCTACTTAACGAAAACTTAATTTCATGATTAATGGATTAAAAGGCAAGTATAAAAGAGAATAAGTAAAAGGATTTTTTAATTCCTAGTTATCCAAGAGATATGGTTTATTAAAGGAATAAGTTAGGAGAGAGAAGATTTCTTCTCAAGGAAGGAATAAGTTTCCTTTAAGAGTGGGACTTGTTTCCTCTTGGACGAACATCCTTGGGCATGGATACCCTCCCCTAAATAAGGGGTGAGACCTTGGGCCGAGTCTAGAGGATCCCACACATCATTTTCTCCTCTTCTTCCATGTTTTCATCCTTAAACCCTAATTAAGTTGGGATGCGTGATCATGAAGTCATGAGGCGGCAAGAGTGGGTTGCAATGGTAGCTTGATGCTCCATGATGCTAGGGAGTTGTGTTGCCATCGTGGCCATGCCCTAAATGAGGCACAACAGCAGACACACGGCTTTAGGTCACACATCGGCCCTGCCCAAACCAACTACATGGGACGCGAGCTAGGTGGCGCCCATATGCGGCAGACAGTGTCAGAGAAAGGGAGGTGGAGGGCAATGAGTTTCGAGGCTCTAGGAAGGTAGGGCGGACATGTGAAGTGTTGCAGATCGCGGTGTTGCTAGGGTTGCGAGGAGGAAGACTACCATTGGGGTCGATAGACAGGTTTGCCCCTCTGCAGGCTAAAGAGCTGACCAACTTAACCAAGGGCAAGGACGTAAATTCGAAATGTTTTCAAACCCAACCAAACAACGTTGCATGCAATGAGTGACGTGGCATGCTCTGATTGGCTCTGGTGAGTTAATTTTACAAAAATCGTATCTCTATATTGGTAACTCCGATAGTAGCAAATAATACATTATTTTGCTTAGAAAAATCAGAGGAATTCATTAAAAATGGTTTTAGAGGCGAATTCCTCTTGAAGTTCAAAAAGTAGTGTAACTTATCAACTTTAATGAATTAAAGATTAAGAAACCCTATTTTGAGATGATTAATGAAATTAGTAGGGTTTAATGGATAATTAAAGTTGCTATTAGCCTATTAATCATGAAAAGATACATTAAGATAAAAAATGATGAACTTTGCACGTAATTAGTTTAATTGATAGTTCATGTGCATAAATATGCTTTAATGGGCCTTGAAACCTAATATTAGTGAATGTGACTCTTGATAGCTTTAATTGTTCAAATCATGATTAAAGTCGAGATATGATCATTCTAAGCTATTTCGAGTATAAAAGTCCCTAATTGTGGATAAATACCCTTAATGTAGTAATTAGGGTTTTCTAATGAATAGAGGTAGAATTAATGAAAATTAGAATTCATATGTGAATTAAACCATAATGAACTATGAATTGATGATAAAGGAGCCTAATGAACTTGTCATGGATGAAAAGGATAAAAATGGTAGATTTAATGTAAAAGAGGCTTAATGGACTTAATTGATGATTAATTGTGCTATTTCTAAAATTAAGGTTATATGTCGTTAAAAGGTAACCTTAATAACTTTTGTGAAGGATAGATGAGAAATTAGGGTTTAAAAGAGTAAAATGAAGTAAAAACCCTAACTGCAAAGTAAACCCTAAAAGAGGTAGAAATCCTAAAAAGGAATAGAAACCTTAAGTAGCAAGATGGTTTGAATAGATTTTGATAAAAAGGAATTGGATGTGATTTCAGGATTCTTGTACTTGCCTGATTGTATTTCCCTTCTTGGTTGATTCTGTCTCAAATCTACCTGACAGGTATTTGGTTACACTTATGAATATCTCAAATTAGTTTTTTGAGGTTTTCCAAAGTTTTCCTCGATGACTTGAATTAAATTGTTGGTTGAATTTTAATTCATTAATACTATAGTGTGGATATGACTGTCGCAAAAGATATGTACCAACTAGCTCAGATACTAGTCCCCTCTGTGGCTTAATGGTTTGACCTAGTACATGGCTACCTATGGGGTAGGTCCATCAGGTCATCTGATGACTTAGTACATGGCTACCAATGGGGTAGGTCCATCAAGTCATCTGGAGTCAGGGATTGGGCTACCTTTGGGTACGGACATGCTACTCTATAACCCTAAGTATTGTCTACCTGTGAGGTAGGGACATGGGGGTAAGGATCTACCATAGAGAGAGGTAGTATCCAAGTCCACTGCAGGAACAACACAGAGATAGGGGATAGGTAGGGATTGATTAGTATTTCTTAGGACGTAATCTTGGATGTTAAATGATAATTGGCTGATTACATTGTTATCATAGTTGCACGATTATTATTTCCCCCACATACCAGCTTTATGCTGACTGACATTTTGTTTGTCGGCATTTTAGGTACAAGTGGAAAGAACAAACAGTAATGTGACATATGTGGAATTAAATATGAATTAAAATTCAAAGGAGGATTAGTTAGAATAGACTCCATGTGGATAGAAGTATATATCCAAGCTTTTGAAAAAGGTATGAAAAAGTTTAATTTTATTACAACCTTTCAATTTAGTTTAGTAGAATTTGATAATTATTATTTATTGAACCTTTGATCTAGAAATTGGGATAACGACTCTGACCTCTTGGTCTCCCTTAATTGGGGGTTACTAGGAGGCGGGGTCATTACATCAACCTTGATGTTTATGTTTCTGCTTGAGATGGTTATATGAATTCTATTTTAATTTACCCTATTTTATGGTAACATGGTTGTTAGTTGATAATTTTGTGTTTTGTTTTGAGTGATCTTGCTTTGTGACGGTGGGTCGTCACACAGGTACTCAAAATAAATATAAACATCGAAGGAAGGAAATAAATACATGTGTTATTTTATAGTTCATTTGTGAGTTCTCCACTTTAACATGAGAATGATAAATAATATCATTAAGATGATAGTGTTTGTAGAATTACAATAATAAGGAACAACTAGAAGTTATAGGTGACGGGGATGAGGAGAAATGATAATGTGACTTACTAAAAAAAATTAGGGTAGTTCTCTAATATTTTTGTGGTGGAGAAATATAGTAATATATATATACACACAATTTTGTTTTGGACCAATTATATGATATATATATATATATATATATATATATATGTCTAACTGACAGTTGGTTGTCTAAGTCATCATCATCATTTATTCCTTAGTCCCAACTATGTTGGGGTCAGCTACATGGATCCTTCTTTTCCATTCTTCTCTATCATGGGTCATATTCTGGTCGAGATGTAGTTTTATAAGATCCATGTCATAGAAAGAGTGAACAAGTTTTTATGATTGGCTGTCGACCTACCACCAACCCTCCGCCTCTACCCGGGCTTGGGACCAGCTACATTTGCACAAAATGTATGAAACATAGGCTATATTAGTTATCTAAGTGAAGAGAATTTATGTAAACAAGGATCTAGGTGAAGTAAGTTGGTGAGTGTTTGGATAAAGTATAAGTCTCATCCAAAAACTTATACACTAGACATATAGTATTCTTTATGTCATCTAACCATTATATATGTTTCTTAAGTTAAGGTATGCATACCTCATGTGTCATTCATCCATTAATTTAATATAGGGCCATACTACACTTACATAGTCCTACACCCTTATCATAAAATTCTAGTTATTCATTAGATTTCTAATTCTACAACATCGCCATCTTAATTCTACTATCTATCATCATCATATTTGATTCCAGTATCATGAATGTGAGGAAAAATAACACCAAAACAATTACTCATCAACCCTAGTGGAAACTAGACAATCTGAAGAACAATACATCTCAACTTTAGGGGATCCGAGATAAAGATGATGGGATTTAGGTGGAGAACATCAAAATAATTATAGGTTAAGACATGAATTTATTTCCTTGATTTAATGTATACATTTTACTATGACTTATTTGGTTGAATATTAGTGTTAGTAAGTCATTACCATTTTGTCTATTTCTGTAACATAACAATAATCCATTTATATGTTTGATGGTAGA
Source organism: Alisma plantago-aquatica (assembly GCA_963693085.1). Lineage (NCBI taxonomy): Eukaryota > Viridiplantae > Streptophyta > Magnoliopsida > Alismatales > Alismataceae > Alisma > Alisma plantago-aquatica. The sequence continues at coordinate 1,618,088,118 of OY856409.1, read as the reverse complement.
TTCACAATATAAAGCATCTACATGTATTTCATTTTGTTTGTTTTTATTTGAAAGATATTCTATTTTTACTAAATATATTGTGGATGTTTATATGAAGTTGAAAAAGATCTTGTTACCATCTTGATAATAATTTCTACATCCAAGAAAATCTTAATCTCATCATTTTGGTTTGTTATTAATAACCTTCTCTTATGAGTAATACCTCATAATTGTGATATTTCCTAATTCATATTATTTTGTTATACATGATTAAAAACATATATGTTATGTTATTCTTATATACCCATCCTTATACATTTAAAAGTATATATTTGTAGATGTAAAATTTGCATTCACTTAAATTGATTTTCCAATATGATATTTGAAATATTCATCTCTATCATCAAATATTACTGATAAGATGTGATTTGTGTGCTATGACTGATTTATTTGTTGTAATTTTATGATGCTATCATAATACCCAGACATTCTAAATTCATGCATATATAATAGTGATCCAAGTAATACATACTACATGTAATAGAATAATATTTTTATGTATCTTTTCCATTACCGTAAGTACTTACCTTATTCATGCCTTTTTGTATCATTCCAGTTTGATTTCTGTAACTAGGGTATCATATGTTTTAACTGTAACTAGGGTATCATGCCTTTTTTGTTTCATTCCAGTTGAATCATTTGATTAAGCTAGGATATGAAGTTTAAACATACGTTTTAACTATAACTAGGGTCTTGTTTCGTCAACAGATGTATCCAACAAGAGAATAGGTTTGTTAGTATGTTCCATAATAAAACCATGATCCTACAATTTTACTTTATAGGTGTGATAAAAAGAATGTTACTATTAAAGATTATCTAGTACTACTATGCCTTGACGTCCTTATACTATGGTTAGCCTTTTCGATGATCTCTGTTATATTTTTATATATGTATTTTTCTATTCAATCCTTAAAATACAAGAGATGTGTTTATAATATAGTAGAGCATGTATCCTTTCGGGTCCATCAAGTTGCATTTGAGATGGACTTCCCTTGAAGTATTAAATGAATGACCACAATGGATTTATCATCCTCAAGCCACTCTTATATTTGTCATGTAGAGTGAAGAATGATTACTTTGTATAGAGAAATAGTATCCTAGAAAGATAAGAGAGGACAAGTAATGAAACTCTAGGTGATAAGATATTCAATAAGCACCCTCTACTATTATTAAAAAGCACTCCTATTTCTGCATGGGATAATCCAAGTCACCTGGTTGATCATGTGGTTTGCAAATGTCATTGGGGGCGTGCCACAATGACTTTGGGTGTTAAAATATCTATATTCTAATACATAGCTAAGAATTTGTAAGATGGTCGTATAAATTCATATACCACAAGTTATATACTTACTAGTGTCATATAGGATAGCATTATCCCTGCTTGTGTTGAAATATTTAATTTATTTATAAAATAAAGGTCTCATATTCCTTCATTGTTTACTTGATAGTCATCAATGTCATAAGATTTGAAATGTATGTCTTATGAGTACATAAATGATAAATACAAACCCAATAATCTGAGTACATAAATGATAAACGATACTAATGTATCAGACAGACCCACCTTGAGAGTGAAACATGGAAACCATGATTGATTGTCAGAGTAATATCTCATAGTGATGGTGGTATGATTGTGGTTCTTAGACCTGAAATCACTGCACTCATCACTTTTCGTTCGATGTACTTTGAGATCATCCATAATGATTTTATATAAGGGTTGCCATAGAGGTGGTGCTCGGGTGCAGTGTGACACATGGGGATGACTGTGAGTGATGTAGATGAGATTTATCCCTCCTACAAGAGTTTGATATTCTGGCTAATTGGTAAGAAAGACTAAGAAACATATGGCCATGTTGGTGTGAGTCAATATGTGATATTGAGCTCACATGTATCTCAGACAGTTTGCTCTTGTTCAATGAACATGGATTTAATGTTAAAGAGGATGACCATTCCATACCTCGAGTTCAATCTGGATATTAGAGACAAAGGAACTATATAGTCAATGTAAAACCAACCATAGATTGTAGGATGAAGTTGTTCTACAACTTCTCCAATTACTAAGGTAGAAATGAAATCTTTCTAGATACCAATCATTTCTTGTGAATTCATAAGATGATTATGAATATCGCTGCCAACATAATTTGTAGCCTACTGGGTCACACACATAGGATGTGATTAGAATAGGAATATAATTGTGGATGTGATTGGAAATGCTCCGAACCAAATTGATCACTAAAATGTTTAGGTAATCTACTAGAATAATATTGTAATATAACCTAATTTAATTGATTAAAGTGTTTAAGAAATTAATTAGATTCAAATTTTTAAATCGGTTGGCTAATCCTGAGCCATTGACTAGAGCAAGATGACAAAAATTAATTAATCAATTAATATGATTAATTGGTTAATTAATTAATATTAGAATATTCTTTTAATAGTCCATGAGTTGCTCATTTTAAATGCAACCACAAACTTTATTTTTGTCTAGGAGTTTTGGGAAATCCTACTTTCTTTCTTCTCATATTTATAGTGGCATGACAGCTGGACCATTATTATATGCTCCTGTATGTGAACCCTAGTCTTCATCGTCTCTAAGAGAGAGAAGGAGAGAAAACATGATACTAGCATGTCATAAAGAAAAAAGCTACTCCTTCCCGCTGATTTGAGAAGTGTTACGTGGAGTTCCAGTCCATCTGTGTGGATGAAGTAGAGACACAAATGCTAAAGTGGTTGCGTTTGGAGGGAATTGATGATGACCGTCTGTGCACCTGAGGGGATACACATGTCACCATGTGAATGGATGTCGTTGGACTTGCTCAGCTATGAGGTATATCCCACACACCATCTTTTCGAGTATGCTATTGTCGACAAGATCTGCTTTTAGGGTATGTGAAGAAAATTTTATTATTTTTGTTGCGCTTGTCGCCTCCACAAAACCCAACATGGATATAGACCCTTTTGGAGGGTGATGGATTCTTGATGGTCGATGGTAGGATGGATGGATGAAGAAGATTTAGTGGAACGGGATGAAAGCATTGTAAAAGGGTTCTACATGACTAGTTATTTGAGACATGGATGCAAAGTAGACAAATCCTTTGTTCGGTGGCAGCAACCTATAATTTATAGGATTAGATGGGAAGCAATAAGGTCAGATTTGGATTTTAAAAGTCATAGAATAAATACAACATGAAGTTGTAATGTCATGGGATTAATGCAGGTAGGACATAGTTGACTTATCAAGGTTGTCTAGGTATGTGGAGGCCAATTGGTATTGTGGATTTTGATTGGTATCCACTCTAGTCTTTCAAGTTGGAGACAGTGGGTTTTGGTGGTTGGTCAATCCTGAATCTTCCAATTTATTATGTTTTATTCAATTATATGAGATAATGATGAAACATAATAATTGTCTAAAGAATGTTATTACTCAATGACATATGTATTCAGTTTGTGGACCTAAACAATGAGATCATACAGATGTCAAGAGTATATGCATTCTTGTTATGACCCTAGTCGGATGTTATTTTGGAAGACTAATAGACAGTAATAACACTTAAGACTAGAGTGTGTGTTGGTTGATGACAAAATCTCATTTGTAATAATATGTGATATCAAACCAAGCACATAGATACATATTAGAGAAAAGTGTCTAAGACAGACCCACCTTGAGAATGACACATGGAAACCATGATTGGTAGTCAGAGTCATCTCTCATAGTGATGGTGGTGATTGTGGTTCTTACACCTAAAATTATTACATTTATCACATGTCGTTAGATGTACTTTGAGATCACTCACCATGATCTTGAATAAGAGTTTCCATAAAGGTGGTGCTCGGACATACTATGACACATGGGGATGACTGTGAGGGATGTAGATGAGATTTGCCCCTCCTATAAGAGTTTGATATTCTGGCTACTTGATAAGAAAGACTGAGTAAAACATGGCCATGCTGGTGTGAGTCAATATGTGATATTGATCCTACACATATCTCAAAAAGTCTTCTCTAGTTCAATGTATAAGGATTTAACATTGAAAAGGATGAAAATTCCAAGCCTCATGTTCAATCAGGATATTAGAGATAAAGGAACTATACAATCACCATAATATTAATCTCAGATTGTAGGTTGATGTTGTTCTCCAACTTCTCCAATTACTTGGATAGCAATGAAGTCTTTATAGATACCAATTATTTCTTGTGAATTCACAATATGATTATGAATATCACTACCAACATAATTTGGAGCATATCTGTTACAACCCCAATTTTGGGTTCATATGGTGGGAAATGCAATTTCCCCAATGAATGCATGATTATAGGAATTGTATGAATTATATATTGAATGGATTTTCTTTTTGCAATAGTTCCTTTATGCATGTGATTTCATGGTTCATAAGGTGTTAATGAGTCTAAGGTAATAAAAAAGAGAAAGAGAATTAAAGGAAATCAAATAATGCAATTTGAGATAATGATGAAAATATAAAAGAAATATGTGGAAAGATGTATGATTTATCATCATGGATGAGATTTTGAGTCCACATGGTTTCTAATAGAAAAAAAAGGAATCCAAATAAAAGGAAGTTAATTGTGTAAGGTGAGAGGAAAGAAAATAAGAAGGATTTGTTAATTTCTAATCAAGTTTCCTCACACTGAGTATGTGAGCCAATTCCATAATAAGAAGGATTGGGTTAATTTTGATTGGCGTGTGGGTATTAAGAACAAAAAAAGTTTCTTTTGGTAGTTTATACCACCATCCATCTGAGTGGAAGCAGGGAAACATCCATCTTTCATGGATGCATATCAATCGCAAAGGAAAGTATTGCCTTTCCTAAAGGCAGTGGTTTCCCACTCCTCAACATTTTCCCCTTCAATGGTTCTAAAGGGTTATTTTAGGGCCTATATAAGGAACCCTCACCTCTATCCCAGACTCAAAACTTGGCATCTTTGTAGACCCTTACAATTTCGTAGACGAACTATGGTTGCTGGACCTTCGAAGACCTACCCTTACATGGAAAACCTACCCTTGCATGGAAGACCTGACCTTGCATTGAAGACCTACCCTTGCATGGAGCGGTGTCTGCTATAGGTTTATTAGTTCCCAGAGAAGCGTCGTGGGCAACAAAATCTCCTTCCTCATCTTCCTTTGTCGACTACAACCTCCTCCAAGAAGGTTTGCCCTACAAACATGACCCGTACTCGACTCTAGTTCTTGCCGCCCAGGCTATCTCGGCCTTGACTAGCATCCTTGTCGCGTGTAACTGGGCACTACGGAGGGGTGGTAACCCTTGTGCGGTCCACCCACGCCCCAGAGAGTCGCCTGAACATGGTGGAAACCCACCGTGGCGGTAGCAGCAGGCTTTCAGGAGGAGGAAGACGTCGCAGGTCACATTGGACCAAAATGTCCCTCTGGCGTGTGAAGAAGCAACCAGTAGTGTGGGGGAAATTTGGACAATGCATTATAACTTAAGTTGACCCACGAGGTATGTGCATGAAGAGTAAGTTGCCCATGTGGCAGTACTCTATTGGTCCAATTACATTTATTTGCAAAAATCATAACTAATTCTAGGAAACTGAGATTGAGAAAAGTCCTATATGAAAATTGATCCTCAAAATGAGAGGAAAACAAGGAAATTATATTTGAAATCTGATTATGCTTGAAATTCTAAAAGTATCTAAAGTTGTTACATTTAATGAATTTATGAATGAAAAACCCTAAGTCTTGATGGTAATGGGATTTAATGATGTGCTTTAGATAATTAAACCCAATATTAACTTGTTGTTAATAAAAGAGAGAATTAGGTCTAAAAAGTTGATCTTTATGAATAATTGGCTGATTTAGGGTGTCATATATATAAAGGGAAATAATGAAATTAGAAACCCTAATTTAGCGTTAATTTTTTTCTTATGTGGACTAATTTGAAATTCATTAGAGGAAAGTGATGTTAAGTTGGTCCTAAGCTTGTTAGGAAGATTTTAATGAGATAATTAGGGTTTGCATCCAGTTTTACTATTTTTAGGGTTTGTAGTTATAATGGTGGAAAGTTAAAGATAAACCCTAATGAAACCCTAAAAAGAAGTAGGAAACCCTAGGAAGCAAGTTCAAGTCGAATAGATAGAATCTTGATAAAGTATGTAGTAAATAGAGTACATGTGCTTTTCAAGATCCTTGATTATGTGCTTGAACTACTTGCTTGGATTGCTTTCTTAATTGGAATTGTTATTAGCTTGTAAAATATACTGAACAAGTATGTGGTTAAATTATGAATACTGGATTATGTTTCACCGCATTTTCACGAAGATTCTCGATTGCGATGAAACCTAAACTGCTTGGTTGTTTCAATTATGCAATCTCATAAAGTGACTATGTGTATAACAATTATGTACAAGTGTGACTGTCTCAAACCTACATACCATCCTTGATGTATGATGCAAGACCAAGCCTCAGAGGGAAGGTCTGAAGTGGTCAAGCCCTAGAGGGAAGACCATTGGGCACCCAGAGAGGTGATCCCAGGCACCGAGCTCAGGATGGAGAAGGTAGCCTTACGTCCCTTGCAAGGACAAAACCCTAAGAGAGGGTATTCTAGAGTATGTGTAAAAGAAGTTGAGAAGTTACATTGAAAATGTAATTTGGCTTGTTAATCCACTATTTGCTATGTATAAGTTGTTAGAGATTAATTGTGATGTTGTGTTTGTCCCGACATACTAGTATAGAAATATACTGACCGACATTTTGTTTGTCGGTGTTTTAGGAACCATCTGAAATTAGACAAATAGTAAAATGGAATCAGTGAAGATAAAGTTAATTATTCAAAGGAGGATTAGCTAGTTAGATTTCTACTGTGGTTAGAATTCTTAGTACCTATTTTTGCATGGTATGTAAAAGTTAATTTATTCCAGCTTTCAAGTTTAGTTTTCATAGAATTTGATAATTATTTATGATTAATTTTTAAACCATTGATCCTGTGTTTGGGATAACGCCTCTGACCTCTTAGTCTCCCTTGATTGGGGGTTACTGGGAAGCATGGTCATTAAATTTGGTATCAGAGGATGGTTTTCCATTTATAATCTAATAATTATTAAATTTTACAAACTCTTTAGAACCCAAGGGTGTTATTAGAGGATTTTCCAATGATGGAGGTATCTAGAAAAGGATCACGATCTGGGGGTTGGCAATATTTTCCTCCGCCCCACTAGTCAGTCTACGAGGACTCTCAGATCTGTGTGATTGCCTGGCCAAAATTAGAGTATTTGACTCGAAATAAGATACCTCTAGGTCTTCTCTCATCTGTCTTCGTCCCTTCTATACCCCGTTAATTGGATAACTTTAAGAGATTATGGTTTTTCTCTCTCCATACCCCTCTTGTGTTTGGGATAAGATTAATAAGGTTTCAGGAATCCTCCACCAAATAATGAAAAGCATGTAAACAAGATGTCATGGGCATACATTTTGATAGTTTAAGTACAAACTAAGGATTAGTTACATGCTTAAGGTTGCATGGCGTGTGTTGTCGTGCCCTCAGGAGAGCTCTAAGGTTAGACCTTCTTGTAGGAGGAACAGGAGAGAGAGTTAGCCTTGGAGGAAGAATCCTTCAGGAAGAGGAAGAGACCTGACGCATCCTCTGAGGACGACGATAACCCTAACCCTAGGTGGTAGTTAGAGAAAGAGAAGACACAATGAGTTGGATAACTCAGTTGTCCATGCATGAGAATATGTGTGTTTGACATGCATGCTTTACGTAAAGGTTTTGAGTACACATGAGAAGCATGAACTATGAGTGACTAGTTGATCCCTGGTGCCTTATGGTGACCCGACCTTGGGTGGTCATGCCTATTGAGGGTGAGGGATCTCTCCCTCATTGAGAAGGTTGATGGGGATTGTATGGAAACCCTAACGGGCATACATGGACAGAAGAGAGGTATGTACCTACATAGAAGAGAGTGGTATCAATGGTATCAAGGCTGGCAGTAGGTTTTAGACCTAATCTAGATAGGTTTTGCCTAATATTTTATGAGATGGGCACGCAAAGAGATTTGGATGATCTTGATCGGATATAAGTTTTGATAGTATGCTTCACCCAAGTAGGGATAGATGTGCACCCTTATGAGCTTGACCCATATTTGGTGAAAGAACCTCCAGTGGTAGGACCAGTTGTAGGGTTAGCTCTAGAGAGAAAGAACAAGACCTGATGAAGAAGGTTGGTGACCTTGACTCTAAGACATGAGGAATCATGAGAAGTTGGGTATTATATGAACTAGTTTAGATGACCATGAGTGGATAGAGGTGGTTACCTCATGCATGATCCTTGGGGGCTTGTTGTACCTTTGATGCTTTTAGAGGAACCAAACCCTGGAATGAGAAAGAGGCTTCTTGAACCGATATATAGATGTTATAGGCACCTACCTTACCTTATAGGTGTAGAAAGCAGAGTTCCTTAGACCCTGGGGAGGTACATTAACAAGTTATGAGGTCTCACACTAAGTTGGGTGTCCTTGTGTAGGACTCTAGGGTGTTTTTCATGTGGAAGAATGGTGGGCAGTGTATGCCCTACCTTATGCATGTTTGGTTCGTGGTTGTACAACTGATGCATAAGAAGTGAACCTAGGGTTCCTAGAGCAAAGAGGGGAAGTAGTAGTACCTGGTGCACAAGATGCTCACAAGATGTTTGAGTTCCTAAGGATTCGAGTGTGGCACCCCCCCTCATATTTAGAGAAAAAGGAAACCCCCTTGGACTAAGGTATATGTTTGATGAACCCCTCACACATGTTGGTGATATATGTATGAGATTGGCCAACTTTGAGGAATAAGGAACAAGTAAGACATACCAAGGAACTTATCATGGCTTAATAGGTTATCTTCTTGCTAGCTACATGCATAAATATCTTCATAGGGCTAAGCATGCACAATATGGTGTAAACCCTGGATGTAAGGACGTTTGTGACCTTATTGTTATCAAGAGATAGTTTCCTCCCATCTTGGGGAGGGACTCTTCTGTAGGGTGGGTATCATCTTTTGTTTAGGTTTGAGATAACCTAAAGAGGTCTCATAGGATCTTGTTGAGCTAAGTGGAGAGCACATGGTGTGATCATGAATCTATAGATCCATAGGTGACCATCTCTATGGGCATGGGGATATGTTTCCATAGAGGTAACCTATATGGGGCCTGACTGAGGTAGGAAGGTCTCCATGATCCCTATGTGTAAATGTAAGGTTGACTATGAGTGCCCAATGAGATGATGGAGATTTGGGTATGGATTAAAGATTGTGATGTACCATGTTAGAATCCTAAGTCCATACTAAGGTTAGGTAGGGATAAGACTAATGGAAGATGGAGATGTATGTTCCCTGGATGCATGAGACCATAAGGTCGGGAGGTAACAACTACATTCGCCCAAGGACCATGGGTTAGGAGGTTGGTCACCTTCATGAGTTCATGGGGCCTAAGGGGTAAATGTGAGAGGAACTCCCTAAAAGCATAAGGGTCAGATCACTCCAAAAGTTTCGACACCCTAGAGACCTTGAGGTAATGACTAAGGATGTACATAATAGATATGTTTGGATCTAGAAGTAATGGGAATAGTCTTCCCATGGGTGTAGACCCATAATGGAGATGTTCATGGTGAGGAGTCATGTGAATTATGTTTCAACTTAGATTGGAAATGATAATGGCAATGTGTGATGCACCATCTCTTCTCTTAGAATGGGAAGAACTCTATATTTAGACTACAACCAAATGCTTATTTCCTCCCGTTATGAGTGTAAGAGATAGGGAAAAGTGTATGTCATATATTAAGGATAAAAAGTGATATCAGTTGAAACCTTTCTATAATGTTTGAGGATGGAAGAAGTACCACATATTTGAGGGTACGTGGGATAGATGGCTTGAAACCGCAAAGAGAATAGAGGTAATATGGTGATGTACCCCTCTAGTAGTAGTTTGGAATCAATGATTTATAAGTTTGGGTTTGATAACCGAGATGATGAGTTGAAATTTTCTTGACTCAATTAACCTATTCTCGAGAAGAGGATGTTGACTGGAGAATATGAAGGTTTATGTCTTCACCATCTCTAGGCATATAAGGAAGCTTATGTGGTAACACGATGTTTTCAACAAAATACAATGTAGGTGTACAATTGTCTTTTATAGCCAATAGAGACTCTAGAAGAGGTTGCTAGGTGAACCCTATGATTGTTAGAAGATGAGACATATGTGGATAACACCCAGATACAACCAAACCCATTGGTCAAGTTAGTGTTTACTCAGTTAGCCAACCCAGAGCTAAATGAGAAAGAAGGATGGTTGTAAGGACCTCCGATACACTTCTCATGAAAAGAAGGTGGTGAAACCCAACTAGAGTGTTGTAGGGTTTCTGAGCAGTCGACCTTGAGGAATCATGTCATGAAAGAGGCTCATGATTTTAAGTACACCGTACACCATGGTACTACCAGGATGTTTAAGGTTTGCAGTGGTACCTCAAAGACCTCAAATGAAGAAGGTTATAGAGTTGCATGTAGCCAATTGCCATGCATACCAAAGGGTGAAGGCTGAGCACCAGTAACCCAGTGAGTTGCTACAGAGAATGAAGAGTCTCTGAGAGGGAATGAGTGTAAATCACCATAGACGTTGTGGTGCGTCTCCTCTGGTCCAAGAGAGGTCATGATGGAATATGGGTTATGGTATATTGCCTTACCAATTTGACCTAATCCCTTGTCTAAGAGAGAGCACTATCAGTGTGATAGATTCGGTTGAACTACATATACATATATGAGAGAGAGATAGTTTGACTACATCGTGATCCGAGTTCAATATTTTGAGCATGACCTCAAGTTCACTTCCATGTGGTGGAAGTAGGTACATGAAGAACTCGATACTAGATTGAAGTTGAGTATAGCTTATCACCCCTCACTAATGAACAATCAAGTATGAGCCAGACTTTAGAGGGTCTAATGAGAGCATGTGTACTCATTCAAGATGACACAGTATGATAGCCACCATAGCCAGTATCCGGATTTAAGAAGCTCTATAAAGGAGGTTGTTTCGGTCACTAATTCATTAAGATGATGTCGGTGAGAGAACCTAGAGAAGGTCAGAGAGAAACCATAATGTGTGCAGATGAAGTTGCTTTGATTGTGAAATGGCTGAGAAAGCCCATGGGTGATAGGAGTCATGAGTTGATGTGAAGCAGACTGACATGTAGTACATTGTGGGTGAACATGTGTTATGCAAATCCAACCCCTTCGACCTTGTTACAACCCCAATTTTTGGGTTCATTTGGTGAGAAATGTAATTTCTCATATTAAAGATATTTGAACAAATAATGATATAATTTGTTTGGAATAAATGGATTACTTTTATAATAGCCTTGATGTTTGTGTTGTGGGCTTTATTGTCTATTGGGCCCAAATAATGAGAAAATTCAATTAGAAAATGAATAATTGAATATTTGAGAAAAGAAAAAAATGTGGAAACCTTTAGAAGGCAAATCCAAAGAGGGATTTCATGCCTCTTGGGTTCCAAGGAGTCCAAAGTTGCATAGAGAGGCAATAAGAAAAGAAAAGATTAATTAAGTATTTCTTTATTAAGAAAGAAATTGAAAATAATGATAAAATGTGGAAAATAAGGGGAAAGAGGCATAAATGAGATTTATGGGTGAATTTTCGTATCCATGAGGTTGCTAATAGTAAAAGGAAAGGCAATGAGGAAAACAAAAGAGAAATAAAGAGAAAACCTTAAAAGAGTTATTTTAATAAGAAATAAACAAGATAATGCATATAATTGCATCTAGAAGGATAATAAGTATCCTTGAAAAAGGAATTTCGAAATAATAGAGTGTCTTGGGATCCAAGGAGTCCCAATAAAGAAGAAAGATATAGAAAATACCCAAAATTGCAAAATAAAAGGATAATATGATACAATATTAATTAATTTTGTGTTATTTTTCAAAAGGTGGTATTTTCTATTAAAAGAAAACATGATTTCATGGCCAATGAATTAAAAGGAAAGTCTAAAGAGATTAAGAGAGAGGATTTTTGTATTCCTAATTATCCATGGAATAATGAATATAAAAAAGAATAAGAAGAGAGAGAACATTACTCTCATGGGGGGGGGGGAATTGGTTTGCCATTTAGAAAAGGACTCTTTGATTCATGTATAAGCCAACCTAGGGCTTCGTTTCTCACCCCTATATAAAGGGGTACAACCCAGGGTCGAGTTCATAAGGGTTCCACGTATCTTTCTCTCCTTTCCCCCTCCTTCTCTATTTTTATCTTCAAACCCTAACCCAAAGTACCACTGTGAGCATGACTCAAGGAGAGGGAACCAGAGGGTTGCGATAGATCCCTGGAGTACCACGGTTCCAAGGAGAAACCTAGCCCTCAAGACCGTTCCCTGGAGCATGTGCAACAGAAGCAACTAGGCTTCAAGGACGACCTCCAGTGTATGTCCTAAATGGATAAGAAACCGGCCATCTTTGTTGCAGATTGTTGGCGCCCCACGTGTGCATGAGATCGGTGGAGGCAAGGGATGCTTTTCCGGTGAAGTTTAGGTCTAGAGTCGGGAGCAAGAGCCATGCTCAGGCATGCATTCGGCGGCTAGGGTGGCAGCCACCGTGTTGCCCAAGGTTGAAGAAGGGGCAGTGGCAAGTGGATGGAAATGCCCTTCACGGGCTGAAGAGTCGGCCAACTTAACTAAGGGTGATTTGGTCTTTTCGAAATGTTTCAAACCTGAGATACGTTGCATGGGAGAGGTGATGTGGCATCCTATGATTGGCCGAAAAGGTAATTCCTTTATTAATTCATATTTAATTATCAATAGCTCCGATTAGGACAAGTAATATATGAAAATTGATCCTCAGAACGAGAGGAACACAATGAAATTATTTCTGAAGCCTAATTTCTCTTGCTGTTTAGAAAGTATATCAAGATGCTATCTTTAATAGTTTAATCAAGGAAAAACCCTAACCTTTGATGATTAATGAATTAGAAAAGGGTTATGTGAGTATTTAAAATAGATATTAACCTATTGTTAATAAAAAGGGCATATTAGATCTAAAAGGATGATCTTCATGCATAATTTGATTAATTTAGGGTTCCATATGATTTAATGACCCTGGAACCCTAATTGTGGTAATTATGACCCTTAATGATTTTAATTGGTCAAATTCATGTACAAAGCTGAGATATGATGGTTCTAATCTATTTAGAGTACAACAGTCCGTAATTCTAGATAAATACCCTAAAAGTAGTAATTAGGGTTTTCTCATGAATAAAAGGTAGAATTGATGGCAAAATGGATTCATATGTTAATTAGACCCTAATGAACTTTGAATTGATGATAGAGGCATATAATGATCTTGTCGTGGATTAAAAGGATAAAAATAGTAGCTTTAATGTAAAAGAAGCTTAATGAATTAATTGATGATTAATGTGCATGTAATATGAAAATAGAGTTATATGTTGTTAAGATAACCTTAATATTGAAGAATAGATGAGATAATTAGGTTTTATGAGTAATGGCATAAAATTAGGGTTTAATATGGTAAAAGATGAAGGGAAACCCTAATTGTAAAACGAAACCCTAAAATGGATACAAAAACCCTAGAAAGTGAATCCAAGTCAATAAAGTAGATTCTTGATAAAGTGTGTAATAAATAGAGTACATATTCTTTTCAGGAATTATGTGATTATTGAATTGCTTGCTTGGATTGCATTCTTGGTTGGATTTGCTTAATGCTTGTGAAATCATTAAATCAGGTATGTGGTTATGCTTATGATTATCCTGACTAGTTTTCTGAGGATTTTATCGATGTTTCCCTCAGGGCTTGAAATAATTGTTGGATGCTTTTATTTCATGCAACTATAGAGTGACTATGACTATCACTATGAATATACATGTATAACTGGCTAGATCTAGGTCCACCTCTGTTGCTTGTAAAGGCTAAAAAGGGGTAACCTAGAGTAGGGTCTAGGTTATCGTGGGTTAGAAATTGGGCTACCAAGTGTAGTGCCATGAGACCCATTAGAATGCCATGAGTTAAGGAGTGGGCTACTTACGAGTAGTGCCATGTGACTCAACCCTAGAAACTGGTTCACCTATAGGTGGGACCATGAGGGGTTTAATGGGGATCTACCATAAGGAAGGTAGTATCCAGGTCCACTGTAGGGATAGCACAATTGAATGATTACATTGTTATCATAGTTGCACGTTTATTGTTTCCCCCACATACCAGCTTCGGCTGACCGACGTTTTGTTTGTCGTCGTTTTTGGTACAAACCAAAAGGACAAATAGTAAATCGTTATATTGTGAAATACATGAAGTAAAATACAAGAAGGATTAGTTAGAATAGAATCCCTAAGTGGATATAAGTTTAGAGATCCAAGTTTTCAAAAAGGTATGCAAAATTTTATTTTCTTACAGTTTTCCCGTTTAGTCTGTTAAAATTTGATAATTATTCTTGGTTAATTTCTGAACCTTTGATCTGGAAGTTATGGGTGCGGCTTTGACCTCTAGGTCTCCCTTAATTGGGGGTTATCAAGAGGTGGGGTCATAACATTTGGTATCAGAGCGTAGGTTCCTCACTTAACCATTAATAATTGTTAAATTTTACAAACTCCATAGAACCCAAGGGAGTTATTAGAGGATTATCTGAAAGATAGAGGTGTCTATAAAAGGATCATGAACGGGGGCTGGCAATATTTTCCTCCGCACCGCTAGTCGGAATACGAGGACTCCTAGATCCATGTGACTACCTGGCCAAAGTCTTAGGGTATGAATCGAAATAAGATACCTTTAGGGCTTTCTCATCTTATTCATCCCTTCTCATCACAAATTCTATTAAGGACCTTAAGGATTAGGGTTTCCCTCTTCTCCTCACCCTCTTGAGGTATGGGTAAGATTAATAAGGTCTAAGGAATCCTCCATCAAATTAATGAAAAGCATGTAAATGAGATGTCATGGACAGAATCTTAATAGAGTAAGCGTAAAAGTATAGATACATGCTTAGGTCGAATGACGCAAGTTGTCATGCCCTCAGGAGAGACCTGAGGCTAGACCTTCTTGTCAGGAGGATAAGTAAAAAGAGATAGTCTTGGAGTTAGAAATCTTCATTTCAAACAGAGACCTAGCACGTCCTCTGAGGATGATGTTAACCCTAACCCTAAGTGAAGGTTAGAGAGAGAGACAACAGGATGAGTTGGATGTCATGATAGACCAGGTGTTTGGATAGATATGCCTTGGGTGCCATTTGATTCATGAGAGGTTGGATGCCCTAGTACCTCTGGTGACCCAAACCTAGGAAGGGTCGTGCACGTTAGAGTGAAGGATAGATCCTTCATTGATGAGGTTAGAGAAGAACATGTGGGAACCCCATGAGCTAATATGGGCACAATAGGCACCCAGAATGTATCAATAGTGCAAGCAATAGATTGAAACCCTAGCCGAGAGAGTTTGATGGATAAGCCTTAGGGGATATGGATAACCTTGAGCGAACATCAGTTGAACATAGGCTTCATCCAGGTAGGGGCATGCTTTTGAGGTTGACCTGTCACGAAGAGAGGACCTCTAATGGTGAAGTTGGTTATAGGGTTAGCTCTAGAAAGAGAGAGCAGGAACCAAGCAAGAAGGTTGGAATCCTAGACTCTAAGATATGTAGGGAGTTGAGGATGATGCGACCTAAGTGGATGATGGTGGTCACCACATGCTTGATCCCTAGAGGGTGATGATGTCTTGGTTGCCATAAGAGGAACTAAACCCTAGAGAGAGCATGAGTCTGCTGGTACTTTTTTACCTATGGTATAGACGAGAAGAAGAGTTCCTTAGACCTGGAGAGGTATAGTAACAGGTTATGAGGGCTTGTACCTTGTTGGTTGTCCTTAAGGAGGACCCGACTTTAGGTGTTGCTCGAGTTGAAGGATGACAAGAAGTGCATGTCATGCCTTTTGCATGCTTGGTTCATGGTTAAGAGTTAGAGCATGCAGTTGGACACCTAAAAGTGAACCTAGGGTTCCTAGGCCTAAGAGGGAAAGTGGGGTACTTAATTCTCACGACGAGAATTAAGTTGCCATAGTTTTGAGCATGGTACTCCTCATGTATAGAGGATAAGGGAAACCCCTTAAGATTAAAGGTATGTTTGATGAACCCCTCATAGCTATGTGGTAACCTGGGAAGGTATGATCTGATCCAATGCTGAGGAATGAGAATAAGTATGACCTAGCATGGTTGGTCAGTGGTCCGCTTGTGCCTTAGTAGCTGCTGGGTTTAGCATGCTCATATGGATGTAAACCCTAAGGATGTTTGTGACCTTGTTGTCAAGAGTTGTAGTTTCCTCCCATCCTGGGAGAGAGACCCCTTTTGTAGGGTGTATACCAGTTTTGTTGGTTTAAGATAACCTAAAGAGGTCTCATAGGATCTTAAGAAGATAAGTGAAAAGTGCATGGTATGAGAATGAACCTGTAGAGCCATAGATATCCATCTCTAAGTGCATGAGGATGTGTTACCATGGAGGTAACCGGTATGGGACCTGACCAAGGTAGGCAGGTCACAATGACCCTTATGAAAGGATGAAAGACAACACTCGAATGTAGAAAGAGATGATGAAGGCTTGGGTAAGGTTCTAAGTTGAACATGTACTATAAGAGAATCCTAAGTCTATCCTAGGGTCAAGTAGGGATAAGACCGATGGAAGTAGGAGTTGCCTAATTCCCTAGTTGGACATGACCATAGGGTTGGGAGATAAAATCTATCATTGTCTGTGGGTCATGGGTTAGGAGATTTATCACCTTCATGAACTCATGGGACCCAAAGGGCAGATGAGTAGGGCACTCTCTAGATGCATAAGGGAAGAGGGATGACCCTAAAAGTGCATGCACCCTATAGACCTAGAGGAGATGACTAAGGATTGTGAGGTGACCCAAGTAGGTTCGAAACTAGTTTTCCATGGAGGTAACTTTGATATCAAGATGATCGTAATATAAAGGCATAAACGATGTGTTTCAAATTAGATTTAAAGGTGTACTGGCAAGGTGGGATGTACCATCTCTACTCTTGGAACATGAAGAACTCTATATTTGGATTGCAGCCAAATGCTTTTTCCTCTTGTTATGGGAGTGAGAGATAGGATGGTACGCATGCCATACACCAAGGATAAAGATGATGTGGGTTGGAATGTTGCCACGAGATATGGGGACTGAGAAGATAACATACCCTGGTAAAGTGAATGATACATGGATGGTTTGCAAACCCTAAGAGGAATGAGGTAGTCACCTTATGAGGATGTTTTTATCATGAGATATGAGTCATACAAGGTTGAGTTTGATCACCAAGAAGATGAGCTCAATGTGTTCTCAATGAAGATAGACTTAGAGTTTGAGTTTGAGATGATAAGTAAAATACATGGAAGTGTATGTTTTCAATGTTACCTAATACATAAGAAGGTGAAGTAGTAATGGATGCCCTGGTTGAGATATATCTACCTAGTTTGGCTGGAAGATGTTGTTAGACTAACCCTAAGTTTGGAAAAGAAGATATGTTTGGCTAACACTCTGATATAATGAGATCAGTTAATGGTTGTCTGGTTAGCCAGTCTAGTCCTTTATGCAATGAAAGGATGGTGGTAAAACCTCAGATGCACTTCTTTGGAAAAGAAGGTGATGAAACCCTTACTAGAATGGTTTAGGGTATTGATCTTGAGGAATAATGACATACACGAGATCATGGTCTTAAGATCACCATACACCATGACAATAAGTGATAGTAGCACTTTGGATGCTTGATATGAAGTTACATGTGGCATATGGCCAGGCAAGCCGAGGGTGAAGGACGAACACCAGTAACCCAGTGCATTGATGTAAGGGACAAAGAGTCCCCGAAAGAGAAAGGGAGTTCATCACTATAGATGTTGTAAGTCTCCCCTGGACCAAGGAAGGTCGAAATGCAATATGGGTTATGGTAGATTGCCTTACCTAGATGACATGAGAAAGAAAGAATTCTGTCAAGGGACATATTTGGTTGAACTACCCATGAGAGAGATGGTTCAGCTACACCATGATGTGAGTTTAAAGGTTATGGAGTTTGACCTAAAGGTTCACTTCCATAAGATGGAAGAAGGTACATGAAGAACTCTATGTTAGTACAATTTATCACCCCTAACTAATGGATAGTAGGATCTAGACTAAAGGGTCTGATGAGAGCATATGTGCTCGTTCAGGGTGATGGCTAGAGACAGTTCTTATCCTAGGAAAGATGTGATGATGACCACCATAGCCAGTATCAGGATTTAAAGAAGCTTTGTAAGAGAGGTTGTGTCAGTCACCACTTCAGTAAGGTGATGTTGGTGAAAGGACCATGTGATGGTTAGAAAAGGGCCACAATGTATGTAGATGAAGTCGCTTTGATCGTGAAATGGCTGAAAGGAGCCTAGAGATGACAAGAGTCATGATTAAATGCAAAGTAGACTGACATGTAGTTCACTGTGGGAGAATATGTGAAATGAAAATCTGACCCCTCTAAGTTATAGCTAAGAGAGATGAATCCCCGATTCATGGGTTCTTTTGTCATGGTTTGGTGGAGAAGGCTAAGTTTGATCTTACCCCTCAGGATAAAGTAATGTGTGATAAGTTCCAGGTGTCCAATTTAGAGCACTATGTGAGGTACCCAGACCATGTGCTGAGCAATGAACCTAGTGAGCCCAAGGGAGGCTGAAATGGCCTGAGTCACCTGTGTAGTTTATAGACGCCAAGATAAAAGAACTCAAAGAAAAAGAGATGTGATGATAAAGTTTCTTTGGAAGCGCCATGGGTAAGGTAAAGCCACATAGGGGCCAATGATGGACATGGAAAAGTTTTATCCTGAATTGTTTATTTGCTTGATAGAATTTTGAGGACAAAATTCCTATAAGAGGGGAAGGATGTTACAACCCCAATTTTTGGGTTCATTTGGTGAGAAATGTAATTTCTCATATTAAAGATATTTGAACAAATAATAATATAATTTTTTTGGAATAAATGGATTACTTTTACAATAGCCTTGATGTTTGTGTTGTGGGATTTATTGGCTATTGGGCCCAAATAACAAGAAAATTCAATTAGAAAATGAATAATTGAATATTTGAGAAAAGAAAAAAATGTGGAAACCTCTAGAAGGCAAATCGAAAGAGGGATTTTGTGCCTTTTGGGTTCCTTGGGTTCCAAGGAGTCCAAAGTTGCATAGAGAGGCAATAAGAAAAGAAAAGATTAATTAAGTATTTCTTTATTAAGAAAGAAATTGAAAATAATGATAAAATGTGGAAAATAAGTAGAAAGAGGCATAAATGAGATTTCTTGGTGAATTTTTGTATCCATGAGGTTTCTAATAGTAAAAGGAAAGGAAATGAGGAAAACAAAAGAGAAATAAAGAGAAAACCTCAAAAAGAGTTATTTTAATAATAAATAAACAAGATAATGCATATAGATGCATCTAGAAGGATAATAAGTATCCTTGAAAAAAGGAATTTCGAAATGATAGAGTGCTTGGGATCCAAGGAGTCCCAATAAAGAAGAAAGATATAGAAAATACCCAAAATTGCAAAATAAAAGGATAATGTGATACAATATTAGTAAATTTTGTGTTGTTTTTCAAAAGGTGGTATTTTCTATTAAAAGAAAACATGATTTCATGGCCAATGAATTAAAAGGCAAGTCTAAAGAGATTAAGGGAGAGGATTTTCGTATTTCTAATTATCCATGGAATAATGAATATAAAAAAGAATAAGAAGAGAGAGCAGATTACTCTCATGGGGAGGGAATTGGTTTCCCATTTATAAAAGGACTCTTTGATTTATGTATAAGTCGACCTAGGGCTTCATTTCTGTAACGACCGTCTCGCGAAAACATGATTAACTAATGCGGAAGCGTTCATCAAGTAGCGGATTAGCAAAAATCACTAAAAATTAAAACTTTTTGCAAAGAGATCCACACATAGGAAATCATTTACAACAAGAACCATTGTATAACATTTACATTCTGGTTCAAACATATATAACCTATACCATCTCTTTTCAGAGACTACAACATCAGCTGCCTTAAGAACATTATATACATACAGCATATGAATCTCGAGGCATCAAGCCAAAACCTCAGTTTGATATATCAAAAACACTGACTGAAAACTCTGAGGACCTGAGAGTACAGAGATGACACATAGGACTACTATCTATATGACTTGACAGTCAGTGCCTCCACCTGAGATCTCACTGTTGTCCAAGCTGTTTCTTTCCTTTTCCTGCAAAAGAGTATCTGCCTCTTTGTCCGCGTCCACCTAAAAATGTTGGATCCCACGGGGGTGAGACAATTGTAAATTGCCCCAGCGAGAGATATAACTCTCCGCCAGAAACATTATTATTGCATCTTAAGAAGATAAATATAGGCAGATGATAAGCAGTTTAAAACATTCTCTTAATAAGGAATAGGAAGAACATGTATATCATTTAT
This sequence comes from Alisma plantago-aquatica, assembly GCA_963693085.1. Taxonomy (NCBI): domain Eukaryota; kingdom Viridiplantae; phylum Streptophyta; class Magnoliopsida; order Alismatales; family Alismataceae; genus Alisma; species Alisma plantago-aquatica. The sequence goes on along the minus strand of OY856409.1, from coordinate 1,618,067,620 downwards.
CCTCCATATTATACCATCATGTCAAACTTCTCTTGTGACACTCATTATCTTGATATGTCACCCATGAGACATTCTTGTTTCAACTTATTGGCCTTAGTCAGTCTGCTAAATAGATAAGGAATTACATCTACCATGTACTCATATATCATTAATACATGCATTGGGTTATTACCAATCCTGTGTCATCATTACAGGCATTGAGCCTCTGCCAGGTATTGGACTCTTCCAAACCTGATTACACTGCCAGGCATTGGTCTTTAACCAACCCTGATTACAGGCATTACACCTCTGCCAGGTATTGGATTTCTCCAAACCTGATTACACAGCCAGGCATTGGACTCTAACCAACCCTGATTACAGGCATTAAGCCTCTGCCAGGTATTGGACTTTAACCAAACCTAATTACACAGCCAGGCATTGGTCCGTAACCAATCCTGATTACACAACCAGGCATTGGAATTTAACCAACCCTGATTACAGGCATTAAGCCTCTGCCAGGTATTGGACATTAACCAAACCTGATTACACCGCCAGGCATTGGTCCGTAACCAATCCTGATTACATAGTTCATGGAATTTAATTCCTTTAACTCATCATTGATCATCACATACTACTTTCTTAAGTTACCAGCTTATCTTGGATTAAGGTATTTCCCATCTTAATCCTTTCATCCACTAACCTATCACTCTTACCATAAAGTGCATAGGTTACACATCAGAATGGTCCAACTATCTTTAATGATATGGACTCATCTCAGATTAAGGCATTGCTTACAATAAGCTTGCCTATAATCAACCACATTAAATGTTTCACCTTTATAAGGCCATTCCTTCTATCTCATCATTAGGGTTTCCTTATACCCTTATTTAAAATTAGGATTATAATTCATTGTCATATTGCCCAAGATTAGGGCTTTGTGTATTATGACTCCACATTAGAGTCTCACATACCTTCACCCTTCTTAGGGCCTCTCATCACAACATAGCATTAGAGCTTCATGTTATGTTATCTCTTAATTAGGGTTTCTCATGGAATCACCCTCAACTAGGGTTTCTCATGGAATCACCCTCAACTAGTGTTTCTCATGGAATCACCCTCAACTAGGGTTTCTCATGGAATCACCCTCAACTAGTGTTTCTCATGGAATCACCCTCAACTAGGGTTTCCACCTTAGTCACCCACAATTTGGGTTTACTATGCATCTCCATTAGGATTTCATTCAATTGTCCATAATTAGAGATTCACTATTCATCCCAATTAGGGTTTTACATCTCATTTCCCTAAATTGGAGTTTCACACATCACTACCCTAACTTAGGGTTACATCCTCACCCTGGATTAGGGTTACATTTAGAATTGCCTCAATTAGGGTTAAAACCCAAAAGCCCTGTCAATTAGGGTTTATATTCATGATTAGGGTTTCATGATCTCTCTTCTTAAGGATCATACCCTTAATCACCACATGAATAATATTCATGTATGAATTCATGTTAACATCATCTCAAATTGATTAGGTCATATCAACCCTTCAATCAAGAGCATACCACTATGATTAACGTAGTGTATCAAGTCATTGGTCCAATAAGCAATTAGGGATTCATTCCTTAATTGGTACTAGTCCCTTAGGTACTGTTAGGGTTTCAACCATTGTACCTTCTTTGTTTATCATTACTAATCATCATTGGGTCAATGGATCATTCATCATCTTAATTCTCAAGAGATTCAATCACATTGGACCTCCATTACATAAAGCATCCAATTGAATTAGGGTTTCCAATGTTGATTCCTTCAATCATTGGATTCATGGAACCAGTCATCAATTGGACCTACCCTCATACTTCAATTGAGTTTAATAGGTCAACCTTCAACTGATTTGACCCTCAATTGACCCTCAATTGGTCATCAATTAGGGTTTGATTCAATTGAATTAGGGTTTAGAATCGATGATTCAACAACACTAATCAATGTAAGACTAGTTACTTTGAAACCATTGAACCATCATCCAAATTGGGTATGACCTGACCCCAAGCGGTCTTGAGGTCGTTTGGATGACCTCCAAACGGTTTTGAGACCGTTTTCCCATCATATCACTCAAAATCAAGCCATCCAAGTAGGGTTTGGATCATTGAAGTGCTCACCAATTCAGCAATTTATTGCAGATCAACTTGGTACCTTTAGGCCTTCAAACACCTAACCATACTCAACCCTAGACCTCCAAACGGTCTTGGCTGACCACCAAATGGTCTGGAGACCGTTTGGATGAGCTTCAAACGGTCTTGAGACCGTTTGGCTCATCCAACCTTTGGACTTTAGTGAAAAATCATCATGGATTGGTCTATCGAGTTGATCAACAAATCAGCATTGAGTTGCAGTATGATTTGGTACCTTTGGACCTTCAATTGGTCAACTATACTTGACCCCAGACCTCCAAACGGTCTTGGGGTGATCCCCAAACGGTCGTGAACCCGTTTGGATGATCCCCAAATGGTCTTGAACCCGTTTGGGCTACTCAACCCAAAATCTCAACTTAACTCATTGGAATTTCAGCACTGTTTTCAATTATGGTTTGCCTAATTGAATAGCCTTCAACTCACGATTCCTTTGGAGTTAACCCCTAAAATTTGTAGATTCATTAACCAACATAATTATGAACAGGAATCCAAAACGGTCAATGCTTGGTAAACTCACTCAAACGGCCTTGAACCTGTTTGCCCAAGCAGGTCAAGTTAATCAGGATGAAAATCAACACTTAATCCAATTAGGTTTTCCTAATTGATTAGCCTTCAACCTATGATTCCTTTGGAGTTAACCCATCAATTTGGATGGTCATTAACAAACATAATTATGAACAGGAATTCCAAACGGTCAATGCTTGGTCAACCATCTCAAACGGTCTTGAACCCGTTTTCCCAAGCAGGTCAAGTTATTCAGGTTGAAAATCAGCACTTAATTCAATTCGATTTGTCTAATTGATTGGCCTTCAAACTATGATTCCTTTGGAGTAAACCCCTCAAATTTGGAGGGTCATTAGCCTACATAATTATGAACACTAATCCCAAACGGTCAACTCTTGGTCAACTCCTTCAAATGGGTTTGAACCCGTTTTCCACCAAATGGTTTGCAACCCGTTTGATCACCAAACGATTTTGGTGAAACCATTTGGTCCCAACTTTTGAGATCGTTTGCTCCCAAGATATTTGGTGAGGTGCTTTCTTATGATGATGTAATCATCATCTTACTTCGTGCACCCAAGAACAGCAACCGTTCTTGATGGAAATTGCAGCAAAGAATCAAGTATGTATCAAATTGAAGAAATCAATCAACAAAGCATAGAAGATTGATGCAATAGCAATGTTTAAGGGTTTAAGTTATAAAACCCACCTCCAATTGAGCTCCAAAGCTCCAATCCCACGCCATTAATGGTGTATTAAGCTCTAGCAACTCCCCCTAGGCTCGTCCTCAAGCTTTTGATTGCAAAAGTTGGCTAGGGTTGAAGAGGAGATCGAAATTAGAAGGAATCCATAATTTATTTTCGATTTCCACCATGAAATCAAGGAGAACGAAGGTCAAGGGCTTACCCACAGGTTGGGGACGTGCTCCCTGCTCCTCCCTAGCTCCTTGGTCGGTTTTGAAAGCAAGGGGAAGAAGCAAATCCGAAAAAGGCCTTGGTTTGGGCTTGGAAATGGCACGTTTATAAAGAAATTGAAGAGAGAGAATATGCCTTATAAAAATCCAATTAATCCAAAAATTATGGCCGCCTCTTCCCCCTCAACTCAATGGATACGAGGCATATACCTTTGCCTTTAATTCTCCTTCATTATCCTCAATTTAAAGAAAAGCAAATTAAGCACCTTAATGCTTATTATATTAATATCCCATATGTGAGTGGAAATTACTTTTCTTTATAATAAGGTGAGTGGAATTTCACCTACTTAAGATATTTTCGTTCCTTATCTTGGATAAGGAACGTCCATCCTTATTCAAAATCAAACCAAAACATTTTGGTTGAAAGCCCTTCAATTATTTTTATTCATTTTTGCCCTAAATTGAATTAGTGTTTCAATTAGGATTAAATCTTGATTATTTTAATATCAAGATTCTCTCTCCTCCATCTTAATTCAAATGAGATGCCCCACTCATTTTATTTTCTCTACATGATGCCAAGAAATATTAAGGACCTTATTGAAGTGGTAATTTGCATATTAAACCCTAGATTTTGGGTAAATTGCACTTTACTCCAAAACTAGGTTTTAATGCACAATGATTGCTTTACAAGCTTAATCTTGGTGTCCAAGCTTGTGGAAACCATACCACTACATCATATTCATTCTTATGATGTCTCAACATCAGAGGAACATCTTATCATGTGCAATTTGCAAGTTAACCCCTCAACTTGGGTAATTTGCACTTTAGTCCGAAATAAGCAAACATTGCTTCAACATTGTTCAAACATGACCAAAATTGAAACATAGGTTCCTCTTGAGACCTAATCGCTTTTCAAAAGATAAGATTAAGCATATAATCATCTTTATTAATCAAAACACCTAGGGTTAAAGCATAACCCAGGTCAGGGATGTTACAAATTATAAACCCCTAACAAGGATTTCGTCCCCGAAATCCCAGATAAAGGGAACAGATGTTATTCATTCATCATATTATCATGTCTCTTCATAACACCTCATTGTTATGGAGACATCATAAAAATTTGATCAACACAAAGTTTCTTCACACAATATTCTCATAGAGTCAATTGAGATCTTATCTTAAAGACATATTTAGTTGTTATGTTTATGCAAAGCAAAAACCCCCAACATATGATGTTCATATCATTTTATATAATCAGACTGATTTCATAGTTGACCATTTCGGGTAGCCAAGCTAAACCATCTGATAATTCTCAGATACTAGAATCCCTTACCCTGGTATCAGTCACATGTGTTGAAAACACATCATATTCTCATCTTTCTTTTATCATATTTACAACTTTATAGAACAGTGATCACCTCCCTTGTTCTCTTTCTCATCATATGAGGGTCATACTTTTACTTCCTCATATACACATACTGATCTGAATTCCTATCAGATCCTTCTTTCTTGTACTTAAGGTATGATACATTTATCCATACCATATTTCTTATTTCATGATACTCATTAGATTGTATCAGAATGATTGCTTGATCAGGGCAATCAAAAAGATATCAATCTAAGAGTTTCCATACTCACTTTATCATCAATAGTTGTAAACCTGATCAGGGTTTACAAGTACTGAGATCAAGTAGTATGCACTTACATGCTATCATATTTCTTGTTTTTCATATTATCATAACATAAGATTTAACATCCCTGGATTTTATCCAGGCATCTCTTCTATACCTCTTCCTCTTTCATAGAGGTAAGATCAATATAGAGAATTTAAAAGAATATTGAACATAATTCAAATTCTAGTTCTCATCATTTCTTCCCTATATAGCAACCAACAGGGAAAACAAAATCAACAATCCTTTTTTTTAACAAAAAGGGTTTAGTGTACTCAACATGTACACATTTATAACATACCTTGTACTCATATCATGGTCTTACTAGTCTTATTACTGAAGCAAAAACTAAGCCATAGAATCTTACAGGTGAAAGGTTAAGACCTTTGCACTTACTTAGTGGCTACTTCCCTGGTACACTAGGCATTTATTGCACTATTTGTACCAAAAACCTTGGCTTTTTAGAACTATTAGGCAAATGTCTCTAAAATTATAGAGATCATCACCTACTTCTCAGCTTATTGCCCCTTCTTGGGCACTGCCATCACAGATTAATTATCTGTCTAAGATCATGGCAGAGTCTACTTTCTTGCCATAAGTTAATGTTTTCCACATTTTCCCTTGTTCCCACATGACTAATTCATTCAGGAACTTTTTTAAAGCTCAAGCTTTCTGTATTAAGGACTGATTACCTAGGTTGTAAGGCTAGCATCCAGTCCACTATATGCATTACAGTTGCCCTAATCTTCCCAACAAGAACATGATCATAGGATTCTCTATCCTGATCAGGTCTTATTGGGGATTCTCAGGCACTCATTCTATTCTTGCATGATCCCTTGCACCTCTTATTGGTGCAACAACATTGCCCTTAGCAATGTGTTCTTCATGCTTTCCAGATTTTTAAAACTTTACCCTTTCTCTGCACAAGTAGAAATCATTATAGGGTATACTGGAGGGCACTAACACATACTCAATCATCTTACTCCTATGTCTCTGTAGACTCAGCGAACCTAGAGCTCTGATACCACAATTGTAACGACCATCTCGTGAAAACATGATTAACTAATGCGGAAGCGTTCATCAAGTAGCGGATTAGCGAAAATCACTAAAAATTAAAACTTTTTGCAAAGAGATCCACACATAGGAAATCCTTTACAACAAGAACCATTGTATAACATTTACATTCTGGTTCAAACATATATAACCTGTACCATCTCTTTTCAGAGACTACAACATCAGCTGCCTTATGAACATTATATATAGACAGCATATGAATCTCCAGATATCAAGCCAAAACCTCAGTTTGATATATCAAAAACACTAACTGAAAACTCCGAGGACCTGAGAGTACAGAGACGACACATAGGACTACTATCTATATGACTTGACAGTCAGTGCCTCCACCTGAGATCTCACTGCTGTCCAAGCTGTTGCTTTCCTTTTCCTGCAAAAGAGTATCTGCCTCTTTGTCGACGTCCACCTAAAAATGTTGGATCCCACGGGGGTGAGATAATTGTAAATTTCCCCAGCGAGAGATATAACTCTCCGCCAGAAACATTATTATTGCATATTAAGAAGATAAATATAGGCAGATGATAAGAAGTTTAAAGCATTCTCTTAATAAGGAATAGGAAGAACATGTATATCATTTATCCTCCATATTATACCATCATGTCAAACTTCTCTTGTGACACTCATTATCTTGATATGTCACCCATGAGACATTCTTGTTTCAACTTATTGGCCTTAGTCAGTCTTCTAAACAGATAAGGAATTACATCTACCATGTACTCATATATCATTAATACAGGCATTGGGTTATTACCAATCATGTGTCATCATTACAGGCATTGAGCCTCTACCAGGTATTGGACTCTTCCAAACCTGATTACACTACCAGGCATTGGTCTTTAACCAACCCTGATTACAGGCATTACACCTCTGCCAGGTATTGGATTTCTCCAAACCTGATTACACAACCAGGCATTGGACTCTAACCAACCCGGATTTCACAGCCATGCATTGGACTTTAACCAATCCTGATTTCACAGCCAGGCATTGGACTTTAACCAACCCTGATTTCACAGCCAGGCATTGGACTTTAACCAACCCTGATTTCACAGCCAGGCATTGGACTTTAACCAATCCTGATTACACAACAAGGCATTGGACTTTAACCAATCCTGATTACACAGCCAGGCATTGGACTCTAACCAATCCTGATTACATAGCCAGTCATTGGACTCTAACCAATCCTGATTACACAACCAGGCATTGGACTTTAACCAACCCTGATTACAGGCATTAAGCCTCTGCCAGGTATTGGACTTTAACCAAACCTGATTACACAGCCAGGCATTGGTCCGTAACCAATCCTGATTACACAGCCAGGCATTGGACTTTAACCAACCCTGATTACAGGCATTAAGCCTCTGCCAGGTATTGGACTTTAACCAAACCTGATTACACCGCCAGGCATTGGTCCGTAACCAATCCTGATTACATAGTTCATGGAATTTAATTCCTTTAACTCGTCATTGATCATCACATACTACTTTCTTAAGTTACCATCTTATCCTGGATTAAGGTATTTCCCATCTTAATCCTTTCATCCACTAACCTATCACTCTTACCATAAAGTGCATAGGTTACACAT